>CM076579.1:1678501077-1679101077 GCA_034641835.2 Pinus albicaulis | reverse complement strand
TTCTTACTTCATGTTATTTATTTACAAATTGGGACTCTAATACTACAATATTTTGTGTTTCAAGGGTCAGGATGGTCATTCTTCCTTTACTGCAGGTGAGGTTAATTGAATGAGTATCAGATTGGAAGCAAGACTGATGGTAGCATTCTCCCTTGGTGTTATGATTCATGTTTAATTTGTTTTTATGCATAGGATGTATGATACAACTATCGGCTCTGTCCCTTGGACTTCTTTAATTCCTTCCATTTCACAGCTCTGACTTAATGACTTAGTTTCTCACTAACCCTTCCTTGCAGTTCTATAGGTAAGCTATCATTTTACTCACAAAGGGTTGGTGTTTTAAAGTTTGAGTTCATTGCAATTTTTATAATATAATTCAGACCTATGATTGGTGTTTGCAGGCCTGAATGCGAGCGTAGCTCCCGATTGTTCCTTCGGCAAGGTTCCACTACTACACTGACAGGTTACATGAAATTCTCTTCTTAGTAGCACTGTAATTAGCTTGTTTCTATTCAGGGTTAGTAGGAACTAATTCAGTGTGAGCCTGGGGTTTGAATGTAACTATTAAGGATTTTTTTTGTTCTAAAAACATTGATGGTCGAGCCTTTTGTCTCCATATCCTATGTAAATATGAGTTTTACGAGTTAAATGGTTATGTAATTTAATTGGAAATGGTTATGGAACATAACCTTCCTTCACCTTCATGTGCACAAAGGCCTCACTTCAGGTGTTGAACACTCAGTTACATTCCTATCATTCCTTTACCCTTAACTGTGCTCGGCGAACCACTTTTGGAAGTCTACAAGAGGTTACAGGGTTCAACACTTCTCTAGTTCAATTTCTCAGTGACAAGTAATTCCTTCCTGAGTCTATTCTTTTTCTATAGTTTCTTACTTCTTGTTGTTTGTTTACAAGATGGGACTCTAACACTGCAATATTTTGTGTTGCAGGGTTCACGATGGTCATTGTACTTGAAATGTTATATGAAAAATCCATTTCCAAATTGATATCTTCTTTCAAAGAGAAATGCCAAGAACTCAAAAAACTTATGAATACATTTGATCATTCCCCAAACTGCCATTTAGAATAGTAAGGGTTTATTTTTTAGGTGATGAGCTCCAATTTGCAACACACTACTTACTTAAACAACACAATCTAACTAAACAACCTTTTGGTTTCATAAATAAACCTAAGAAGCATCATATTTTAGCTCTCTCATTATTTCTATTGCTACAACTATATGGTGTGATAGGATCCCAATTTTAAGAATAATAATCCTCTTATTCTTATTCAAATAATGTGTTATCATTTTAATGGAATGTCATCAATATAACCTGCAATGGATATGATGCCATAAGGATTGTCTCTTTTCAGCAAAACTGTTTAAAGTGTCTAGATTGGAATTTGAAAAATAGCTCGGGTAATAGTGTTGCATAGGCGTAATACAGAGTACATAAAACTTTAATGACTCTTCTTTTGTATCTATTGTGATATAGTGCATCACACATGCATACAATGATTGATTAAGAATGACAAGTACCAAGAATATTTCTAACTTTCCCTATGGAAAAACAACCTTCATGCTATTTGAGTACCTAGGCTCAAAATCCTAGATAATTAATTTTTTTCTAATAATCCGTGGTCCCCAAATAATAATAATAGTCACTAGGAAGGGGAAATGCTCTTCAAAACTATGCAATTTGATGCTTTGGGTAATGCAATAAAACCCACAAAATAGAGCCTTATAGGCTATGCTTTGTTCTTGGGCATACTTAGCATGAACTTAGGCTCATTGAAAAGTAACTTTGGTAGATATGGTTGCCCACTTTTGAATAATTCATTCATTCATGGATTATATGTGTAATATTGGAGTTAGGTTTAACAGTATTAACAGTTGGAACATTTGTGTTGTTTCGAAAATGGTGGAATTTTTTTAAATTTTTGTGTCTCAATGCAAACCCCAAGAACATATGTTATGTTGTGACTCTTTTTTAGCTAATTTACTTGACACGATGATACATGGATTCAAGTATCCAATATGGAACACAAAAACCTGAAACAAGGAAAAGATGTGCGTGTGTGTGTGTGTATAAATTACAAAAATGAAATATACATCTGTAGACATAAATATGTACTTAAAATAAAATAAAATCAGATAGACATTAATCAATTATTAAACATAAAAGTCTCAAGCATACACCATAAATTATTGGTTGGTAATTTTGGTAAAGATGATTGTAAAAGAACATTGTTGTTCAAGAATTAATAGAATGAAAAAAACAATGGCAGTATGTAGTTGCACCTAACGCAAGAAATATTTCTCACCATTCTTTTTTCTCCTTGCTAGGGTTTTTGTGAAAATTTGTGCGTAAAATGGGTTAAATTACCCCTTTATTTCTCAAATGAGCATGTTTTTCCCATCACATTAATCCAACAGATTGGCACCCGTCCTTTTGTGAGTCAGACTCGCATTGGATGTGTCTTGCACAGGAGGTGTGTCCAATACTAGTCCAACATGTGGAAAGGGACAGCCATCATGATGATGAGCTTGATTCAATGGATTACGACATTGAAGAGGTCATAAATGTTTTAGGAATTCTAGATTTAAGTATATCACAATCACAAAATTTATTAAGTAGCAACATTGGAAAAAATGATTACATAGTGATGAACATGTGATTACTTCGTAGACTATATCTTCCAGGAATTCATACAATCTTGATCCATATATGTGATAGTTTATTAAGGGTGCACCGAGGCATGTATTACTATTATGCTACATTTTGGATTCATAGAATGATAAACATATCACGTGTCCTCTGGAAAATAACATTTGTATCATGAAAATCTTTAAACCTATTTATGTTTTAATCATTTCTCTATTATTGTTTCTTAAAAATCTCTAATTCCTTTAACACTAAATATAATATGAGTACAACTAAACCCATGTAATATCATTGTGCAACGTAGATAACAATTAGTTTGGAAAATAAAATGATCATATACCTTAGATGATGTCTATTGCATGTTGTAAAAAAGGAAACATAACCATTCATAGTTATTCACACAACATGATACAAATAAAACTCTTGCAATAAGGTTCATTGATTTTCATCTCTACATCTAGAAGAGTAGCAAACCACTAAGGATTAAAAAAGAGATTGAACCTGAGAGAAAATATCATTCCAAAGTGCACACCATACTAGAACTGTATTTGTATTGGTTGTGGTCCCAATAAGAGATATCAATTGGAAAGTCCCATTCACATAATGGTATGTCCTTTTTCCAAAATCAAAATTCTCATATGAGATCAAAGCTACAAAATTCAACAACGTCAGGAATAATTGTATGGGAGTGATAAAAAAAATCCCAGAAGGAAGAACCTATAGGTTACACAATAACTGTTACTGCAAAATGATCCATACAAAAATTCATCAATAATTAATCCAAAATTTTCTCCTAAAATGTAAAGGACAAAAATACCAACGAAAATTTATAGATGTAGATATTACAAATATTCACTTATAGAAAAGTAAAAAGAAAATTGCAACTAAAATAAACTCTAATATCTAGTTCCAGCGATTAGAAACATACCCAAACTCCAGAAAAGGAAGAATAGAATCAATAATGGCCAGATTAGTATCTGAAGTAAATATACAACACAACAAAATGTTGAAGACGTGACAATCCAAATCATATTCACACAATCCTAATCTTTGTACATACATATGCATACTTTTTACCGTTCACTTGTTTAGAACTTGGTGTAATACATATGGCGATATTTCACTATTTTTTTATGCAACTATGCTTTAAATCACATCTATCATTTCCATATCTTAGTGAGCAATGGACTTGGTGGAGTTCCGGGTCTAAACTTATTTGGTGTGATGCACATGTTCCGTCAACTACGCCTGCATGAATTCCTTTGTTGTTGGAAAATATTGCGTTCCTGTAATGTATACTATTTTTACTGATTAATTTTTCATCGACTCTAATCTAATGCTTTAAATATCAGATTTATAAGGTAATTTGTAAAAGGCAACTAGAAGTTGATGTGAAATGTGAGGGTAAAACTTAATTTGGTAAAATTGAAATGGTAGGAAATAACTAGGGTAGACACAAATCAAATATAAAACTTGGTAAAGGAATATAAATAGATTAATTATCCTACTAGTGTTACACTAAAAAATATGGAAAAATCATTAGAGAGCACTGAGATGTGGCCAAATTATATAATCTGGTAGATATCTAATCTAGGTATTGTGAAAGTAGACAGAAACCAAAGAGATAAGTGGTAAAGAGAAATGTGATCTTATTTACAAGGCATTCATATTGGCATAATCAGGCAAGGTCTTTAAATTGAACGTAGACATCATGATTTGTAAGGCTCATGGAAGTAGTATTGCATTAACATTTCATTGTAACATGGTCCTTGCCTTTTGTTGATATTTTTTTGTCTTCCAATCATTGTCAAAGAAGCATAAAAATGATAAAGATATCATGTGTCCACTAGAAAATAACATTTGTATCATAAAAATATTTAAATGCAGTCATTTTTTAATCATTTATCTGTTATTGTTACTAAAACATCCCTAATTCCTTTAACACTAAATATATTATGAGTACAACTAAATCCATGTAATATCATCTTGCAAAGTAGATAACAATTTGTTTTGACAAGAAAATGATCATATACCTTAGATGATGTCTATTGCATGCTGTGAAAAAGGAAACAGAACCATTCACAATTCTTCACACAACACGGTAAAAATAAAAATATTACAATAAGGTTCATTGATTTGCATCTCTACATCTATAAGAGTAGCAAACCACTAAGAAGTAAAAAAGAGATTGAACCTGAGAGAAAATATCATTTCAAAGTGCACGCCATAATGGAACTATATTTGTATTGGTTGTGGTCCCAGTTAGAGATATCAATTGAAAAGTCCCATTCACATAATGGTATGACCCTTTTCCAAAATCAAAATATTCATATGAGATCAAAGCTACAAAATTCAGCAATTTTAGGACTAATTGTATGGGAGTGATAAGCAACTTCCAGAAGGAATAACCTATAGGTTACACAATAATTGTTATTGCAAAACAATCCATACAAAAATTCATCAATAATCAATTCAAAATTTGTTACTAAAATGTAAAGGACAAAAATACCAACAAAAATTATAGATGTAGATATTACAAATATTCACTTATAGAAAATTAAAAAGAAAATTGCAACTAAAATAAACTCTAATATCCAGTTCCAGCGATTAGAAACATACCCAAACTCCATAAAAGGAAGAATAGAATCAATAATGGCCAGATTAGTATCTGAAGTAAATATACAACACAACAAAATGTTGAAGACGTGACAATTGAAATCATATTCACACAATCCTAATCTTTGTACATATATAAGCATACTTTTTACCGTTCACTTGTTTAGAACTTGGTGTAATACATATGGTGATACTTCACTATTTTTTGATGCAACTATGCTTTAAATCACATCTATCATTTCCATATCTTAGTGAGCAACAAACTTGGTGGAATTCCGGGTCTAAACTTATTTGGTGTGATATACATGTTCCCTCAACTACGCCTACATGACTTCCTTTGTTGTTGGAAAATATTGCATTCCTGTAATGTATAACTATTTTTAATGATTAATTTTTCATCGAATCTAATATAATGTTGTAAATATTACATTTATAAGGTAATTTGTAAAAGGCCACTAGAAGTTGATGTGAAATGTGAGGGTAAAACTTAATTTGATAAAATTGAAATTATAGGAAATAACTAGGGTAGACACAAATCAAATATAAAACTTTGTAAATGAATATAGATAGATTAGTTATCCTACTAGTGTTACACTAAAAAATATGGAAAAATCACTAGAGAGCACTAGGATGTGGCCAAATTATATAATTTGGTAGATATCTAATCTAGGTATTGCGAAAGTAGAAAGAAACCAAAGAGATAAGTGGTAAAGAGAAACATGATCTTATTTACAAGGCATTCATACTGGCATAATCATGCAAGGTCTTTAACTTGAACGTAGACGTCATGATTTGTAAGGCTCACGGAAGCAGTATTTCAATAACATTTCATTGTAACATGGTCCTTGCCTTTTGTTGATATTTTTCTGTCTTCCAATCATTGTCAAAGAAGCATAAAAATGATAAACATATCATGTGTCCTCTGGAAAATAACATTTGTATCATAAAAAATTTTAAACCTAGTCATTTTTTAATCATTTCTCTGTTATTGTTACTAAAACATCCCTAATTCCTTTAACACTAAATATACTATGAGTACAACTAAACCCATGTAATATCATCTTGAAAAGTAGAGAATTATTAGTTTTGAAAAGAAAATGATCATATACCTTAGATGATGTCTATTGCATGCTGTAAAAAAGGAAACAGAACCATTCACAATTCTTCACACAACACGGTACAAATAAAAATATTACAATAAGGTTCATTGATTTGCATCTCTACATCTATAAGAGTAGCAAACCACTAAGGAGTAAAAAAGAGATTGAACCTGAGAGAAAATATCATTCTAAAGTGCACGCCATATTGGAACTATATTTGTATTGGTTGTGGTCCCAGTAAGAGATATCAATTAAAAAGTCCCATTCACGTAATGGTATGTCCCTTTTCCAAAATCAAAATATCCATATGAGATCAAAGCTACAAAATTCAGCAATTTTAGGACTAATTGTATGGGAGTGATAAACAACTCCTAGAAGGAATAACCTATAGGCTACACAATAATTGTTACTGCAAAACGATCCATACAAAAAGTCATCAATAATTAATCCAAAATTTGCTCCTAAAATGTAAAGGACAAAAATACCAATAAAAATTTATACATGTAGATATTACAAATATTCACTTATAGAAAATTAAAAAGAAAATTGCAACTAAAATAAACTCTAATATCCAGTTCCAACGATTAGAAACATACCCAAACTCCAGAAAAGGAAGAATAGAATCAATAATGGATAGATTAGTATCTGAAGTAAATATACAACACAACAAAATGTTGAAGACGTGACAATCCAAATCATATTCACACAATCCTAATATTTGTACATATATAAGCATACCTTTTACCGTTCACTTGTTTAGAACTTGGTGTAATACATATGGCGATATTTCACTTTTTTTTTATGCAACTATGCTTTAAATCACATCTATCATTTCCATATCTTAGTGAGCAACGGACTTGGTGGAGTCTCGGGTCTAAACTTATCTGGTGTGATATACATGTTCCGTCAACTACGCCTGCATGAATTCCTTTGTTGTTGGAAAATATTGCATTCCTTTAATGTATAATTATTTTACTGATTAATTTTTCATCGACTCTAATCTAATGCTTTAAATATCAGATTTATAAGGTAATTTGTAAAAGGCTACTAGAAGTTGATGTGAAATGTGAGGGTAAAACTTAATTTGGTAAAATTGAAATGGTAGGAAATAACTAGGGTAGACACAAATCAAATATAAAACTTGGTAAAGGAATATAAATAGATTAATTATCCTACTAGTGTTAGACTAAAAAATATGGAAAAATCACTAGAGAGCACTGGGATGTGGCCAAATTATATAATCTGGTAGATATCTAATCTAGGTATTGTGAAAGTAGACAGAAACCAAAGAGATAAGTGGTAAAGAGAAATGTGATATTATTTACAAGGCATTCATACTGGCATAATCAGGCAAGGTCTTTAAATTGATCGTAGACATCATGATTTGTAAGGCTCATGGAAGCAGTATTGAAATAACATTTCATTGTAACATGGTCCTTGCCTTTTTTTGATATTTTTTTGTCTTCCAATCATTGTCAAAGAAGCATAAAAATGATAAAGATATCATGTGTCCACTAGAAAATAACATTTGTATCATAAAAATATTTAAATGTAGTCATTTTTTAATCATTTATCTGTTATTGTTACTAAAACATCCCTAATTCCTTTAACACTAAATATACTATGAGTACAACTAAATCCATCAAACCACTTTGGGACCTCAGGATCTAGACCTCCTGGATCCAGAGAGGGATCTCTCTATAAAAGGAAAAGAATGATATATCTTTGAAAGCTCAAAATGAGATATTAGGCTAGTTATGAAGTACAAGGGGTTTTTAAATGATTTTGGTTGTTGGGTTGGAGATCATTAACTGAGAAGGTTATGTGGAATGAAAGGAACAAAGTAGCAGGATGTTTCAGCAAAAGAAGATAGGTCAAGAAAGTGTCAATCCATTGGGCTATGGAGTCATGAAAGGGGATTACTTGCATAGCAACTAACCAAGGTTTTCCATAGGGCAAGTCATCTATACCAAAGGATCTTTTAGATAGATGGTGGAATGGGACATTAAAGAATGAAGTGAAAGAAAGAAAGACACCAAATTTCTGTCTGGAGATCAGGTCAGATATCATTTAAATCCAGACCTGCTTTGACATACTCAAAGGCAACTCTCAGTGAAGACACAAAGGTAGCTTAAGATCGGGTCAAAGGTCATTTAACTCCAGGCCTGCTTTCAGCATACTCTCAAAGGAAAAACAGAGTAAAGTTTTAACATAGAGCAAGGCCTAAGATCAGAGAAGGACTTTTAACCTTCAATGCTTTTGACACTAGCTCAAAGGGATCTTAGGAAGGCCAATTTGTTTGAAAAGGACCCCAGTGGACAGGGCTAACTCTAACTCCCCGGTATCCCAATTATTCCAGCTTAAACCCAACAGGAACATCTAAGCGACAAACTCCAAATTCATACATCAGTAAGCATGGGCTAGACCAACATCTTTGACTAGTTAAATTACATGAATTTGCTCTTAGATTCACTATCAGCATAAAACATCAAAGATAAGAAGAGTAGTGGGCATTAAGGTACCATGCAAGGGTATATCCTAAGCCTGACTACTGATTCTTATTAGAGAATAATGGACAGTATGATTAAAATGAAATGAGACTAAAGAAGTAAGAAAAACATCACCCGTAATATAGACCAGGATCCTGTGAAATTTTCTTGTTCAACTGATGTGCAAAACCAGTCACATACTTTTAGCTCAATGGCTGTTACATTCCAAACTTCTCCTCCCATCCTACTAAATTACAAACTACTAAGCTACTTCCCCCAATAACAGTTCTACAACAAATAGAATCCCTATCAACCAACAACAACAACCTTTACAATATGTTCTTTGGGAGTTCTTATAGGAGAATGAATAGAAGTAGTAGATTGTGAATTAAATTGAATCATTAAGATAGAATGGAGGAAGTGTCCATGCCCACTCTGCTTGATGGCTTTTCATTTGCTGTGTGTACTCTGTAGTCTGTTTCGAAGTTTCTGTCAGGTTGAAATTAACTTCGGATGTATTCTTTGGAGTCCTCTCTGACTGTAAGGCACCCTATATTGCCTTCTGAAGCAATTAAGGTGACTGAGGGTCTTTTGGTCCCCCATAATTCCACGAATGTTGTCCTAACAGTTCCTTAGAAGCTTCTGTCAGTAAAATGGCTTTTAAGAGCTCGAGGAGGCATGGAGACTTCTATCAGAAGGTGTACTTTCTGAGAAAATACGCTCTGTTGTTGCTATATCACAGATATGGCTTGTTTCATGTGCTTAGACCTTAATAGGCCTCCTAATCATCTTCATGCTCTAATTGTGTCTTTATCCTTTGATCATTGGATTAAAATCATTAATCTTCAGCAAAAGGCACTAATCCTCTTAATCTGTCTTTAGCTGGTACACTTTTCCGCTGCTGCAATGGTTATCTCTGCACTCTGAATCATAGTGGCTGTGACTATGGAGACAGAGTAAATTTCTTACTCTATAAACCCTGCACAATATGATAAAACTGTTATAAAATCCAGGGGAGTGGTGGAAAAATGCTGTGGAGGCCTGTGGAAGAGATGGTGGAAATGGAGGCTGTAGGTGAAATGGGTGAAAAATGCTGCAGAATGGTGGAAGGGTGACCTGATGAGAGTTTGGGTAATAAGGGTCGTAGACCATCCGATCAGACAGGGCAATAGCAATCAACGGTCAGGATTCATGAATGGAGGTGTTAATAGTAAGTGGGTCGGAAGAAATAAGATTTAGTGTAAAACCCAAAGTTTAATGCTCGGGTTATTTACAAAGAAAATGGAGCAAAATGTATGAAAGCGGGGCCTTTAGGTAGTGGGACCCGGTGGGCGGAGGGTGATTTATTGTGGGCTGTTGGATCGCAGGAGGTGATCAACGGTGGGGATTTTTGGATGAATTCTGTGGAAATCCGATGGAAGGGAGTTAAATGGGGATGCGATGCGATGCGATGCGACCCGTTAGATTAGATCTTCGGATGGTCGAGATTGATTATGGAGGTTGCGGGAGCAAAGCAGAGGAAAATGGTTTTAGGAGGAAAACCACCGGTGTCGTGTGGCTTTAGGATGGTTTTGAAAAAACTTTTAAAAAACGCGATATAGGTCACTGCACGACACGTGGCAGAATAAAACCGCTTTCATCGCGTAACTTTACTGTGAAAGCCCAGATGCTGAAATAATGCGATATGCATGCTGACCGTTGGATATGGGACGAAAAGATCGGATGGCAGAGGATGGGGTGCGATGAGGGAAAGTGCATGGTTGGTTAGGCGGTGAAAAGTCAAAGGCAGGTTAGATCTCAGCCGTCAGATCTAATGAATGGATGGTCAGGATTAAAGAGGGAGCGGGAAGGCAAAGGGTTGTGTAAACGAGTGGAAAGAATGAGGGCCATTGGATCAAAAGGGATAAACGGCGGAGATCCAATCGCATCGAAGGGGGGCGGGGGTCAAAAACTCTGAGTTTTAAACTTGCGATTACACCAAGGCCATTGGATCGACGGGGAATCGACGGCGGAGATTGATCGGAAGGGGAGGAAGATGGGGGAAATGAGAAAGGTGAAGAGTAATCTAGATCGTTGGATCCGAATGGATGAATAGCTTAGATCAAATCGGGACTCGCCAATCGGCGGAGGTCTAATGCGATGGGATTGGGTGTTGCGACGGTGCAATTATGCGATAGCCGTTGGATCAGAGTGATAGATCAATGGTCTACATGTAATCAGAGGGGTGAAAGTAAAGCGGCGACGGGACACGCTGCGGAACAACCGTTGACCGTTAGATCTGTGTAGATCTACGACTCAGATCAAGCCCGCAGTTGAATAGAACAAAGACCTTGCATTGGAAAAAATGGAATTTACAAAGGAAAAGGCTCACAATGTAAGTTGCGATTGCGGTTAGCGCCTAGGGCTTTAGCACTTGGTTCTGGGCGCGGGTCATGTGTGGGGAAGTGGTTAAGGGGCTTGGCCGAAAGGGGCTTAAGCCTCATATATAAAATGAGTGTTTTTTAAGCCAAAAAGAGAATTTTTAAGGCCTAAAAGGGTTTTCGGTAGAGGAAATAAGGGGTTTTAAGACCAAATAAAGGCTATTATGAAGTTTTAAAGGGGGGTTAGGATGATTTAGAGGGTTAATGAGGGATCTTGGAGGAATTTGCAAAGGGGGAAAAAGGTGATGAAAACAGATGTTTAGTGGGGATGAAATAAGGGGAAATGGAGGTCTCCTGAGCATTTTCTTCCACAAATAGAGAAGCTTTTTTGAATGGAAACAACAGTGAGGATCTTTACAAGGGAAAAGACACAAGAGGCTTCAAGAATGATATGCTTTCGGAGGGAATGTATTTCTTGAAGGCTCAAAAAACGTTTTAGCCACCTGTTTGTTTGACAAAAAATTTATAGGTGGCTAATAGTGGCTCCACATGGGGATGGCATCTTCTTGAAGATGTCAAGAACTTCAAAAATATTCTTTTGGAAGTAGGCCAGATGCCTGATCTTTGAACCATCTTTCTTCTTTGATTCAACAGTCACAAATCATGAAGACATCATATCAGCAGTAAACATTCTCCCAAACAACTACCTACCCATACTATTGTCCTAACATTTTTTCTTCTGGGTGCATTTGGACTTGCAGACCCTTTACATCATCAATTTTTACAAACAGGAAAACCTATTCTACTTCTACCCTTATTACTCCTATTAGCCACCTATAAAATTTGTTATAGCAAAAGGTGGCTAAAACTCTTTGGAGCCTTCAAGGAACAAATTTTATTGCTAAAAAGTGTTGGCTCTTGAAGACTCTTGAAGGCCTCATGCCTTTGTCCCAATCTTCACTACTGTGCCTATTCTACATTCAGAAATTCTGCTGATTCCCAAGAAAGAAGACTGCTGCAAGCACCATTTTCCTTTTCCCCTTCTTTCAAAACTAACCTCATCTTTGCCTTTCATTTTCCCATAAAATCCCTCATTTCCATGTTTTTCCCCTTTCCCCTTCATCATAATCCCTTTGATAAGGTTTAAGACCCTTTCTTGCCTTATCGAAACCCCCAACAACCATTGAAAATCATTGAAAATCTATGAAAATCATGTTTTTTATATATTACAGACTTAAGCCCCTTAGGCTAAGTCTTTAACCTTCCCCTTCCATACACCCTGGTGCTAGAACCAGGCGCTAGCCACCCACGCGCTTATCGCATCACCCCGATGCCGATTAGCCCTCCGTCCTATCTCCATCGGTCATATTATCTTCCATGCGCCCAAAGGCCCCGCAGACGGGAACCAAACCATATCGAAAATTAATATTTCGCCCCCCTGTACTATAAACCTTTGTTTATATAAAATTGTCAGTTTTTTATTATATCCTATAGTTTCCACTGGTGCAAAATTATAGTCAATTTCCACCGTTGATCTGATCTGCAGATCGACGGCGCGCGATCTATTGACCCGGTGGTCCCTGCCAGCCACTCACCGTAGCAAAACCAAGTGGTATCCATCGCATTGCTTTTGAGAGCGGGGTGGTTTTTTTTATTTTGCAGTGATTCCATACATCGGCTAACGCGTGGCCTTGGGCACTATTCAAAAACCATCGCTCATCGCACGTTAAAGTTTGGACGTGGACCCAGCGCGATATTGGCGTCCACTGTCCGATCTGGGGCCGCTCATCAGACGGTGATCGCTCTCCGAAGGTGCCCATTCGATAACTCAGGGTACGACGCTGTGTTAAAAGCTTCTCTGCCGTCGATCTGATCTGTAGATCAATGGCCCAAAATTCATCACCCTGATTCCTCGTCCAGTCAGCATTTCCAGACCCAGGAACTTTATTCAGCATGATTTTATTAAAAAGTTTTGAAGTTCGGGTCTTTTTTTATAAGGTTTTTGACATATGATCTCCGCCGTTGATCTTGTGGGCTGGTCTCATCCAACGGCCCACGATCATCCTGAACCCCATACACCATTTGTAAACCATTTTTCACCAAAACAAAGGTTTTTAACCTATTTTCTCCATTTTTCCAAAAAACTGACTCCTCCTCTTTGACTTTTCGCCTCTGCTCCCGACCGTCGATCTCTGCGCGATCGACGGCTCCGATTTGATTCTTTCCCCCATTTCCTTTTGACTCATTCTGATCAATCTCAACCGTTGGATGATGCCATCCAACGGCCACACTCTCCCCACGTGCCTTCTGAAGCAGTTAACCTATACATGTAGGATTTTATAATCTTTTTCGTATTTTGCAGGGTTCAAATGATTTTTTCCACTATGTCTGAAGGAAATTTAAAGGCAGAGGGTGATGATCCTCTCGCCTTCGATTCACCAGAGGAAACCATTCACAGGAAGAAGCTCTACGTTTCATCAATCATCCATGAAGCATTGATGCCACATAACCCCTGCACAGCCTTGCATACTAGCAAAAAACCATGAATCGAGCACAGTCAGAGAGTATCAGTGCCAAAGACAAAATATATCAGAACAGAAGATTAAAGACAGGTCTATGGGGATTACGTAGATGGTTTATCAAAAGCCTAATCCCCAATTAAAACATAGTTTGAAGGGAAATCATAAAGGTTCATCAGCCAGAAAGCCTTCACCGCCACAACTGAGGCAAATCGATCCCTCTAGCTACCACGATGCCACCTGTGCCTCAAAGCATTCATATCCAAGGCCGGAGTTATTGATCAAGATCAGATATTTGTCTCAAGCGCAGCCAGAGAGTAAATTCTGCCAGAGAACTTAATGACAAAACATTAGCAAAGTTACTTTGACATCACACAGAGCCTCAAAGGTCAAGAAAATCTCCCACCGAGCTTAAATCTTTATGTAAACCATTTAATACAGAAGACATCTATGTAATTTTCTTCATCGAGCCCCCAAAGGCCGAGGAACCATTAAGTCTGTATTAATTATCTTTAGAGATCTTTTGATTAGATCTCACCTCCTCATTCTTCTATATGTATTACTGCAGAAGATGAGAGAGGGGTTGGTTGATGTAGTTGTTGATCATTGTAATGTAATTGAGCTTGATACTTATACTTGTAAATAGTGTTCACTAGCCCTTGAAGCTCTGCTTGTGATAGATAAGTTAGGCTGAGATGAGTAGATGATTGCTAAACTAAAGCATTGGACTTAAAGCTGTAACTGGTTTGGAGCATCAATACAAGCTTATTTATGGGATCCTAGTCTATGTTGACGGTGATGTTTTTCTCATTGTAGCTTTTTATTTTGTTTCTATTTCCACTGCGTTCATTTTCTCTTATAAAGAAAAACATGCATAGAGTTAGGACCTACTCTATATCAGTACCGTTCTCTGACTGAAAATATTTATCTAAATGTTTTCTCCCAATCTGTGTTATTTAGGAATGATTTAATTCAGTTTGAGCATAGGAATGCTGGCGTTCCCTCGTCTTATTGTCTTAGCTGAATGTTATTCTTAAATGTTATTTTCAGTATATGTTAAGTAAATATGAACTGAGGAAGATATGGTGAGCCCTGGTCCTAGTTTTATCCCAAAGATTGTCTGAAAGTTTCCCTTGGAATGTGTTAAAAGCTGGCTAGTTTAGAAGTACTTACTAGATATTAGGCCATTCTGTGTTATCCTTGTGATTGTCTTGAAAGTGACCAAGTAAAGCAAAGCTAGGAGAGGATTTGTGGTGAGCCCGGCCCGCTAGTTTCTACTCTAACAGTTTCCTTCAAGGTCCCCTTTGTTTTTATATGTTTTCTATTGAAAGTGTATCAAAGGCTGGCTAGTTTAGAAGTACTTACCAGATCCTAGTTTTCTTTCATGCTTTCCTTAAGTGTGTGTCAAAGGCTGGCTAGTTTAAAAGTACTTACCAGATCCTGGGCAACTCTTTGTTCTTCATCTGTCTAATTCCATTTCTTTTGTCTCATTGCATTCCATAAATCAAAATTTAAAGAGATCTTTAGACATAGATGACTTGCCCCATGGACCACTCTTGCCTCTTGTTGTTCCAATTAAACCCTATTATGACTCCATAGCCCAATGGACTAAAACCTGCAATTATCTACCTTCCTGGCCAAAGCTTATTCTATTCGCTTGCAACTTCACACCTTTGAAACTCTTTACATTTAGAACTTTCCACCTCAAATAGTAATCATGCTCAACCATCCAAAAACAAAATAAACCCTTGGCCTTCATAACTAGCCTAATATCATTACCCAAGAATTCAAAGACAAATCCATCTTTGCACTTATTGGAGAGATCCCTCTTCGGATTCAGGAGGGCTAGATCCTAGAATCCCAAAGTGGTTGAAATAATGTTATTTCTGTGAATTGAATTTTCCAATATTGCTAATTACAAATTCCTAACATTTCTGGTGACTCCACTGGGGAATTTGAGTGTTTTTCTTGTTTGAAACTTTAAAAGATCTCAGAAACCCATTTACTCACTAAACATTTGCTATGCCAACCAGCTGAGCCACTAGTAACTAACATTTCTGGCGACTCCGCTGGGGACATAACCCAGAAACATTTTCATTTGAAGGTAACCATAAGATATCAGAGTTTTCGTTCAAATAACATTTGCTATATTAACCAGCTGAGCCACCAGCAACTAACATTTCTGGCGACTCCACTGGGGAAACTTCCCTTAAAATCTTCATAAACATTATGAGTAAAAAGCAGCCTTTTCAAGCACTACCAAGAAATGGTAATCATGATGAAACTTGTTTGAATCAGTGTCAAACTAGGCAAACCCTAGGATTCTCATAAGACTTTATCTAACCTTGAAAAATCAGTTGGCTTAGCCATAAGACTAGACTGTCTTTGTCTCATAACCGTAGCTAAGTTTTGAAACAGAGTTAGTACATTCTTAGAAACCACAAAACTAAAAAATAACTCACAAAACTCCAAAAAATATTTCAAATTGGTATCCAATAGACATGGTAGTGGACCATAAAACCTTTTACCTCTGAAAAAGAGCTAAAAACTTCCACTTGGTGACTCCACAATCCTAAACAGACCTTAAGACTCCACTGGGAAGAACCCTTCTCATTGGAATATCATTCAAACTCAGTTAGAGGACTATAGGACTAAAATTTTGTGTAAACAGATTAGTTAACCTCTCAAAGACTGTCATACCTGGTTGAACTTTTCTTGTTTATTTGGGTCTGAAAAACACAACATAGTGGCTCCTAGAAAGATTCATACTAGAACCTATCCTGACCGAGATCCACCTGAGATAGTTGATAACCTAGAAAGTATTCTTAGGAAATCTCCTAGGATTAAAGCATCAACTGTTTTCAGATCACCCTTGAGAGCTAATTTAGTTCTAGAAAACCTTTCAGCTCTACAACAATCCCAAGTTGACTTAGTAAATCCCTTTAGAACTAGGTCTCTTGGTGATTTAGATTAGTTAGATTCTGTGTCTTCACTTTCTTCTCCTGAAATGAGTGAACACCTTGGTAGCAGAGAAACAACACCTCCTGATTTACATTTCCTTCATAACCTAGGTGTCTCTCATCCAAGATCAGCTCAGCAATCTACTCCTGGTCCATCCATTTCCGCTCACCCTACATCCACTGTTCAAACCACTCCACTTCAGCCCACTTTCCCTTCTGTTAATCCACCTCTTGTGAATCCATCCCCACCACATATCATGGAAACATGGTATGCTCCCTTAGTCCTTCCTGTACCATTTGTCAATCTCCCACAGGACTATCAGTCCAAAATTCCATTATATGATGCTAGTAATGCTACAACTGCATCACAACATGTGGATAATATGAATGACTACTTTGACAGAAATGAAATTGATGATGATTATGTCAAGATTAGATTATTTGCTCAGAGTCTGGGGGGGGAAGTAAGAAAATGGTTTAAAGGCTTAACCCCCCATAGTATCAATGATCTCCAAACCTTCCATCAAACATTCTTAAACAAATGGGAAGTAAAGAAGAATCCTCTCCAAGTCCTTTCTGATTACAAGAACCTCCATAGAAACGCGGGGGAAAGTGTACAAGCTTACTGCACTAGATTTAATAGTGTATATAATGCACTTTCCCCAGATCTAAAACCTCCACAAGGCTCAGCTTTAAACAAGTTTCCTGAAGGGTTTGACCCTGAGATGGCATATCAGCTGAGGGAAAGAAATCCTACAACTCTTGAAGAGATGCAAAACGGTGCTCTTTCTGTGGAAGTCAATTTGATGGAGAAGACAAAAAGAATGAAAAATGAAAAGAGAGTATCTTTTAGAGAGGAATCCACACCCTTTACTTCCAACTCAAAGATGGAAAGAATGATGGAGGAGATGATGAAGAAAATGAGCATTCTTGAGAAAGCACAAGCAATTCAAAACCAAACTTCTCCTCAAAATAGAAACTAGAACCAGAATCAGAATTTTAGAAGGAACCAACCTCCAAACAGACCTAGAGAAGATGATCAACATATCACTCCTCCTTTTCATCAAAAATATGTAAGTTAGGTTGAGGAAACATATGAGATAACAGAGGAAGATGATATCAACATGATGGGTGTAGATGATGATGACTTTGAAGTTCATTATGATAGAAAACAAGGTCTATACACACCTTATGATGACAGAAGAGATGATGATGAAAGCTATTATCAAGACATGGAAAATGTCATCATAGAGTCTCAAAAAGAATATGACCTTAGAAGCAAAACTAGTCAACAAACCCCCAACACCAAAACCTTTGACAAATCTTCACAAAATAGCACTGCAACCAAGCCTAAAGTTTTCAAACAGAAGGACAAAACAGTGACTGTAAATTTGGATAAAGGTAAAGAGGAAGGCACTCAAAACAATGACAAACAGAGTGCACACATTAGCAGTAATAACACTTCAGCTAGTACTCCTGATAAAACCATTTTGTCAAATGTACATAAGAAAAATCAACAAACAGACGTTGTTGATAGAGTGACAACTAATAAGGCTGAGACAAGTTCTTCGAAGAACCAAATTCCTTTCAGCCTAGAGCAGGAAATTTCAAAGATTAAAATCTCTGTTCCCCTCACTGAGTTAGCTGCCCAAAATTTATATAGGACCCAAATTTTGAAGGCTTTAAACATTGAAGAGAATCAGGACACAGTAAATCTTAATGATGACCAACCAGAGCTTATTTTTGGTCCAAAGATTGAAGGTATGTATTAGGAGGGACCTGTTCCTCCCTTTTATGTAAGTTTAAACGTTCATGAAAAGATCTTGCACAACGCTATGCATGACACAGGAGCCTCTCACAATTTAATGCCAAAGGCTGTAATGGAGAGCCTGGGTCTAGAAATCACCAAACCTTACAAAGACCTTTACTCGTTTGACTCCAACAAGGTGAAATGTTTAGGACTAATCAAAGACCTCTGTGTTAACTTAGCCCAAATTCCAGCCAAATGTTTAATCATGGATATTGTTGTGGCTGATGTGCCCCCAAAATATGGAATGCTATTATCAAGATCTTGGGGAGCTAAGTTACAAGGTACTATGCAGATGGACATGACCTATGTGACTATCCCTGTTTTCAATCAGAATAGGAGACTTTACAGGGAGTCCCATATGAAATATACAGTTACAAGTCAGGACCGACCACAAAACTCTCCTCTATATTCTGTAAATACAGGTCTTGATTCTTTTATTATGTTTAACGATGAAACATTTAGTGAACAAGTAACTTTAACAGGATTAATGGCTGATAGGGAGGAAGAGAGACACAACGCAGAAGTGTCAAAACAGTTTGCTGCATTTGAAGACATTAGAAAACCAATCAAAGGTCTTGAGCTACAAGTCAGGTGTCCATTGTTTTTAAACATTCACAATCAAGAAAACAACCCTCAAATAAACGAAAATCTTGGGGAGTCAAAACAAATACAACCAAGTGCTGAGATTCCACAACAACCCTTGAGCACGTTAGTTGAAGAGGACAGTAACCAGAATGAAACCGAAAATAGTCCTTTGCGGAGTATGTATTTTGATGGGTCATGCACTAAGAACAATGCTGGTGCAAGTGCCTGGATTTCCAACACTGAAAAAAACCACACAAAAAGCATTTCCTGCAAATTAAACTTTCAGTGTTCCAATAACATAGCAGAATATGAATCCCTTCTCTTAGGCTTACATCTATTGAAAAAGTTAGGAGCCACAAAAATTAATGATTATGGAGATTCAGAATTAGTCATTAGGCAAGTCAATGGGGAGTATAACGGAAATCATCTCAGTCTTAGAGCCTACCGAAACGATGTCATGGACCTTTTGAAAACATTCGAGGAGTCCAAACTATTTTTTGTCCCAAGAAAAAGAAATATTGCGGCCCACAATTTAGCCTTTGCAGCTAGAACATGCTTAACGCCATATGAAACCAAAGACTACACTACTCAGATAAAATTTAGACCAGTCATGTTGGATAATGAAAAGTATTGGCAGGTGTTTGATGGAGACAAACAAATAGAAGACTTCATGCAATTTAGAAATGAATTCGAACTACACAATTCGGACTCAGATTATGATACAGACTGTAGTGAAGAAAATTTTCTTGGTGAAGAAGAACCATCTCCTGAGCTTGCCGATTTTAATCTTCTGACTGGGGAACTTAAAAAAAAAACATAAATGATTGCAGAGTTAGAAACAAAGGAGTTAGAAACTCTGCACTCTAAAGATGAAATTTTGCCAAGCAGTCTGGCGCCTTTAGAAGAGTTGTTTGATTTTAACAATGTGGCCATGAAGCCAAAACTGGAACCTATAGAGACTGAAGTGGAAGAGTGAAATATAGGCGGTGAACTTAAACCGAAAATGATTAAACTGTCTAAAACTTTGCCAGCTCACATTAAACTCAAATACATAGAGCTGTTTTAAGATTTTTATGATGTTTTTACTTGGAATTACGAAGATCTTAAGTCCTATGACACTGAAATAGTACAACACAAAATCCCTCTCAAGGAAAACCAAAAACCATTCAAACAGAAACTACGCAGAATAAACCCTGTTCAGTTGCCTTTGGTTTAGAAGGAGATTATGAAAATGTATGAAGCTAGTATTATTGTCCCTATTAGATATTCTGAGTGGGTATCTAATCTGGTGTCGGTTAGGAAGAAAACTGGAGAAATCAGGCTTTGTATAGACTTTAGAGACTTAAACAAAGTTTCATTGAAAGACAACTACCCTTTACCTAGGATGGATCATATTTTACAAAGGGTGGTAGGGTCTAGAAGAATTTATTTGCTTGATGGCTACTCAGGGTACAATCAGATCTTAGTTCACCCTGTTGATCAATTAAAGACAACCTTTACTACACCATGGGGCACTTTCATGTATGTTAAAATTCCCTTTGGTCTAATGAATGTTGGAGCAACTTTTCAGAGAGCCATGGACATAGCATTCTCGGAAGAATTGGGCTTCTTCATCATTATATACCTTGATGATATCACTGTGTTTTCAAAAACAGATGAAGAGCACTTAGAACATTTAAGAAAGGTTTTCGAGAAATGCAGAAAGTTTGGAATATCTTTAAACCCTAAGAAGACACTATTTGGGCTCCAAGAAGGTAAACTTCTTGGGAACATTATTTCAGAAGAGGGTATTAAGATAGATCCAAAGAGGATTGAGGCCATATTGCAAATCTCTCATCCTCGAAACATCAAGGAGTTGCAATCTTTCATTGGAAAGATTAACTTTTTGAAAAGGTTCATCCCCAACCTGGCTAAGCTCCTTAGGAATATAACAAACATGTTAAAGAAGGAGCAAGGGGTAAAATGGACCTTGGAAGCAAAGAAGTCCTTTGAGCTGGTGAAACAAGTGTTAACCAAAACACCGGTTCTAATAAGTCCTGATTTTTCAAAATATTTTTATATTTTTTCATTTGCATCAGAGCACACCATAACTGTTGTCCTTCTACAGAAAAATCCACAAGGACAAGAGCAGCCTATTGCATTCTTTATCAAGGCATTGAGGGATGCCCCTTTGAAGTACAACATCATGGAGAAACAAGCTTTTGCTTTGGTTAAAGCATTGAAAGACATTAGGGTATACATTCTTCACTCACACATCATTGCCTTTGTCCCAAATTCAGTTGTGAAAGACATTCTAACACAAGACCCAGATGGTAAGAGAGGTAAGTGGATTGCTGTCATTCTTGAATATGATTTAGAGATAAAACCCACTAAACTCATAAAAGGCCAAGGTCTAGCTAGATTAATGGCTGAATCCAATTTTGAAGTTCTTGATATTAATATGATTAATGCTTTGGATGATCAAGAGGAAATATCAACTCCCATTGTTGACAACCATTTTATGAATTCCTCTTGGTATGTTGATATTGTTTATGTTTTGCTTAATTTGAATACACCTCC
Source organism: Pinus albicaulis (assembly GCA_034641835.2). Taxonomy (NCBI): domain Eukaryota; kingdom Viridiplantae; phylum Streptophyta; class Pinopsida; order Pinales; family Pinaceae; genus Pinus; species Pinus albicaulis. The sequence continues at coordinate 1,679,079,413 of CM076579.1, read as the reverse complement.
TGGTTTGACAAAAACAAAGGCAAGATTCCTCAAATTGAAAGCTATAAACTATTGCATTGTAGATAGATGTCTTTATTAGAAAAATGCAAGTGGTGTATTGCTTAAATGTTTGCCTGAGTTTGATGCAGAGAAGGTTAAATACCAGTTCCATGAAGGAGAGTGTCACGAGGTCATTTGTACTGGAAGACAACAGCCAAAAAGATTTTGAGGGCTGGTGTCTATTGGCCTACTCTTTTCCATGATGTGCACAAGATGATCATAGCCTATCATAAATGTCAACTTTTTGAAGGCAAAAGAAAACTGTTACCCCTACCTCTACATCCAATCACTGTTGAAGCTCCTTTTCAACAGTGGGGACTTGACTTTATAGGAGAAATCCATCCACCATCTTCTGCGCAGCATAGATGGATTCTCACTACCACAGAATATTTCACTAAGTGGATAGAAGCCATACCTTGTAGGCAGGCCAATGATTCTGTTATTATAAAATTTATGGAGACTAATATTCTCTCCAAATTTGGTTGTCCTACCAAGATTATCACTGATAATGCAGCAGCATTTGGGTCAAAGAAGATGGTTGAGTTCTATCACAGATATCAGATAACATTGGGGCATTCCACGGCTTATTACCCTCAAGGTAATGGACTTGCAGAATCCTCAAACAAAATTTTAGTGAACATAATCAAGAAACTGTTGGAGGGCAACAAAAATTCTTGGTACACAAAGCTGGTCCATGCACTTTGGGCTGACAGATTGACTTTGAAGAAATCTATTGGTATGTCACCTTTCCAACTTGTGTATGGTACTGATGCAATTTTTCCAAACAGCCTTGGTGTACCAGTGATGAAGTTGATTCAAGAGTTGCAAACTGAAGAAAATGACATGATCAGAAGAATAAATCAGACCATTCATCTTCAGCAAACCAAAGAGGAGGTTTATAGCAAAGCATTGCAGAAACAGGACAACATAAAAAAGATTTTTGATATAAGAACAAAGGCCAGCAATTTCAATATTGGGGACAAAGTTTTAAAGTGGGACTTAATGAGGGAAGACAAGGGGAAGCACGAGAAATTTGAAAACTTATGGCTTGGCCCTTACTCTATTCATTCAGCTGCTGGTAACAATGCATTTTTCTTGCAGGAGTTGAATGGAGCAGAATTATTTGGAGGTCCTGTCAATGGTAGGATGCTTAAGCATTAATTCTCTTGATCCATGTCATGTTTTGAAGTCTTTTTATCTTTTTTCCATTATAAATACTCCACCCGTCATTACATTCAAAGTTATGAAGAATAAAAAATACAAAAACAAAGAAAAGAAAGAAAAGAGGGCAGATTGTGAAAACAAGAAAGGTATAGCCCCATACCAAAAAAGAGAAACAAATCTGAAAGTGTGCAAGCTCAAATGCCACTCCTGAAGAACACACTTCTAGTTATTCAAACAGCTTAATCTTGACTAATTAGCTTTAAATTTTCTACTGATAGGATAGTGAATTCGATTTGCCAAACTGTTTAATCTTGGCTTATTAGTAGATAGTTTAGGATAGAAATTAAGGGTTCAAACATGCTCAAAATATGAACCTAAGGTTTCAAAGAGAAAATGACTCAAATCTGCTTCAAATTATGAGTCAAAAGATGTAAAAATTTGGTTCCAATCAACTCAAAATCTGAACCAGTTAGCAAAGGAAAGACAACTCAAAACAAAAGTCAAAACAGAGCTGTAAAAAAGAGGAAGGAAATGTTTTCAAATTTCAGATCTCAAGCCTTCCATTTTGTTTTAAATTTTGTGCAAAATAATGTCTATGTGCAATTTTTTCTTAATGCCATAGAGCAGCATCAAGTTAGACTGTTCAATCCTGACTTGAACGCTTTTAAATTTTTGTTGTAGAATTTAGAGAATAAAGTCTATTGGACAGTTCAATCCCAATAGACAGTAGATTAGGTAGAGAATCATATGGGCTCAACTGTTTAATCTGGGTCCATGGAGAAATAATGAGTAGAAATAGATTAGTTTTCCTGCTTTCACAAGAATAAAATTTTGAAAAGAGTTTGCCAATCCAAGTTCACTCTAATGAAGAAAAAATGCTAGATCAGTAGGATTGGGTAGGTAGAAAGCTTCTATTGATGAAGATCCATTGTTTTTGTGACTGCTAATATGTTTTTAGAACAAAGAAGATCATCCACAGAAAGAAAGGTAGCCCAATGGATGAGGCAACTGATCAGCCTCCCAGAGAATGCGAGTCTGAAGTTCTTAATGCCTTCAAGAAGGCACCATCCCCAAGTGCAACCACTATTAGCCACCTATAAAATTTGTTATAGCAAAAGGTGGCTAAAACTCTTTGGAGCCTTCAAGGAACAAATTTTATTGCTAAAAAGTGTTGGCTCTTGAAGACTCTTGAAGGCCTCATTCCTCTGTCCCAATCTTCATTACTGTGCCTATTCTACATTCAGAAATCCTGCTGATTCCCAAGAAAGAAGACTACTGCAAGCACCATTTTCCTTTTCCCCTTCTTTCAAAACAAACCTCATCTTTGCCTTTCCTTTTCCCATAAAATCCCTCATTTCCATGTTTTTCCCCTTTCCCCTTCATCATAATCCCTTTGATAAGGTTTAAGACCCTTTCTTGCCTTATCGAAACCCCCAACAACCATTGAAAATCATTGAAAATCTATGAAAATCATGTTTTTTATATATTACAGACTTAAGCCCCTTGGGATAAGTCTTTAACCTTTCCCTTCCATACGCCCTGGTGCTATAACCATGCGCTTATCGCATCACCCCGATGCCGATTAGCCCTCCGTCCTATCTCCCTCGGTCATATTATCTTCCATGCGCCCAAAGGCCCTGCAGACGGGCGCCAAACCATATCGAAAATTAATATTTCACCCCCCCCCCCCTGTACTATAAACCTTTATTTATATAAAATTGTCAGTTTTTTATTATATCCTATAGTTTCCGCCGGTGCAAAATTATATTCAATTTTCCGCCATCAATTTCCAAAAAATTATAGTCCCCACCAACCACTCACCATTGCAAAACAAAGTGGTATCCATCGCACCGCTTTTTGAGAGCGAGGCGGTTTTTTTTATTTTGCAGCAATTCCATACATCGGCTGACACATGGCCTTGGGCACTGTTCAAAAATCGCCGCTCATCACACGTTAAAGTTCGGACGTGGACCCGGTGCGATATTGGCGTCCACCGTCCAATCTAGGGCTGCTCATCGGACGGTGATCGCTCTCTGAAGGTGCCCGTTCGATAACTCAGGGTACGACGCTGTGTTAAAAGCTTCTCCACCGTTGATCTGATCTATAGATCAATGGCCCAAAATTCATCGCCCTGATTCCTCATCCAGTCAACATTTCCGAACCCGGGAACTTTATTCAGCATGATTTTATTAAAAAGTTTTGAAGTCCAGGTGTGTTTTTATAAGGTTTTCGACATATGATCTCTGTCGTTGATCTTGTGGGCCGGTCTCATCCGATGGCCCACGATCATCTCAAACCCCATACACCATTTTTAAACCATTTTTTTCCAAAACAAAGGTTTTTAACCTATTTTCTCCATTTTTCCAAAAAACTGACTCCTCCGCTTTGACTTTTTGCCTCCGCTCCCGACTGTCGATCTCTGCGCGATCGACGGCTCCGATTTGATTCTTTCCCCCATTTCATTTTGACTCATTTTGATCAATCTAGATCATTGGATGATGCCATCCAATGGACATGCTCTCCCCATGTGCCTTCTGAAGCAGTTAACCTATACATGCAGGATTTTCTAATATTTTTCATATTTTTCAGGGTTCAAATGATTTTTTTCGCTATGTTTGAAGGAAATTTAAAGGCACAGTGTGACGATCCTCCCGCCTTCAATTCACCAGAGGAAACCATTCACAGGAAGAAGCTCCACATTTCATCAATCATCCATGAAGCATTGATGCCACATAACTCTTGCGGAGCCCTGCATACTAGCAAAAAACCATGAATCGAGCACAGTCAGAGAGTATCAGTGCCGAAGACAAAATATATCATAATAGAAGATTAAAGATAGGTCTATGGGGATTACATCTAAGATGATTTATCAAAAGCCTAATCCCCAATTAAAACACGGTTTGAAGGGGAATCATAAAGGTTCATCAGCCAAAAATCCTTCACCACCACAACTGAGGCAAATTGATCCCCCTAGCTACCACGATGCCACATGTGCCTCAAAGCATTCATATCCAAGGCTGGAGTTATTGATCAAGATCAGATATTTGTCTGAAGCGCAGCTAGAGAGTAAATTTTTCCAGGGAACTTAATGACAAAACATCAGCAGAGTTACTTTGACATCACACAGAGCCTCAAAGGTCAAGAAAATATCCCACCGAGCTTAAATATTTATGTAAACCATTTAATACAGAAGACACCTATGTAAGTTTCTTCATCGAGCCCCCCAAAGGCTGAGGAAACATTAAGTCTGTATTAATTATCTTTAGAGGTCTTTTATTAGATCTCACCTCCTCATTCTTTTATATATATTACTGCAGAAGATGAGAGAGGGGTTGGTTGATGTAGTTGCTGATCATTGTAATGTAATTGAGCTTGAGACTTCTACCTGTAAATAGTGTTCACTGGCCCTTCAAGCTCTGCTTGTGATAGATAAGTTAGGCTGAGATGAGTAGATGATTTCTAAACTAAAGCATTGGACTTAAAGCTATAACTGGTTTGAAGCATCAATACAAGCTAATTTATGGGATCCTGGTCCATGTTGACGATGATGTTTTTCTCATTGTAACTTGTTATTTTGTTTCTGTTTCCACTGTGTTCATTTTCTCTTATAAAGAACAGCATGCATAGAGTTAGGACCTACTGTATATCAGTACCCTTATCTGACTGAAAATATTTATCTAAATGTTTTCTCCCAATCTGTGTTATTTAGGAATGATTTAATTCAGTTTGAGCATAGGAATGTTGGCATTCCCTCGTCTTATTGTCTTAGCTAAATTTTATTCTTAAATGTTATTTTCAGTATATGTTAAGTAAAGATGAACTGAGGAAGATATGGTGAGCCCTGGTCCTAGTTTTATCCCAAAGACTATCTGAAAGTTTCCCTTGGAATGTGTTAAAGCTGGCTAGTTTAGAAGTACTTACCAGATCTTAGGCCATTCTGTGTTATCCTTGTGATTGTCTTGAAAGTGACCAAGTAAAGCAGAGCTAGGAGAGGATTTGTGGTGAGCCCGGCCCGCTAGTTTCTACTCTAACAGTTGCCTTCAAGTTCCCCTTTGTTTTTATATGTTTTCTATTGAAAGTGTATCAAAGGATGGCTAGTTTAGAAGTACTTACCAGATCCTAGTTTGCTTTCATGTTTTCCTTAAGTGTGTGTCAAAGTTTGGCTAGTTTAAAAGTACGTACCAGATCCTGGGCAGCTCTTTGTTCTTCATTTGTATAATTCCCTTTCTTTTGTCTCATTCCATTCCATAAATCAAACTTTGAAGAGATCTTTAGACATAGATGAATTTCCCTATGGACCACTCTTGCCTCTTGCTATTCCAATTAAACCCTATTATGACTCCATAGCCCAATGGACTAAAACCTGCAGTTATCTACCTTCCTGGCCAAAGCTTATTCTATTTGCTTGCAACTTCACACCTTTGAAACTCTTTACATTTAGAACTTTCCACCTCAAATAGTAATCATGCTCAACCATCCAAAAACAAAATAAACCCTTGGCCTTCATAACTAGCCTAATATCATTACCCAAGAATTCAAAGACAAATCCATCTTTTCACTTATTGGAGAGATCCCTCTCCGAATTCAGGAGGGCTAGATCCTAGAATCCCAAAGTGGTTGAAATAATGTTGTTTATGTGATTGGACTTTGCCAATTTTTCTAATTACAGATTCCTAACAACTCCATGAGACCATATTAAACAGTTGGCCTCATAGCTTCTCTACTTGAACTAATATCTGCTAGGATTAAACTGTCTAGCATATTTCTTCTCTACATTCTAAGACAGAAATTGAAAAACAGTCAAGCCAGGATTAGACTGTCTGGCTTGCTGGACTTTGCAGAAATAAAAAATAACTAACTACATGCTCACAGGCCGAGCTTTATTGAGCTTCCCTACCTACCCTACTCTAACTTGGAATATTTACAAGTCTAGCTTATAAACCTTCTCTTACAATACATCCAGTCCATCAAATGATCCCATGGCTGGTCTGTTCTGCTCATCACCTTGAGCAGGCTGGATAGGCGGGGCCACTCCCATTCTCTTTGTTTTTTGACAGCAACTTTAAAAAACTTTCTTGTTGTCTGCAACATGCTACTCAAAATTACCTTTGATCCTTCTTCAAATTCTTGCAGGAAATGAACATATGGATCATGAAATGATACCTAGTTGTGAATATTTGGCAGGAAGGCTTCAACCAGGATTTCTCCCTCTTCCACTGGATCAAGAGTAAGACTCTCTTAGGAAAGAGAATCTGCCTCATCTTCTTCATCATTTAAACTAGAGGACTCATCATATCATGTCGTTGTGTCCTCTTGGAGCTCTGATATATCCTGTTCTGGTGGGCTGAGCTCAATAAAGAGATTCATGTATTCTTGAGCAGGGGTTTGTTCTATTGCTTCATCTTTTTCAAGAGAAGGCTCCTTGTTCTCATCATGCTCAAAAAACTCTTCTTTTCTTTCTTCTTCATCCTCTCAAAAGGAGGACTGCTGACTTCCAATCACATGGAAGCTATGACTGATGATTTGAGGTGTAACAGGGTGAAAGTTCAATGAATCCTCATCTATTACTAGGCTTTCATAAATTTCCTCATCAGTGTCATAGATAGGCTGACTTGGTTCATTACTTCTCTGAATTTGTTGGCTTTGATTTTCCTCCCATGAATCTACTAATGATGGTCCTACAAGCTCAGCTTCCCTTTGGAAACAATCATCATCAGATAGATCATAAATAGGAGAATCATAATTGTAAGAAATGTTACCAATCCAATCCGCTGGATTCTCAGCAAGTATTTTTTCATTCTGATTTATGGAGGAGGTTTTTGGGTCTGCATAATAAAACTGATTAGATGAACGAGCAAGAGTATTTGTTCTATATAATATTTCAGAGGTGGAATGTATGTTTAATATTCGGTCCATCTCTTCTTCTGTCAATGGAGGAATTTCTTTTTTAACATAGACAGAAGAACATCAGTCCTCTGTTTCTTGTACTAACTGATCTGGAGGCCAGATATATTCTTGCACCTCTTCTGTGGAATCTTCACTTGTGCTAGCAAGGAAACTTTGAGGATTTCCTGATGTTCCCTGATCTCTTTCTCCTTCCACATCAAATTCTGCATCTTCTATGTGGTCCCTTGTTTCCTCAAAGAAACATTCCCTATTGGCTTTCGCCATTAGGTCGTGATATTCTCTAGTTGGCATAGTACAAGATATAGGTAGGAAATCAGGCAGTTCCTGATCACTTTCCTCTTCATCTTCTACATATTCTTGAGCATCATATATTTTTTGCTCATTGTCTAGGTCTTGAGTTTGTTCTCGTTCTAGAAAAGGCATGGGCTGCTCTAAATAATCAATGTTTGCATTTAAATTAGCCTCATACACCTTTACCATGATCTCACCAAACATGTTTACCATTCTATTCAATCTTTCTGACAAAGAATCTAGCTTTGCTTCTCTGTCCATGCTTGGATATATGTTTGTAAGAAGAGGTCACTGTATCTTCTCAACCAGTTCAGGGTCTTCTACCAGTGGATTCATTTGGTCTCTAGAAGTTATGGAGTGTGGAGTTGCCAGGTGGATGAATGTGAATGTTTTAAGCAGGCTGTTGTCCACCATTATCAATTAAATGCCAATCTAGGCTAAGTGGTTTTCCTTCCCCAGTGGAGTCACCATTATGTTGGGGTTCCTGTGTTTTGGAAAATTTGGTAATACCAAAAGACAAGACAACATCAAACCACTTTGGGACCTCAGGATCTAGCCCTCCTGGGTCCAGAGAGGGATCTCTATATAAAAGGCAAAGAATGATATATCTTTGAAAGCTCAAAATGAGATATTAGGCTAGTTATGAAGTACAAGGAGTTTTTAAATGATTTTGGTTGTTGGGTTGGAGATCATTAACTGAGAATTTTATGTGGAATGAAAGGAACAAAGTAGAAGGATGTTTCGGCAAAAGAAGATAGGTCAAGAAAGTGTCAATCCATTGGGCTATGGAGTCATGAAAGGGGATTACTTGCATAGCAACTAACCAAGGTTTTCCATAGGGCAAGTCATCTATGCCAAAGGATATTTTAGATAGATGGTGGAATGGCACATTAAAGAATGAAGTGAAAGAAATAAAGACACCAAATTCCTGTCTGGAGATCAGGTTAGATATCATTTAAATTCAAACCTTCTTTGACATACTCAAAGGAAAATCTCAGTGAAGACACAAAGGTAGCTTAAGATGGGGTCAGAGGCCATTTAACTCCAGGCCTGCTTTCAGCATACTCTCAAAGGAAAAATAGAGTAAAGGTTTAACACAGAGCAAGGCCTAAGATCAGAGAAGGACTTTTAACCTTCAATGCTTTTGACACTAGCTCAAAGGGATCTTAGAAAGGCCAATCTATTGGAAAAGGACCCCAGTGGACAGGGCTAACTCTAACTCCCCGGTATCCCAATTATTATAGCCTAAACCCAACAAGAACATCTAAGAGACGAACTCCAAATTCATACATTAGTAAGCATGGGCTAGACCAACATATTTGACTGGTTAAATTACATGAATTTGCTCTTAGATTCACTATCAGCAGAAAAAATCAAAGACAAGAAGAGCAGTGGGCATTAAGGTACCATGCAGGGGTATATCCTAAGCCTGACTACTAATTCTTATCAGAGAATAATGGACAATATGATTAAAATGAAATGAGACTAAAGAAGTAAGAAAAACATCACCCGTAATATAGACCAGGATCCTGTGAAATTTGCTTGTTCAATTGATGTGCAAAACCAGTCACATACTTTGAGCTCAATCGATGTTACATTCCAAACTTCTCCTCCCAGCCTACTAAATTACAAACTACTAAGCTACTTCCCCCAATAACAGTTCTACAACAAATAGAATCCCTATAAACCAACAACAACAACCTTTACAGTATGTTCTTCCGGAGTTCTTATAGGAGAATGAATAGCAGTAGTGGATTTTGAATTAAATTGACTCATTAAGATAGAATGGAGGAAGTGTCCATGCCCACTCTGCTTGATGGCTTTGCATTTGTTGTGTGTACTTTGTAGTCTAGTTCAAAGTTTCTGTCAGGTTGAAATTAACTTCGGATGTATTCTTTGGAGTCCTCTCTGACTGTAAGGCACCTTGTATTGCCTTTTGAAGCAAGTAAGGTGATTGAGGGTCTTCTGGTCCCCCATACTTCCACGACTGTTGTCCTGGAAGTTCCTTAGAAGCTTCTGTCAGTGAAATGGCTTTTAAGAGCTCGAGGAGGCGTGGAGACTTCTGTTGGAAGGTGTACTTTCTGAGAAAATACGCTCTGCTGTTGTTATATCACAGATATGGCTTGTTTCATGTGCTTAGACCTTAATAGGCCTCCTAATCATCTTCATGCTATAACTGTGTCTTTATCCTTTGATCATTGGATTACAATCATTAATCTTCAACAAAAGGCACTAATCCTCTTAATCTATCTTCAGTTGATACACTTTGCCACTGCTGCAATGGTTATCTCTGCGCTCTGAATCACAGTGGCTGTGACTATGGAGACAGAGTGAATTTCTCACTCTATAAACCCTGGACAATATGATAAAACTATTATAAAATCCAGGGGAGTGGTGGAAAAACGTTGTGGAGGCCTGTGGGAGCGGTGGCAGAAATGGTGGGTGCAGGTGAAATGGGTGAAAAATGCTACAGAATGGTGGAAGGGTGACCTGATGAGAGTTTGGGTAATAAGGGTCGCAGACCGTCTGATCAGATAGGGCAATAGAAATCAACGGTCAGGATTCACGAATGGAGGTGTTAATAGTAAGTGGGGCATAAGAAATAAGATTTAGTGTAAAACCAAAAGTTTAACACTCAGGTGATTTACAAAGAAAATGGAGCAAAACGTATGAAAGCGGGGACTTTAGGTAGTGGGACCCAGCGGGTGGAGGGTGATTTATTGTGGGACATTGGACTACAGGAGGCGATCAACGGTGGGGATTGTTGGATGAACTCTGTGGAAATCCGATAGAAGGGAGTTAAAAGGGGATGCGATGCGATGCGAACCATTAGATTAGATCATTGGACAGTCAAGATTGACTATGGAGGTTGCGGGAGCAAAGTGAAGGAAAATGGTTTCAGGAGGAAAATCACCGGTGTCGCGTGGCTTTAGGATGGTTTTGAAAAAACTCTAAAAAACACGATATAGGTCGATGCACATCACGTGGCAGAATAAAACTGCTTTCATTGTGTAACTTTGAAGTGTTAAATCCCGGATGCCAAAATAACGTGATATGCATGCTGACCGTTGGATATGGGGTGAAAAGATCGGACGACGGAGGATGGAGCGTGATGAGGGAAAGTGCATGGTCAGTTAGGCAGTGAAAATTAAAAGGCGGGTTAGATCTCAGCCGTCAGATCTAACGAATGGATGATCAGGATTAAAGAGGGAGCGGAAGTCAAAGGGTTGTGTAAACGAGCAGAAAGAATGAGGGCCGTTGGATCCAAAGGGATAAACGGCGGAGATCCAATTGCATCGGAGGGGGGCAGGGGTTAGAAAATCTGAGTTTTAAACTTGTGATTACACTAGGGCAGTTGGATCAGCAGGGAATCGACGACGGAGATTGATCAGAAGGGGAGGAAGACGGGGGCAATGAGCGGGGTGCAGAGTAATCTGGACTATTGGATCCGAATGGATGAACGGCTTAGATCAAATCAGGACTCACCAATCGGTGGAGGTCTAATGCAATGGGATTGGGTGCTGCGACGGTGCGATTATGCGATAGCCATTGGATCAGAGTGATAGATCAACGGTCTACACGTAATCGTAGGGGTGAAAGTAAAGCAGCGACGGGGCACGCTGTGGAACAAGCGCTGACCGTTAGATCTGTGTAGATCTACGTTTCAGATTGAGCCCGCGGTTGAATAGAACAAAGACCTCGCATTGAAAAAAAGGAATTTACAAAGGAAAAGGCTCACAATGTAAGTTGTGATTGTGATTAGCGACCAGGGCTTTAGCGCTTGGTTCTGGATGTGGGTCATGCGTGGGGAAGTGGTTAAGGGGCTTGGCCGAAAGGGGCTTAAGCCTCACATGTAAAATGAGTGTTTTTAAAGCCAAAAAGAGGATTTTTAAGGCTTAAAAGGGTTTTCGGTAGAGGGAATAAGGGGTTTTAAGACCAAATAAAGGCTATTATGAGGTTTTAAAGGGGGGTTAGGATGATTTAGAGAGTTAATGAGGGATCCTGGAGGAATTTTCAAAGGGGGAAAAAGGTGATGAAAACAGAGGTTTAGTAGGGATGAAATAAGGGGAAATGGAGGTCTCCTGAGAATTTTCTTCCACAAACAGAGAAGCTTTTTTGAATGGAAACAACACTGAGGATATTTACAAGGGAAAAGACACAAGAGGCTTCAAGAATGATATGTTTTCGGAGGGAATGTATTTCTTGAAGGCTCAAAAAACGTTTTAGCCACCTGTTTGCTTGACAAAAAATTTACAGGTGGCTAATAGTGGCTCCACATGGGGATGGCATCTTCTTGAAGATGTCAAGAACTTCAGAAATATTCTTTGGGAAGTAGGCCAAATGCCTGATCTTTGAACCATATTTCTTCCTTGATTCAGCTGTCACAAATCATGAAGACATCATATCAGCAGTAAACATTCTCCCAAACGACTTCCTACCCATACTATTGTCCTAACATTTTTTCTTCTGGGTGCATTTGGACTTGTAGACCATTTACATCATCAATTTTTACAAACAGGAAAATAAACCTATTCTACTTCTACCGTTATTACTCCATGAGACTAGATTAAACAGTTAGCCTCACAGCTTCTCTACCTGAACTAATATCTGCTAGGATTAAACTGTCTAGCAGATTTCTTATCTACATTCTAAGACAAGAATTGAAAAACAGTCAAGCCAAGATTAGAGTGTCTGGCTTGCTGGACTTTGCAGAAATAAAAAATAACTAACTACATGCTCACAAGCCGAGCTTTATTGAGCTTCCCTACCTACCCTACTCTAACTTGGAATATTTACAAGTCTAGCTTATAAACCTTCTCTTCCAATACATCTAGTCCATCAAATGATCCCATCGCTGGTCTGTTTTGCTCATCACCTTGAGCAGGCTGGATAGGCAAGGCCACTCCCATTCTCTTTGTTTTTTGACAGCAGCTTTAAAAAAATTTCTTGTTTTCTGCAACATGCTGCTCAAAATGACCTTTGATCCTTCTTCAAATGATTGCAGGAAATGACCATAAGGATCATGAAATGATAAATGGTTGTGAATATTTGGCAGGTAGGCTTCAACCAGGATTTCTCCCTCTTCCACTGGATCAAGAGTAAGACTCTCTTGAGAAAGAGAATCTGCCTCATCTTCTTCATCATCTGAACTGGAGGACTCATCATATCTTGAAGATGTGTCCTCTTGGAGCTCTAATATATCATGTTTTGGTGGGCTGAGCTCTGTAAAGAGATTCATGTATTCTTGAGCAGGGGTTTGTTCTATTGCTTCCTCTTTTTTAAGAGAAGACTCCTTGTTCTCATCATGCTCAAAAAACTCTTCTTTTCTTTCTTCTTCATCCTCTGAAAATGAGGACTGCTAACTTCCAATCACATGGATGCTATGACTGATGATTTGAGGTGTAATAGGGTGAAAGTTCAATGAATCCTCATCTATTACTAGGCTTTCATAAATTTCCTCATCAGTGTCATAGATAGGCTGACTTGGTTCATTACTTCTTTGAAGTTGCTGGCCCTGATCTTCCTCCCATGAATCTGCTGATGATGGTCCTGCAAGCTTAGCTTCCCTTTGGAAACAATCATCATCGGATAGATCATAAATAGGAAAATCATAATTGTAAGCAATGTTACCAATCCAATCCGCTGGATTCTCAGTAAGTCTTTCTTGATTTTGATTTACAAAGGAGTTTTCTGGGTCTGCATAATCAAACCAATTAGACGAACGAGCAAAAGTATTTGTTCTATATAAGATTTCAGAGGTGGACTGCGTGTTTAATATTCGGTCCATCTCTTCTTCTGTCAACGGAGGAATTTATTTTTTAACATAGAAAGAAGAACAACAGTCCTATGTTTCTTGTACTAACTGATCTGGAGGCCGGATATATTCTTGTGCCTCTTCTGTGGAATCTTCACTTGTGCTAGCAGGGAAACTTTGAGGATTTCCTGATGTTCCCTGATCTCTTTCTCCTTCCACATCAAATTCTACATCTTCTATGTGGTCCCTTGTTTCCTCAAAGCAACATTCCCTATTGGCTTTTGCCATTAGGTCGTGATATTCTCTAGTTGGCATAGTACAAGATATAGGTAGGCAATCAGGCAGTTCCTGATCACTTTCCTCTTCATCTTCTACATATTCTTGAGCATCATACATGTTTTTCTCATTGTCTAGGTCTTGAGTTTGTTCTCGTTCTAGAAAAGGCATGGGCTGCTCTAAATAATCAATGTTTGCATTTAAATTAGCCTCATACACCTTTACCATGATCTCACCAAACATGTTTACCATTCTATTCAATTTGTCTGGCAAAGCATCTAGCTTTGCTTCTCTGTCCATGCTTGGATATATTTTTGTAAGAAGAGGTCACTGTATCTTCTCAACCAGTTCAGGGTCTTCTACCAGTGGATTCATTTGGTCTCTAGGAGTTATGGAGTGTGGAGTCGCCAGGTGGATGAATGTGAATGTTTTAAGCAAGCTGTTGTCCACCGTTAGCAATTAAATGCCAATCTAGGCTAAGTGGTTTTCCTTCCCCAGTGGAGTCACCATTATGTTGGGGTTCCTGTGTTTTGGCAGATTTGGCAATACCAAAAGACAAGAAAACATCAAACCACTTTGGGACCTCAGGATCTAGCCCTCCTGGGTTCAGAGAGGGATCTCTCTATAAAAGGCAAAGAATGATATATCTTTGAAAGCTCAAAATGAGATATTAGGCTAGTTATGAAGTACAAGGGGTTTTTAAATTATTTTGGTTGTTGGGTTGGAGATCATTCACTGAGAAGGTTATGTGGAATGAAAGGAACAAAGTAGAAGGATGTTTCGGAAAAAGAAGATAGGTCAAGAAATTTTTAATCCATTGGGATATGGAGTCATGAAAGGGGATTACTTGCATAGCAACTAACAAAGGTTTTCCATAGGGCAAGTCATCTATACCAAAGGATCTTTTAGATAGATGGTGGAATGGGACATTAAAGAATGAAGTGACAGAAAGAAAGACACCAAATTCCTGTCTAGAGATTAGGTCAGATATCATTTAAATCCAGATCTGCTTTAGGAGGAAAACCACCTGTGTCGCGTGGCTTCAGGATGGTTTTGAAAAAACTCTGAAAAAATGCGACATAGGTCACTGCACGACACATGGTATAATAAAGCCGCTTTGATCACGTAACTTTGAAGTGTTAAAGCTTGGATGCCGAAATAATGCGATATGCATGCTAACTGTTGGATATGGGGCAAAATGATCAGACGACGGAGGATGGAGCGCGATGAGGGAAAGTGCATGGTCAGTTAGACGGTGGAAAGTCAAAGGCGGGTTAGATCTCAGCCGTCAGATCTAACGAATGGACGGTTAGGATTACAGAGGGAGCGGGAAGGAAAAGGGTTGTGTAAATGGGCGGAAAGAATGAGGGTCGTTAGATCCAAAGGGATCAACGGCGGAGATCCAATTGCATCGGAGGGGGGTAGGGGTCAAAAACTCTGAGTTTTAAACTTGCGATTACACCAGGGTCATTGGATTGGCAGGGAATCGACGGCGGAGATTGATCAGAAGGGGAGGAAGACAGGGGCAATGAGCAAGGTGCAGAGTAATCTGGACCGTTGGATCCAAATGGATTAATGGCTCAGATCAAATCAGGACTCGCCAATCGGCGAAGGTCTAATGTGATGGGATTGGGCGCTGCGATGGTGCGATTATGCGATAGTCGTTGGATCAGAGTGATAGATCAACGGTCTACACGTAATCGGAGGGGTGAAAGTAAAGCGATGACAAGGCGCGCTGTGGAACAAGCGCTGACCGTTAGATATGTGTAGATCTATGGCTCAGATCGAGCCTGCAGTTGAATAGAACAAAGACCTCGCATCGGAAAAAATGGAATTTACAAAGGAAAAGGATCACAATGTAAGTTGCGATTGCGATTAGCGCCCAGGGATTTAGCGATTGGTTCTAGGCGCGGGTCATGTGTGGGGAGGTGGTTAAGGAGCTTGGCCAAAAGGGGATTAAGCCTCCTATGTAAAATGAGTGTTTTTTAAGCCAAAAAGAGGATTTTTAAGGCTTAAAAGGGTTTTCGGTAGAGGGAATAAGGGGTTTTAAGACCAAATAAAGGCTATTATGAGGTTTTAAAGGGGGGTTAGGATGATTTAGAGGGTTAATGAGGGATGTTGGAGGAATTTTTAAAGGAGGAAAAAGGTTATGAAAACAGAGGTTTAGTGGGGATGAAATAAGGGGAAATGGAGGTCCCCTGAGCATTTTATTCCACAAACAGAGAAGCTTTTTTGAATGGAAACAACAGTGAGGATCTTTACAAGGGAAAAGACACAAGAGGCTTCAAGAATGATATGTTTTCAGAGGGAATGTATTTCTTGAAGGCTCAAAAAAATTTTTAGCCACCTGTTTGCTTGACAAAAAATTTATAGGTGGCTAACAAGTTACACAATAACTGTTACTGCAAAACTATCCATACAAAAATTCATCAATAATTAATCCAAAATTTGTTGCTAAAATTTAAAGGATAGAAATACCAACGAAAATTTATAGATGTAGATATTACGAATATTCACTTATAGAAAAGTAAAAAGAAAATTGCAACTAAAATAAACTCTAATATCCAGTTCCAGAGATTAGAAACATACACAGACTCCATGAAAGGGAGAATAGAATTAAGAATAGCCAGATTAGTATCTGAAGTAAATATACAACACAAAAAAATGTTGAAGACGTGACAATCCATATCATATTCACACAGTCCTAATCTTTGTAAATATATATAAGCATAATTTTTAGCGTTCACTTGTTTATAACTTGGCGTAATACATATGGTGATGCTTCACTATTTTTCGATGCAACTATGCTTTAAATCACATCTATCATTTCCATATCTTAGTGAGCAATGGACTTGGAAGAGTTCAAGGTCTAAACTTATTTGGTGTGGTATGCATGTTTCCTCAACTATGCCTACATGCCTTCCTTTGTTGTTGGAAAATATTGTGTTCCTGTAATGTATAACTATTTTTACTGATTAATTTTTCATCGACTCTAATCTCATGCTTTAAATATCACATTTATAAGGTAATTTGTAAAAGTTCATTAGAATTTGATGTGAAATGTGAGGGTAAAACTTAATTTGGTAAAATTGAAATGGTAGGAAATAACTAGGGTAGACACACGAAACCAACTAATGAACCCTTTCCTATATTGTATTCAGAATGGAAGAAGAAGAGGAAGGACCTACCTCTTCCTGATACTATCATCCAGTCCTTTGGTGAATACCTTGATTCCAAAATCCTTCAAGCTCTCTCCCCACTGCTTGTGGTGTTTGAATACCTATAGGAGATCAAGATACAAAAACAAGAAACATGACAAGATACATAGCATATATCGAATACAAACTACCTAACAAATCACGAAGTATTAGACTACTTGCATAGATATCTAGAAAAATATGGTAAGCGAAACATCATATGTATTATTAATTATAGAAACGAGGAAGAATACAATAGTGGCCTTGATGTTGGATACCTCCCTTTGGTGATGTCCAAGTCCAAATTGAGGCTCTTCAAGAAATACTTATCCCAAGTGGAAATTTAGGCATTATCAGAGTATAGGGATGCAAAGTATTAATGATCAGGAAATACTAACAAGTAGTGCAAAGATGGGATTCAATTTATATGAAGTGAGAGGGAGTTAGGGATTTGTTGACGGGAAAAAATGTCTGGCCAACAGTAAGCAATCTCCCCGGTAGAAAGCCCGATTAGACTCTGAACCATTTGTGATAGGGATCCCGTACGGGGTTTGGGTCTAGCTACCCCTGAATATTCGTTCTCTTGGACACAAATGAGCACTGCAGAGGTATGAATATACAATTATTGGATGATACAAGATAAAATATCGATGATTTTCAATGAGCATGAAACACTACAATTAGCAAGATGAATAAAAACACACAGCCGAAGGAGATGTTGTTAGCAGCATATCATTAGGGTCGTGTTTGTGAAAGCTGTTCGAACCATAGAAGAAATAGTTCTGCCTGGCAAGAACATTCTTTACTTCTTTAAGCGTTTTCGTGAATAAGATAGATGTCAATAATGAAGTTACAAACATTCCCTAGGTAAACAAAATACCATCATCAACACATTCAGTGAGTTGAAATGCATAAATAGTATAAGAAGAAAACGTAGATCAGTTAATCATAAGATATCAGACATATAAGAGAAAATATTCATAGTGTTAACACATCGTTTCTCATCAGATCGAAAAAGTGGATCTAAAACAAATGCTCATATTCATTCAAATAAAGTTCTATTCAATTCTTTACAATTCTCTCATCTCCTTGGGAGTCCAAAAAAAAGGTCCTTTACAAGTCCCCAAAGGGGGTATTTATAGGGCAAAATTGACCCTTGGGTTCCTTGACTTTTCGCCTTCCTGAATGTTGGCATGCTTTGCGACCCGAAGGGAAAAAGAGACCTGTGAGCTTGTGCTTGGCTGCGACCTGTGACCTGATCATGCGTAATGTGACCTGCGACCCCTCCTGTAGGCTGTGACTTGCGACCTGATCATGGGAGCATGTGAGTTATTGCGAGGTCGGGAACATTTACCTGTTGCTCTTTAAGGAAGTTTCGCCATGCTTGATAATCTGCACCAATTGGGGAGATCAGAGGAGTATCTTCCCTTAACCTGTGTAGGCATTCTAAGGTGTTTGGGATCAGAGTTTCTCTTTTGATCATGACTTGGTTAGATAAGGAGGCCAGCTTAGTATAAATCTAGACTGGTGTCACGATGAATTTAACCAAAAGTTCTCCTGTGATGCCGGAAGATCGAGAGTAGAGGCGGCTTGTCTAATAGGCTGCAGAAACACCTGAATGTCTTGGTTCACTTGTTCCCATGTTTTTTCTTCGCTGAGTGTACCTAGAGATGGAATGCAGTGTAGTTCAGCCATTGAGTCAATGCCACTAATCAAATGTTCGTAGGAAGTCATTACCTTCTCTAGGTCTTTGAGTAACTTCTCCTTGGATTGCACCATCATGCGTATTTGGACTTTGTTGTTCTGAGTGTGAATCCAATATTTTCTGGGTAAAGTGTATGGAGCCTGCAGATACCTGTTTTCCAATTCTACCATTCTATCCAAGGATGTGGAGGCTTCTTTCAGTTTCTTGTTCCTCTTCTTGGTTTCTGCTTGAGCTCTCACCAGAGGTGCAACCGTTTGCTTTATTGTAAACATCTCCTCATATACCTGCCTCATGGTGGCTTCCAATGTCACTAGCTCTCTTTGAACGGTGAGTGGTACTTCATTAATAAGGACATCCCTATTCTGAAGCTGTTGAACTTATTCCTCTAGTGCCCTTTTCTCTTGCTCTGATCTAGCTGTCCTTTGCTCAGAGTCTTATAATCTATTTTGTAGGGATAGAATTTCCCTACTCATCCTACTCACGTTTTCTTCCGTGGCTGTGGCGAAAGCAGTTCCGGCTGATGCTATCATTACTAGATTGGTCCTGGTGTCCAGGACTATATCCTTTTTCGTTGTGGCTGTGAAGGGTGCAGCAGGATTCCGTGCTAAGCATCTCCTCTTTTCCTGCCTGATTTTGTATGTGAACTGGTCATAAGTGAGTCTTGTTAGATTAAACACTTCTTCCTCCTGCTCTTCAAAGCTACCTAGTTCTGAGAGCGCAAAACGCATATTGGTTGTAGGAACTTCGATGGCTGGCAGCTCCGTCTGTATCCTTGTCACTGGAGGAGGTGTCTTACTACCTTCAGTGTCTTTGGAAGAATTTTATTTCAACCTTTGATTCTCTTCCTCCCTTCTCTTTTGCTCTGCTTCTTCTTCCAGCTACCACTCTACCTCTGCCCTATCTTGTTCTTCCTTTTGGTTGCGTTCAGATTCCACCTTATCTAGTTCTATCTTAAGCTAACGCTTAGCCTCTGCTTTTGTTTCCTCTTCTTCTTTTCTTTTGCGTTCAGCTTCCACCTTATCTAGTTCTATCTTAAGCTGACGCTCAGCTTCTGCTTTCGCTTCCTCTTCTTCCTTTCTTCTGTGGGCATCTTCTACCTACTTCTTCCTTTGCTCTGCCTTTAGGTGTTTCTTGCATTTATCCTCCTCCTCTTTAGCTCTCTCTTTAGCTTCTTGTTGATATTTTGCTTCCTTTTCTTTTCGTTGGGTGGAAGAGTTATGGCCTGTGTTGGTTCGGGCCTTCTTGGCCTGGGAAGATGAGGCTCCTCCTAGTTCATGGATTCTCTCTTCCAAAGTTTGATCATCTTGATCATCTTGATCATTCAATTCCTTTGGAGCAATCTCCCTGTCCTTATTGTACCAGTTTCTTACCCCATCTTCAACTGGCCATTCAGTATGTTGGTAGCTCCATTTAAATTTGGCCCATTTGTAATGGGCAGGGACTATCCTCTCAGGATCGTATGTCTGGTGATCCAAAGGTAGCAGACAAAATCCTCTAATTTTCTCAGCTTCTGCCTCTACTTCTCTGAAATCCTTGACTGTATAAGCGCTGATAGTGAGTGGTAGTGTGGGCCATTTCTTCTTCTTACCTTTAGTAAGAACCTTCGAAAATCCGGATGTCATCTGAAAACATATTTCCTGAAGTAGCAGTCTATTAGTGATGAATCGGGGCAGTGCATGGGGAGACTTGAGTGAACCAAAGACTCGGATGAAGGTGCCTTATACAAAAGGAAACCGATGTGCCACCTTAGTTATTTTTTCCATGGCCCTCCAAGACATGCATGGGGTATCCTTACCAAACAGTTTTCCATAGAGTGCAGGGATGAAACTGTGTGAGATCGGCTCTATATCCTCCTTATATTTGGAGTCCCAGAATACCTGCAACTCCTTGTGAATTGGGTGGGCGCACTCCTAATCCTAGTTGTGAGCCCATCCCTAAAAATGGTACCTGGCACAAACTGCATCCAATAGATAGGAGGCCATGTAAAATTCCGACGAGTACCTATCCTCAAGTGCTAGTGCTGCAAATATGTTTTTTTTGAGGGCTGCTATCAATAAGCTGGCCCAATTGATGTGGGTGCCATGTACGGTAACAAAGTACATCATAGATACCCAAGAGCCGTTGAAAGTGGTGGCATCGAGATGACCATACATCCTACACAGCATAGCTGCTACGAGCTTATAGACCTTCTTGAGGCCTGCTACCTGATACTCCTGGTCTTGGTAGCCATAGTGGGACATCTTGGAGTATTTGATCATTTGTCTGCTTAGACATATTTGCAGTCCCGACTGTTCAGCTGAGTTGCAATGCTGCTTAGCACGAGAGTTTCCTGCTTAGGATTTCCTCTACTTCTTGAGAGGCCTCTTGAAGGATTTCACTTCATTTTCTTCACATATTGGCTCAAGGCCAAAGCCCTTATTCATTCACTGCGTTATTTCTGCTGAAGTATAACGTAGTGTTGCTGGGTGTTGCAGTGGAGGGGTTCCACAACACCATTCCATGTCTCATATTTCAGAGGAGGGAGTGTCTATTCCTCGGGAATATTATTAAGGAAGGTTTCCAGGGCAGATTTGCATATTTTGGCATCAAGGCCAACATCTCCCATCATATACAACGCAGTCCAGCCTCCATACTACATTATTCCAAGTGCACACTTACAGTGAGGGGTTGCACCAGCTTCTTGGAGGGAAAGATCTTCAGTGCCGGGATCATCCTTGCATTGAGAGATCCATTGGAGGAGGTTTCTTTTAGATTGTACATATTAGTCAACCATCTCCATGTTATTACAGTTTTGAGTTGCAGCTGCTGCCCAGCAACTCTGGCATTTCTGTAGAATTGCCAATTATACATATATTCTAGCCAATCCTCCCGGGGATTGTTGTATTAGTGTTTTCAGGGGTTGAGAGCTTTCTCCCCCTCCTTTCTTTGAGCTGATATTGATATATAATTCTATTACCATGTGTTTTTTTGCAATTTATTTCTATAAACTGCATTATTTTAGCCAGGGCTTTTCATATGTAGCAGTGCTCTCCTATTTTCTTGTATATGCTCTATTGAGGCTTCCATTGCCTAGTTGGAGTGATTTATTCCTCCAAACATTGTATACATTTGCTGCTATATCAAATATTTGTTGGCTATAGATATCTTCATGTGTTCATAGCTATAGAATAACGTTGTCATTCCATTATATGTGCTTACAATTGTTGCAGTCCCTCATCGGGCACTTATAGAGGACATCTAGTAGTGGGAGATCTGTTTAACCACTCTAGAAGGATTTCTTTGGAGCCATCTCTTGGATTTAGGACTTAGATACATTGATCTAAGGGATCCAGGTCCTAGTTTCAATTCCTGTAGCAGCCATTACTAGAAAATGCATTTTCCAGTTATGCCTTGCTAGCTGTTCCAGATTTGTGATATTACAAATGGGGTATCCTTACCAAACAGTTTTCCATAGAGTGCAGGGATGAAACTGTGTGAGATCAACTCTATATCCTACTTATATTTGTAGTCCCATAATACCTGCAACTCCTTGTGAATTGGGCGGGCGCGCTCCTAATCCCAGTTGTGAGCCCATCCCTCAAAATGGCAACTTGCACAAACTGCATCCAATAGATCGGATGCCATGTAAAATTCCAATGAGTACCCCTCCTCGGGTGCTAGTGTTGCGGATATGTTTGTTTTTAGGGCTGCTATCAACGAGCTGGCCCAATCGAAGCGGGTTCCATGTACAGTAACAAAGTACATCAGAGATACCCAAGAGCCACTGAAAGTGGTGGCATCGGGACGACCATACATCCTACATAGCATAGTTGCTACGAGCTTATAGACCTTCCTGAGGCCTGCTACCTAATACTCCTGGTCCTTCTTGACCTTGAACTTCCCTGGTTCTTCCCACCATCCTCTCAGGGTTTCGGATATGGCAACTGCGTGGGTAGTGGCCCATTCCTCTGTGAATGTCTGCTCTCGGGTCGGAAGTGCATAATAGAACTCCGCATCCTGGCCCTTTAAATTAGCAAATGCTTTCCCCTCATGATCCCGAATCACCCAGAACCTGGGGTCAACCCTTTGTAAGATCCATTTGATAATCTCAGCATAGGGGAATATAGGTGGGTGGGCCCCTGTGTAGTGAAGCTTTGATCTCTTAACTTGCACATATACCTACCGGCCCGGGAGGTTCTTTGGAAACTCAGGTTTTGCGAACTCTTAGTACACTTGATACCAATTCATGCTCTCTCCTTTGCTGAATATACATGCGGTATCCCCATAGATAGGGGGAGGAGAGATAGGTATTTCATCTTCTGAGATTTCTATCTCCGGACTCTTGTTTTTTCTATGAACTAATGGAGGCCCCATATCACTTGAGGCTGAAGAGATGGAAACACACTCTAGTTCTGCTTCGAGGTTCCCTGGCATGTTCATAAAACAATCCCATGATAAGACATATGCCATGTTAATAAATGCTTAAACTACTTTTACCTCTACCGAACTAAGGTCAAGAAAAGGGGTGAACCTGCGACGTAGCGACCTCTTCCTTGGGTCGCTGAGTCGCGCTGGTTTAAAACTTCAGAGAAAAAGTTACCTTGCGACTTGGCGACTTGCGACTAGGTCGCAAGGTCGCTGAGTCACACTCGTTTAAATTTTCACGAAGACGCGACCTTGTGACTTAGCGACTTGTGACCGGGTCACCAAGTCGCTGAGTTGAAAGGTCATGACACTTCGATTTTAAAACTATACGCGACTTGGCAACTTAACGACCGAGGACCGAGGTCACAAGGTCGTGGGGGTCACAAGGTCGCGGGGTCACAGGTCGCACTAGGGTTGGGCGGATGATTTTCCATGGTGACGCGGTCCTTTATCCTTCTTTTACTTAAATTGATAGAGGGAAAAGGGAGGAAAAGTGACACATTAAAGGAAAATAGACATTAAGGAAGATACTGACAAAAGGGAGGCTGGTTAGCTTCATCTACAGGTTTCTGGATGAGACTGACAGAGTTAGGAAACTAAGAGGGGAGTGAAAATTCTACCAAGTGGGTCTCAAATAGAGGGTAGTATATGGTTTTAAAAGGCTTAAATGAGGGGGAAGAGGGAAACAAATAGAAAATAAGGAAACAGCAAGAGGATCAGGCAACTTACCCAAGAAAATCGCGCTCCAATTGGCTTGTCAGAAGCGTTTTTGTTCTCTGTCGCATAGGTGAAATGCGACCTATGTGAACCCTCTATATATAAATACGTCACGCATGTGGGTAATAAATGAGGTCGGAAGGTTACAACGAAGCCACGTTGATAATATGTGCGACCCTGCGACCCTTCGACCTTGCAACCAAGGGGTCGCGGGGTTGCAGGGTTGCAATTGTTTAATTTTGAATGCGATATGCGACTTGGCGACCTGATGGGTCGCAAGGTCGCTAGGTCGCTCAATGGAGAAAATGACCTATTCTACAACTTAGAGACCTAAGGATTTTGAAAGATCAAGCTTTAGGAATTCGGATTTCAATGCATCAGGGGCACAAAAATTTAAAAGGGGGAAATTTTGGAGGGTGTTGTAGCAGCTACAACAAGTCACGATTCACTGGTAGGGTCCAGAATCTCTTTTGGTGCTTCAATTTAAGGGTGTGGGTGGTTTTACCGTGTTTTTCCTTCCACCCTGTGGGTCCCACTAATTTTTTCTCTGAGCCTTGCACATTTTCTCCTTCTATCTTCCTGCCCTTGGGTGCTGTGTAATATTCCTTTTTCAGGATTGCTCATAAATCATGTAGTAAAAATGCATTTCCAGCAACATATGCAATAAAATACTGAAATTAACTCTTGGATCCCATAAAATAGTCAATATTAAATTTAAATCGAAGAATGGAGCTGAAAAAAATCAAACTAGGTGGGCTAAATAGATCTCCCACACCTAGGATGACCAAAAAGTGCCCAAACCCCAAAGACTGCAAAATGCCGGAGCAGCTGCTCAAGGGACTGCGCAGTCTAAGAGAGAGTTTACACATAAAAATATGGGAGAACAATATATCTACTCATTTATTGATAAATAATGATGAAGAACAAAGATCTAGTCTCCTCATACAAAATACAAGATAACCTGGCAAGGGTTTCTTGTCAAATAATCTGCATACAAATGTGATATTTAGAAAATAACTAGATAATCACTAAAAAACTGAAGAATAAGAGTATACAAGGCTGTAATATGTCTGATATAGTGAAGATCCCTCAAGGGCTTCCTCCCATGAAAGTTTGAACCTCTTAATCACAAGGAAACTCAACAATGGAGCCACCAAACCATGCAATGAGCACTGCCTCTGAAATAATGCACTTCCTAGAAGAAACAGTGTTGGGAGGGTATGAGAAATGTGTGGTATGATACCACAGATCTTAAATATGTCTAGGAGCTCTCCAAACAAACCTCTCAAGTGAAGTAAATCTTCCTCCAATGAGAAACTAGCTCAGAAGTCGGGATTCCAATCCCTTCTACTGCTGCACGCAGCAACACTACACAAACTCCGGCAAAGTTGTGCTGATGAAGATGGCTGAAGCTTGGCCTAAAAACCTAATGTGGAATGATGAATACAAACTCTCCCAATGAGCTTCTCAAAGGAAAGCGGTGGGATTCCCGCTTGGGAACACCCAGTGCTAAACAACACTGCAACTTTGCTAAGCAGAAAAGCAGCAACAATTCTTGGCAGACAAGAATTATAATTCTACAACATGATGAATAATTCTACCATCCTCTTCCTTTTATAATATGTGAGTTTTCTTGCCCTTGGCCCCACTCACTTAGGTTACTTCTAACCCAAGTTATATTTCCCTCCAAAATTGCATTATCCATCCTAGGATTCCTCCTCGACTAAAACTGCGTTGTTGACTTGGTCAAAGCAGATCCATTTTATCTTTGTTCACACATGGAGGTGTTTTATTAAGCTAGAAATAATGTCTCCTTTCACACTTGGAGTGTTTTTATCCTCCTTAGGGGACTTATGGGCTTTTTTTATTTACCGGCTATAACTGCTACTAACTCTAATGTTCCATTTAGCTTGGAAGCTAAAATTTTGGAACATTACAGTCCTCCCCTCAAAAATATTTGCTTGTCCTCAAGAAAATGCATAAGGAGCACAAAATTTATCCCCTCTTCCTCATGTGGCCTCCATCAATAACCTCCATCACTGCATCAAGAGAATTTGCAAATAAACTGTCATCCAATGCTTCCTCCCAAGTGTGCAAAACCAAGGTGTCTGTATCAATCAAAGGTGGAAAGTGTGAATGGAAACATGCTATCTGTCTCATGGCCTCCACAAAGTGAGAGTGATGACCAACATGGTGAATGAGTGTCTCCCTCACCCATGCTATCATCCAAATGAAGTGAGTCACCCTCCAACATGGTAACTCATGAAAAGTCTCCTCCACCTTGTGCTCCGGAAATGAAGATTGGCTAAATGAATGTACATGATAGGCAAGAAGGCCTATCCCACACTGTCCTCCTCTCCACTCATGATAAGTGTAGAGGGTATGCTGATCTTGGGCTGAAACATGATTTCCCTCCAATGGCAAGAAGAAGATTGAGCCTCCAATGACTCTTCCTCCACAATCATGAGACATGCCAACCCAAACCATTCCATTCAATATGAATGGCACATCATTACCATTTGGCCCCCAAATCAGAAAATATCTGAGAGTTATGTGCAATTTTGGATGGTACCTAAGGTTCTCCTAGTGGATATTATGCAGTCTCCCCAACTGCTGCTTGAGAATGTCATGTGGTAAGTGTTCCTGCAACAAGTTACAAGCTAGATATGTATGTTCTCCCAACATGGGAAAGTAATCATCAATGTCTATCAGCTGTACATAGATAAAATAACAATACACTTGCCCAAAGTCATGTATAGATGGGCTACTATCATCATAAACATTGGCCCTAAAGTGACCATGAAACCCAAAAATATTCTTGCTCCTTTGAGGAGCAATGCACTGTGCAAACATGGTGAGAAAGTACAAATACTCAATAGAGTAATCAAAAAGTACATAAATTCATTCTCTACCATACATATTGAGTTGAATGAAAGTGAGATCCTCCAATAAGTCCTCCCATGAGAACCTTCTCATAAAAATCTGCAAGAAGAAGGGATACCTCTTCCCCTTGGAATATCTCATCCATAAGAACAGTCTCCTATGTGACAACGTTGTAGGCCTTTGTAATAAGGCTCCATGACACCTCTCTTTGACATTCCATATGCCAAATTCATCCAACATCATGCTGCTAAGTGAGAAGATCTCCTTCCTGCATGGAAACTTCTCATGATCCTTCAATACTGAAGGGTAGCCTCCTTGCACCATGAATGTGCCTTTCTTCTCTTCAGAAATATCATGAAAAGTATGGGAAGAATTTGGCCCATACTCTCCCAAGTGTAACCATAGCAACAACAATTTTTTTTGCTGCCTCATCTCTCCCTCATACAAGTTATGAAGTAAAATCATGATGGTCAACTTTTATG
This sequence comes from Pinus albicaulis, assembly GCA_034641835.2. NCBI lineage: Eukaryota > Viridiplantae > Streptophyta > Pinopsida > Pinales > Pinaceae > Pinus > Pinus albicaulis. Next base: position 1,679,052,593 of record CM076579.1, on the reverse strand, counting down.
ATGCCCCATACCAACAATTCTTCTGCTGCTCTATCATATGGGTGCCATGCCAACCAATTTGTTTTTCTCTCCATACAAAGCTTCCCTTGAACAAAAACACATCAGCAATACATGGAAGTATGATACAATAAAAATAAGTTGCCAAATGACAACGGGAGAGTGAATCATGGTCCCTCTCATGGAACCAGCATAGTGCATCCTTGGCCTGCATCAAAATAAGAAATAACAAGTGCTTTTCCGGCCACTTGTTTGCTACCACAGTCATCTCATAAGATGAAAACATGAAGTTATAAATTGGTGTCAATGGTGCACACCAAGAATCATGTGGCTTCCCCCACAGCTCATCAAAAGGATAACAAAAATCAATGCTACAAGTAGCTGCAAGTACATCATCATATAATATACAAGAAGAGATGATTCTTCTTGTTACATCATGCTGCTCAAATAATGAAAAGAAGTACAAAATAAAACATGAAATGATACCTCCCCCATCATGTACTTGAGGTCTTGAGCTAAAATGGCTCAACTGGAAATTCTCCCTCACTCCCAATGAGTAGGAAGGTGGCTGTGACATCCTCTCTATCACCATCCGGGCTATGCATCTCTCCATATGCTGATATATGTCATGTTGAATGCCCTCCAAAGTGAACTCCTCCATCAACTGGAAATATGCATCAAAGTGCATAGAAGAGAAGTCCTCATGTGCTGCATGCAGCAGCTTCTCCTTGCGACTAGAATCTCTAGTCAAGAAGACTCTGTCATAAGAATAGATGACCATATCATCCACCTTATATCTGTCATCTCCATTAAGAATCATGCATGCACCCAGATCCTTAGAGTACTCAACCAAGAGCTGAGATCTCTAGTAAGGATCAATCCTCCTCAGTGACAGCGCTGGTGATCTGGCATGTGTAGCTCTCCCCATGCTGCTGCCTGCTACTTTGACATCCCTCATGCCAAAGTTTTCCTCCAAACTCTTCACCCCTCCCCAATCCAAGAGTGGTGAACCCAAAGACAAGATATCTCTCATCAACTGTAGATCTGGTGGCCTCCCTGGTGGAATGCCTCTATGTAGTGAGACATCAATGTCAAGAGTAGACTGTACATATGATTAGGAAACCTTGCCCTTGGCCTTACAGCACAAATCAGTCTACCTCTTTCTTGCATTGGCTCTCTGAAATAGAGAATGGTGTGTGCTTCTCATCAACTGATGTTTTTCTTCATCCCTTCCTTCTCCTTCCAGCTCCAATGCTGCACAATCATGCTGCTCACTGATTGTGCTTGGACCTCTATGTATGAGATCCTGGGGAACTTCTTGCAAAGATACAAGAATCCCTCATGTGGGAGCATGTGCTCCTCCCTCCTCTGCATGAGGCACTGGATGTGCTCTAGATGTGACAGCATTGTTGCCCCTCTCTTCTTCATCAATGTGTGTAGGCAACATCTCAATAATTGGATCCCTTTGTGAAAAGGTGATCCCCATGCCCTCTTGTTCAACACTATGAACTGGGGGTTTTGTTTCCGGCAATATGTAATGCAAGACATCAGCTCCTCTCATGGTTTTCTGAAATGGATTTTCCTCCATCACATGCAAGGGTTTTGTTTTCTCAAGTTTTCCTTGCTCACGTGTCTCAAGAAGTTTTTCACCAAACGTCTCCATCAATGTTTTTATGAATCTTGCATAAGAGAAGGTGTTGGCATTATTTAAGGAAAAAGATTCAAAAATCCACCATGCATGAGCCTTACCTCTGAAATGCAGCACTGCAACTCTGATAGCTTCATCTCTGGAAATATGGTGCAGTTGCATATAGGACTTTAGCTCCTTCACCCAAGCTCCAACTGAACATGTAGGTGATCCGGAAAAAGTAGATAGAAGAAATCTAACTGCATCCTGTTGTTGGCTCTTCTCCATTTGGATCTTGCAAAACTTTTGGAAATCGGTATGATCTCTAAACCTCTCAGTTTTAGATTCATACTCCCGCAACAAATCACTAAGAGTCATTCTCTTAGGCATTTTTCCTCCTCCCATCCATCTCAGGATAGCTCTGGGAAATTTACTACGTTGTGCATCATGGAGTGCAGCTACATGCTCACACTCACCATGTGCAAATCTAGATTCAGCTCTAGATTCAACCTCCTTTGGAGATTTCATCTCCAATCTTATTTTCTTCAGCTCTCCTTGAAAGCTCTTCATAGATTTTCGAAGAAGCTTGTAAGCTTGTCTTCCTTTCTTCCTGCACACACTGAAGCTTTCTAGCTTCTGTCCATCTATCCTTCTTCTGATAGCTGGATCTCATAGGCTGGGCCAGAGATCATGCTTTCATACCACTGTAATATTTCTTTTTCAGGATTGCTCATAAATAATGCAGTAAAAACACATTTCTAGCAACATATGCAATAAAATACTGAAATTAAGTCTTGGATCCCATAAAATAGTCAATATTCAAAGTAAATCCAAGAATGGAGCTGAAAAAAATCAAACTAGGTGGGCTAAACAGATCTCCCACACCTAGGATGACCAAAAAGTGCCCAAACCCCAAAGACTACAGAATGCCGGAGCAGCTGCTCAAGGGACTGCACAGTATAAGAGAGGGTTTACACATAAAAATATGGGATAAAAATATATCTACTCATGTATTTATAAATAATTATGAAGAATAGAGATCTAGTCTCCTCATACAAAATACAAGATAACCCAGCAAGGGTTTCTTGTCCAATACTCTGCATACAAATGTGATCTTCAGAAAATAACTGGATAATCACTAAAACACTAAAGCATAAGCTTATACAAGGTTGGAAGATGTCTAATATGGTGAATATCCCTCAAGGGATTCCTCCCATGAAAGTTTGAACCTCTCAATCACAAGGAAACTCAACAATGGAGCCACCAAACCATGCAATGAGCATTGCCTCTAAAATAATGCACTCCCTAGAAGAAACAGCGTTGGGAGGGTATGAGAAATATGTGGTCTGATACCACAGATCTGAAATATGTCTGGGAGCTCTCCAAAAATACCTCTCAAGTGAAGGAAATCTTCCTCCAATGAGAAACTAGCTCAGAAGCCGGGATTCCAATCCCTTCCACTGCTGCACCCAACAACACTACACAAACTCTGGAAAAGTTGTGTTGATGAAGATGGATGGAGCTTGGCCTAAAAACCTGATGTGGAATGATGAATACAAACTCTCCCAATAATATTCTCAAAGGAAAGAGGTGGGATTCCCGCTCAGGAACACCCAGTGCTAAACAACACTGCAACTTTGCTAAGCAGCAAAGTAGCAACAATTCTTGGCAGACAAGAATTATAATTCTACAACATGATGAATAATGCTGCCATCCTCTTCCTCTTATAATATGTGAGTGTTCTTGCCCTTGGCCCCAATCACTTAGGTTACTTCTAACCCAAGTCAAATTTGCCTCCAAAATTGTGTTATCCATCCTAGGATTCCTTCTCCACTAAAACTGCGTTGTTGACTTGGTAAAAGCAACTCCTTTTTATCTTTGTTCACACATGGAGGTGTTTTATTAAGATAGAAAGAATGTCTCCTTTCACACTTGGAGTGCTTTTATCCTCCTTAGGAGACTTATGGGCTTTTCTACCCATTTATTTACCGGCTATAGCTGCTGCTAACTCTAATGTTCCATTTAGCTTGGAAGCTAAAATTTTGGAACATTACATGCTGGTTCGCTTTTTTTTTTTTTTTTTTTTTTACTCTTGAAGACCAGACAGAAATGTTTGGAGTAACCTCAAGGATTTCCAAGATCCAGTATAATTTATTTTGTCCTCGTTGTGTTGCTTCGCTGCCAGCGAACCTGATGGTCCCGGCGGAGTCACTATCTAGGAGTCACCGACGTTGCTCCACTGCCAGCGAGCCTGGTTAGTACCCCGGAAATGTCGTCGTATTGCCTCTCTGCACAGGAAGCCTTTCTAAATCCTTTACCCTTTATTCATGTGCTAAATGCAATTATTTAAATGTGCTCAAGGCACTTATTTTCTATGCTCAAGGCACTTATTTAATGTGGCGATAGTTGCCTGGGCAGATGAGGGATCCCGACTTATTTTTCTTTACGAGAGAGGTTGCTCCTGGTCTATACGAGGACTTTGGGTTTTTCCCAGATACCCTTTCATCACTTGAGGCTAGTTCCTTCCCTTTCCCATCTAGTAGTTGATTCAACCAAAACTTTCCTTTCACACAGCAGTCCCTTGAGCGAGCATACTGGGCGAGCTACTGCGTTTTGGTCCGAGGGACTTTAGTGATGTTCTCTCCATTGGGTGTCCGTCACAAGTAAGCTTTGGCCAATTTTTCATTTTGGGGGAGATTATACACTAGCACAGATTCTGGCTCAGTATTCCATTTGAGTAACTTGTACATCCCTCTTCAAATTGGGATGCCAAAGAGAAAAGGACAATGAGAGCCTGTGTGAAACAAGAGATTTATTGAAAACATGTGTAGTAAGGAATAACAGAAAACAAGACAAACTATGGTACAGGGTGAGGTGACGGTCCCTAGGGGCTATCAGGTGAAATAGTGCTTAAGGTTGTGCCCATTCACGGGGAGGACCTCAATCCTCCCCTCAAGGGTTTGTAACCTGTAAGTGTGAGAACTGACCTTTTCTCTAATCTAGAAAGGGCCTGTCCACAACACCTCGAACTTGGAGTGTTTCCCTTTATCTTCATGAGCTTTATCCCATTTGAGGACAAGGTCACCTACTTCAAAAACCATGTTCCTGACTAACTTCTTGTCGAACCATCGTTTTATCCGACACTGGTGGATGGCGAATTTTTCCCAGGTTTTTTGCCTTTCCTCCTCAAGTTTCAACAGTGTGTCTATGCGGGCTTATAAAGGAGGGAAAGGAGTGCCATGAGTCTCCTAAGATAATTGAAGGGTCGGGAGGGACAATTTGGGAGGAAGGATAGCCTCTTTTCTGTATATGAGGAAGAATGGGGAGGTGCCTAGGGAAGGTTTGGGTGTGACTCGATCAGCCCAGAGGGCATTGTGGAGTGCCTTATGCCAATCTCGTGGTTGGGACAACAGAGTCTTTTTGATGATGTGGATTATGTTCTTGTTGGTTGACTCGGCTAACTCGTTTCCTTGAGGGTAATAGTTGGCAGAGTGTTTAAGCACGATACCATTTTCTAGAGAAAAATCATATAATTTCAACGATGAGAAATATGTTGCATTATCAAAAACAAGGGAGGTTGGAACGCCAAACCAGATCATGATGCATTGGGTGATGAAGGCTATTACCTCTTGATCATTGAACTGATGCAACGGTACCACTTCAACGGACCTTGTGAAGTAGTCTGTGGCAATGAGGATGTATCTATGTTGCTTGGAAGAGTGTGGTAGGATTTCCCCAATCACGGTTGTTGAAACGACTCTTCCACTGCGACAGACTTTAATGGGGCCGATGGCCATATATCTCTATTTGCGAACTTTTGGCACTGTTGGCATTTCCGAACATATGCGTGTGCATCCTTAAACAAAGTAGGCCAATATAAACTGATATGCATGACCTTGTTAGCAGTGGTATCCCCTACATAGTGTCCACCTACGGGGCCATCGTGAAGTTCTTCCAACACTTTTCGTGCCTCATCATACTCCAAACAGCGTAGCAAGACACTGCTGTGATGCTTGCGAAACAACGTACCCTGCACCAGCTGGTAGGATACAACTTTCAATCTTAACGCATGCTTCTGCTGGGTAGTTGAAGTGGGGCACATGGTGCCGTGTTTAAGATATTTCTGGAGATATATGTACCAAGAGGAGGTATCCTGCGAGGCTGTGCTATCAGTTTGATACATATCAATTTTGTGTTCCCAAATTTCTTCCTCACTGCCCCGTGAGTCTACTACCTCTGCGGCCATACGACACAATCCTTGGCCCTTTATAGTGTGTGCTAGCTTGAATTCTAGGTCATACTCTTGGAGGCATGTCATCCAGTTGCCTCGTCTCTCGTCCAGCTCCTGTTGTACGAATAGTGAGTGCATAGTCGGGTGAGGTACAAAGACTGTGACATGATTCTTCAAGATATATGGCCTGAAGTGTTTAATTGCCTTGTATACCATGTAAGCTTGTTTGTCAATATCCGGATAGTTTAGCTCGGTGCCTTGTAAACCAATACTCATAAATGATATAGGTCGCTCATTATTGTTGTCATCTTTCTGAGTGAGGACGGCTGCCAAAGAAGAATCTGAGGCAAAGGTATACAAGATAAAGCCTTTGTTGAAATCTGGACTGTGAAGAGCGGGTGCTTCTGCGATGGCTCGTTTGATTTTATTGAACAATTCTTTCTCAGGAGGATGCCACTTAAAATTTGCATTCTTCTTAATCATGCCTTGCAATGGTTTCATGATTTGGTAAAAATCTGATATTAACTTTTGGACGAAGTTGATTTTGCCGAGGAAGGACTGCATAGCTTTCTTACAAAATACAAGATAACCTGGCAAGGGTTTCTTGTCCAATACTCTGCATACAAATGTGATCTTCAGAAAATAACTAGATAATCACTGAAACACTGAAGCATAAGATTATACAAGGCTGGAAGATGTCTGATATGGTGAAGATCCCTCAAGGGATTCCTCCCATGAAAGTTTGAACCTCTCAATCACAAGGAAACTCAACAATGGAGCCACCAAACCATGCAATGAGCATTGCCTCTAAAATAACGCACTCCCTAGAAGAAACAACATTGGGAGGGTATGAGAAATATGTGTTCTGATAACATAGATCTGAAATATGTCTGGGAGCTCTCCAAAAATACCTCTCAAGTGAAGGAAATCTTCCTCCAATGAGAAACTAGCTCAGAAGTCGGGATTCCAATCCCTTCCACTGCTGCACCCAACAACACTACACAAACTCTGGCAAAGTTGTGTTGATGAAGATGGATGGAGCTTGGCCTGAAAACCTGATGTGGAATGATGAATACAAACTCTCCCAATAAGCTTCTCAAAGGAAAGAGGTGGGATTCCCGCTCGGGAACACCCAGTGCTAAACAGCACTGCAACTTTGCTAAGCAGCAAAGTAGCAACAATTCTTGGCAGGCAAGAATTATAATTCTACAACATGATGAATAATGTTTCCATCCTCTTCCTTTTATAAGATGTGATTTTTCTTGCCCTTGGCCCCACTCACTTAGGTTACTTCTAACCCAAGTTACATTTGCCTCCAAAATTGTGTTATTCATCCTAGGATTCCTTCTCCACTAAAACTGCGCTGTTGACTTGGTAAAAGCAGCTCCATTTTATCTTTGTTCACACATGGAGGTGTTTTATTAAGATAGAAAGAATGTCTCCTTTCACACTTGGAGTGTTTTTATCCTCCTTAGGAGACTTATGGGCTTTTCTACCCATTTATTTACTGGCTATAGCTGCTGCTAACTCTAATGTTCCATTTAGCTTGGAAGCTAAAATTTTGGAACATTACATGCTGGTTCGCTTTGTTTTTTTTTTTTTTTTTTACTCTTGAAGACCAGACATAAATGTTCAGAGTAGCCTCCAGGATTTCCAAGATCCAGTATAATTTATTTTGTCCTTGTTGTGTTGCTTCGCTGCCAGCGAACCTGATGGTCCCGGCGGAGTCACTATCTAGGAGTTACGGACGTTGCTCCACTGCCAGCGAGCCTGGTTAGTACCCCGGCAAAGTCGTCGTATTGCCTCTCTGCATAGGAAGCCTTTCTAAATCCTTTAACCTTTATTCATGTGCTAAATGAAATTATTTAAATGTGCTCAAGGCACTTATTTTCTATGCTCAAGGCACTTATTTAATGTGGCGATAGTTGCCTGGGCAGATGAGGGATCCCGACTTATTTTTTTTTACGAGAGAGGTTGCTCCTGGTCTATATGAGGACTTTTGGTTTTTCCCAGATACCCTTTCGTCACTTGAGGCTAGTTCCTTCCCTTTCCCGTCTAGTAGTTGATTCAACCAAAACTTTCCTTTCACACAGCAGTCCCTTGAGCGAGCATACTGGGCGAGCTACTGCGTTTTGGTCCGAGGGACTTTAGTGATGTTCTCTCCATTGGGTGTCCGTCACAAGTAAGCTTTGGCCACTTTTTCATTTTGGGGGAGATTATACACTAGCACAGATTCTGGCTCAATATTCCATTTGAGTAACTTGTACATCCCTCTTCAAATTGGGATGCCAAAGAGAAAAGGACAATGAGAGCCTGTGTGAAACAAGAGATTTATTGAAAACATGTGCAGTAAGGAACAACAGAAAACAAGACAAACTATGGTACAGGGTGAGGTGATGGCCCCTAGGGGCTATCAGGTGAAATAGTGCTTAAGGTCGTGCCCATTCACGGGGAGGACCTCAATCCTCCCCTCAAGGGTTTGCAACCTGTAAGCGTGAGAACCGACCTTGTCTCTGATCTGGAAAGGACCTGTCCATAACGCCTTGAACTTGGAGTGTTTCCATTTATCTTCATGAGATTTATCCCATTTGAGGTCAAGGTCACCTACTTCAAAAACCTTGTTCCTGACTAACTTCTTGTCGAACCATTGTTTTATCCGACATTGGTGGATGGCGAATTTTTCCCAGGTTTTTTTCCTTTCCTCCTCAAGTTTCAACAGTGTGTCTATTCGGGCTTGTAAAGGAGGGAAAGGAGTGCCATGAGTCTCCTAAGATAATTGAAGGGTCGGGAGACACAAGTTGGGAGGAAGGATAGCCTCTTTTCTGTATATGAGGAAGAATGGGGAGGTGCCTAGGGAAGGTTTGGGTGTGACTCGATCAGCCCAGAGGGCATTGTGGAGTGCCTTATGCCACTCTCGTGGTTGGGACAACAGAGTCTTTTTGATGATGTGGATTAGGTTCTTGTTGGTTGACTCGGCTAAATTGTTTCCTTGAGGGTAATAGTTGGCAGATTGTTTAAGCACGATACCATTTTCTAGAGAAAAATCATATAATTTCAACGATGAGAAATATGTTGCATTATCAAAAACAAGGGAGGTTGGAACGCCAAACCAGATCATGATGCATTGGGTGATGAAGGCTATTACCTCTTGATCATTGACCTGACGCAACGGTACCACTTCAACGGACCTTGTGAAGTAGTCTGTGGCAATGAGGATGTATCTATGTTGCTTGGAAGAGTGTGGTAGGATTTCCCAAATCACGTCCAACCCCCATTGTTGAAACGACTCTTCCACTGCGACAGACTGTAATGGGGCCGATGGCCATATATCTCTATTTGTGAACTTTTGGCACTGTTGGCATTTCCGAACATATGCGTGTGCATCCTTAAACAAAGTAGGCCAATAGAAACTAACATGCATGACCTTGTGAGCAGTGGTATCCCCTACATAGTGTCCACCTGCGGGGCCATTGTGAAGTTCTTCCAACACTTTTCGTGCCTCATCATAGTCCAAACAGCGTAGCAAGACACTGCTGTGATGCTTGCGAAACAACGTACCGTGCAGCAGCTGGTAGGATACAGATTTCAATCTTAACGCACGCTTCTGCTGGGTAGTTAAAGTGGGGCACATGGTGCTGTGTTTAAGATATTTCTGGAGATCTATGTACCAAGAGGAGGTATCCTGCAAGGCTGTGCTATCAGTTTGATACATATCAATTTTGTGTTCCCAAATTTCTTCCTCACTACCCCGTGAGTCTACTACCTCTGCGGCCATACGACACAATCCTTGGCCCTTTATAGTGTGTGCTAGCTTGAATTCCAGGTCATAATCTTGGAGGCATGTCATCCAGTTGCCTCGTCTCTCGTCCAGCTCTTGTTGTACAAATAGTTAGTGCACAGTCGGGTGAGGTACAAAGACTGTGACATGATTCTTCAAGATATATGGCCTGAAGTGTTTAATTGCCTTGTATATCGTGTAAGCTTGTTTGTCAATATCCGGATAGTTTAGCTCGGTGCCTTGTAACCCAGTACTCATAAATGATATAGGTCACTCATTATTGTTGTCATCTTTCTGAGTGAGGACGGCTGCCAAAGAAGAATCTGAGGCAAAGGTATACAAGATAAAGCCTTTGTTGAAATTTGGACTGTGAAGAGCGGGTGCTTCTGCGATGGCTCGTTTGATTTTATTGAACAATTCTTTCTCAGGAGGATGCCACTTAAAATTTACGTTCTTCTTAATCATGCCTTGCAATGGTTTCACGATTTGGGCGAAATCTGATATAAACTTTTGGACGAAGTTGATTTTGCCGAGGAAGGACTGCATAGCTTTCTTACCACTTGGGGGTGGTATTTGAGCGATGACTTTCACACGTTCTAGGTCCACTACTATGTTGTCTCGAGTTATTATGTGCCCTAACAGGTTTCCCTCGGTGATGGCGAAAATTCTTTTCTTCGAGTTCAGGGAGATCCCGTACTTCCGACACCTTTCAAAAATCTTCCTGAGGTGGTGTAGGTGGTCAAATCTGCTCTTGGAGAAAGCAATGACGTTGTTAAGGTATACTACCACACTTTTCCTGATGAGTCCTCTGAAGGTGATGTCCATATCTCTTTGGAAGGTGGCGCTGGCATTAAACAAGACAAAGGGCATGCGTCTGAATGCGAAAGTTCCCCATTTAGTTATGAATGTGGTTTTGGGCATATTGGGCTCAGCCACTAGTACTTGATTACACCCTGAAAACCCATCCAATAGAGAGAACATTTCCGACCCTGATAAAGTTTGAAGGATTTTCTCCATAGGAGGGACCAGATAGTTGTCCTTGTCGAAGGCTTTGCTTAAATTCCGAAAGTCTACGCACAGACGGATTTTGCCGGATTTCTTGCAAACAAGGACCAATTTTGACACCCAGGTTGAATGTCTAACTTTGAAAATTATCCCTGCATCCAAGAGCTTCTTTAGTTTCTTTTGGATCATCAGTTCTACGGCGGGGTGTACTTTCCTCAGTTTCTGTTGAAAAGGATTCACTCCCTCCTTCATGGGTATGACGTGCTGGATGATCCATGTATCATAAGTTCAAAGCTCGTCATATGTCCAGGCAAACACATCTTGGTATTTCTTAAATAATTCGGTGAATGCTTGCTCCTCCTGAGGAGTGCACTCGTTCCCCAGGTTGATGAGCTTGGGATCTTTGTCTGTCCCGAGGTTAATTTGTCGGTGTGCTAACGTGGAACTTTGCACCTTCATTTTTGGAGGCCCTCGGAAGCAGTTCTGTAGGTCGAACAACTTTTCGAGTGACATGATCCCTTTGGGTATGGGATTTCCTTTTCGTTCTTGTAGTTCCTCCTGCAAAACTAGATCATGATCTTCTTCTTCTATGACTGCATCTTTGAATATGTCCATATTGAGTAGGAAATCCGGTACCTGTTGGTCATCATTAAAAACAAGCAGATTAGTGATGTTATCTAGTACAGATGGCCTGTAAATAACTTCAACAGAAAATCCATCCCTAAGTGGGGTGAACCTAGCGGCAGTGTTAGTGAGTGTGTCAGCTGCTGCATTATGCATTCTAAGTACAGATTTAATACCAAAAGCATCAAAAGTAGAAATCAAAAGCCATACCTCTTGCTGGTAACCTTTCAGATGTGGAGACAAGAAATGGATGGTGTTACGTACCTGTCGAGTGATAATCTTAGAATCTCCAATTACCTTTAAAAAATGAAATTTTAGGTCTATGGCCTTATTGAGTCCGAGTAGCAGTGCCTTATATTCACCTGTATTATTCGTGAATTGGAACTCTAACCGGTAGGAAATTGGAAATTTGTTCTTCTCGAGGTCTAGCAAGATACAACCAGCACCAGCCCCGTCTTGGGTTTTGGAACTGTCATAGTACAAGGTCCATGTTTCATCTTTTGACTTGGCGAGGCTATCCGAGTGCATTGAGGAATTGCTTGGAGTAGTAGTCCCTAATAGGTCCTTTTTTGAGGCGGAGAGGTTTTCAGTGGCCAGTAGCAGCTCAGATTGGACGTCTCGAGTGAACAGGGATGGGGGGGTCTGATAGCACCCAAGAATGGATTCTAAGAAACACATACCAAGCTCTTCTTGTGCGAAACTAACTGGTTCGTTAGTTGCATCTAGGTCGGTCACAGTATGTTTCATGTATGGTTCACTCTTGATCCAAATTTGGTTATTCCTGCCTTTGTACGAGAGCCAAAGGTGGGACCAATCAGTGGGAAAAGTATCCCTGGAGCTTACTGGACAAATCTCTTCTTAACAGAAGGCCATAGGCCTCGGGGATATCCACGATTACAATTTCGATGCACTAATGCACTCTGGAGTCGGAGGATAGGCAGATGATGACGTTGTTTAATTCGCCTACTACGGGGACTTGAGATCTGTCAAGCTGGATGATCCTGGCATCGGTTTTCTCAAGGCGGATGTTTAACTTATTACATACGGATAAGGGCATAACATTTGTGGATGCACCATAATCGACGAGGCAATATTGGACATTGAAGTCAAAGTTCTTGAAGGAGAGGAGGACCGGTGGTGTGGTTCCCCTAGAGTTGGCATTCACAGCATTCACAATGGATTGGGGATTAGCAGCAGTTTGGGAAGATGTGATGCTTACAGATTTGGTCGCCGGTAGATGGGAAAGGGCTTTGAGGATGACATCTCATTGGTTAGCGATGCGAGCGAGCTCATAGAGAGAAATATTGGCCTGGGTCTTCTTCATATCCTCGATAATTTTATACCCATAATCTGTGTGTGAGGCGAGTTCAGTGGTGTTTTTAGGGGAAACTAATGAAGCTTTAGCCTTGGGGCCCTCTCGGGGAGTAGTTGGACTAAATTTTTCAGGATTTTTGTCTTGGTTTTCTGCGTTTGGTGGCAGAATTTTCCTTAATAAATCTTATTTTTTTTCTTTGAAGGATTGCTCAGGCACCGGGCCTTTGCTCCTCAAGCCATAGTTTTGAGGGGGTTTAGATTTAGGGTCATCAACTAGGTTTATCCCAGTTGTGGAAAGGGAATACTCTCTGCATATGACCTCAAAAGTGAGGACAATGGAGTCCATAGCTTCATCTGGGGGGGGACTTCTTCATTGTCTGAAAGAGCCTCCTCTTCCAGATTCCCGGGGGTTTGATCTTCCAGAAGTTGGTTCACCACAGCGGTCATGTTATTAATCCATTGGGTGCAATTTTTCTCTGAGTGAGAGGCTTGATGAAAAGAAAAAAAGTTGTCCTTGTCGATTTCTTCAACGTTGAGACCAGCACTCGAGTTGGACGGGGGCCGATTCATAGCAGGGTTATTCTTTCTGAAGAAAGGTTTCTGCGTTTTAGCAGCTGGGGCAGAATCATTTTTTTTCCTTTTCAAGTTGGAGACTTCGTTGGTCAGTAACTTGAGGGATTTGGTAATACTTTCGAAATCAAAGGGGTCCTTATCTTTGTCCCCAGATTTATGACTTGAGGATTGGGCTCTCTTCGTGGTTGGTTTTTTATCATCCCGACCTTTGTGGTCAATGGCACCTATGGACAGCATGTCCTTTTTGACAGCAAGGGCGGTGGTTTAATTTGTTTCCAGGGTAGCTCTAGCCTCGCGCTTCACAAACACGACAATATCCCGTGGGAGGGCTCTAGTGTAGTAGTCAATGGTAATGGAATCATCTAAGGCCATGTTTGGAGGGAATTTATTCAATATAGTGGCGAAACATTGATTAAAGTCCTTGAACTTCTCCTTCTTCTGACATTTTAGCATGCTGAGCTCTATGAGGAGCATTGAGGGGGTTTTATCTTCTGATAATTTTTGTAGGAAGGTATGACAGAAGTGTTCCCACAAAGGGATGGAAGCAATAGGGAGTGATCAATACCATGTTGCAACTTTATTTTCTAGAGTATGAGGAAAAATCCGACATGCTACGTCGTCATACTGCACTCACATCATCTGTAAAGACTGGTAGAAGTTGCTAATGTGGTCTTTGGCCAAAGTACCTTTCTCGGGGTCAAACTTAGGGAGATGCTTTTTAGGGTGTCAGGGCATGTCATGGAGGGGACCTTGGATACCTAAGGGGGACTGAGCCATCCAAGCCAAAGGTTGTACATGTCTGGCCCATTGGTGGCATGGTATGTATACATGTCCCCTCTCACCTTCAGATTCACTACCCATGCCAGATCGGAAGGCCTCGCCCTCATGGTGGGATTGCATGTCTTGGTTTTCGCCATGGTTTCCTATATTTCTGATGTTTCTCTAGTTGTAAAAAAAGGAAATCGGTTCTGGTTTCGGTGGGGCTGGTGGTGGTCGACATTTCGGCCTCGCCCATGGCCTCTGTCTCCCCTGCCTCTGTTACCTCGGACTCTCCTGGCTCCTCCCCCAAATGGGTCATTGGCTTGAGTGTTATCATGCAAAGTATGGTCGGGCTGGGGGCCGGTGTTGGGTTGAGGTTCAGCGATTTCGGGGTCGCCTTTTTCCACCTCCCTAGGGCTATTTGGGGGTGCTTCAGAATTTCGCTCAACTGCATCTACATAATCTTCGATCATAAGAGCCACAAGATGAGGAAGGGAGTTGACAAGGGTTCCTTGGCGCATATGGTTAGCTGTAGGAGTTTTAGGATTTGCCAGGGAACTAGGGACTGGGGCTTGCTGTAAACCCCGGACAAGGTCGTGGGCGATAGGGCGCAGGGCCCTTAGCTGGGCGAAAGTAACTTTATAGAAAGGGGCTTCCTCCTCTTGGGAGTTTTCCAAAGGGGGATGACCAGTATTTTCATGCATGGTCTCCCCTTGGGGAGTTTGTAACGGGATGTTACGTGTGTGCTGGGAGCCTGCCATCAGGCCCTCCTTCTAGTGCCAAATTTGTTGACATGAAAAAGTGTCCGACCAACAGTATGGGATCTCCCCAGTAAAAAGTCCTCATAAGACTCTGAACCGTTTGTGATAGGGATCCCGTCTGGGGTGTGGGTCCGGCTACCCCTGAATATTCCTTCTCTTGGACACAAATGAGCCCTGCAGAGGTATGAATATACAATTATCGGATGATACAAGGTAAAATATCGATGATTGTCAATGAGCATAAAACACTACAAATAGCAAGATGAATAAAAACACGCAGCTGAAGGAGATGCTGTTAGCAGCATATCATTAGGGTCATGTTTGTAAAATTTGTTCGAACCATAGAAGAAACATTTCTGCCTAGCAAGAACATCCTTTACTTCTTTAAGCATTTTCGTGAATAAGACAGATGTCAATAATGAAGTTACAAACATCCCCTAGGTAAACAAAATACCATCATCAACACATTCAGTGAGCTGAAATGCATAAATAGTATAAGCAGAAAACGCAGATCAGTTAATCATAAGATATCAGACATATAAGAGAAAATATTCACAGTGTTAACACGTCATTTCTCATCAGTTCCAAAAAGTGGATTTAAAACAAATGCTTATATTTATTCAAATAAAGGTCTATTCAATGCTTTACAATTCTTTCATCTCCTTGGGAGTCCAAAAAAAAGGTCCTTTACAAGTCCCCAAAGGGGGTATTTATAGGAAAAAATTGACCGTTGGGTGCCTTGACTTTCTGCCTTCTCAACTGTTGGCATGCTTTGCGACCCAAATGGAAAAAGCGACCTGCGACCCTGTGCTTGGCTGCGACCTATGACCTGATCATGCCTAATGCGACCTGTGACCCCTCTTGTAGGCTGTGACTTGCGACCTGATCATGGGAGCATGTGAGTGATTACGAGGTCAGGAACATCTACCTGTTGCTCTTTAAGGAAATTTCGCCATGCTTGATAATCTGCAGCAATTGGGGAGATCAAAGGAGTATCTTCCCTTAATCTGTGCAAGCATTCTAAGGCCTTTGGGATCAGATTTTCTCTTTTGATCATGACTTGGTTAGATAAGAAGGCCAGCTTAGTATAAATCCAGACTCGCGTCATGATGAATTTAACCAAGTTCTCTTGTGATGCCGGAAGATCAGGAGTAGCGACGGCTTTTCTAATAGGCTACAGAAATGCCTGAATATCTTGGTTCACCTGTTCCCAAGTTTTTTCTTCACCCAATGTACCTAGAGAAGGAATGTGGTGTAGTTCATCCATTGAGTCGATGCCGCTAATCAAATGTTCGTAGGCAGTCATTACCTTCTCTAGGTCTTTGAGTAACTTCTCCTTGGATTGCACCTTCATGCATATTTGGACTTTGTTGTTCTGAGTGCTAATCCAATATTTTTTGGGTAAAGTGTCTGGAGCCTGCGGATACTTGCTTTCCCATTCTATCATTCTATCCAAGGTTGTGGAGGCTTCTTTCAGTTTCTCGTTCCTCTTCTTAGTTTCTGCTTGAGCTCTCAGCAGAGGTGCAACCGTTTGCTTTATTGTAAACATCTCCTCGTATACCTGCCTCATGGTGGCTTCCAGTGTCACCAGCTCTCTTTTAATGGTTAGTGATACTTCATTAATAAGGACATCCCTATTCTGAAGCTGTTTAACTTCTTCCTCTAGTGCCCTTTTCTCTTGCTCTGATCTAGCTGTCCTTTGCTCGGAGTCTTGTAATCTATTATGTAGGGATGGAATTTCACTACTCATCCTGCTCACGTTTTCTTCTGTCGTTGTGACGAAAGAAATGCTGGTTGATGCTATCATTACTGGATTGGTCTTGGTGTCTAGGACTATATCCTTTTCTGTTGTGGCTGTGAAGGGTGCGACAGGATTCCGTGCTAAGCATCTCCTCTTTTCCTGCCTGATTTTGTATATGAAGTAGTCATAGGTGAGTCTTTTCAGATTCAACACTTCTTCCTCCTGCTCTTCGGAGGTACCTAGTTCCGAGAACTCAAAATGTGTATTGGTTGCAAGAACTTCGATGGCTAGCAGCTCCGTCTGTATCCCTGTCACTGGAGGAGGTGTCATACTACTTTTGGTGTCTTGGAAGAATTTTCTTCGACCTTTGATTCTCTTCCTCCCTTCTCTTTTGCTTTGCTTCTTCTTCCAGTTGCCGCTCTGCCTCTGCCCTATCCTGTTCTTCCTTTTTTTTGCATTCAGCTTCCACCTTATCTAGTTCTATCTTAAGATGATGCTCAACCTCTGCTTTTGTTTCCTCTTCTTCTTTTCTTTTTCGTTCAGCTTCCACCTTATCTAGTTCTATCTTAACCTGACACTCAGCTTCTACTTTCGCTTCCTCTTCTTCCTTTCTTCTATGGGCGTCTTCTGCCTGCTTCTTCCTTTTCTCTGCCCTTAGGTTTTTCTTGCATTTATCCTCCTCCTCTTTAGTTCTCTCTTCAGCTCTCTCTTCATCTTATGGTTGAGCTTTTGCTTCATTTTCTTTTCGTTGGGCGTAAGAGTTATGGCCTATGTTGGTTTGGGGCTTCTTGGTCTGGGAAGACGAGGCTCCTCCTATTTCATGGATTCTCTCTTCCAAAATTTGATCATCTTGATCATCCTGATCGGTCAATTCCTCCGGAGTGATCTCCCTGTCCTTATTGTACCATTTTCTTACCCCATCTTCAGCTAGGCATTCAGTATGTTGGTAGCTCCATTTAAATTTGGCCCGTTTGCAATGGGCAGGGACTATCCTTTCAAGATCGTATGTCCAGTGATCCAAAGGCGACAGACAGAATCCTTTGATTTTCTCAGCTTCCGCCTCTACTTCTCTGAAATCCTTGAATGTATAAGTGCCGATAGTGAGTGGCAGTGTGGGCCATGGCTTCTTCTTACCTTTAGTAAGAACCTTCAAAAAGCCGAATATCATCTGAAAACATGTTTCCTGAAGTAGCAGTCTTTCAGTGACGAATCAGGTTAGTGCATGGGGAGCCTTGAGTGAACCGAAGACTCGGATGAAGGTACCTTCTACAAAAGGAAACCAATGTGCCACCTCAGTTATTATTTCCATGGCCCGCAAGGACATGCATGGTGTAATATTCCAAAATTTGCATGCTGCAAATTGGAATATTAATTTTTGCTGATTTCACTTAGGAGGTGAATAAAATGGGTAAAAGGCCCATGAGTAGGAATAAGGTCCTTCATAGTGTGAAAAGGATCAATGGAGCAGCTTACTTTTGCACCTTCCAGATTGAAAAGGGGCAATTGCATGAGGACAAGTTCAAGTTTGACCAAGTCAACAACGATTTCTAAGAGGTGTAGCTTGCATGAGAAGACAACACAGTTTTTGAGGGAAGAATATTCTTTGTGGAAGAAACCCTAATGTGTGGGGTCCATGGAAAAGAGGCATTCACTTGTATTAAAGGAGGAAGAGGTAGCCATAGTGGGACACCTTGGAGTATTTGATCATTTGTTTGCTTAGACATATTTGTAGTCCCGGCTGTTCAGCTGAGTTGTAGTGCTACTTAGCAAAAGGGTTTCCTGCTTAGGATTTCCTCTCCTTCTTGAGAGGCCTCTTGAAGGATTGCACTTCATTTTCTCCACATCTTGGCTCAAGGCCAAAGCCATTATTTCTACTGAAGTATAACGCAGTGTTGTTGGGTGTTGCAATGGAGGGGTTCCACAACACCATTCCTTGTCTCATCTTTCAGTGGAGGGAGTCTCTATTCCTCGGGAAGATTAGTAAGGAAGGTTTCCAGGGCAGATTTGCATATTTTGGCATCAAGGCCAACATCTCCTATCATAGATAGCGTAGTCCATCCTCCATACTGCGTTATTCCAAGTGCACACTTGCAGTGAGGGGTTGCACCAGCTTCTTGGAGGGCAAGATCTTAGTGCCGGGATCAACCTTGCATTGAGAGATCCATTGGAGGAGTTTTCTTTCAGATTGTATGTCTTATTCAGCCATCTCCATGTTATTACAGTTTTGAGTTGCAGCTGCTGCCCAGTAACTCCGACATCTCTGCAGAATTGCCAATTGTACATATATTCTGTTAGCCACCTATAAAAATTTGTTATACCAAATGGTGGCCAAATATTTTTCAGCCTTCAAGAAACAATTCATTTCAAAATTTTTAGTTCTTGAAGTCTCATGATGTCTCTTTTTCCTACAGAAAACCTTCACTGTTGTTTCCCTCATAACACTAAAAAAATCTTTTGTTTACCAAAGGAAAAGACTGCTGAAAAGTTCCATTTTCCCTCATTTTCCCTTCTCCTTTTCCCTTCTCCATTTTCATTCATAAAACATTTCATTTACCTCCCCATTCCCTTGAAATTCCCTTTAAACCTTTGAAAATTCCTTCGGAAGGTTTAAAAACCCCTTTTTCCCCTTCTACCGAAAGCCAAAAAAGCAGTGAAAATCTCTCATTTTGGCCTAAAAACTCATTCTTTATACTAAGGCCTTAAGCCCCTTTTGGCCTTAGCCCCTAGCTCCTTTTTTGCTTGGAACCAGAGCTGTGACCCATTTTTAAACCCCCATCGCGCAATCGCAATCGGGGCATTCTATGTTCCTTTTCCCCTTTTTCATTCAAAAACTTCAATGCGATTTGGCCCTTTCCTTTATAAACCCCCGATCCCTTCATATTTTCACGTAACCTGGAGCCCGAAATTGGGCACTAAAACATAATAAAAAACCCTTCCTGAAGTTTAAATTTCCTTTGTATTTTATGAAAAATCCGATTTTCTTATGTTTCAACTAGAACCGACAGTTTATTGTTTGGTGAATTGTCAGTCGTTGATCTACTCCCTGATCAACGACCATCGGAATCTCGCATTGCAAATAAACATGCCAACCTTTGTTTTGTTCCCTTCAAAATTTCTGATGCGATTAGGCCTTAAGCCCTTTCGTGAATAAACCCCAAACCACTTCCCCACCATACAACTCGCGCCCAAGACCAAGCGTTGAGGCCTGATCGCACAATCGCAATCAAGCGTTCCTTTGTGTCTTATTACCTTTCGCTTGTAAAAATTTTTGATTGCGATTGAGCCTTTGTGTATTAAAACCCTTACCAAACCCAAAATTTCCTTTGTATTTTCTTACAAACCCATTTTTCCTATGTTTTTATGAAGTCCCGACGGTTCATTGGTTGGGCGAATACCAACCATTGATCTAAACTGATCAACGATTGTCGGGATCTCGCATCGGAGTTTTTCATTGAATGCGTTTAAATAATCTATCGCCCCACTCCGATTGGCAATCTCGCGGCGACTTTCCAACCGTTGATCTTCCCCGCCAGGCCCAGATCCGATGGCCCACATCGCTCTGTTCAAAAGCCTGCATACCTACCTTTGGCATCCGTAACTTAATCTCCGCCGTTGATCTGGTTCTAAGATCAATGGTTCTTACTCAATCACATCACGAAAATCACTTATGTCATTCCTCTCTCCCCCTCCGATTGCGAAACTTTTGATTCAATCTAGACCATCGAATCCACAAGAACCGACGGCCCAGATTAATCAAAACTCTGCCCATTTTCCTCTACTTTTGTCCCTCAGATTTATTCTTAACCGTCGATCTCTCCAAAGATCTGACGGTCCACATATAATCGCATCGCATTTTTTCTCTGCGCCTTTCCTCTCTCCTTTTCCAATTGGCGATCCCTCGATTGGATATAGGCCATCCATTTCGTATATCCGACGGTCCAAATTAAAACCTGACTTCATTTGTTAAATCACAAAAAACCTGTTGTATAAATTTTTCGGTGAATACCCATCGTTGATCTCTGCAGATCAGCGGCCCACTTTGACCCAAACTCTGCCCGACCCTTGCCTCATATTTTATTTTCATTAACCCCAAGATTAAATCTGAGCCGTTGATCTATTTCATCCAACGGTCCATATTTAACCCAGTAGGCCCAACTCATTTGGGACCTATCGCCTCCATTGATCAATCCTAGCCATTCATTCCCTGATCCGATGGTCAATATTAAAACCGCCTTGACCTTGCCCCACCTTTTTCGCCCGTGCATCTTATCTCCATCGCGCTCTCCTCACGACCGTCCGATCTAACACCCCAGATCTAACGGCCAGCGTGCGGTTTCGCGTGATTTCGCATCCAACGGTTGATATTTTAAATTCACGCGATATGGGTGGTTTTAAAAAGCCACGTGTCAGCCAGAGACGCATATCGCATTCAAAAAGGCAATACCGCCTTTCCCTCTTTTCTCCGCGTGACACTATTGGTTTTTGTGGCCAAAACCACCTTACCCCATTTACATTACTTTCCCTCGTTTTTAATCACCACCGTTGATCTCTGAGATTTAACGGTCCCAGTTTAATCCAATCGTTACACTATCGCCCTCTAACATTCTTCCAAGAGACCTCATCAACGAATCTCCGTCGTTGATCTCTGATCGTTGATCTAATCTGACAGCCCAGAATCTTTCTGAAACCCCAAATTTCATTTTAACCCTTTTTCCCTTTGCCAAAGGTTTTTCACCCATTTCCTTTGTATTTTCTCCCATTTTGCGATAATGTGGCCCCTCTACATTATATTTTCCCAATCAATCTCGACCGTTGATCTTTGCAGATCAACGGCCTGGACTTAATTTTCCCACCATTCATCCAACCGCCTCTTGTTTTGACCTCCGCAAAGTAATCCTCGCCGTTGGATGCTTTCATCCAATGGATGCGATCTAACCTAAACCGCTGAAGCAGTCTAAGCCCATCCATGCAATATTTTTTATAACTTTTGTGTCTTTTGCAAGTTTTTAAAGGATTTTCCATTGTTTTGAAAATAAAATTTAAGGCCGGGGATGACGATCCCCCAGGCCTTTATTCATGAAAGAGATCTTTCTGTAGGGTTCTGAATTATGTTTAATCAATGCCTTATGAGCACTGACACCATTATAAAACCTCTGTAACGCCTGCACATCAACAAGACACAACAAAACTTAATCAAGAAAAGAGTATCAGTGTTAAAGGATCTAGTCATAGCAGAGATGAAGAATTGAATATTTTTTACACAGTTTTGAGGGATTACGGCCTAAATCGACTATCTAAAAACCTAATCCACTAAATTAAACACAGTTTGCAGAACAGAAGACAGAAATTAGGCCTAATTAAGCCTAACACACAGAATTAAAGCAAATTAACAGTGATTAAAGAAGGACAATCAGATATATCATTCCGACAAAGCCTCCACCGCCACATCATAGGCTAATTGAATCCTCACCAGCTACCAAAAGACACCTGCAGCCTCAAAGAAATCAAAGAAGGCCTAGTTATGACCAGAACAGAAGATATTTGCCTCAATACAGCTAAACAGTTAATTCAACCAAAGGAACTTATTGTAAAACTGTCAGCAGAGTTATTACAAGGATAACAAAGAGGAAATATCAGAAATTTTCTCCATTGAGCCCCTCAAAGGCCGAGAATCATTAAACTATATTAATTGAACCTAGAATATCTTTTTATCCCATCCCACCTCCTCATTTATTCTATAAATACTTCTGTAGAAGATGAGATAATGTTGGTCACTGCATATCTGTTGCCTGTAAATAGTTTTTTGAAGCTACTGTAAGCTCTATTTGTAATTGAAGATACCTAAGCTAAGATGAGAAGTTTGAAGTTGTAGAGAACCACTGGACTTGATGATTGTAATTGGTTTGAACATCAAATACAAGCTGATTTATGGGATCCTGGTCTATGTCAATGGTGATGTTTTTCTTATTGTAACTTTTCATTTTATTTATGTTTCCATTCTATCCATCTTCTCTGATAAAGAGCAACAATTATAGAGTTAGGATTTACTATCAAAGGTACCCTGCTCTCACTGATAAGATTTATCTGTATGTTTTCTTCCAGTTGTGTTGTTTAAGAATGATTTAATAGATTCCAAGTAGTTAGGAATGTTGGCGTTCCCTCGTCCTACTGTCTAAACTTTAAACATTGTTCTTGAATGTTATTTTCAGTTACTGCCAAGTAAAGTTGAACTAAGGAAGTCTATGGTGAGCCCTGTCCTCTAGTTTTATCTCCAAAGGTTGTCTGAAAGTTTCCCTAAAAGTATGTTGAAAGCGGGCTAGGTTCAAATTCCTTACCTGATCTTAGACTATTCTTTGTTTATCTTAAGTGTTGTCTTGAAAATTTTTCTAACTAAAGCACAGCTAGGAAATTCTATGGTGAGCCTTGTCCTCTAGTTTCTTCTCCAACAGTTGCTTTGAAAATTTTCCCTTAGAATATGCTGAAAGAAAGATAGGTTCAAAGTCCTTACTTGATCTTAAGCTATTCTTTTTGTGTTTTAAATGTTTTCTATTGAAAGTGCATCAAAAGAAGGCTAGTTTCAAAGTACTTACCTGATCTTAGATTACTTTTATGTCTTTCTTAAGTGTATGCCAAAAGTAGGATAGTTTCGAAGTACTTACTTGATCTTAGGCTGCTCTTTGTCCTTCATTTGTTTGATTTCCCCTTCTTATTGTTTCATTCCATTCCATAAAATCAACTTAAAGAGATCCTATGACATAGATAACTTGCCCCATAGACCACTCTTGAACCATACTGTTTCAATTAAATCCTACTATGACTCCATAGCCCAATGGATTGAAGTTGTTTCTTGCCTATCTTATTAGCTGAATCAATATTTCACTTTCATTTATCTTCACCCTTCATTTAGACTTCCTTCACCTTCACATATCTTTGCCCAACCAAAACAAACAAAAAACCTTGTTCTTCATAACTAGCCTAATATCACATTCAAAAGCCTTAAAGATAAACAAATATTTGCACTTTATAGAGAGATCCCTCTCGGGATTCAGGAGGGCCAGATCATAGAATCCCAAAGTGGTTCAAGTGTTCTCCCTGCAGCTTTAGTCTTGCCAATCTGCTAAAATTACAGGGAGCTAACATATTCTAGCCAATCCTCCCGGGGATTGTTGTATTAGTTTTTTCAGGGGTTGAGAGCTTTCTCCCCCTCCTTTCTTTGAGCTGATATTGATATATCATTCTATTACCATGTATTTTGTTGCAGTGTCTTCTATAAACTACGTTATTTTAGCCAGGGCTTTTCATATGTAGCAGTGCTCTTGTATTTTCTTGTATATGCTCTATTGAGGCTTCCATTGCCTAGTTTGAGTGATTAATTTCTCCACACATTGTATACATTTGCTGCTATATCAGATATTTTTTTGCTATACATATCTTCATGTGCTCATAGCTATAGAATAACACTGTCATTCCATCATATGTGCTTACAATTTTTGCAGTCCCTCATCGGTCACTTATAGAGGACATCTAGTAGAGGGAGATCTGTTTAACCACTCTAGAAGGATTTCTTTGGAGCCATCTCTTAGATTTATGACTTAGATACATTGATCTAAGGGATCCAAGTCCTGTTTTCAATTCCTGTTGCAGCCATTACTGGAAAATGCATTTTCCAGTCATGCCTTGCTAGCTATTCCAGATTTGGGATATTACAGTGGTATCGGAGCATAGTCTTGGCTCAACCTATGAGTCTAAGCCCAAGAGATTGGAAGATTGAAGAGGATTGGTTTTATCTCATCATATTTTAGACCCATGAAGAACCTCCCCAAGGATGATAAGCAGAAAGAAGAGGAAGAACCCTGCACTTCCTATTCTCATCAAGGAGACAAAGAAATAAGCAGGAAAAAGACTCCATCTTTTGGAGAAGAAAAAGGGGATAAGCTTACAAAGCTTCTTCCTAAATCTGTACATATGATTCATGAAGAGTTCAAGGAGATCATGAGGAAAATTTATGAAGAATTTCCTGGAGGGTTTGATTCAACAGCAAACTCTAGATTTGCACATAAGGAGTGTGAGCAAGCAGCTACACACCATCTTGTACAGTGCAGTCACATGCCCAGTATTGCTGGAAGAAAGATGGAAAGAGAAGAATAAGTTGCTAGGAGGGAAACCCTTAGTGACTTCTTGAAGGATTATGAGTCTCAAACTCAGAAATTCGGAGATCACCTCAGTTTTTCAGAGTTTTGCGAGACAAAAGTGAAGGAAAGGAAGCAACAGGATAGATTTCTTCTATCTACCTTTGAGGGTTCACCTGTATGTTTAGCCAGAGCTTGGGTGGAGGAGTTACATACCTTCTTATAGTAGCATCAAATGCCAGAGGATGAAGCCATCAGAGTTGTAGCGCTGCATTTGAGAGGTAAGGCTTATGCCTGGTGGATCTTTGAATCTTTTTCTTTGAGAAATGTAAACTTTGCATCTTATGCAAATTTCACTAAGGCATTAGTGAAAATATTTGATAAAAAGATTCATGAGACACACATGGTGGGAGTAAACAAGAAAATTCAAGAAAAACCATTGCATGAAAACACAATTCCATTTCAGAAAACCATGGAGGAAGTTGAAAACTTGCACCATATTTTGCCGGAAGAGAAACTTCCATCTCATACCTTTGAGCAAAGGAGCATGGAGATCTCTTTTTCAAGAAGGGATCCAATCTTTGGAGAGTTGCCCATTCATGTTGCAGATATTGAGGGAAACAACGATGTTATATCTAGATTTGATCTAGCACCTCATGTAGAGGAAGGAGGAGCCCTTGCTCCAAATAGAGGGATGCTTGCACCTTTGCAAGGAAGTCCCCAAGATCTCATGTGTGGAGATCAAGGCACAGCTCATTTTTTACATGTGCCATTTTTGAGGAGGTGTGGAACCATGGAGACACAAGGAGAAGGTAGGGAGAAGACCCAGCATCATGAGATGAGGAGTATACATCCCTATTCATTTCTAAAGGTTGATGCACCTAAGAAGGTGATTGGATTTCCCAGTGGAAGCATGGAAAAAAAATTTCATTCATATATGCAATCACCTGTTGATGATGATGTCTCATTGCATGGAGACATTTTGCTAGGGAGACCACTGGATCAGCAGAGGAGGATGTATGCTTCACATGTTGGGGCACCACTCATTTATTTCAGAGGAGTGGGAACCTTGGGAGAGCTTGATACAGTGCTGGGAGTCTGGGGTAGACTCAAGGAGAGAGGGAGCATTCCCTCAACATCATCAGCACCCACTTCCATTTCAGATTCTGCGCTGTGGCAGAATAAGCAGGGGAAGGATAACAACCTTCCAACTTGTATCTTTGGCATGGGAGGTGTCAAAGAGGATGATGACCATATGACAGATTCTCTTCATGAGAGATCACCAACGTTGTCACTATGGAGGATAGATCCATATTGGAGCTCCCAGCCATTGGTGGAGTATTCCAAGGATCTACATGCTTTTCAGATATTAGATGGCCAGTTGCATGAGGAGGAGTATTCAGTCAGAGATGGGGTCATATTTTATCATGGTAGGATATTCTTACCGTGAGCTTCTAAGCTCAAGATGAAGTTGCTACAAGCAGCTCAGGAGGATTTCCTTTTCAGTCCCACTTGTTCTATGAGAGCATACCGCACCATCATGGAGGGGAATTTTTGGATGGGCTTTGAGGAGGAGATATATCAGCATATGAGTAGATGCATGGATCACATAGAGATGGAGGAGAGACATGACTCTTTGAGAGATTTAGCACAACCACCTCTTTTCCCTTTGGAGATGAGATGAGACTCACTTATGAGCCACTCCACTTGTATGATCAAAACATGTGGTAAGGGTGATGATTATTTTCATGATTATTTATATGATGTATGTCCCTTAACCATACATGTGCAGGATGTTGCTCCAAGGAGGATCATTCTTTATTTAGAGCTTCATGGTCTAGTTGAGGCCATAAGCATGATTTATGGGCCTTCCCTAGGAGGACTTGGGGAAGACATGTATTACGGAGGACATGCTCATTGTACACCTTACATTATTCACTTCCTCCATACTTATGAGGAGATTGGAGCAATAGGCAAGTGGTTGAGAAGCCACACTTTTTATCAGTCTCTATTGCAGTTGAGGGTCAAGATGCACTAGTTGCATTTGAGGGACCATTGTCCTTCTCATTTGTTTCATATGGAAGAAAGTACGATTCTCATTTTTGCTCCCTATGGCTCTATTGTTTTTGTCTTTATGAGGAGCATGCTTGGGAGAGAGACACATTGGATGGATGTGTCCTTTGAGGGAGAAATTCCTCATACCTTTTGCAATACATGTTCTAAGGGGAGCATGGGATATGACATGGTCACCTTGATAGCACATTTTTTTCTTTATGAGGTGAGCCATATGATGGAGGAGATGATGCCATATGATGATGACTTCCAACTCATCATATATGGAGATACTTGGGCCAGCTTGATTTGCAGCATTGGGGGAGAGATATTTGGAGGTATAGTCCTCATTTTTCCACTTGAGGGCAAACTTATTGCAGCCCATGGACAGCCAACACTCTACACTTATCATAAGTGGAGAGATGGACAACGTGGGGTAGGCTACATAGTCTACCATGTGCAGATTTTCATCCCACCTACTTTGCTGGAAACAAAGGTGGATGACAGCTTTCAGGAGTTGCCTAGCTGGTGTTGATCACTTTGATTGCTTATTAATTTAAACAATCAAGTGCTACATAAATTGTCAACCTAGGGAATTCTATTTATTTCAAAGGCAATCACACACTGTATATGCTCAATCTCAAAAGCAATGCAAAGTTGTAGTAAAAATTACACTAATCACACCTTGCTTCAAATAGACTAAAGTTCTACTTTGAATTACAGAAAAAGGAATCTTTCTATTGTAGATTTAAAGGAAAAAAATTATCAGAAGAATCCTAGATTATATGAAAGAAAACAACAATCTAGGAAAATGAACCAATCTGCAGAAGAGAAGACCAACTATGCTATAATAGAGAACAGGACCCTCTTCGCCAAGTAGGAATCTTCAGCACCTATTTCTGACTACCACGCTTTTCACAAACTCATTATGTAAACAATATTAGCAATTGAAATAATCAACGATTACCTAGGAATTAATTATATGAAAACAATGCAACAATCAATGGAAATAGAGTTTCAACAATAGATAACAGAGTTCTAATAATGCATAAATAATTTCAGCAAAACAGAGTTTTAACAAGGCGTGAATGAAGATAACGATTAACACACTACAGAAATTAATGGGTGAATCTTGTGAGGAAGGTGGGCCATTTCCTTCTCACAAGATTCCCCGGAAAAAGGAATTAAGAAGAAATGCTCAGAACAATCTTTTATTCATCTGTCAAATGTAACATATTACAAAAAGATCCACGTTCCTTCTCTGTAATTTCCTTCTAACTAAACCTTTCGTAGTCCCCCTCTAATGCTGATGTCTCCTTTATTTAAAGAGGAGACATCTATTACACATTTGATTACATCATACAAATCCTATTCTTAACCTGATCTGATCTTCTATGCTAGAATAGGATATTTTGTTCTTCCATAGCAAAAATGTTGTTACAATGGTTATGATGGTGCTAGCTTCGAGGTGCAGTTGTTGCGGCCAGTGTAATAGCTCCCTTAATTATCTTTTCTTGTTGCTGCCATACCTGAAATACTGTTTCAGCATCGCAAATCACGGACTGTTTCAGCAACGAGATTTGCGTACTTATTCTGACTGTTTCAGCAACGCGGTCTTCAAACAACAACAATGAATTAACTGCAGTCTTCAAACTATTTTAGCAACTATATATTTCCGATTAATGGCTAAGTATGAAAGTAATGTAAAATTACATGTAAAACAAGTTAAACATATAGTAAAGAGAAGAAACATTATATACCTTTGGAAGAATAGATTCAAGTGATAATATAGGATTTAAATATAGACTAGAAAAGGATGGAATGATATCAAAATGTATGAGAAAAAAGGTACATTACATGGTCCTAACAGCTGGAAGGTGACTCATTTTGCATGGCTCATAGCTCGGAGATGGAGGATCCATATAGGAAAGAGAGTTCCCATTTTATTTCAGACCCCATTCTTCAAGGGGACCTCTAGACATCACTTTGCTATCCTCTTGAGTATTTCAATTTTACATGATGATGGCTTGATATCTTACTTGCATGCTGAGGAAGAGCAATGTGGAGGTTTGATTGATGAGATAGCATCACTTTCCTTGGAGGAGATCATTAAACAGGGATGGAGAGGATAAGAGAACTCAGTCTGTGCTTGCACTTGCTTGAGGACAAGCAATCTTTGAGAGGGGAGGACTGTAATATTCCAAAATTTGCATGCAGCAAATTGTAATATTAATTTTTGTTGATTTCACTTAGGAGGTGAATAAAATGGGTAAAAGGCCCATGAGTAGGAATAAGATCCTTCATAGTGTGAAAAGGATCAATGGAGCAGCTTACTTTTGCACCTTCCAGTGTGAAAAGGGGCAATTGCATGAGGACAAGGTCAAGTTTGACCAAGTCAACAACACTGCCTAAGAGGTGTAGCTTGCATGAGAAGACAACGCAGTTTTGGAGGGAAGAATATTCTTTGTGGAAGAAACCCTAATGTGTGGGGTCCATGGCAAAGAGGCATTCACTTGTATAATGTCAAGCCCCCATTGTTCAAATGGTTGCTCAATATTTACTGGTTGCAAAGGAAAAGCTGGTTTCCTTTGTCTTCCTCTTGCAGTTTGACAGATTCTGCATTTTCTTACATAGTCATGAGTATCTTTAAAAAGAGTAGGCCAATAATAGCCAGCACGAATTATTTTGTGAGCTGTGGTATCACCTCCAAAATGACCTCCTGCTGGTCCATCATGCAACTCCTGCAAAACCTTTTCAGCCTCAGTCTTTTCAAGACATCTTAACAAAATTGAATCATAATTTTTCCTAAATAACACATTATCAATGATCTCATATTTAATAGCTTTTAATCTTAAAGCACGCTTTTTCTTATAGTTGAGATCAAAAGGAGCATACCCATTTTTCAAGTAATAGATGAGATCAGCATACTGAGATTCAGAATCCGTAATACTTATCTGATTTACTTGAATATCTTGATTTGAATGTTCATTCTCTGGTATGTTATGAGCTCCTGCTAATAATCTGCAAAAACCTTGTCCTCTAACAATCTTAGCTGGTTTAATATCAACATCGTATTCTTGTAAAGTTGTTACCCAGTTAGCTCGTTTTTCTCCTACTTCTCTCTGAATTAATAATTGTCTCACTGCAGAGAATGGGACAATGATTTTTGTATGAGTTTTTAAGAGAAAAGGCCTGAAATGCTTGATTGATTTAAACACAAAAAATGCTTGTTTTTCAACATCGGAATAATTCAGTTCAGCTCCTTGCAGATTTGAGCTAAAGAAAGAAATTGGTGCTTCAGTTTTCTGATCATTGAGTTGTGTTAAAACAGCTGCATAGGATGTCTCTGTGGCTAAGGTATACAAAATAAAATCTTTAGAAAAATCCGGAGTACTTAATGCTGGTGCATTAATGATTGCCTGTTTGATTGCCTTAAAGGCTTCTTTCTCTTTATGCCCCCATTTGAATACTGAATTCTTCTTGATCATATTTTGCATAGGTAAAACAATTAAAGAAAAATCAGGAATGAATCTTTTAACAAAATTGATCTGTCCAAGAAATGATTGTATGGATTTTTTGTTATGAGGTAAAGAAATATCAGAAATTTCTTTCACTCTATCTGGATCAATATATATACCATCTTTTGACACAACAAATCCTAAGAGTTTTCCTTCATCCAAAGCAAAAAAAGATTTCTTTGGATTTAAGGAAATACCAAACCTTCTACATCTTTCAAATATTTGCTTTAGATCATGTAGATGATTGGTTCTCTTTTTTGAGAATACTGTTATATCATCGAGATAAACAACAACTGATTTATTGATCAGACCTTTAAATGTTATGTCCATGGCTCTTTGGAAAGTTTCTCCTGCATTTATTAATCCAAAAGGCATTTTTTGATAAGCATAAGTTCCCCATTTTGTTCTGAAAGTTGTTTTCAATCTGTCATCTGGATGAACTAAGACTTGATTATAGCCCGAAAATCCATCAAGAAAGGACATAAGTTCAGAACCAGCTACTTTTTGAAGTATCTGTTCCATGGTTGGCAATGGGAAATTGTCTTTCAAACATGCCTTGTTTAAATTTCTGAAATCAATACAGATTCTTATATCACCATTTTTCTTCCTTACAGGTACCATATTGGAAACCCAATTGGAATGCCTGACAGGAAAAATGATTTTAGCTTTCAAAAGTTTATTAAGTTCTGATTTGATTTGTTCTTCAAGATTTGGATGAACTTTCCTTAGCTTTTGTTGAACAGGTTTAATATCAGGAAGCATTGGAATTGTGTGCTGAATAACCGAAGTATCATATGTTTTTAAATCATCATAATTCCAAGAGAAAACATTTTTATATTTGTTCAATAGTTTAATGAAAGCATCCCTTTCCTCTGATGTTAAATTAAGTCCTAAATTAACATTTTGAGGTTTTGAATCAGAACCAAGATTCACTAATTCCAATTTCAAAGTGGAACTTTGAAGCTTGGTATTAGTGACTTTCTTGAATCTGTCTTTAATATCATATAAGTCTTCCAATTTAACAACAAATTTCGGAATGGGATTTTCATTACCTTTTGAAGCAATTTTTAAATCATGATCTTCTTCGTCAATAATTTGATCATCATATGATTTCTCTGAAGTCATGAAATTTAAGATATCTTGATCATGATAGAAAACTCTCCAATTTGTGACATTGTCTGGGACAGATGGTCGAAAAATTAATTCTACAGAAAACCTATCAGGACTGCAGTCTTCAGCAAGTAGGAGTTTAGATGCAACATTAGCTAATAAGTCAGCTGATGTATTTTGATTCCTAGGAATAGGAGAAATATTAAATGCTAAAAAATGAGTGGTGAGATCTTGTACTAGGGTTTGATAATGTTTAAGATGTCCTGAAAGGCAATGAATAGTATTCCTAACTTGTTTTATAACAATTTCGGAATCCCCAAAGACTTTCAAGTATTTAACATCTAACCCTATAGCTTTATAAAGTCCTTGAACCAAGGCTTCATATTCTGCAGTATTCTTAGTACACTCAAATTCTAGCCTACATGACAGCATGGTTTTTTCTCCATTTGGATCAATTAGAATGCATCCTGCTCCAGCTCCATCATTAGACTTTGATCCATCGAAATATAATGACCAAAACAAAGATTTATCTATTGACTCATCTACAATTACATCATAAGTATTTACAATTCTGGAAGAATCAGTTTGTGAAAAATTTTCTACTTGAGAAACAAAAGTATTAACGGAAAACGGTGATTGGGGTGCTTTGAAGTTTCCAAGAAATGATTCAGCAGAATAACCTCCAAGAATGTTGTTGTTGAATGCTACTGGTTCATTATGTTGTTCAAATTCAGTGACAGTATGCCTCATATGTTTTTCTCGTTCAACTTTGATTTGATTTGGTTTCCCTTTATAGGGTAGCCACATATGAGAATAATCGGTCGAGATATAACCATTGAGTTTCGCAGACCAGTCCCTACTTAAAACTAATCCATAGAATTCAGGAATATCAGCAATCAAAATATCAATTCTTTGGACAATTCTAGGATCGGAAGCTAACCTGATAGTTACTGAATTGATTTCTCCTACAACTTGAACTTTGGATCGATCTAATTGAACAATATGTACTGCTGATTTCTGTGGTTCGATATTCAATTTGGCACACACAGAAATATGCATTATATTGGAGGAGGCTCCAGAATCAATCAAACAATTGTGTAGATTTTTATTGTACATCTCATAAGTCAACAAAAAAGGAGGAGTTTGAGAATTTGACTTTTCCCCAATGAGTACAGTATCAGTAGCATCTACCTTGTCTGGTGGCTTACCAGTTCCTCTTGCTGCTTTTGCAACTACACCGCTTGGTAAAGGAGCGATTGGTGTAGCATTTAATTCTTTCAATAACAATTTCTGCTGGTGCTTCAATTTGCTGAGTTCATGTAACGAAATGTTGGCTTTGATATTTTTCATGTCTTCGACAATGTTGTACTCCATAGGGTCTGACACTACTAAAGTCTTTGTTGTTGATGTGGGTGGGTTAGAAGAAGATGGCTGATTCTGAATAGGTAGTGGAGAAGCTTTCTTTGCAGGAGATTTGTCTTTGATACTTGGAGTTGTGTTTTTCCTTTTAGGAGCTGTTTGTATAGGCTCTGCTGTAGATTTACTCCTAGTACTTACAAGCATAGCTTCTTGTTCTACCTCATTGTCAGAATTAGGGAGAATAAAATCCCACATTCCATGTAATTCAACGATTTCTTCATTTTCACCTTCCTCATCTGATATTAAGGATGTATCTTCTTCTTCCTCTTCTTCCTCTGATTCTGCATTAGAGATCGCATTAGGAGGTTTAGATTCAGCTTGATTTCTTCTAAAATTTCGGAATGGTTTTTTGGTAGAACTTTCAGCTACTTGTTTCTTAATTTCAACCATTTCATTTGACATGGTTTTAAGAACTTTTTGTAAACCTTCCATGTCAAATGGATCTCTGGCCTTTTTCTTTGATTCATCTTTGAAGCTGACTTTCTTTGATTTTCTTTCCTCAAGAGTGTTTTTCTTTTCCAGAGAATTAATTCGTTTTTCAACAGCAATAGCTTCTTTCATACTTTCAGCTAATGTAGGCTTTGCAGCTCTGTCTACGAAAATAGCTATGTTTGAGGGTAAGGCAGTAATATACCATTCAATTATGACCTGCTCACTTGGCTTGGAATCAGTGGGAATTTTGTTCAAGAGCTTATTGAATCTGGAATTAAACTCTTTAATTGGTTCCTTGGGTTCTATTTTCAAATTTGAGAGATCATTGAGTAAAGTAGCTATTGATCGATCATCTCCAAATTTGGCTAAGAAATAATCTGAAAAAATATCCCAACTTGTTATAGATTCTGATGGTAATGAAAAATACCATGATCCTATTGTTCCTTGAAGAGTATAAGGAAATAGTCTAACTACAACATCCTCCTGTGTAACTCCATTCAAATTAATAGCCAACATAAAATTATTAATATGTTCTTCAGCTGGAATGTTAAGATCTGGGCTAAATTTTGGAAGCCATTTTCCAGGATTATCTGGTAAATCATGTAAAGGTGCAGCCATGTTCACTGCTCCTGGAGTAGCCCATGGTCTAGCCATTATCGGAATGACTATCGGAGGAGTAGTAGTAACTGGCGGTGTTTGAATGGAAGTTGTTGGAATAGATGATGTTTGAGGTGAATGAGGAGGAGGTAGTAATAAAGACTGAAGAGGTTGTGATGTTGAAGGTGATGATCCTTGGTGAACAATAATATGTAATGGGGAAGTGGGTGTTTGACTTCGCACTGGAGATGATGAGATGGAAGATGATGGAGAAAAGGTCTCACTATCAGAACCTTCAGTGTTCTTTTTTTCCTTTTTCCTTCGGGGTAAAGGTAACTCAGCTGGTTCAATGCCAAGTTTTTCGCTTTGAAGTCCGGTGAGATGATGAGGTAGGTGGAATTGCGAAGTCTGACTGCCTTGAGATACTTCAGATCTCTGAGGTGATATGGAAAAGCCTTGAAGTTTCTGGATGATAGACTGAACTTCAGGGGACTCCGGACTTAAATGTTCTGAAGTATGGTGTGATTGAGCAGTGATAGTTGATCCCTCTTCTTCTCGTTTGGACGCTGGTGAATCAGAATGCAAACGGGAGGTCTGAGGGGAGGTGGAGGGTGATTTACTCTGAGAATGGTCTGTAGGTTTTGATTTACTCGCCATTCATAGTCATGCCCTCCTTCTAGCGCCAAAAATGTTGAAGCCTAGAAAATCTCTGCTTCAAACATTGGGGAAAACCACCCGGTCGGGACCTTAAGACAGCTCCTTTTCCGTTTGGGATGGTGGCTCCGACTGGATTTAAAGGACCAGTTTCCTTATAACTAAATGGATTGAATTGGATGGATGAAAATGGGACTAAATTAACAAAAATAAAACTATCTAATCTAAGCTAAATACTGATAAAGAAATTCTAATCCTAACCCAGGTAATTATATGTGAATACAACTTAAGATTGTTTCAATCTAATAATAACCATGAAAATGTATTATTAATCAAATTGAAATGTGCAAAAATGAATAAAGATAACTCTGTTTAAGAAATTAAACAGAGTTGTATTAGCATATTGCATTCATCATTATATACCATTCATATATGCTTATAAATGATAACATTCCAATTATACTCAGAAATGATATATAAAATGAAACGTTATGAAAACCAAATATATAAATGATAGCAAATTTTTTGAACGACTACCATATAACAGAGAAAATCAACAGTGAACAGATAGAAATACCTCATTCATCTTGAAGACTTTCAAATGAAATGTGATACTCTGATCTAGTAACTCCGATGTAAAATTAAATCCAAAGGCACAGAAATGCAACACTTCAAAGATAATTTCAGCACAAAAATCACCAGATGTGATCTTTCATATAAATATAATAAGGAATGGAGTACAGAAATGTTAGCTCCAAGTCCAAAAAATATTACAACTTCAGATCCCTCTCTAAATGCATGAGAGGGATTTAAATAAGAAATTACATAACAAAATCCTAATACTACTGCTACAATCTATCAAATTAAAACTGAAAGGCTATCTTAAATGAAACTGATTCATTGTTTTTCTCTCTCGCTTGATGAAGCCAAGTTGCAAATGCTCAACATATCTTGGAGTCTCGGTGGATGACTCATCTCAGAATGCAACTGTCCAGCATAGGTGGCATCGGAAAATTCTGGAATTAAACAATCGACAGCGTTTGATAGGAATTTGATAGCTGTCTGTTGATTGTTTGGTTTGATCAAATGAGTCCACATAATGTCCCAGGATATTGTTTGAAGTTTGCTGATTTGTTGACTTTTCTTTTCCATTTCTTCTCTCCACCTGTTTTCAGTTTCTTTCACTTTTGGCAAACTGCCAGGAACACAGTCTGAAATGAGATTGATTGAGTATAAGCTGTCATTTATGAATTGCGTGATATTATTCATCATACTCCTGGCCCTTGATATTGCTCTCTCAACTTTCATTATTTGATGTTCCCATTCTGTAAACAAGATTTCTTTGTGTTTTTCCTCTATTCTAGGAAGATTGGCTTCTTTTCCCTTTTCTGTGTCTTGCCAATTGAGAAATTCGGAAATCTTTTCATCGGCATCATCTATTTCTTGTCTAAGAGTAATGACATTTTGGATTAAAGATGAAGTAATATCACAAAAAGGTTCTGCCTGTGACAGCTTTGCGCAAAATTCAATTAATTGCTGAGACAATAGTTTATTAGCCTCAAGGGCTTCTGATTTGAATTCATTTAACTTTGGGTAATCTTTAAACTTATCCAAAGTTGTTTGAAATTCCTTTTCTTGAATCATTTTTGCATTTTTCTCATTTTGTAACAGACTTTGTAACTTAGAAATTTCTTCATTTAGCTGTTTTTGTTTGCCTAAGAGCTGTTCATCAACTTTCTTCTTTTCTTCAGCAAGTTGTTTTTCCAATTCTTTGGACCTGAGTGTCTAATCTTGTAGTTGCTGTTGCAATTGGCTAATCTGTTGCTGATTTTCCTTAGCTTGCTCTTCCAGTGAAGCTATGTGGAGATATTTCTGAGTTATCAGCTGAGAAACTTCTACAACTTTATCCACTTTCGCAGCACTATAAGCTCCTGTATACTGGGACAATTTTGTGAGGTCTTCAAATGGATTCACTTCATTGTTCTTATAAACAATATTCATAAATTCCTCTGATGGAGTAGAAAATATGTCCTGTTCTGTCTTTCTTCTCTTTCTTTGTCTTCTAACAACAGCCTTATGTTTAGGGCTGTAAAATACATCCAAAGGAGGGATCTCCTCAACTTTTAATACAATATGCCCTGTCGGATGTTCAGGAATGACTTCAACATCCTGCTCTATTTGTTCTTTATCTTTATCTTGCAATCCAAGCTGTTGAGCAAATTGATCATATTGTCTTAATAACTGAGAAGAAACATTAAGATTAGTAGAAACCATAATCTCCTTAGTTGTTTCTTTTCCTTTTTCTGTATCTATGTTCTGCTCAGTGCTTTTGCCATCCGATCCACCTTGTTGATTATGCACATCATCATTGATACTTGTGCATTTCTCTGTTGTTTGAGCAGTAGACTTCTGACCAGTATTTGGACCGGATGTATCATCAGTATTTCCCTTTTGGACATCAGGTTTGTCAATAGTGACCACTTTTTGAGTATGTACAGTTGGCTGGTTAACAGCCGATTGTGTAATGACCTTGCCGGTAGATGTTTCTACTGGCGTTTGGCTGGATGCACCTTCTGTCTCTGACCTTTGTGTTTGAATTCTTAGCTGGTCCAGAGGAACTCTTAACAATCTCTGGCTTCTGAATAACAAAAATTTATTCATTTCCTCCTGTTGGAATTTAGACTTGGCCAAGTCATAAATTCGAGGAAAATTATCTAATGAAACAAACAAATCATCGAACGGATCTGGCTCATGCTCAAATCGAGCAATTGAAACTGAAGCAGTGACATTAAATGCTATCTTTTTTGGATCATATTGTCTTCCAGGAATGGTTGCAAATTTACAACCTTTTATCTTGGAGACTTCTTTTTCTGCATGCTTGAAATAATTTAAAGTAAACTGACCACAATTGAGTGGGAATTGAGGCCACATTCTCTTCTTACTGTTATTCAAAGACCTAGATATTCCTTCAACTGTCAATTGATAGGAAATTTCTTGAGCAAGAAGTTTGTCTGGAACAAAAAGCGGAAGAACATGCGGTTCCACAATACTACCAAAAACCCCGATGTATGTAAATTTTTCCTCCCCAAACCAATCTCCAATTGCAGATAGGTCGGCCTTAGCTTTATCAGAAAATCTAGGAGGAAAGCGATTAAAAATGGTTTGGAAAACAGGGATGAGGAAACCATGACAGATTCTATATACATTATCTTGGAAATGAACCTTCCAAAGCAGTTTATGATAAATATGAATTGGGGCAGGGTCTTTGGGAGTCCATTTCCATCCAAATAAGGGAAATTTGGAATTGAAACAAAGAGCATCAAGAATATAGGCACAAAAGAAAAAGGGAGTGGAATTTCCAGCGGTTTTTTCTTGTCTGTATTCAAGTATCCTATTGGCCATTCTATCAGAAAGAATAACAGCCCAATCCATAATGTCGGAATTCACAGCAGCTAGGATTAATGGGACCATTTGTATAGAAAACCTAGCCGAATTATCATTGCCAAATAATCTACACATCATGGCAGCGGCATAGCAATATGGAGGCAAAAGGGAATCTACAGAATACATACCGGATGCTTCATTTCGGTGCTTCTCTGGATTTTTCTTCCAATCTTTGATAGGGTCAGATTGGACTTTGTTATTATCAGCAAAGTCTTTGATAAATTCCTTGTTATACACCTTCTGCGGGTCTGGAAGGTGATACATTGCTTTCAGGTCTTCTGCTTTAAACGAGCCAAAAGGTACTCCAGATGCTGAAACAAACGTTCTGTCTTGTATATTTACACTGTCAATAACCCATCGAACTGCATCATAATAAGGCATGATGCTCGCTCTGGCTGCAATTCGATGCAAAAACGAATTTGCAAGTGATTTTTCAGTGATCTCAGAGTCGGAATCTGAGCTATCTTCGTCTGGAACTGATGCCTTTTCCACTGTGACCTTGGGCTTTTCTCTTTCCAATAGGTTGTAGACTGCTTCCCATGTCATTTTCCCAAGCCCCTGGCATGATGTATCTGTGACTAGTCTTAGTTTTATGGGCTTTTCTTTTGAGACCGTAGGAGTTTCGACAAACTTCACTGGAAGAGCAGTCTTGTTTCTTCTCCCTCTCTTTGACATTTCTGCGTTTGCTACCGCTTCCCTTTGTCTGTGAATGAAATAGCTTAGTGTTCTTTGGCTCTGCAAGACAATAAAATCTCAGTCGTGATAAACAAGCAACTCAAACGGAATGATTTATGAACTTATGATTTTCATTTATTTGTTTCGTATATCGCGTAAATGCTCCTTTTGGGTCACGCTCACGTATTTAAAACCAAATCATTAACCATATTCATTTGATTCGTTATTGAATGCCCTCGTACAAGTTGGGATTTGGCGCTTGTGACATATTAAAATATTCATCCATTCTGAACTTTTCGTATGCAATAAATGAATCGCATCGAAAGTTTTCAAATGGCACATGAAGATCACAATACATTTTTCTCGATTGGTTGATTCCGATTGAAAAATTTTCCGATCTCTAATGGTGGGGTCTACCATATAAGATTTTAAACAAACGTTTGATTTTCTTTTGAAAATGTTTATTGTAATAACGCGCGTCGGATCAGGGAATTTCAATTAACCGTAAAGAGTTTCTTAAAGACTATCCCGATTAATCGATTGCGATTGACCGCATCGCATCGGAAGTTATAAATAACCGATTTAAACTCTTAGCGATTGAAAATTTCCGATCGAGCTAATCGCATCGAAGGATTTGAAATAAGCATATGAAACTTCTTTTAAGGGTTATCTCCGATTCTCCGATTGCGATTGAACTTTTAAATTTTATTTGTTTTTTATGATAAGGCCTTGTATATTGGATCGGATCATAAGTTTTGAATGTTGAATTTGTTTAGTAAAAAAAAATGAATTTTTCCAAAACAATGAATTTTATTTCTAAGTGTTTTATTTCTATAAGAAAAAGAAAGGGACCCTATTTCTAAATGAATTTTATTTCTAAAATTTTTAAGAAAAAGGGAGGGTTGTTGTATAGTACAACACCACTCTAGAAGGATTTCTTTGGAGCCATCTCTTGGATTTAGGACTTAGATACATTGATATAAGGGATCCAGGTCCTAGTTTCAATTCCTATAGCAGCCATTACTAGAAAATGTGTTTTCCAGTCATGTCTTGCTAGCTGTTCCAGATTTGGGATATTACACATGGGGAATCCTTACCAAACAGTTTTCCGTAGAGTGTAGGGATGAAAATGTGTGAGAATAGCTCTATATCCTGCTTATATTTGGAGTCCCAGAATACCTGCAACTCCTTGTGAATTGGGTGGGCGCGCTTCTGATCCCAGTTGTGAGCCCATCCCTCAAAATGGAAACTCGCACAAACTGCATCCAATAGATAGGAGGCCATGTAAAATTCCGACGAGTACCCCTCCTTGGGTGCTAGTGCTACAGATATGCTTGTTTTGAGGGATGATATCAATGAGTTGTCCCAATCGAAGTAGGTGCCATGTACGGTAACAAAGTACATTAGAGATACCCAAGAGCCATTGAAAGTGGTGGCATCGGGACGACCATACATCCTACACAGCATAGTTGCTACAAGCTTATAGACCTTCCTGAGGCCTGCTACCTGATACTCCTGGTCCTTCTTGACCTTGAACTTCTCTGGTTCTTCCCACCATCCTCTCAGGGTTTCAGATATGGGAATTGCACGGGTAGTGGCCCATTCCTCTGTGAATGTCTGCTCTCGGGTCAGAAGTGCGTAATAGAACTCCGCATCCTAGCCCTTTAAATTAGCAAATGCTTTCCCCTCATGATCCCGAATCACCCAAAACCTGGGGTCGACCCTTTGTAAGATCCATTCGATAATCTCAGCGCGGGGGAATATAGGTGGGTGGGCCACCGCGTAGTGAAGCTTTGATCTCTTAACTTGCACATATACCTACCGATCCGGGAGGTCCTCTAGAAACTCAGGTTTTGCGAACTCTTGGTACACTTGATACCAATTCATGCTCTCTCCTTTACTGAATATGCATGTGGTATCCCCATAGATAGGGGGAGGAGACATAGGTATTTCATCTTCCAAGATTTATATCTTCAGACTCTTGTTTTTTCTGGACAGAGGCCCCATATCACATGAGGCTGAAGAGATGGAAATGCACTCTAGTTCTGCTTCGAGGTTCCCTGGCATGTTCATAAAACAATCCCATGGTAAGACAGATGCCATGTTAATAAATGCTTAAAATACTTTTGCCTCTTCCCAACTAAGGTCAAGGAAAGGGGTGAACCTGCGACTTAGCGACCTCTTCCCTGGGTCGCTGAGTCGCGCTGGTTTAAAACCTCAAAGAAAAATCGACCTTGCGACTTGGTGACTTGCAACTAGGTCGCGAGGTCATTGAGTCACACTGGTTTAAAGTTTCATGAAGATGCGACCTTATGACTTAGTGACTTGCGATCGGGTCGCTGGGTCGCTAAGTCGCTAGGTCGCGACACTTCAATTTTAAAACGATACGCGACTTGGCGACTTAGCGACCAGGGACCGAGGTCGAAAGGTCACAGGGTCGTAGGTCGCATTAGGGCTAGGTGGATGATTCTCCACTGTGACACGGTCCTTTATCCTTCTTTTACTTAAAGCGATAGAGGGAAAAGGGATGAAAAGTGACACATTAAAGGTAAACAGACATTGAGGAAGAGACTGACAAAGGGGAGGCTGGTTAGCTTCATCTACAGGTTTCTGGATGAGACTGACAGAGTTAGGAAAATAAGAGGGGAGTGTAAGTTCTACCAAGTGGGTCTCAAATAGAGGGTAGTCTGTGGTTTTAAAAGGCTTAAATGAGGGGGCAAAGGGCAACAAATAGAAAAGAATGAAAAAACAGGAGGATCAGGCAACTTACCCGAGAAAATCGCGCTCCAGTTGGCTTGTCAGAAGCGTTTTTGTTCTTCGTCGTGTAGGTGAAATGCGACCTATGTGACCCCTCTATATATAAAGAGGTCGCACGTGCGGGCAATAAATGAGGTCGCAAGGTCACAACGAAGCTGCGTTGACAATATGTGCGACCCCGCGACCTTGCGACCTAGGGGTCGTGGGGTCGCAGGGTCACGATTTTTTAATTTTGAATGTGATATGCAACTTCGCAACTTGGCGACCTGATGGGTCGCAAGGTCGCTAGGTCGCTCATTGGAGAAAATTACCTATTCTATGACTTACTGACCTAAGGATTTTGAAAGATCAAGCTTCAGGACTCCGGATTTCAATGCATCAGGGGCTTAAAAATTTAAAAGGGGGAAATTTTGGAGGGTGTTGTAGCGGCTACAACAAGATCCATAAAACAAGGATGAAGGCACCCTTCTCAAAGGGAAATGCCCTAATGATAAGATCAAGAGATCCAAATGAGAGAGCTAGAACATATCAGCATTGAACCATATCCAAGTCGTTGTTTTGGAAGTTTTTAGTGCATGAAGCTTATCCTCCATTTGAGGAAACACTACCAGAAGAGGATCAACACGATTTTTCCCATCCAAAATGTGTTGGTATCACTAGTTCAAAGTGTTGCCACATGCCAATAGCATGAGTAGGAAAATGGCAAAGAGCACTGACCCAGAAATTTAGGTTTTAAGTTGAGCTTCTTCAGAAAATATTCAAGGCGACTTTCTTTTGGTCTTCAAGGGATATATTGATGTATTTTCCATGGTGGATATAATGCATAATTGTCATCTTAGGGAACTTCAGGATCAGGGATGGGAAGTGAATGGGGTGACAAATTATTGTGTAACAACGGGGATTTCAATAAAGTGAAGCCTCCTATTTGATGGAGAGATGAAGAAGTCAGATTATGCAGAGGCATGGTTATTTGGGATGAAGAAATTATACAGATTGCATAGTTACTCAGAGAAATTGAAAGCCAAGAGAGCCACCTTCAGTGTTAAAGGGAAAGTATACATATGGTGGGAAGATGTGAAGAATTTCAAGGGAATTTGAGAGGAAGAATTGATTTGGGGTGATTTCAAGAGGATTTTAAAGAATAACTACTTGTCATATAGGTACTATGATGAAAAATCTAAGGAATTTTATGAGCTGTAGATGGGTTTTAGGAAAGATGATGAGTATACTACCAGGTTCTTAAAGTTGTTGAGATATTTTCCATATCTCGAGGAGAAGGTTAAGATTCATAGGTTCATTAGTATATTTCCAGCAGAATATAAATACCATATTCAGTTTTATGATCCTAGATTGCTATAGGAATCCATCCAGAAGTTGAAGAAGTTTCATGAGCAGCCAAAGTGCAAAGCTGAGCCTAAACATGACTTGAATGGAAATGATAAAGTTAAAGGGAAGTGACCACCCAAGCATGGAAGATCTCAATATGCAGGTGAGAAAGAGAATGTGGTTCCTAACAAGAAGTTCAATACATTTGAGAAGGGACATCAGTCCCAGCCTAGAGAGTAGCAGACTAGAGGTTATGGTAGAGGATCATTGCAATGCTATATATATGGCACAAATCATCGTAAGAAGGAATTTCCATTGTACCAGGGAGGCAAGCCTGAGATCTATAGTGCTCAAGATGTGTAGACAATCGGGGATGTTGTTCATATTATTCCTCATATTTATGCAGTTGTGGACAGCAAGAAGGCAGATCACCAGGCATCTATTATTGAGATGGGTGGTAAGATTTTTGATCTAGTTGTTTCTATTTTGATTGATCTTGGATCTAATTATAGTTATGTTAATCCTGACCTGGCAGATAAGTGTGGCTTGAGAAAATAAGTGCATGTAGAGTGTTGGTTGGTGCATTGGGCTATAGGTACTAAGAAGAGAGTTCATTACTGGAGCTTCTACATTTGAGTTGAATGGAATGCCTAGAGTATAAAATCTAAATGTATTGCCATTGGGATCGTATATTATGTTTTTGGGTATGGATTGGTTGTATCTTCATAGGACCAAAGTACATTGCTATGAAAATTTTATTGAGTGCTTGGATGATAATGGGAAAAGAGAATCTTGCAGGGAAAGAAGCCTACATCAATGAGGATGGTCATAGTTATGCAGGCTAAACGCAGTTGCAGGAAATGGTGTGTGATGTTTTTAGTTCTTATTCCCAGTGACAAGGGCAAGGATGTGGAGGATGCATAAATATTCAACAAGTACCGTGTACTTCAATAGTTTTAGGATGTGTTTCTAGCAGATATTCCATAGTTTCCTCCTCGCAGGGAAGTGGACTTTTCTATTGAGTTGGTACCAGGGGCGACACTAGCATCAAAGGAACCTTACAGGATGATCACTCTAGAGTTAATAGAGTTGAAATTATAGTTGAAGGAAATTCTTGATAAGGGATACATTAGTCCAAATGTATTGGCTTGGGGTTCACCAATATTCTTCGTGAAGAAGAAGGATGGTACTCTCAGGTTATGTGTTTATTATAGGCAGCTGAACAAGGTGACAATCAAGAATAGATATATGTTGTCTAGGATTGATGGCTTTTTTGATCAATTGAAGGGAGTAGTAGTATTCTCAAATATTGGCTTGAGATCAAGATACCATCATGTACACATCAAAGAAGAGGACATCTACAA
This sequence comes from Pinus albicaulis, assembly GCA_034641835.2. Lineage (NCBI taxonomy): Eukaryota > Viridiplantae > Streptophyta > Pinopsida > Pinales > Pinaceae > Pinus > Pinus albicaulis. Next base: position 1,679,008,706 of record CM076579.1, on the reverse strand, counting down.
GACTTCCTTTAGGACCAGGTATGGGCATTGTCAGTCTATTGTAGTTCCATTGGGTTTGACTAATGCTCCAACTAATTTTATGTGCTTGATGAATAATGTGTTGTGTCCGTATCTGGATAAGTTTGTTATTGTATTCATTAATGACATCCTGATATATTCTAAGAATGATGAAGAGCATGTCGAGCATTTAACAATAGTCTTGAGGTTTCTAAGGGACAATTAGATGTATTCCAATCTTACTAGTGCAATTTAATTCAGACAGAGGTGCATTAGTTGGGACATGTTGTTTCCAAGAATGGTATAGCAGTAGATCCAGAAAAGATAAAATCTATTATGGAATGGGCAACTCCTAGAAATGTGGATGAAGTCAGGTCATTTATGGCGTTGGAAGGGTATTACAGGAGGTTCATCATGAACGTATCACACATTTCTTATCCTATTACATTATTGTAGAGGAAATGTAAGAAGTTTGAATGGATAGAGGAGTGTGCAGCCAGTTTTGAGAAGTTGAAGCAATTGTTGACGAAGGCTTCATTTCTTAAGGTTGTTGATCCGAATAAAGATTTTCTAGTGTGCATGTATGCTTGCAAAAGAGGACTTGCTGGAGTCCTTATGCAGGAGGGACAGGTGATATGTTATGAGCTCGGGAAAATAAATGAGCATGAGTAGAACTACATCACTAATGATATTGAGTTGGAAGCTATTATTCATGCCTTATTTATCTTCTTGGTAGGAGGTTTGTGTTGAAGCGTGATCAAAATGGGTTTAGATATATGTTTGACCAAATGAATTTGAATGTGAGGTAAGATAAATGGTTGGATACCCTTAGTGAATTTGACATCGAAATCAAATACATCAAGGGTAATGATAACAAGGTTGTAGATGCTCTCAAAAAGAAAGTGAAATTGAACCATGTTACAATAGCGAGCTCATATGGGATAGATTTAGAGGATAAGATCTTACATATAGGAAAATAGGATTACAGGCACAAGGATCTTATGTACAAATTACAGCAGGGTATAGGTGATCATCATGTGGACTATCGTCTCACGGAAAATGGCTTGGTGAGATTCAAGGACTTATTATCAACCTCCATATAATTTTAGCACCCTTGGCTATATTCATAAGTTTTGTATCTTTGATAAATATTCCTCCTCTATTTTTGGGGCTTTTATGGTAAAACATTTGATTATATGAAATTTTTTAGTCTCAACTTTCCCTCCACGAGAATTTTATGATTTTTCTAGCAAGGTGTTCCATGATATTTTTGGGAGCTAGGAAGGACGATCACTAAAAAAGAGGAAGAGAAGAAAGGATGTGAACTATGGCACCTTTACACCACTGCTGCCAGAGAAAGTGTCGTTTCAGGGAGAATTTCTTGGGAAAATCCCACAATTGAAGTTCGTAGATTCTAACTTCAATGATAGAAAAAATACTCGTAGTTCGCATCAGGAAGATATCTGAAGCAGGTCCACTACCTGGAGAGTGATGTGAAAAGGTTGGAGACACATCTGTGGGCGAAGGGGTTGGAGCGGTCTCGATTATTGAACATGCTCAATGTGCCGCACTTCGACAGAAGTGTTAGGGTCCCGTGATTTGGCGGATTGGCAAGCCAAATGATAGTGTAACATCAAACCAATATTTGGAGCCCAAGGACCTAGCCTTCCTGGACTTAGAGAGGGCTCTCTCTATATGTGTAAGGGATATCTGTGTGTTTTCTTATTGTGTTCTGATTTTAGGCTAGTTATGAAGTAGGTTTTTTGGTTTTGGTTTTTAGGTTGTGAGGGATGAAACTGATCAAAGATATAAGATAGGTAAAAAGATGTCAGATCAACTGGGCTATGGGGTCGAAGAGGTCAAGAAAGCTATCAGATGGTGGTACAAGGTTGTTGAAGGGTCGATTTGATTCGAGGTAGAAAGGATCTTTGGGAAAAATGGAGTAAGATGGACATCAAGTTTGTGAATAACAAAGGATTCCAAGCATAACTAGTTTAATAGCTGACATAAACATGGTAGGGCAAACCATTAATCATGAGAAATTTAACTATAAGCTAATCAATACATAGAAACAAACATTCAAGCCATGCATAGAGATATATAAATCTCTAACTTTGGGAAATGGCTATCAGACTTTGGGGAAATACACTTAAGACAGACAAACAACTCAAATCACTATGCTAGAACGCCTAAACACAGTACTTCAAGTTATTGGGCACTTTGAAAACAATATTGCATAGTCTTAGGCAAAGGGAAAGATCAGAACAAGACCTCCTTGGTTTAACAAATGACAATCTAATCAGTCAAAGAGAAATTTCATGGATGGAGCTATGGCTAGCCATGAGTAAGCAAGGCATACCGTAAATCATACTTAGCATGCATAAAACCATGAATGAAACAAGAAACAATATCCTTATGTTATTAAAGAGCAATCAAGAATTCTTTAATGTGACTAAGAATGAAGAAAACATGGAAGCTATGAAGAAACAGGAAATTTGAGGTGCCTCCAAGGGCATGTCTCAAATTTGTTCTTTATTGTTCTATAGAAAGCAATAAACATGGATTTATGAATGAAAAATAGGAAACAAAACAAAGAGAGAGACACTATACCATTCTACCAAGTCATGGAATCCAACAACAATCCTCTTTCATCATCCAAGAACATCCAAGAGACTATCCAAAAGCAGAGACAAGTATTTCTTCCAAAGCTTATATGACCATATATTTCTTCTATCATCAAGTTCCAACCTTTTTTACAATGAAATCCATTGGAATATATAGGCTCAAGTGAGGAAAACCTCTTAGTTCAATTTGCAATCTCATTGGCCTATCCAAAATATCTAATCTTGTCCTTGAGGCTTTGCAAAGCCCAAGGCACAAAATATCTCATAAAATATATAAAAAATGCTAAAAGAGGGAAATAAATTGACTTTTCATAACTTTTCATGTGCAAAAATACCTAAACGCACATGAGGAAAAAACAGTTTTTAAAGGTTCAATTTTTACAAAAATACTCAAAAAATACATCAGCAAAAGGTCCCCTGACTTTCCGGCAACTTTTGGCAGCCTTCCCGATGTCTAAACGAGGCTCATGATAGCTCGTTGGAAAGCTCTGAGTGTCTAATTTCTGGAAAAACTTGAATTTTCCCAATCTAATTCCTATAAGTCCTCCAAAAATAGGTTTGTGTGTAAAAAACCAGAAAATAAGCTTTGCTGATAGACCGGGCAAAGTGTAGAAAAAGCGGGCATTTTTCGCCATTTCTAGGGAGAAAATGATCTTCAAATGTCCTGAAAATCACTGATTGTGTGCTCCTGAAATTATGGCATCCGATGATACCATCCTCCTCCTTTGATGATCCTCCAAACTGAAATGGCAAAGCCCATGAGTTTTGGTCAAAAACCCAAAAATGACAAAAAACCAAAATATGTCGAAAATCGCCCAAAATTGGTGAGCATGACCCTCAAGGGTTCTCAGCAACATGTTGTGAAGCAGAAGCCAAAATCTGAAGTCCTGATGTGTCTTTCCTCACTTTTTGTGCCGGGCGCTTCCCTTTAGCCTCCTTGAGCTTTTCTTGAGCAGCCTTCAATTTGTGCCGGGCAAACTGATTTAACTTTTTATAATGCCCTGTCATTCTCCTTTCAAGGTATAAATCCCTGTTTTCCTTCTCCAATTTCTTCTCCAAGTGGTCATTGCCTCTCTCAAGGCATGCCTCCCTATTGTTCTGTATCTCCTGTTCGAACAATGCAGTGAGAGGGGTAGATTGGAGAAGGAAATTTTCTTCTTCTTTTTGCTTCTTAAGGTCCTTTTTAAGCCCCATGGTTCTTGGCCTCTTTCGCCTAGGCTGATCTTCACCTTCACTTTCATCGAACTCACCCATGAGTTCTTCCAACCTCGCTTGGGCTTTGGAGGCCTCCTTCTTGTACTTGGTCACCCATGTCTCATAAACAGCCATATGGACACTCATTTGCCTATTTTGTATTTGCAGAAATTGATTGAAATCCATAGCTCTATGAAGATCATCCTTCAAAGCATCAATTTGGCCTTCTCTATGGATTAAGAGGTTTTCTAGAATCCGGGCCTCATTATCACTATCATCGCTTTGGATTGGGATGATGTCGAATGCACTCTCTTGTTCATGACTGCCTTCTTCCTTACCCTTCCCTTTGCTTTGGGTGGCTATTCTAGTGCTCTTCCTCCTAGGCAAATCAATCATGGGCTTATTTGGCAATTTCCCTTTACTTCGGAGGGCCCTTGTCACATTTGGAGTGACAACCCTAGTCACTCTTTTCTTTGCTGTCCGGGGCTTGGCATTTTTAGGAGAAGGGGGCATTGCCTCTTTACCTTTGTCACCTTGTTTCTCTTCTTTTTGAGTTTGTTGTTCTTCTTAAGGAGGATGTTGTTCTTGAGGAGGCTGCTGTGTATCATCCTTTGGCTGCCCTTGCTCATTACTTTCATGCTGCCCCTGTTCAGTCTCTTTTGGCCGCCCCTGTTCATCATGATGTAGCTACTGTGTGTCATCTTTTGACTACCCCTATTCATCACTTTCCTGTCCTTGTTCATCGTATTCATGCTGCTTATCTGTCTCATAAGGATGCTGTGTGTCCTCTTTTGACTGTCCTTGCTCATCACTATCATGCTGCCCTTGCTGCTCTATCTCGCCCTCACTGTCATGCTGCTGTTTGTCATCATAAGGCTGCTCACCCTCATCATGAGTCTGTTGTTCTTCATGCTGCTTCCCTTCATCCTCTTCCTCATCATCATGATCATGCTCTTCTCCCTCTTCAGGCTCTTCAACTTGTTCTGTAGTAAATTTGAGCTTTTTAGGAATAGGTCTGCTAGAAGAAGGTGAGGGACGATGAGTAGGAGATGTAGGGGATGTATGGACTGGAGGGACAGTGGAGAAATCCGGATGAGTGATGAAAACATCCCAAGAGACCTCTCTCTTTTCAAGCTGATGAAGAATGATGATTTTGATGAGAGAGTGATGGAAGAGATAGGCTATTTGTTGTGAAGGAGGCTTCTTCTGGACAGTGGAGGCCATTTTCTCAATGCTCTTGTGTAAGAAGAAAGGAAGATTTAGCAATTTGGCCCTAGTGAAATGCATGAGCAGTCGAATGTGATATGTATAAATTCGGGAGAATCTTCCCTCACGAGTGAAGTACTTCATGATAATCTTCATGAGAGGGGCGTAGCTGGCTAAAAGATATGAGAAAGGGAAAATAGAAGGACATGACTCTCTGTGCTCAGGCTTTAGAAAGGGCTTGTAATCATTAGAGTCCAAATGGATTTTTTTAAACCATTTCTCACCAATATAGGGAATTTTAGTGGCCTTGGAGATGAATCTTGGGGAGAATTTTAAGTCAAGGCCTGCCAACTGGAAATGCTTATCTTGAAACCTCAAAGCGCAAAGGTGTGTCAAAGGAGAAAAACTCTTCACCTCTTGCACCCTTTGACAAAAATCTAAACATCCCACTTCATGGAAATTGAATAAGACTGATGGGTGGGCATTCACTTCTTCAGTGGAAGTAGGCTCAAATCTCTTATGCAAACCACTCCTACTATCCTGCCTAGGAGGCATCTTGTTCTGGATGCTCTCTGCAAAACAAAAGTGCCTCAAAGGTTTTTTGAAATGTCTTCTCAAACACAACTCTGTCTTCTTTGTAAATCACTATTTTGATCAAGGCAAATTTTTTTCAAATGTTGTGTGAGATGCTTCTATGATATCAGGTCTATGCTCCTTCCAGAACACTGTCTTTTCTCCCTTTGTATGCCAATCAATCAATATTTATAATAACATGCACATAGTCATCTAAAATTCATACCCAATCAAGTGATTTCTGTGTTTGTGTAAGGTCACATGGCTCTAGGTGTTTTGAGGAAAACAAGACAGCCTTGCATTTAGACATGAGCAAAAAACTCCTCCCAATCAAACACCCTCATTGTCTTCACTGTTTTCTCACACAGATTTTGACAAACACCTCCAAATGGCAATGACATCCTTACACACTAAAGTTTGTTTTCTGGACAAATTGACAACCTTGACTTTGCTCTTCACCACACAGAGATGACCTTTGACAGTGACAAAAATATATGTATGATTACCATTGTTGAAAATGGGCCCACTGTTTCATTTTTTCAAATACTGTGTTTCTGCTTTTAAACAGTGCCTCCATCTTTTTTCATTGTTTTGAGGGCAGTTTATTGGGCTTTTTACATCAATAAAAATGCACCATTTTTACTATGTTCACTATTGAGCAAATATAGCCACTGCAATTTCAAGTTTTTTAAACATAAAAACAACTCTCCTTTCCACTGTTTTCTTCACTGCATAAGGCTGACAAAGTACATGGTTCATCCCTGTTTTAGAAGGTAGCTTGAGGTTCTTTGAGACAAGAATGACCACCTTTCTTTCAACCAACTGTAACAACAGCCCTCAAACCTTTTCACACCGACACACCTCAACTTACACCAAGGGTTTCATTTTTTTCACCATTACTTAGTCCTTTGATAAACAAAGCACATGATCACCCTTTAGAAATTTTAATATACCAAGGAGGCACATAAATACCTTGAAAATTAGATGGCAGGCTTTGCTTGAGGTTTGGATCAGCTTCCAGACTTGTTTGAGGGTGTTTGGACCATTAAAGTGCGTGTGGCACATTTACGAGGGAAAGCGCCGCGCAAAAAGAGGTTGTCGGGTCACTAACGGGCCATCGTGACTGGCGCCTACAGGTGCGCCACACGCTGCTACAGGCGTGCCGCGCGGTAATAGAAACCCTTTGCAAACACTCTCTTGAATGTGCTGCGCAACCCTACAGGCGTGCCGCACGGTCAAAAGCCCTTGAAAATTTGGTGAACTTGCTCGAAACTTCCTCTTTGGTCCGGTGAACAGCTAAGAGAAGTTGTTTGTGCTTTGGAAGTGAAAAATGGATCTTGGCAACGGTCCTTATCTCCTTTTAAAAGCGAAAAATCCGAGCCCCTTTTCACGTTTACTTGGTGAAGGTTTTGAAAACTTTTGAAAGGCTTTTAACGACTCTTTGCACCAATCTTTCGAAAAAAAGTGGAGTTTGACCTTTGTAAAGGAAGAATAGTGAGGACTTTTGTTTAGATGAAAAAGGCTTTGTTTAGGACTTTCAAATCTCCTCTACGCTTTATTAAACAATAAAATCTGCCACTGCTGTCTTTTTAATGACATTTTCAACATGGAAAATCCGCTCAAAACATATCAATGACTGGTGAAGCATTTTTTTTCCATTTGCAAGGGGATGACTTATCTCCTTAAACTTGGTTGACAATTTCTGCTTCCACTGCTTTAAAGGTGATAATGCTCACTGTGAGGCTGATCTAATCTGTTAGGTGCCCTTTTTTTTTAAATCTCCTCTTCTGACTTTGACCCTTTTCATAAGGAAGATGCCTTTATTTGTAATAGTGGCATGCCTTATTGGCTTTGAAAACTTTTCAGAATTTGAAAAACATGCCATAAACCTTCTTGAATATTTATGAGCTTGTATGTTCAGTTGTACTGCCTTTTTGGGAGAATTAAACTCAAATTTCCTTCTGTCCACTATGATGAGTCATTTTGAAAGAAAATTCTTTATGAAATAGGAAGGACAGTACCCTTTGAAAAGAAATCATCACTCTTAGGCCTGTGTCATGACTCATCTCTCAACCACTTATCAACTCTTTTTTTTTAAAGGAACAGAGACTAAATGTTAAGCCTGTTCATAAAGAAGATGATTTTTTTGTAACTTTTTAAGGAAATCACACCCCTCAGCAAAGTTTGTACACTTCTTGGCTCCAGACTGTCTTTGAAAGAAAAATTTGATAGGAGATAAGCCAGCCTTTTTGATATTTATAGTACTCATACTTTCCCTTTGCTTTTGACATGATGGTTCTTTTCATAAGCTTTCAACTGTCTCCTACTGCTCTTACCATTTGTCTCTCAATCAATGAAAACCCCAAAGTCAACTACTGCACTGGCCCTCTACTTATAGATGAAGGAGGCCTATTTTGACAAATGTCTGGTTTACTTTCAAACTCTGCCTCAACCAAATGAAGAATGTTTGATGAATCATACTGATAGTGGCTTCTCTTATACATGATGGCAGAAGTTATTTTGAGCCCAAGACTATTTGACTCTTTTGGCCATCTGTTTAACAATCTTTCTTCAATGATGATGAACCTATTAGCTTCACATTGTAACTCAAACAATAGTGAACTCATGCAAATAATTTTTAAATCCCATTGCTTTGCCTCTGCTTTTAATCATCATTTTACTTCAGAAACCCTTAGTTGCTATCTCACTGTAACCAAAGTTTGTCTTTACAGTTAGTGAAAAACTTCAAAACAGACTTTACCTTTGGCCCTCTGCTTATAGATGAAGGAGGTGCTTTTAGTCTTCAACCCTCTACTTATGAAATGAAGGAGGTTCTTCAATTTTCAAATCCTCTACTTATAGATGAAGGAGGTTTTTTTAGTCATGTCATATCATCAGCCTTTTGACAGTGTTATTTTTCCTTTCACTGTCCTTTCATGCTTTGACTGTGATCACAAGAGCTTAATGAAAAACTCTCTGCTCTGTAGTTGCATCCCAGGCTCAAAATCACATTGAGAAGTAGATGTCTTCTCATGTGGAACCAAATATTGTCTTCTGGGATGCTGGTATGCCTCTGTCCTTGAAAGATCCATTAAAAAACTGTAAAAACACCTAAAATCAGTTTGACCTATGGTACATGTATTGCTGAGACTTGAGGGTGTATTAGTGGCGCGACCTAGGGCTATAACCAACTTTATTTGCAGAATGGGAAGGTCTGTTATGACTGGTCTATAGTAGGTAGAGGTTCTTTGGCTTTAGAGTGGTTTGCCAAGGGATAAATGCCTAAAGTGCCACCACCTAACTTAGGGGAGACTTTTTGGACAGATTTGGATTGTTTCTTTGGAGCTGATGGGAAAACTAGTATGGCTGAGGCTAGATAGGACTTGATAATAAGGTTTCATCTCATCATGAGTGGACTGAAAGGTAAGAGGGAAAAAAAAAAAAAATTATGGGTGTTTTCCAGCTGGAAAATTTGACAATTTTTTAGATCAGCTGCTAGAAAACTTGGCTGTTACAACTAGTCATCACCAACAAGTGAAAAATACTGATGACTAACAAGAAGTAAACAAAAAAAAAAATTCATAAGACAACTGCTTGTGTTGGTGCATGATGGATGCCTCTAGATGGGAAAGAGGATCCCATTTGACGAGATGCTGATATGGAGGATTATGAGGTTTTCGTATCAAGGACAGGACCTTGTAGAAGAATTTGTGGGAAAATATTAGGACAAAACAATAGCTAAGAACATGAAGGAGAAGTTTGGATTGGTGAAAGGAAAGAAAAGATATGCATCACTTCAATTAGCGACCACGAAGTTCGATTCGCCGAACACATATTAGCAGAGAAAATTATGATGAAGTGTCGAGCTAATGAATTCCCTGCAGTAGTGGTTTCCTTAGCAGTGCAATGCAATAACGAGATTCAATACAACTAGGTTGGATTTCTCTACAAGGAGTTTTTGGATGACTGCTGGGAAGTCGGGGAGAAAGGTACAACCTTTCATTATGCATGGTTGATTCTTATTATAGCACTATTGGCATGTAAAGAGATGGAGGATTCACAATCTCCTCTAGTAGAAGTAGATTTGTGTGAAGCTGCACAGTATGCCTCGCTCTCATATACCAATGAGACATAGCGAGCACAAGAGAACAAAATATTTTTAGTATTATATCACATAGATTTGCATATGGTGCTGTATAGGCATGCTCGCCTCTTGCCGAGCTTGTATGAGAAATATAATGATGTTGTGAAGTTCAAGGCCAATTTTCATAGAGTATATGTGTAGGCTCGAAAAGATACAATGACTACCTGGCATCCTCTGCTATACTTAGTCACAGAAGATGATATTGTTATATTAATATGACAGTGGCCCACAGAATGGATGACTGCGCCAGAGGAAGAGGCAAAATTTAGCTAGATAGATGAGGATACATCAGAGCATGGAGGCCCGAGTGGAAAAGATAAGGATACATATGAAGAAGAGAAACAATAGGAGAAGGAACACAACGAGCATTAGCAGGATCCTCTTGGAGGCGATGAGTAGGACAAGGAAAAGAGAGAGTCAGACAAAGGAAAGAGGAAGATACACAACGAAGCCTCCCCAAGGAGCAAGAAGAAGCACACGATCAATAGAACGAAGAATATAACACCACTAGTCCTCACTGAGGGGGACTTCGATCAAATTGGGGACAAATTTCAAGATACGACAACAGATTCAGGAACATGATAGAGGATCACTACAGTGCACTCCTAACAAGTGTCGAGGAGAGAATTGTTGACTTAAATATATTGGCGTAGACAACCAGACAACTAGTGCAGATGATCCAAGGGCTCCTACCAAAAAGACTAATATAGATTACAATTGGGAGGCGGATAATGAAAATACCTGTCGGAGCTCTATAGTTCAACTCGGCCGAAGTAAAGTAGCAGGCAAAAGTTTGGGATCATGTTAATATGAACATTGCAGCACTAAAATTTTGATATTTTATGACCTGCATCAAGGCATCATATATGAGCTAAATCAATGAGAACAACACGCCTCAAAATTAAACATTTAGATAGAATAAGAGTGAGCTTCGCTGAAGTAATAGCTCGACAAGGCCATCAAGAATAAGGATAAGGCAGAACAACAACAAAAAAAGGTTGAAAGAGGTGGTCGAAGCCACATGCAGACAAGTTCCAGACATGGTTGATCGCGAGGAGGAACCAGTAGAAGAAAATGTTGAAAGTCCAACAAGAAAATACCACACACACACTATTGTGGGACCACAAGTCCAAGCGATACATTAGTGTGATGGCCAATTTAATTAATTAAATTGGTGCAATGTATAATTTAATTTTCCCTTAATTAAACTAGACAATAAAATTTAATCTTATCTCATGATCACTTGTAAAAGTTAACTGAGTGTCATAAAATTAGTTAGCTCATGAATTTCGAGTTGAGGGTGCTTGGTGAGGCATGCAGAGTGATTCTATTAGTTATGGAATTCGAGTTACAGTTAGTGCATTAGTTTAATGCATGAGTAACCAATTAACTCAGTTAGGTGAGTTATAGTCAGTTGAACTAATTGTAACCGTTTGTTACACTAGTGAGAGATGAAGTGAATTAAATCATATTTAATTCACAATCAGTGATCTACCATGCAACTGATTATTTACTATTAATATTTGCATGCATGTCAGTTCCAGTGGAGACCTAGTTGAGACAAAGGTTAAAGGGATGTTAACTATCATTTTTATCATTAGTAGGTTGCCTGCATGCAACCAGACGTTCATTGGATTTCCCATGATGCTTGCACAGTTTAGGAAGGCCAAAATTCCTAAAAAATAGGGATTTCATTCAGCAGGGATTGCGCAAGCAAGGCAGGTTGTTTATAGGTAGGAAATTGGCTAAGTGTTGGTCGATTTTGTCCGGGACAGTGTGAGATGATTAGCAGAGTGCAGGAGACTCTTGTGAAAAGAGTTCATTGTAACTATGTCATCATTCCATGGTGAATATACAATAGAATATAGAGGGGTTTTGAGCAACAAGCTTTCCCCAAGAAATTATCTGTGCTGTGGTTTGATTTTATTCTTTCTTTAGTTGTTGTGATTGGCGATTGTGTTTATTTTCTGCAATTTATTTATAGAAGTATTCAGTATCTTACTTTAGCATATTGCATGATCGTATTAAATACATGAAATAAATATTTCTTGTATAATTTTTACATGGTATCAAAGCACATGAAATCAATATAGAGGAGGAGAAGCTGAGTTTGTGACTGAATAGAATTCGAATTTGCAAAAGTATTCTTGGTGCGACAGTTGGATTAGGATTGAAATGGCTTTCAATGGCTTGAGATTGGAGTATGAACTCGAGGGTAGCTCTAACTATATTGTGTGGAAATACAGAATAGGAAGTACTAGAGGACAATGGGTTGAAACAATTCATCGAAAATGACATTCCAAAACCCGATGAGCAGATGCTACAAATCTTGATGCTTGGCAAAAGAAGGTTGCAAAGGTGAGGATGATATTATTGGAGGGAGTAAGAGACCACATTGTCTCAAGTCTATATGGAAAATTGATACCATATCCAATGTGGAAATATTTGACTGATCTATTTCACAGCAACAATGATCATAGAAAATTGTCACTAAAGGACAAGCTCAAGAAAATAAAAATGGAGAAAGGCGACACTATGCCGAAATATTTAACAAAGTTTTCCCAATGTTGAGATGAGCTTGGGAGTGTCGGCATTACTGTTGCGAATGATGACTTGGTGAGCCTAGCTCTTCTATGACTTCCCAAGAGTTGGCATAGTTATCAAGACTCTGTGAATGGAAAGGAAAAACTGCCAGATTGGGAATGACTTTGGTCGGATTTGGTGCAAGAAGAATTTAGGCGGAATACAAGATATTGTTCTTCATCTAAGCATGATGATGAAGAAGATTGTGCTTCGGCTACCAAGGCAAAGAAGGGGAAAGGAAAGAAATTCAATTCCAAATCCGAGTCCGACAAAGATGGTAAGAAGAGTGACATGTCCATAGTGAAGTGTTTTCAATGTCACGAGAATGGACATTATGCCACTAATTGTCCACAAAAGAAGAAGAACAAGAAGGCTTCAGGTTCTGAAGCTGGTGAGGCTTTGGGCTCGCAATTTTAGCTTGACTTCTCACTCATTGCATTCATGGTATCAAGTGCAATGGGATCGGTGTGGTACTTGGATAGTGGTGCATCCTTTCACATGACGGGAGATAAAGAATTTTTTAGTAGCTTGGAGGAGAAGGACCTCCAGATGCATATAAAATGGGTGATGACGGGCATACAATGCTATTGGGATTGGTACAGTTACCTTCCAGAGATAGTCAGGAAAACCATTTTTACTAAAAGATGCAATGAATGTACTAGGCTTGAAGAAAAAATTAGTTTCAATTGCAATGTTGGAGGATAGAGGCTATGATGTCGTTTTTAGTGAAGGAAAAGCTTTCATTTGACACAAAGAAATAGGGCAAGCCAAGAAGATTGGGATTCGTGTGAAGAATATCTATGCGCTTGATGTAGATGGTTGCGTAACATTGATGGGAAAGATGAACAAAGTGGTGAGTTGGGATGAGGTTGAGTTATGGCACAGGAGATTGGGACATCTACACCACAGAGCCTTGAAGGTCATGCAACATATTTCTACAGGGCTTCCCAAGGGTACTCTTGCACAGGCAGACACATGCAAGGGATGTACTATGGGGAAGTATGTAAAGGCCACTTTTCATGAGAAGGAAAACCGAGCTTTGGAAACCCTTGAGAGAGTTCACTCAGACGTGTGTGGACCATTCTCTACTGCTTCAAGAGAAAATAATAAGTACTATGTAATATTTGTTGATGATTTTCTACAAAGTGTTTTATCTACTTCAAGCAGAAGAAATATCAGACATTCTCAAAAATTGTTGAGTTCAAAGCACTGGTGGAGAAAGACAAGGGGAAGCATGTGAAGGCTTTTAGAAGCAATAATGGTGGTGATTACATCTCAAATGAATTCAATAAATTTTGTAGCAAAGAAGGAATTTGGAGAGAGTTGATTGTGCCTCATAACCCACAACAGAATGGGGTCACAGAAAGAAATAATAGAACAATTGTGGGTGTAGCACGAGTGATGTTGCATGATCAGGGCCTACCGTTGCATCTGTGGGTAGAGGCATGCAACACAACAGTATTTGTGCAAAACTGTTGTCCTCATCAGATGCTTGGCATGAGTACACCAAAGGAGGATTTTACTGGTAAGAAACCTGATGTTTCACATTTTACAATTTTTGGCTCATTTGTTTATGTGCATGTGACAAAAGATGCTAGGAAGAAGCTCTAACCAACAACTAATATTGGGATATTTTTGCGGTATAATGATACTCCCCAAAACTATCAGGTGTATTTTCCAAACAGAAGGATGACTGTTGTGAGACGAGATATAAAATTTGATGAGGAGAAAGCCATGAGATTTTCCCTTGAGAGGGAGCTATATTTGCATGCAGAAGAGGAACTCTTGGTTCTTAAGGATGAACCTCAAGATGTGGAGAATCCACATGAGGAGGATCATGGAGTGGCATAAAACACTCATGCAGAGCCATCCACCATAAATGGTAGAAGGTGTTGTCACTCCGTAATTTTTAAGATTGGCAAGAACAAACAGTAGAGGACAACATCAAACCACTTTGGAGTCTAGGATCTAGCCTTCCTAGACTCAGAGAGGGCTCTCTCTGTATTTATGATTTAGCTTGATAATTATAAATGTTGATATTAGGCTAGTTATAGAAATGAGGGTTGCTTGTTTGATTTATTGGGTGGTTGGACAGAAGGTGCTGTAAAACTTAATCCATTGGGCTATGGAGTCATAAAAGGTAGAATTGTGCATCAACTTTTCAAGGGCGTTCACAGGGCAAGCTTACTATGCAGACTGGATCTTAATAGCAGTGTGAATATGAGATGGGAGAAGGAGATTAAGGTTCAACTTAAATGCAGAGAAGACCGTCTCTGAATTATGCATTCAGGTCTCAGAGGAAAACATTAAGATAACAAACATAGACCGAATTAAGGTGCTCTTTTAGCAAATCTTAATCTAAATTTTCTGTTTCGAAATCAAATAAATTGATGCACAACATAGCTCAAGGATCCTATGAATGGTCTCTTATTATTGATGCCCAGCTCAAACAATTATGGAGTTCCAATATATCTTACAATGCAAGCTTCAACCGGGTCCAATTTTCAAACCCTTTATACTGCTAAGACATGAATTATTTATCTAAATACCAAGTCGATTGCCTTATATTACTCGGAAACCTTTCATTGATTACAATTTAGCATAAAATGGACAATTTTGTTCATGCAAGACCTGATCAAAAATCTCTGACAAAGACACCACCTCTGGAATTAATTTTGAGCAACTCTTCATAGATCCAAACGATTCAATGGCTCCTCAGAAGATCAAACAATAAGCTTGGAGGTGGTTGTGATGGTTACGACGATGTAACCAGTGGTGGCTCTAACATCTGGCCCTAATCTTCAGAAAAATGGCATTGGGTAATTAAGTCTGGGGCAGCGCTGACTACTTTTCATCAATTAATGACTGAGAGGATGTGCTTTGCTTCCTTTTCCGTTTCTGTCGTTATAACATAAAAAATTTGTAAATACGCCTTGCCCGACTATGTTAGGGTCCCTTGATTTGGCAGATTGGTAGACCAAATGACAGAGTAACATGGAACCAAGAATTGGAGTCCTAGGACCTAACCTTCCTGGACTCAGAGAGGTCTCTCTCTATTGGGTGCAAAGGATGTGTTCTTTTTTCTCTAGGGTTTTGATTTTAGGCTAGTTTTTAAGTGTAGGGTTTTTTATTGTTTTGGTTGGGTAAGATGGTCAAGTGGAATAGGAGGAGTGAGAGTATGTCAAAGCCATTGGGCTATGGAGTCAATAAAATTCAAGGGTGTCTTAAAGATGAATTAGAGTGCAATGCAAGGCCAATTTAGCAAGGTGAAAGGATCCTTAAGGTTTATGGGTGAAGTGGAATGGACATCAAGTTTGTGAATTAGATAGGGCAAAGGGAAATCAAGAATCCTTTGTCAAATACCTAAGAAAAAGGAGGTCTTGAATATGATCAACACAATATACTAAGCATGAGTTAGGGAAAACCATTTACTTTATGATAATATATTAAACCAATAAACATTCAAGATAAACATTTCAGTGAAACATAGAAGCATTAGAACTCCTAACTTTAGAAATTCACCTTCAGAATTTGGGGAAAACACACAAGATAGCACAATAACTTAATTTATGAAGAGGGAACTCCTAAACATCATAAAAAAAGCTATAAGAACTCTGAAACAAGTTGATAAGCATGGACAAAGGGCAAGATCGAATGAGACCTCTTTGACTTAACCTAGCAGACAATATTTCAAAGAAAGGGTTCAAGATATGGTTTTGAAAGCTTCAAACAAGCAGGGCATACCGTGAATCATATTTGTAAACTAACATACTAACCATTCATGAAACAAAAACAAGTTTTAGTGAACCTAAGGAGCAATCAAGAATTCCTTAAGCAGACCAAACAGAAGAAAACATCAAGGCTATAACAAATAGGAGGATTGAGGTGCCTCCAAGGGCATGTCTCAACCTATACTTTCTGATTTATAGCAGCTAAGAGAAATGAAACATAATGATAACAAGGAAAAAAATAAACAAATTAGGAAGACATCACCATTCACCAAGCTAAGGAATCCTGCAAACAAGCTTCTCCATCATCAAGCCAAACAAGCCATTCATCAACTCCAATTTCTTCTCCAAGCTCATAAAACCATGTATATTGCTCTCAAAGCTCATCAAATGCCAACAAAATACATAGGGACCTCATGCTATATTTATGGAGAAAAGGAGGACTAAAACCCTAAATGTGGTAGGAAAATGTCAAATTTAACCATAAATGTCATTTATGGCCAAGAGACCATGCAAGGCCCAAGGCACATAATATCCTAAGAAATAAATTCCATAATAACTATTTGCACCTAATTTAGAGTGTTCTACGCCAAAAAACTCGAAAATATCATTTTCTATTAAATGAGTGTGTTTTGTTGACTTTTGGTCTAAAACACACTAGACAGCCTTTGTGCGTAGTGCCACTTCAGCAGAAAATAGGGTCTTTTGTGGCTAAGTTTTGGACCCCTTCCCAATACCAGATTTGGCTCCGTGATGGCTTGTTGGAAAGCCTGATGAGTATAATTTCTAGAAATTCTTAAGCTGTGCTGAGTGAGAGCCACTAACCTATTAAAAAACCAATTTTCCCAACACTTATCTGTGCGTAGTACCTGGTCTGAAAATGAGGCGGAAAGGTCAAAATTTTGATGTTTCTTTACCTTTTTGGGGGATAAAAATGCTCCAAATGATCTGAATTTTGGTGAGCAGACTGTTGGTGATGTGAGGAATCCAAAAATGAAAATTTTTCAAGCTGAGGATGCACCAAATTTGTGTGTAGCACCTAGGGTTCTACACATAGAGGCCTCAATATTTCAAAAAGATAAAAAAATTTTTAATTTCCCCCAAAATTGGTGGAGAGGTTCCTCAAGAGGTCTTGGACACCTGTTGAGAAGCCTCAGCCAAAACTCCAAGGCTATCATGCTCCTTTTCCTTTTTTAGTTTTTCTAGCTCCATGAGGGCCTCCTTCAGTTTGGCACAAGCAAGCATGTTTTTCTTTGCATAGTGCTTGGTCATTTTCTTTTGGAGAGCGAGGCCCCTATTTACCTTATTGAAATGCTTGTGCTCATCCTTGTAGTACTAAATGACACATTTTTCCATCTAAAAATCTCTTTCCCACTCCCTAAGCTGTGCATCTTTGGTCAAGAGTAGCAATCTGGTGCTCATCTCCTTGTCCTCATTGTCACTTTCTAGATCAATGAATTGAGGCTCTTGAGAAGTCTTCTTGATTCTCTTACTCCTCCTCATTTTTACCTTGCCTTTTCCCTTGGGCTGGATAGCTGGAGAAGAGATGGCCCTTTGCCTTTTTGAGGCAGCTAACACATCTCTTTTTCCTCTGTGGTATGTGCATGTGAGAGGAGTGATGATGGTCTTGGAAGTGTTTCCATCATTGCCTTGACCTTTGGTGTTTTCACTAGCCTTTTCACTTTTTCTATGGCTTTCATGAGTTACTTCATGCCTCATTGGGTTACTGCTTTTTTGACCTTTAGCATCATCATCATCATTGTCTTCCTCACTATTTTCTATACTGTCACTTTGGCCTTCAAATGGATCATTACCTTGTTCTCTTGCCTTACTTTGGCTCTGTTATTCATTTATGTCCTCTCCTTTATCATTCCCTGCACTTTCACTTTGATTTTCTCTGTTATTTAGACACTAATAAGTGTCATGACAGTCATGACAACTGTTATGATTGTCATGACTTTTTCCTTTGATGTCTTGCTCATTGACTGTCCTATCAGTGTATTTGTCTTGTTCATTGCCTGTCTCTTCAAACTCTATTTCAGCATCATTGTTTTCCTCTTTTTGATCTTCTATTTCCTCATCATCTCCCTTTGTTTCTTCATATTCAATAACTTCATCCATATTGTCAGTGTTTTCACTAAGACTAGGCTTACTGTCATGCTCATGTACATTCTTCTCTTGGCTGTTACGTGCACTTTCTTGTTGAATGTCATATTCATCATTCTCTTCATTATCCTTTTGGTCTTCATCTTGCTCATAAGCAATACCTTTTTCTGCACTTGGGAGTGATTCATTTGTATCATCACCATCATTGTCTTGCTTCAAGTGTTCACTGTCTTTACCTTTATGGTTGCCATGTTCATCTCCCTCTTTTTTGTCATCATCATCATCTTGCTCTTCTTCATTAGACTCTGTTTCTGCCCCACTGTCTTCATCATTTCCATCATCTTCATATTTTTCCTTATTGCTGCTGTCACCTCCTTGTTCCTTATCTAACTCTGCATCCGACCTACTGATTTATTCATTTCTATCATCATCTATTTGTTCTTCATAGCTACTGCCACCTCCTTGCCCATCATTACCACTATCATCATCTTCACTTGATGCATCAGGAGAAGAGGAAAGAGGTAGGTTTTCCTTATGTAGAAGGCATAGGAGGAGGGGATGGAGGAGTGGAGGTAAGTGAGTGTGAAGTGGAGGGGAAATTTTGCTGAATGAAGGCTTGGGGATTTGCAAATATGTCATATGAGATGAAAACTTCCCAAGGGATTCCCTTCTGCTCCAGCTGGTGCAAAACAATCATCTTAATCAAGGAGTGGTGGAAAAGGCATTGCATTTTGTGGGCATAACTCCTTTTCTATACCACTGAAGCCATCTTGTCAATGCTCCAGTAGAGATAGTATGGTAGGTTTAGCAATTTTACCTTGGTGAAGTTCATCAGAAACCTTATGTGATATTAATAAACCCTGGCATACCTCCCCTCACAAGTGAAGTAGTTGATTATCTACCTCATCAGTAGGGCATATCTTTCTAGCAGGTGGGAGACGGGGAAAACATCCTTACAACCTTGTTGACAATTGGGTTTGGGGAAGGGCTCATAGTAGCTCAAGGCCAACTTCTTCTAATTAAACCATCTCTCACCAATATCTAGTATTCCTGTGGCTTTAGTAATGTATTCAGATAAGAGTTCAAAATTTACTCCTACTAGGTTGACTTGGTGGTTTTGTATGCTGAGAACAAACAACCTAGTTAAAAGTGAGTGGTTTTGGACCTAATTAGCCCTCTCACAAAACTAATAGCACCCAACATCTTGAAAATATGCAAGGATCATGGGAGAAGAGGTAATTTGAATTGTGTCCAAGGGCTCAAACCTATTATTCCTTCCTCCCTTGTGTTTTGGCTTAACAGGCCTTTGGCCCTCATCCCTGCTGGTACTAATTTCTCCCTAAGAGATGGTGACTGATTTATAGGACAAAATGATTTTTAGCTTGGTAAGAGCCTTTAGGTTTAGGGAGGGAAAATGAGTGATGTGAGGGAATATTTTAGCCAATGAGGGAAAAATGAAGTAGGTCTAGGAGATTTTCAGAGTTTTAGGAGGAGGCTTGCTTGTATTTGAGTGTCTTTAGGCTAATGACAACTCCCCAATTTGTAAACCCTGCCCTAGAAGGTTAAATTTTATTTTTATGAAGATTAGGGTTTGGACACATTAGGTCTTTGAATTTATACTTTGATTATGAATGAGAAATATTACTTGGAGATAAAGGAAAAAGGGACCACCAACCTTGTTTAACTCTGTCCAGGAGTCTGGAGACAAATCAAAGGAGAAAGAGGGCAATTTGAGTAATTGTTTAACAAATTTCGGCCAAAAC
This sequence comes from Pinus albicaulis, assembly GCA_034641835.2. NCBI lineage: Eukaryota > Viridiplantae > Streptophyta > Pinopsida > Pinales > Pinaceae > Pinus > Pinus albicaulis. The sequence goes on along the minus strand of CM076579.1, from coordinate 1,678,988,788 downwards.
CCTCTGTGCGCAGTGCCACCCAACAAGCCATTCAGGTTGGGCCCTTCGTGTGTAGCGCCGGGTTGGGTCGGGTGTTGGCAGGCCTATGCACAGCGCCAGAGGCTTCTGTGGGCAAGTCGGGCGGTGAATGAGCTTGTCGAGCCCTGTCAGAGCGCAGCGTCACTGAACTGGCGGGTAAGTCGGGCTGGTTTGAGCCTGTGCACAGTGCATTCACAGGTACATAGCACCGCCCTCCCAGTGCACAGCGCAATGTAATTTAACAATGTGGTTGCCTCCTCTGTGTGCAGCGCCGACGACTAGGGGCGTAGTGCCTCCGTCGGTGCATAGTGCTCGAAAATTTCAACCAAGTTTTCAGAGAACCCCAACATTTTTTTCCAATGGCTCTCCTTTCTTTTGCAAAGACATAAATGAGTTGAGGGAAGAGGGAAAGGAGGCTTTTATACCCATTTTGAAAATAATAATTTCATGCCAAAACCCACTTTATTAATGTTTATTTCTCTTTCCACTTTTCACTGTCTTTTTAGTCTTTTTATCTTGTAGGTAGCGGGAACATGAGAAAAATTGGCCTTTTTTTCTTTGCTGGAGCATCTTGATGTTCTTCTTGTACTCACAAACCCTTCAACCAGCTCAAACTTTGCTCTTTACCCTCATTTGTAAACCTGAACCTTTTCATGAATTTTAACACTTGTAAACAACATACATGTGATCATTTTTGGCATTTCTACCTTTGACTGACATTATGCCATGTATCTCACTATGAATCAATGGAAAACCTCTTAGTGTGAAAACCCTAGCAGGTGGTGTCAACAAATCCTTTAGTTTTCATGTGTGCCATTATCATTAGAAACATTTAGGTTTTCTTTGACCTTATCAATCTTCCTGTAGGTAAGATTTTTTTACAGTCTTGCAGAAATGTCATTTACGTTTAGCTATCTTTTGCAGAATATGCTTTTGATAAGGAAAACCTTTGTTGGAGGCTTTACTTCTCTCAAAGAAATTATATTTTTTTTCCTTTGATCAGTTTTCCATTGATATATCTTTGGTGGGAAAAACTAGTAGTTTTTAAACCATTTTGTGTCTCTCCTGGCCACTTCTGTTTTTGCAGGTTCCTACACAACTTTTTCTTTTGATCACTGTCCTTTTGGAGTTGGACACCTTCTTTTTATCAACAGTGAACCTATGCTTATCATAATTACTTCCTTGGGAAATTTTACCTCATGCTTGCCTTCTTTGACCCTTTTTAAGAGGCCTTTGGCTGTACTTTTAAAAGTATAGCCTTTGCATTGATACTCTTTGTCATCTTTCTTACTTTGGTGTATTGAAGTATAGCTAGTGTCTGCCTCTTTTGATCCTTTTAAGACCTTTGATTCATACCTTTTGATGAGGTGGAATCAGTGCCTCTTTTTCAAACACTAGTGGGCAGTTTAAATACCCCCTGAAATGCCATTTACTGTTATGAAGGAGGCCCTTTGTCATCATTTGACCATTTTTGTCAATCTTCCCAAACTCCTAGGTCTTAGGACTGTTAGAAAAAAAGTAAATAGTGTCGTCTTCTAAGTTCTCAAAAACTTTTCAAAACTCATTAATTATTTATAAAAGTCTTAAATTTGCACTTGAAGAAGTTGAGGTGACCTTTGTCCTTGTAGCCCTAGTACTGATTTTCTGTTTTGGTTCACTTGTTTTGCCAAATCAGTCACAAACCCTTATTCTCTTCAAACATATCCCTCTTTCTTTCTCTTTGTTGTTTATGGTCTTCTTGTGATGATTTTCCCATTACCTCGCCTCTTGCTAGGCTGATGGCCATTTGATCCTTTTTGTAGAAATGTGAACAAGGGCAGTGTTCTCCTGCAAGATTTGTGCTTTAGGCCAAACAAGCTTTCCTTGAGTGACCTTTTTGATCAGTTTTGGACAAAATCACTTGTCCCTTTCTTCTTTGAATGTAGTTTCTCCATACAGATTTTGTAGGATACCAAATCCACCCTATGACTTGTGAGACCCTAGGTGACCTAGTGGAAGGTTTCTTGGACTTGGCTTTTGGACTGAGACCTAGAATTTGGGATCATCAAGTGTAAGATAGATTTTATGATAAACTGATGTATTGAAGATCCAAAATCCATGTACTATATTTATCTAAAGATCCTACATAGATATTTTGGAGATCATCAATGCTTGGGGTATTTTTGGGAGACACAATAGAGTTGTTTGACAAGTGGTCTTAGGTAGCTATGGGGGGTTTTAGGCAAAAAAAAAAACAGAGGATTTGGGTCAAAGGTGACAATACATAGACAAAATGGGTGACATGAGCCCCTAATGGGTTTTCTGGGACTGGTAAGCAAAGCTTGACATGATGGAATGATGAAATAGTGAAAAATCATCTTAAGGGTAATGAAGGCAGTGAGATTTCTAGAACTCACAATGTCTATGAAATTTGTTTCTAGAAATCTTGGGATAATCATTTAGTCATCAACAAGGCAAAAATTTACTGATGACTAATAGTGGCTCCACTTAGGGAGGGTAGCTCCTTTTCAGGAGGTGTCCAGAACTTCAAATCTCTGGCTTTATGGAGACCGGTGCCTCATCCATTGGGAAGATTTTTACCTCTTTTCATTTGCTAATGTTTGCTTTAAGCTATGATCTCAACAATCTGAAAGACATGATTAGCTGAAATTCATCTCTACCTACCCAACCTACTTGCCTATCATTGTTTTATTCTTTAGGTGTATTTGGACTAGCAACCTTGACATCTTTTTATTTTTGAAAGAAAAACAAACTATCTCCTTCTACACTTATTTCTTCCATGAGTTAATATTAGGCTAATGAACTCCTTTTATTATCTACCTAGACTACTCAACTGTCAAGATTAATCTATTTGAAAGGATTCATTCACTAAGCTATAATCATGAAATTGAAAGCATGGTTAAATCAGGATTAGCCAATCTGACATACCATGGGTTTGTGGCATAAAAACAAGCTGCACACAAATTTTATTTTTGTACATAATAAGACTAGAAAAATCAGGGCTAGGATATATTTTTTGTTGTTCATCCCTATTTTTCTCTTTGGTTATGTTTTAAGCACGTGGAACCAGTATCTTTCTTTCCTAATCTATCCTTTAACAATTCAAGCTTGAATAATTTTGACCAACTATCTTTCGCTAACTTATCAACAGTAAATTTAAAACATGTTTCAGCCATGATTAGGCTAGATGACTGAAACAAGACTTCTTTATGCACTAGTAGTGGTATTTAGGCTTACACACTTTCAGTAGTTCTATTTTTTGGGTATGGGGCTTTACCTCTTCTCAATTCTGCCCTCTTTTTTCATTATTTCTATGTTTTTGAGTTTTTCTCTCTTGTTTCAAAACAATATAAATTTAAAAGATGCTCAAAGGCTGAGCTTATTTTTATTCCTATCTACCCTAATATAAACCATACATGATATAAATTCAGCTGGTGAACTCTCTTTTCCAATACAACCAGTCAAGCAGACGATTCTATGAGGGATTTTGTTTCATCTCTTTGAGAGTGCTGAAGAAATCAAAAGGCCACTTCCACCTCACTTGTTTTCGGACAGTAATGCTTAAAAATTTTCTCATACTTTGCAACAAACTGTTCTTGTCAGAACACACTCCTCCTTTAGATTTCTCAAGTAAAACAACAAATGGATCTTGGAATAATACCTGATCTAGAGGATTTGAGACATAAGCTTTATTCAGGACTACTCCTTCTTCTACTTGGTTCTACTTAGGACTCTTTTGGGAAAGAAACTCCACCTCTTCCTCATGATCATATGAATTGGTAGATTCATAATATGTGGCAATGTTATCCTCTAACAAACCTGATGTGCTTTGATAGAGTGGGTTGAAATCTATGTGAAGGCCATCATATTGATGAGCAGGAGCATTCTTTGGAAACAAATCTTCTTGAGAAAGAAGTGCAGCAACTTTCTTGTGATCATCAATTTCCATGCCTTCATCTGCAATTTTTAATCCAAAGGAGCTTGGTGGTTGCAAATCTGGAGTTAAGGAGGATTCCATGTCCCAAATGATTTCCTCAACCATTTCAGGAAAAGGTTTCTCATTGACAACTTGCTCAAGAAGTTCATCATCCTCCTCAACCTCAACATCAAAACTGAAACACTGTTGATTTCCAATTACATGAAAGTTATTTCTGATGGACTGAAGTGAAGCAGAGCAAAGAGTCAAAGACTCCTCACTTACTTGTAAACTCTCAAGGTTTTCCTCATCAGTGTCATAGGTGACCTATATTGGCTGCTCACTTTTTTCAAGTTGATGATAGTAAACTTCATCCCACAAATCAACTGTTGATTGCTCTGCAAGGTTAGTTTCTGTTTGGAGGACATCATCATCATCAGATTGATCAAAATTTGGAGAATCATCAACATAAATAATTTCACCAATCAAACATATTTGGTTACCAGTCTATTCTTCTTTGAACTGATCTACAAGTTCACTTTCTGATTTATGGCAAATGGCATTAGTAGGAGGAGGAACAGGAATGTTCTGTTTATATGAAGGCTTAGAGGCTGGTTGAATGTTTAGCATCTGATTTATTTCCTCTTCAGTCAAAAGAGGAGGAATTTTTCTCTTTCTTTGGATAGAAGTACACCAGTTCTCTTTATCTTGTGAAGGCTGATTTTGAGGCTGAATGTTTTCTTGAGCCTCACCTAGAAGATATGGTGAATCATTACTTGTGCCTTCAGAGAGATTTTGTGGGTATCCTCCTATTTCTTGATTGGGTTCTAATTCCTCTAGGTTTTCATGATAGCTATCTTGAGAATGAAATGCATGGATTTCTTCTAATAAATCTTTAGGATGCCAATTCCCTAAATCCTCATCAATTTTTACAAGGTGTTGTATGAAATCTTCATATTGATCAAAACAATTTTCAGCTAATGATAAAGATGGACAATATTTTTTATAACATTCATAAAACACCTGGTGGAAATATTTCAAGGAAACAAGCTACCATATTTTAGCCATTCATACCAATTTCTTTCCTTACCTTCTAATGTTATCATAAAAATTTTCATGAGGCAGTCCTCGTGCCATTCAACCTTTGACCTCCATACATTTATATGAAATTTGATGAGTTGTAACAAGGGGTCATCATTTTTTTCATCTTGAAATATAGGTAGGTTTTTCATCCAATTTATTTGAGGCATTTTATGTGGAAATCCAGGGATATGATCTCTGCTCATTCGATCATATCTCCTTTGTATCCTTGGATCCATATTTGTTAATCAGAAAGGGTCACTGTGTCCTTTCAACCAGTTTAGAGTTCTCTACTAGTGGAGTCTTTTGTTTTAATGAGGGTTGTGGAGTCTCCAGGTGGAAGATTTGAACTTTGATGTCCACCATCAGCATGATTGAGCCTAATCAGTGGTCCTGCAATGTAAGGCTTCCTTTCATTCAGGGTACCACTGATAGGATTGCTAGGATCCTTAAGCATAGGGTTTCCTCTTCCTTCAAGCCCCTTAACACGATTCGCAACTCTCTTAAATCGGTTAAAGATCCGGTGAACCCTAGGGATGGAAAAGGTGTCTACATTATTCCTTGTTCCTGTGGGACACCTTACATTGGTGAAAAGGTTAGTTCTATTAGCCAAAGGATCTGTGAAAATGCTACTGACATTAGGCATGGAAGGTCCCGCACCTCTACCCTAGCTGAGCATGTGTAAAATACTAACCATCATATCTGCATCGAAGAGGCTAAGGTCTTAGTCGGGATTGATCATTTTCATCATCGTAAGTTAAGAGAGGCCCTTGAAATTGAAAAAAGCCCCGTAATTCTCAATAGAGATGACAGTTGGAATATAAGCAGGTGTTGGATCCCTGCCTTATATTCTTAATTGTCTTTTTTATATTTTCCTTTTCTTTTCTTTTTTAGTTTATTTATTTAAGATAGATAAATAAATAATTATAATAAAATAAATAAATAATTATAATAAAATAATATTTATAACATTAATAATTAATTAACTATATTAATAAAATAAAAAGATTTTTATATATAAATTAAACTATTAAATAGAACTAGCCGTTATTAATTTCAATAGTCAAACTAGCCGTTAGGATTTTATTAAATAATTAAATTAATAGAACTATCCCTTATTAAAATTCAAAGTCAAATTAGTTGTTATTCTAGCGGTTTGCTTTGCCATTTCTACATCTATTTAAACTCATTGACCGGTTTGATCTCTCACCTAGTCCTGATGATGAACCACACTGGTTGGTTTGAAACGCGTCGACATTGTTCATTGTAATGTGATTATTACTGAAAGATTTCTTCATAATTTAATGATTGGGATTGTTCAATGCATTCCCAAGGGAGTCTATAGGGAATAGTGAAGTAATAGGCCTACCGGAGGCTATTGGAGTCGCCAGGTGGATGTTTTAGTTGTTTTTTGAGGATATATGTGTATGGTCCACCACCAATACTGATAAAAACCAATCTAGGGATGTTTTTCGGGTTTTCTGAGTTCTCATATGTAGCCCCAAGGTTTGCGATGAGTGTCCTATAGCTGAGTTGTCATTTTTCTAGGATGGTCATACAACTAGATTATACTCTTGGCTATCAGTTGATTTTCTAAGCTTAACTAAGGGTTAAATGAGTTTATAAGAGTTTCTTAGGCTACTATGTACTTGGTCCCACCATGATCGCCAGAATGTTAGGGTCCCGTGATTTGGAAGACTGGTAGACCAAATGATAGGGTAACATGGAACCAAGATTTGGAGTCCTATGACCTAGCCTTCCTGGACTCAGAGAGGGTTCTCTCTATTGGGTGCAAAGGATGTTTTCTTTTTTCTCTAGGGTTTTGATTTTAGGCTAGTTGTTAAGTGTAGGGTTTTTTATTGTTTTGGTTGGGTAAGATGGTCAAGTGGAATAGGAGGAGTGAGAGTATGTCAAAGCCATTGGGCTATGGAGTCAATAAAAGTCAAGGGTGTCTTAAATATGAATCAAAGTGCGGTGCAAGGCCAATTTATCAAGGTGAAAGGATCCTTAAGGTTTATGGGTGAAGTGGAATGGACATCAAGTTTGTGAATTAGATAGGGCAAAGGGAAATCAAGAATCCTTTTTCAAATACCTAAGAACAAGGAGGTCTTGAATATGATCAACACAAGATACTAAGAATGAGCTAGGGAAAACCAATTACTTTATGATAATATATTAAACCAATAAACATTCAAGATAAACATTTCAGTGAAACATAGAAGCATTAGAACTCCTAACTTTAGAAATTCACCTTCAGAATTTGGGGAAAACACACAAGATAGCACAATAACTTAATTTATGAAGAGGGAAATCCTAAACATCATAAAAAAAGTTATAAGAACTCTGAAACAAGTTGATAAGCATGGACAAAGGGCAAGATCGAACGAGACCTCTTTGACTTAACCTAGCAGACAATATCTCAAAGAAAGTCTTCAAGATAGGGTTTTGAAAGCTTCAAACAAGCAGGGCATGCTGTGAATCATATTTGTAAACTAAAATACTAACCATTCATGAAACAAAAACAAGTTTTAGTGAACCTAAGGAGCAATCAAGAATTCCTTAAGTGGACCAAACAGAAGAAAACATCAAGGCTATAACAAATAGGAGGATTGAGGTGCCTCCAAGGGCATGTCTCAACCTATACTTTTCTGATTTATAGCAGCTAAGAGAAATGAAACATAATGATAAAAAGGAAAACAATAGACGAATTAGGAAGACATCACCATTCACCAAGCTAAGGAATCGTTCAAACAAGCTTCTCCATCATCAAGCCAAACAAGCCATTCAGCAACTCCACAACTCCAATTTCTTCTCCAAGCTCATGAAACCATGTATATTGTTCTCAAAGCTCATCAAATGCCAACAAAATACATAGGGGCCTCATGCTCTATTTATGGAGAAAAGGAGGACCAAAACCCTAAATGTGGTAGGAAAATGTCAAATTTAACCATAAATGTCATTTATGGCCAAGAGACCATGCAAGGCCCAAGGCACATAATATCCTAAGAAATAAATTCCATAATAACTATTTGCACCTAATTCTAGAGTGTTCTACCCCAAAAAACTCGAAAATATCATTTTGCATTAAATGAGTGTGTTTTGTTGACTTTTGGTCTAAAACACACTAGACAGCCTCTGTGCGCAGCGCCACTTCAGCATAAAATAGGGTCTTTTGTGGCTCTGTTTTGGACCCCTTCCCAATATCGTATTTGGCTTCATGATGGCTCGCTGGAAATCTGGATGAGTCAACTTTCCATAAATTCTTGAGTTGTGTTGATTGAGTACCATTTACCTGTTCAAAAACCAATTTTCCCAACACTGCTCTGTGCGGAGAACCTAGTCTGAAAATGAGGCAGAGAGGTCAAAATTTTGATGTTTCTTTACCTTTTGGGGGGTCAAAATTGCTCCAAATGATCTGAATTTTGTTGAGCAAACTGTTGGTGATGTGAGGAATCCAAAAATGCAAAATTTTCAAGCCGAGGATTCACCAAATTTGTGCATAGCGCCTAGGGTGTTGCATACAAAGGCCTCAATATTTCAAAAAGACAAAATTTTGTTTAATTTCCCCCAAAATTGGTGGAGAGTTCCCTCAAGAGGTCTTGGACACCTGTTGAGAAGCCTCAGCCAAAACTCCAAGGCTATCATGCTCCTTTGCCCTTTTTAGGGTTTCTAGCTCCATGAGGGCCTCCTTTAGTGTGGCACAAGAAAGCATGTCTTTCTTTGCATAGTGCTTGGTCATTTTCTTTTGGAGAGTGAGGCCCTTATTTGCCTTCTTGAAATTCTTGTGCTCATCCTTGTATTACTGAATGACACGTTGTGCCATCTCAAAATCTCTTTCCCACTCCCTAAGCTGTGCAGCTTTGGTCAAGAGTAGCAATCTGGTGCTCATCTCCTTGTCCTCATTGTCACTGTCTAGATCAATGAATTGAGGCTCTTGAGAATTCTTCTTGATTCTCTTACTCCTCCTCACTTTTACCTATTTCTCACTCCTTTCCATCTTTTCCTTTCCTTTGACCTTGGGCTAGATAGTTGGGGAAGAGATGGCCCTTTGCCTTTTTAAGGCAGCAAACACATCTCTTTTTCCTCTATGGTATGTGCATGTGAGAGGAGTGATGATGGTTTTGGAAGTGTTTCCATCATTTCCTTGACCTTTGGTGTTGCCACAAGCCTTTTCACTTTTGCTATGGCTTTCATGAGTCACTTCATGCCTAATTGGGTTATTGCTTTGTTGACCTTTAGCATCATCATCATCATTGTCTTCCTCACTGTTTTCTATACTATCACTTTGGCCTTCAAATGGATCATTACCTTCTTATCTTTCCTTACTTTGGCTCTGTTATTCATTTATGTCCTCTCGTTTATCATTCCCTGCATTGTCACTTTGATTTTCTTTGTTATTTAGAGACTGATTAGTTTCATGAAAATCATGACAGTTGTCATGGCTATCATGAATTTTTCCTTGGTTGTCTTGCTCATTGACTATCCTATCAATGTCTTTGTCTTGGTCACTGCCTGCCTCTTCAAACTTTGTTTCAGCCTCACTATTTTCCTCTTTTTGATCTTATATTTCCTCATCATCTCCCTCTGTTTCTTCATATTCAATATCTTCATCCATATTGTCAGTGTTTGCACTAAGACTAGGCTTACTGTCATTCTCATGTACATTCTTCTCTTCTTTGTTCTATGCATTTTCTTGTTTACTGTCATATTCATCATTCTCTTCATTATCCTTTTGGTCTTCATCTTGCTCATAATAAATACCTTTTTCTGCACTTGGGAGTGATTCATTTGTATCATCTCCATCACTATCTTGCTCCAAATGTTCACTGTCTTTACCTTTATGGCTTCCATGTTCATCTCCCTCTTTTTTTCATCATCATCCTCTTGCTCTTCTTCATTAAACTCTGTTTCTACCCCACTGTATTAATCATTTCCATCATCTTCATCTTGTTCGTTATTGCTGCTGTCACCTCCTTGTTCCTTATCAAACTCTGCATCTGGCCTACTATTTTATTCATTTCTATCATCATTTATTTGTTCTTCATAGCTGCTGCCACCTCCTTTCCCATCATTACCACTGTCATCATCTTCACTTGATGCATCAGGAGAAGAGGAAAGAGGTAGGTTTTCCTTGTGTAGAAGGCATAGGAGGAGGGGATGGAGGAGTGGAGGTAAGTGAGTGTGAAGTGGAGGGGAAATTTTGCTGAATGAAGGCTTGGGGATTTTCAAATATGTCATGTGAGATGAAAACTTCCCAAGGGATTCCCTTCTGCTCCAGCTGGTGAAAAACAATCATCTTAATCAAGGAGTGGTGGAAAAGGTTTTGCATTTGGTGGGCATAACTCCTTTTCTTGACCACTGAAGCCATCTTTTCAATGCTCTAGTAGAGATAGTATGGTAGGTTTAGAAATTTTACCTTGGTGAAGTGCATCAGAAGCCTTATGTGATATGAATAAACCCTAGAGTACCTCCCCTCACAAGTGAAGTACTTGATGATCTGCCTCATCAGTAGGGCATATCTTTCTAGCAGGTGGGAGAAGGGGAAAACAACCTTAGAGCCTTGTTGACAACTGGGTTTGAGGAAGGGCTCATAGTAGCTCAAGTCCAACTTCTTCTGCTTGAACCATCTCTCACCAATATCTAGTATTCCCATGGCTTTAGCAATGGATTCAGATGAGAGTTCAAAATTTACTCCTACTAGGTTGACTTGGTGGTTTTGTATTTTGAGAACAAAAAACCTAGTTAAAAGTGAGTGGTTTTGGACCTGCTTAACCCTCTCACAAAACTAATAGCACCCAACATCTTGAAAATATGCAAGGATCATGGGAGAAGAGGTAATTTGAATTGTATCCAAGGGCTCAAACCTATTATTCCTTCCTCCCTTTTGTTTTGGCTTAACAGGCCTTTGGCCCTCATCACTGTTGGTACTGATTTCTCCCTCAAACATGGTGACTGATTTATACGACAAAATGATTTTTAGCTTGGTGAGAGACTTTAGGTTTAGGGAGGGAAAATGAGTGATGTGAGGGAATATTTTATCCAATGAGGGAAAAATGAAGTAGGTCTAGGAAAGTTTCAGAGTTTTAGGAGGAGGCTTGCTTGTATTTGAGTGTCTTTAGGCGAATGACAACTCCCCAATTACTAAACCCTGCTCTAGAAGGTCAAATTTTATTTTTATGAATATTATGGTTTGTGCACATTAGGTCTTTGAATTTATCCTTTGATTATGAATGAAAAATATTACTTGGAGATCAAGGAAAAAGGGACCACTAACCTTGTTTAACTCTGTGCAGGAGTCTGGAGACAAATCAGAGGAGAAAGAGGGAAATTTGAGCAATTTTTTGACAAATTTCGACCAAAACCCTCTGTGCACAGCGCCACCCGACAGGTCATTCTAGTCGGGCCCTCTGTGTGTAGCGCCAGGTCAGGTCGGGCGCTAACAGGCCTATGCATAGTGCCGGAGGCTTGTGTGGGCGAGTCGGGCGGTGAACGAGCCTATCGGGCCCTGTCGGAGCACAACGCCACTAAACTGGCGGGCAAGTCAGGTTGGCCTGAGCCTATGCGCAGCGCATTCATAGGTGGATAGTGCTGCCCTCCCGGTGTGCAACACAGTGTAATTTAACACTTCAACTGCCTCCTCTGTGCGCTGCACCGACGACGAGGTGCGTAGCGCCCGAAAATTTCAACCAAGTTTGCAGAGATCCCTAACATTTTTTTCCAACGGCTCTCCTTTCTTTTGCAAAGACATAAATGAGTTGAGGGAAGAGGGAAAGGAGTATTTTATACCCCTTTTGAAAATAATAATTTCATGCCAAAACCCACTTTCTTAATGTTTATTTCTCTTTTCATTTTTCACTATATTTTTAGTCTTTTTATCCTGTAGGTAGCAGGAACATGAGAAAAAATGGCCTTTTTTTCTTTGCTCGAGCATCTTGATGTTCTTCTTGTACTCAAAAACCCTTCAACCAGTTCAAACTGTGCTCTTTATCCTAATTTCTAAACCTGAACCTTTTCATGATTTTTAACACTTGTAAACAGCAGACATGTGATCATTTTTGGCATTTTTACCTTTAATTGACATTCTGTCATGTATCTCACTTTGAATCAGTGGAAAACCTCTTAGTTTGAAAACCCTGGAAGGTGGTGTCAACAACTCCTTTAGTTTGCATGTGTGCCATTATCATTAGAAACATTTAGGTTTGATTTTACCTTATCAATCTTCCTATAGGTAAGTATTTTTTATAGTCCTGCAGAAATGTCACTTAAGTTTAGCTATCTTTTGCAGAATATGATTTTGATAAGGAAAACCTTTGTTGGAGGCTTTACTGCTCTCATAGCAATTACATTTTTTTTCCTTTGATCAGTTTGCCAATGATATATCTTTGGCGGGAAAAACTAGCAGTTTTTAAACCATTTTGTGTCTCTCCTAGCCACTTTTGTTTTTGTAGGTGCCTACACAACTTTTGCTTTTGATCACTATCCTTTTGGAGATGGACATCTTCTTTTTATCAACAGTGAACCTATGCTTATCATAATTACCTCCTTGGGAAATTTTACCTCATGCTTGCCTTATTTGACCGTTTTAAAGAGGCCTTTGACTGTACTTTGAAAAGTATAGCCTTTGCACTGATACTCTTTGTCATCTTTCTTCCTTTGGTGTATTGAAGTATATCTTGTGTCTGCCTCTTTTGATCCTTTTAAGACCTCTGATTTGTACCTTTTAATGAGGTGGAATCAGTGCCTCTTTGTCAAACCCTAGAGGGAAGTTTGAATACCCCCTGAAATGCCATCTACTATTATGAAGGAGGCCCTTTGTCATCATTTTACTATTTTTGTCAATCTTAGCAAACTCCTAGGTTTTAGGACTATTAGAAAAAAAGTAAATAGTGTTGTCTTCTAAGTTATCAAAAACTTTTCAAAACTCATTAATTATTTCTAAAAGTATTCAATGTGCACTTGAAGAAGTTGAGGTGACCTTTGTCCTTGTAGCCTTAGTACTGATTTTTTGCTTTGGTTCACTTGTTTTGCCAAATCAGTCACAAACCCTAATTCTCTTCAATCATATGCCTTTTTCTTTCTCTTTGTTGTTTATGGTCTTCTTGTGATGATTTTCCCATTACCTCGCCTCTTGCTAGGCTGATGGCCATTTGATCTTTTTTGTAGAAATGTGAACAAGGGCAGTGTTCCCCTGCAAAATTTGTGCTTTAGGCCAAACAAGCTTTGCTTGAGTGACCTTTTTGATTAGTTTTGGACAAAATCACTTGTCCCTTTCTTCTTTGAATGCAGTTTCTCCATACAGGAAAAAAAAAATTTGTAGGATACCAAATCCACCCTATGACTTGTGAGACCCTAGGTGACCTAGTGGAAGGTTTCTTGGACTTGGCTTTTGGACTGAGACCTAGAATTTGGGATCATCAAGTGTAAGATAGAGTTTATGATAAACTGATGTATTGAAGATCCAAAATCCATGTACTATATTTATCTAAAGATCCTACATAGATATTTTGGAGATCATCAATGCTTGGGGTATTTTTGGGAGACATAATAGAGTTGTTTGACAGGTGGTCTTAGGTAGCTGTGGGGGGTTTTAGGCAAAACAAAAACAGAGGATTTGGGTCAAAGGTGACAATACATAGACAAAATAGGTGACATGAGCCCCTAATGGGTTTTCTGGGACTGGTAAGCAAAGCTTGACATGATGGAATGATGAAATAGTGAAAAATCATCTTAAGGGTAATGAAGGCAGTGATATTTCTAGAACTCACAATGTCTATGAAATTTGTTTCTAGAAATCTTGGGATAATCATTTAGTCATCAACAAGGAAAAAACTTACTGATGACTAATAGACTCGACCCTTGGTGTCTCTTTGCTACTCGAGTCCTTTTTGTCGTGTTTAACCTTATTTCTTCATAAAATCATGTTAAAACCTCATATGCCCGACTTTACCCATTTTAAACAAAACAATACAAAAAACCCGTATATCCGGACCTGAAAATGTTTATATTTTAGTTTTGAACCTTATCGCATCCATAGAAAATCGTACATCGCATGTTTTAGAGTTTAAGTTATAAGAAATGGAGTTGGCGATGTGATGCGAAGTACAGAGAGGATGTGGCAGGTAAGGTGGGACCGGACCGGAGCCCACATATTGCAAATATTTAACATGAAGCAGTAGAGGTAAAATCTAAAATATGCAAAGTGCGAAGCGCAGAGGTAAACTCTAAAACATGCGAAATGTGATTTTCACTGTCGGAGGATGATGTGGCAAGGAGGTTGGAGCCCACTACATTGGCGGAGTTATAAAGCGATGAATTATTTCAGTGGTATGGTAAAGTTTATGATGTTCCATATGATATGTCAATGTATTTCAATGTATTTCAAATAGATGTGAAGAGGGGGGCAGAGCTGTTGTGGTGGGGCCAACCGCATCGCAAGTTAAACTGAATACCTTGCGGGGGCTTTAATGGTAATTTGTAATATTTGAGGTGCGAAACAGTGGTTAAATAGGTAAAGTAGGAAAATGAAGCAGAAAGGCGGAAAGGTAAGGTTTAATGATTTTTAAGGGAAATGAAATGAAAAAGGGGTTTGTAATGCGATGATGTGATTCAATCTTCATCGTTGATTGAAGCTCAGATCCATGGTCCTTACTCCTCCTTTGCTGTGGTTTGCCGATTTTGTTTCTTTGGTCGTGTCTGTTAGTTTCTTGGTTTTTTCGTGGAATACTTTGATTCGTTCACTACTTGACCCACTTTAGCGTTCACGACTTGACCCAAAGTGCACATCTTGACCCAATCACATTCATGACTCTGCCCAGCACATTCATGACTCTGCCTTTGCTTTTTTTTTATGCTTTAACTTCTTCTCTGTTGCCTTTGTCTTTGCTAATGGTCTAATGCTGCTCCTTGTCTCCCTTTTTCCTTTGTTTCCTTTGGTTCTTGCTTTGGGAAAGATTTTGAATATTGACATCTATGTACAGTATGAAAAATTTGCAAAGAAAAAGTACATAGTCACCTTGTGATACTATAAATTACAAGGTTCTAACAGTGGCCCCAGCTAGGGATGGAAGCTCCTTCAGGAGGTGTCAAGAACATTGTAGACTTGTAGCCTGATCCATTGGGTTGATCCCACAACTTGTACCTTGATTTGTCAAGCAACTTGGTGACTGGAAACTAGCTGATCATTCCTCCTGACTTTGAATGATAGAAATAGACCAGATGCTTGGCTATCCATCTTAGTAGCCTACTGAGATCTAAACTGAAACTACAATTGCACTTATCCACTGCAATCCATCAAGATGAACATACTACTACACTTTGAAAACTTGAATGGTGAGAACATAACTGTGCTGAAACACACTGATATGAAAATGAAAAGAAATCTAAACTAAAATTTGAAAGAAGCGTAGAGTGTTGAGCTTATTTGCACCCATACTTACCCTAATCTACTAAAATTACTGCATTTTTAAATGATACAATAATGCCAATGTACCCAGTCAAGAAACTGCCTGAATGAATCCTTTCTTCCACCACTCTTCACCATATTCAGCAACAAACCTGATAATAGTATTTGATCAAAATTCCTGACATGATCTTATTTACATGGATCTTGGTATATTTGAAAAACAATTGTCATGCCGGAAATATGTGTAGGCTTTGTAAAGAAAAATTCCTCCATATAAACAGCCACTAGATCAAGATACTCTTGATTTATTTTAGGGTATTCTGACTTGGCCCACTCAACTTCATATCCTAGTACTGCAAATGTGCTCGCCAGGCCTTCAATCAACTCGGAACATGTTTGCATGCTACCTAATGAGTGTTGTGACACTAATTCCACTGAATCAAACAATGGGGAAGACTGTCTGATCATATCCATATCATAGCAGCTTTTGAGAGCATTATGAACATAGGAAGATTGACTTTGAAAATAGAAACCATCCAACGCATCTACTATTGGGTCAGGTGGTGCTTTATATGGTATTGTTGGTTCTTTTGAGATCTCATGTTTTCTCTTATAACTATCACCTAGAATGTGATCCCAATTCCATTTTATAATCTGAAATGCATTAAAGCACAAAGGTAGAGAGTCAAACTAGATCAATCCATCATCTATTTCAGACTCTATGATTTCATCTGCTACTTGACATTCAAAAGAACTCAAGGGTTGAACCCTTAGATCTAAAACATATATTTTATCATCCCTGATTTCCTCATCTGATTGGTGAGAGAGTTCTCTTCTCCTGTGATTATCAACTAGAATTAGATCCAGATTCCCTTTCATAATTTGAAATAAATTGAAACATAAGGGTAATGACTCAAGATGTATTGGTTCCTCATCGTTTTTAGATTCTGTGATTTCAAGATGACTCAGGGGGAGAAATTTTAGATCTGAAAAAGGTTTTGTATCCTCCCTCTTTTCCTCAACTGACTCATTAGATAATTCCTCCTCCTTCCTATTTGCAACCAGCTTGTAATGCTCTCTTAAGAGTGAGGCAAAATATAGAGGAAGGAATTTTGTACTTACATGACAACTTCCTACATTTTTCTCCTTACAATCTTGCTCAGCATGCAGATTTTGGTTTCCGTATTTGCATGGTGGTGACCAGGCCTCTTCTTCCCATGGAGACAATGCTGGTTGCTCTGTACAATTAGCCTCAACCTCAACCTTATAGTATTCCTATTAATAACCATATTTGAGATGGCTACCTATGTGTGCAAGGTCATCTATCGTGTACATTTTTGCTGATGCTTTCCCTGCCACCTTCTAATTTTGGACTTCCTCTTTGGCTGTGTTGTGGATAGATTACATGAAACAATCATTTATTGTTTTAGGGTGTCCAGGATGGGATGCGAAATGCTTGGGTACATTGATGTTTGTCTTTTCCGGAACTAATGGAACATGAGGTATCTGAACAACAAGTTCCTCTTTCCTACTAATCATATGCATCATCTTGTTGACTATGTTTTTCAACATATCTAATCTTATCCCTGAAGATATTAGTTGCTCCTTTTCGATTTTGTGCTTCTTCATTGCTTTTAACTTTGATTCCTTGTTCAGCAGGTTGGCTTCCACATCAACTACCACATTTTCATTTCTTCTAGGGTTGCAGGGTCCCTTTCTCTTAACAGGAATGCCATCTCTAGGTCAAATGCATCTAGGTAATGCAAGAGAGCCCATCCTGGGGATGGCTTTATCTTAGCAGATATTGAATGGTATACCTTATTGAACCTGGCTGAAAATTGTTGTATTGTCTCCCCTGGTTGTCTTTTTAAATGGTTATACTCTTCCATGATGAGAAAAACATTTCCCAGGACCACCCATCTATCTAGGAAAACTTGAGTGAATTGATGAAACTTTCTAATGCTTGCAGCTAGAAGATATTTAAACCAAATTTTAACTTTTCCTTGCAATGATAGGGAAAACATTCTTATATGCACATCATCTTCTCCCACCTCAAACAGATCAAGGAAATCCTAAATATTTTGAATGTGATTCAGCAGTGATCTTTGCATTTTCTCCATAAAATCTGGGTAGATTATTGATAAAATTTCTAGGGAGGTCATATAGGATAGGAGGTAAAACTAGAGGCTTGTATATGACTTGGAATTTTATAGGTATAGGCAGTAAACCTGGAGGCTTATAACTATTTGGAGCTTTTTCAAGAGTAGGAGATGAAGTACAAGGCTCATGTGCCACTGGGTTTTATAAAAGTGCATCAGGGGTATGCACATGTGTAAAAGTATGTACATGGTCTACAATTTGGGGCTTAGCTTTTTGAGGCTCATCAAACTGCCAATGATCAATGTAAACCTCAGCAGTGTACTCTTGATTAGGCTTAAAATAGGATGGAATATAGTTACAGATAAAAACAACAATTTCTTGAATCCAATTTGGGCTTGAATACTTTCTCCTTCTAGGCTGACTGGTCATGTTTCAGGTCCTTCCTCCAGTGGAGTCTTTGAATGGAACTGGTTTGAATTGGATTTGCGAGGTGGATGATTTCAACTTTCTTGTGGCTGGCTGTTTTCCACCATCAACAACGAGATACCAATCTTGGAAAATACTTGAATCATCTAATTTTAACTGGGGTTTTTTATTTTTGAAGAAACACTAAGAATTTTCAATAATTGAGTCCCCAGTATGGTCGTCGTTATGTTGTCACTTCGTAATTTGTAAGATTGGCAAGAAAAAATGGCAGAGGATAGCATCAAACCACTTTGGAGTCCAGGACCTAACCTTCCTAGACTTAGAGAGGCCTCTCTCTTTTTTTATGATTTAGATTGATAATTATAAATGTTGATATTACGCTAGTTAAAGAAATAGGGTTGTTTTTTTGATTGATTGGGTGGTTGGATAGAAAGAGCTGTAAACTTAATCCATTGGGCTATGGATTCATAAAAGGTAGAATTGTGCCTCAAATTTTCAAGGGAATTCACAGGGAAAGCTTACTATGCATACTGGATCTTAATAGCAGTGTGAATATGAGATGGGATAAGGAGATTAAGGTTCAACTTAAATGCAGTGCAGACCATCTCTGAATTCTGCATTCAGGTCTCAGAGGAAAACATTAAGATAACAAACACATACAGAATTAAGGTTCTCTTTTAGCAAATATTTATCTAAATTTTATGTTTTGAAATCAGATAAATTGATGCACAACATGAAAAGACAGAGGAAAACATTAATACATGGGAAAAAGATCACCATTAACATAGCTCAAGAATCCTGTGAACGGTCTCTTATTATTGATGCCCAACTCAAACAGTTACGGAGTTCCAATACTTCTTACAATGCAAACTTCAGTCGGGTCCAATTTTCCAACCCTTGATACTACTAAGACATGCAGTATTTATCTAAAGACCAAGTCGGTTTCCATATCTTACTCCTCAACCTTTCATTGATTACAATTTAGCAGAAAATGGACAAGTGTGGCCATGCAAGGCCTGATCATAAATCTCTGACAAAGACACCACCTCTGGAATTAATTTTGGGCAACTCTTCATAGATCCAAACGCTTCAATGGCTCCTCGGAAGATCAAAAAATAAGCTTGAAGGTAGTTGTGATGGTCACGAAGAGGTAAAAAGTGGTGGCTCTGACATCTGGCCCTACTCTTTAGAAAACTAGCGTTGGGTAACTAAGTCTGGTGCAACGTTGGGTACTTTTCATCCATTAGTGGCTGAGTGGATGTGTTTTGCTGCCTTTTCTATTTCTTTCGTTATAACATAATAATTTTGTAAAGACACCTTGCCCGACTCGACCCTTGGTTTCTCTTTGCTACCCGAGTCCTTTCTGCCGCGTTTAACCTTATTTCTTCATAAAATGATGTTCAAACCTCATATGCGTGACTTGACCCTTTTTAAACAAAACACAGTAAAAAACCCGTATATCTGGACCTCAAAATGTTTAGATTTTAGTTATGAACCTTATCGCATCCATACAAAATCGCACATCGCATGTTTTAGAGTTTAAGTTATAAGAAATGGAATCAGCGATGCGATGCAAAGTACAGAGATGACGTGGTAGGTACGAGACCGCAGGCCACGGATTGCAAATCTTTAACATGAAGCAGTAGAGGTAAACTCTAAAAGATGCAAGGTGTGAAGCATGGAGGTAAACTCTAAAACATGCGAAATGCGATTTGCATTGTTGGAGAATGATGTGGCAAGGAGGATGGAGCCCACTACATTGGCAGAGTTATAAAGTGGCGAATGATTTCAGCGGTATGGTAAATTTTATGATGTTCCATATGATATGTGAATGTATTTCAAGGTATTTCAAATGACTGTGAAGTGGGGGGTGGAGCTTCTGTGGTGGGGCCAACCGCATCGCAAGTTAAACCGAATACCTTGCGGGCACTTTAATAGTAAGTTGTAATATTTGTGATGTGAAATGGTGGTTAAACAAGTAAAGTAGGAAAATTAAGTGGAAAGGCGGACAGGTAAGGTTTAATGATTTTTAAGGGAAATGAAATGAAAAAGGGGTTTGTAATGCGATGATGTGATTCAATCTCTGTTGTTGATCGAAGCTCAGATCCACGATCCTTACTCCTCCTTTGCTGTGGTTTGCCTATTTTGTTTCTTTGGCTATGCCCATTAGTTTCTTGGTTTTTTCGTGGAATACTTTGACTCATTCACTACTTGACCCACTTTAGCATTCATGACTTGACCCAAAGTGCACGTCTTGACCCAATCACGTTCACGACTCTGCCTTTTCTTGCTTTTTTTTCCTTAACTGCTTCTCTGTTTCCTTTTTCTTTGCTAATTGTCTAATGCTACTCCTTCCCTCCCTGCTGCCTTTGTTTCCTTTGATTATTGCTTTGGAAAAGATTTTGAATATTGACATCTATGTACAGTATGAAAAAATTTCAAATAAAAAGTTCACAGTCACCTTGCGATACTGTAAATTACAGGGTTCTAACAGAAGGTGCACCATGAAAGGTGATAGATTGAGACTAGATGCAGCAAAGCATGTAGGATCACCTACTTCATTACGCAGACAGAGACAGTCTCCCGCCAGATTTACTGGATACATGGCTCTTATGAGAAAGTGTATTGTGAAAAAACCATCTTCCTTTGAGGAAACAACGTAGCAACCAATTTGGGTTGACTCTATGGTAGAGGATTATGAATCCATCATCAATAACAGTGCATGGAAATTTTTCCCAAGACCGATCGGAAAATCATTGGTTGGATCTAGATGGATCTATAAGGTGAAGAAAGGAGCAGATGGGAGTGTGGAGAAGTACAAGGCCAACTTTGTGGCCTGAGGATTCTCACAAGTTGAGGGAATCGATTATGAGAATACTTTGCACCAGTCGCGAGGTACTCTTCCATTAGATCTATCCTTGCACTCTCAGCGCAGATGGGGTTGCGCATTCATCAGATGGATATGAAAAATAGTTTTCTCAATGGAACTATTAAGGAAGAAGTGTACATAGAATAGCCAGAAGGTTTCGAGATATTTGACAGTGAGTCGCATGTGTGCTGACTCAAAAGAGAATTGTATGGGCTGAATCAAGCACCTCGTGCTTGGTACACTCAGATTGACATCTATTTCACTGGGTTGGGCTTCACCAAAAGTGAAGCGGACACAAATTGTACCATATTTTGGTTGATGGTAAGCTCTTGATTATCGTACTTTATGTTGATGATCTAATTTTGACAGGTGATGAGCATTTGATACATTATTGCAAAGAGGACCTTGCAAGAGAGTTCTAAATGAAGGACATGGGACTCCTTCACTATTTTCTTGGGTTGGAAATATGGTAGTGGGATGGTGAACTTTTTGCTTCTCAAGCCAAGTATGCCAAATATATTCTGGGTAAGTTTCACATGGAGAGTTGTAAACACATGGAGACTCCTCTTCCAGGAAATTGGAGGAAAGAGGATGCTACTTCAAGAGAAGTAGTGGACGCTACTATCTACAGGCAGCTAGTGGGTTCACTAATGTACTTAGTGAACACCAGAACAAAAATTTGCTACGCAGTTAACCAGCTGAGTCAAGCTATGGTTAAGCCGACCAAGATATTTTGGAAGGCGGCGAAGCATGTCTTGCGATATCTTAGATCCACTATGGATTATGGATTATGGTACAGACAGACAGAGGGAGTGAACCTTCAAGGCTTCATGGATGCAGATTGGGCAGGCAGTCCATTAGTCAGAAAGAGAACATCGGGAGGGATCTTCAACATAGGATCGACAACAATTTCTTGGTACAACAGGAAGCAGCGATTTGTGGCACTCAGTTCAGCTGAGGAAGAATACATGGCAGTAATTCAGGTTGCATGTGAGGCCATCTGGATGAGAAATATATTGGTTGGTTTGTTTGGTTCTCTAATGGATCCGACAGTGATACATTATGATAACCAGAGTTACATTAAATTCTTGGTTAATTCGGTATTCCATGATAGGTCCAAGCACATAGACATATGGTACCACCACCTTAGATATTTTGTTCAGAGGCCTATTGTGTTACTTCAGTAGATTCCCACGGAGGATCAAGATGCAAATATTCTGACGAAGGTGCTCACCAAGAGAAAATTTGAATACCACAAAAGCAGGATCAGGGTGGCAGATAATCCCCTTCTTGTTAAGAGGGAGTGTTGAAAGTCCAACAATAAAATACCACACATACACTAGTGTGGGACCACAGGTCCAAGTGATACATTAGTGTGATGGTCAATTCAATTAATTAAATTGGTGTAGTGTCTAATTTAATTTTCCCTTAATTAAATTGGAAAATAAATTGTAATCTTATCTCATGATCACTTGTAAAAGTTAACTGAGTGTGATAAACTCAGTTAGCTCATGAATTTTGAGTTAAGGGTGGTTGGTGAGGCATGTAGAGTGATTCTATTAGTTATGGAATTCGAGTTGCAGTTAGTGCAATAGTTTAATGCATGAGTAACCAGTTAACTCAGTTAGGTGAGTTAAAGTCAGTTGAACTAGCTATAAATGGTTTTTGTACTAGTGAGAGATCAAGTGAATTAAATCATGTTTGATTCACAATTAGTGATCTACCATGCAACTAATGATTTAATATTAATAGCTGCATGCATGTCAGTTTCAGTGGAGACCCAGTTGACACAAAGGTTAAATGGATGTTAACTATCAGTTGTATCATTAGTAGGTAGCCCGCATGAAACCAGACATTCATTGGATTGTCCATGATTCTTGCACAGTTTAGGAAGGCCAAAATTCCTAAACAATAGGGATTTCATTCAGTAGGGATTACACAAGGAAGGAATTATGTTTAGAGGTAGGAAATTGGCTAAGTGTTGGTTGATTTTGTCCGGGACAGTGTGAGATGATTAGCAGAGTGCAAGAGACTCTTGTGAGAAGAGTGCATTGTAATTATTTCATGATTCCATGGTGAATACACAATAGAATATAGAGGGGTTTTGAGTAGCAAGCTTTCCCTGGGAAATTATCTGTGTTGTGGTTTGATTTGGTTCTTTCTTTACTTGTTGTGATTGGAGACTGTGTTTATTTTCCAGAATTGATTTGTAGAAGTATTCAGTATCTTTCTTTAGTATTGTTAGCCTCCCGTATTCACAGTTTCACTAGGTGACTATGGATTTTCTACAATCTGCTGAAAATAATATTCCTTGACTATCATCTATTTTCAGAAATATCACTACCTTCATTACTTTCATTTAACCTATCCACTGTCTCTCATTTCACCCATTCAAATCATTTTCTTACTCTAAAATTCTTGGTTTTGACCCCAAATCCCTCATTTATACCTTTTCCCATCACCTAAAAACCCATTTAAACCCTTCCCCCTTCATTCATTTCCTTTTCTCCCTCAAAAAAATGCAAAAAATCCTTTTTTGCATTGTTTTAAAACTAAATTTTTCTATTCGGGACCCATCCTTTTTAATTAAACCATGTTTTAATTGAAAAAACTGAACCCCTTTTTTATTATAACCCGCCTCTTTTTGTATTAAAACCTATGCTTTAATAAACCTAACCCCCGCTCTAAACCTAAACCTTCCTACCTGCATTATACCATAACCCCACGTTACGTTTAAAGCCCTCATTCCATTATACTTTCGGGCCCCACATCTTAATATAAGCCTGTCGCTTCACCAAACCCTGATCATCATTGGATCTCCATCATCTGATCCAATAGTCCCCATCACATATTGCGCCCTCAACCGCCTGGCACTTAGCACCTCCGAACCCCGCGAAATGGGTGGTATTACCGCCAGTCCTCCCTGCCACGCATTGTCTCCTCTCTGGCATCGCATCCCTCCGCCTGATACCATTTACCACCTCCCTCTTGTGTGAAAACCACCATACCACCTTCACATCATAAATCAAAATCGCCGACCTGTTTCAAATGATCCAAAGCCCTGTGCCTTTCCAATAAGCCCCGGTCCCTTGAATTAACCCCTGTAACACGTCCAAAAGACCCAATAGGCCCTAAAACAACATAGAAGCCCCCACAGGTTTTTAGTTAACCAATTTGTTTTAAATATGCAGGTGATGTACATGGCGGAAAATGCATAGTTTTCATTTTGATAGACCAAGAATTATTGAATTAAGGTATTCTGGGTGATGATCTAGTAGCCTTACTCATTTAAAAGGGTCGGGAGTGCAAGATCAAGCATAATCACCAATGGATCATGACAATTGATTATCACTCATTCACTCTGGAGGCAGCTAGTTGTTTTCAAATAAGCATAGTAAGGAAGAAATGAAAGATTTTATAGTGGCTACACAGAGATGCAAGAAAATAAATAACACAGTCAAGAAACCGTGACAGTAAAGGTTAAAAGGATTAAAATCTTAAATCAAAGGCTAAAGGATTAAATCAAAGGGTAATGATGAAGAAACAGGATTAGAAGACAGAGTTAAAGAGATTAGAGATAAAAGCAGATTAAAGGAATAAAATAGAGAAACAAGAGTTAAGGGAAAGATAAATCTAGGTTTAAAACAAATCAAGGTTAAAGGATAGATCAAAGACAAATTAGCGAAGGAGACAGATCCGAATGATAAAGAAACTCAGCAATTACTTCTTCAAAACACATTTTTCCACCTGCAACCTTATTTCACCTAAATAAAAGCAACTACAGCTATTGAAGCAGTCAGAGATATTTTTAAACAGCTCAACAGTTATTGTAAAGTTAAATTAAAAACCTTAAAAGTCAATAATGTCCTAAAAATTTAGCTCAGCAGTTAAGTTAGAAGTTATTGTTACAGTGAGTCAGTCACAGATATTCTGCCTTGGGACTTGCATGGTCTCAAAGGTCAAGATTAAATTAACTCTATAATAAATATAAATATGTCACCCTAGGTTAGGGAAACCTCCTCATTTTGTAGATAAATACTGCATGTATTATTCATTATTATTGTTGGTTGGTTGATGGGTTATTTTTGAGCTAGTTGATAAGCTGTTAAGCTGGATTTGATCAGATTCTGAGCTGCAAAGATTGTTGCACTAGAGTATTGTAAATGTTTTGGACATCAGTAATACAAGCACATTCACATGATTCTTGAGCTATGTTAATGGTGATGTTATCATTCTTTGTACATGTTTCTCTTTTGTTTTCCATATTGTCCATCCTTTCTCTAATAAAAGAACAAAAAATTTAGATTAAGATATTTTGTCTTGGCACCTTAATTTTGTCAGCTTCTTTCATCTCAATGTTTTCTTCTGCAATGTTTGATTAGAGAATTCAGGGTCTTCATGCTCTTTAGTTCCACCTAGCTTGTTGCCTTGAAATTTACTCAGTAGAGTCCAGCCAAAGAAGTCTATGGTTTTCCCTGTCCTTTGGTTTTGCTTGAAATGTTGTTTTTAAGGTCTTCTTTGAAGTTCACTTAGTAAAGTCCAGCCAAATAAGTCTATGGTTTGCCCTGTCCTTTGGTTTTTCTTAAATTGTTGCTTTAAAGACCTTCTTTGAAGTTTCATTAAAGAATTCTTAACTTCTCTTTAGTTTCACTGACTGTTATCTTGAATGTTTTCTTTTGTCTGAAAACAATAACTAGAGAATTCATGGGTGTCCTGCTCTCTAGGATTGCTAGATTGTTGTCTTAAGGTTTTCTTAGTAGAGTCTAGCCAAAGAATTCTATGGTTTTCCCTGTCCTTTGGTCTTTCTCAAAT
Organism: Pinus albicaulis; assembly: GCA_034641835.2. Classification (NCBI taxonomy): domain Eukaryota; kingdom Viridiplantae; phylum Streptophyta; class Pinopsida; order Pinales; family Pinaceae; genus Pinus; species Pinus albicaulis. The sequence continues at coordinate 1,678,963,165 of CM076579.1, read as the reverse complement.
AGTTATCTTAAAGGTTTTTCTTGTTTGAAGTATAGTTAAAGGATTCTTAATTTCCCTTTAGTTTTACTAAATTTACAACTTGCTATCATTTCATATTTCATCTAATCTAAGAAATCCACTTGATATAGTTAGCTTTCCCGATGAAAACCCTTGCAAATTTGATGTACAATTAAAGCCTCTTATGACTCCATAGCCCAATGGTTTTATGCTTCTCACAGGCTATCTATTCAACTGAAACACTTATTCAATTATTCACACAATCTTCCAACCAATCAATCAAAACCAAACAAACAAGTCCTAGAACTTCATAACTAGCCTAAAATTAGAAAACATAAGCATAGAGATAAATCATTTAAAAACACAAATACAGAGAGAGCCCTCTCTGAGTCCAGGAAAGTTAGGTCCTTGGACTCCAAAGTGGTTTGATGTGGTTCCCTGCAGAGTTTTTCTTGCCATTATTGCAAATCACGGGGAGCCAACAATTATATTGCATGATCGAATTGAATACATGAAATACATATTGTTTGTATAATTTTTACAAGAAAGGTCACGAAGCTTGGCCTTGTAGTCAAGGAATCATAGAAGAAGATCGTAGATGTACAATTTGAGTATGATATAAAGATCAGTGAGCTAAAAATGAATCTGCAGCCAACCACACCACAAGAAGTAAGAGAGCAGAGGGAGATTGACCTGAATATTTCAGTGACAGGTATCTTCACGACAGTGCAGAATGTGGAAAGTTGTTGGATGATACTTTTCATATTTGGACTTCACTGCAGGAAGATCCAAATGTACAGAAGATAGAAGAAGGCATCCAACAGAAACATAAGCAGTTAGAGGAGACTCAGGAAACTGCAAAGACCTTTCCAGTATCGTAGAAGCTCTCCAAGATTAGTGAAGGAAAGGTACTTCAGAATCAGATAGAAAATCTGAGGAAAGAGGAGCAAGTTTTGACAGAGAGAACTCAACCATGGTAGGATGAGACTCTCCATATTTCGTAGGAAGTGGACGGGAAGCTCCAAGAGCTTCGACAAAGGGAAGGAGCATGGTTGTAAAAGACTTCAGGCCCAGTAATAGAGGCACTCCTAGAAGAGGTGCACAGTGAAGAGAATTAGGTCATTGAGATACTGCATCAGTACAACAATGCATACAACAACATCGACACAAAAGTTAGAGGCAAAGAAGGTGAGTGACTCAGGACGAGTCACATGTGAATGTTGGGGGCCTAATGGGGGCAGCCTAACTTGGCCTAGATTTTGGCTAAGACTCCGCATTTTCAGGAGTAGAGCATGAAGTGAACCACACAATGGAGCATGTTAGATATACTGGGCAATATCATAGGGCCTTCAAGGTGGGTCGAAGCCCCTCCTTTTTGTAACGTGTTTCAGGTTATATTGGCTTGTTTTTTGGAGCCATGGTATTTGGACCATGGTATTTTATCAATGTAATAATATATAAAGGGATGAAATTATATGCTTAGGACATCGATCATGGTTAAGGGAAAAATATTTGTGATATGTTTGTAGCGAAGGCAAGGCTCTGCAGCTAAGTGCGCAAAGACCTTGGAAGCATCTGCAGCTTAGTGTGCATGCTACCTACAACTATGTGTGCAGGTCAAATAACTAGTTGTAATCAAAGATTCATCATAATAAAGAATCCGTTTTGGGATGATATTATGTGTTCTTATGTGTTTTTTGTACCTATTTTCTTAATATATTTTATTGGGAAGTATTTAATACAATTGCATGTTATGACATCACACTGTTAATTTAAGATGTTATGTGATCTTGTTTATGTGATTAACTAAATGTGGCGAAGTAATTAGAAGTTGTATGCATAAGATAATACAAAAATAACACATTTTCGCATCCCTCAAGGCTACAGAAACATGGTTCTGCAACCACCCATAGTCACTTCGGGTGAGACTACGATCTACTTGTAGGTCATTGCCGAAAGGGCTAGTGATTGAGGGTTTTTTTGGTGCATATTATAGATCGAACATGGCTCATGCCCAAACAAGCCAGAAAATATATTTATAATTCTATTATAACTAGAAGGAAGAAGCAAAGAAAACCCTTACCTAGTGCATTCGCTAAGAAATGTTGTAGCACCTTCGAAGAAAACCCACAACAAGCCCTGGCCATAAAATTAATAAGTCTCTGAAGACACGGTGATCAATCTCATCCATAATAGTAAAGAGGTTTGTATACCTATAAGCTGGAAGAAACTCTTCCAATGTCGGGGTGGTTGTATCAAAATCCATGGAAGCTTGATGAGGAGGTCAGGACGCTGTGAGAAATAGGGAAGAAAACCATAGGAAAATTGTGAATAAAAGACTTGTTAGGTTTTAGCTTTGCACCTGAGCGAGAGAAACATGTTGTGGTGTCGAAATTGTGGCATCAGAGACAGATTTGGGGTAGGGGCACTTACCAAAACTCCCTTGCAAATCCTCACCGTTTATCACTGCGTTGGGTACATGGACGACAACGATGTGCCTAAGTGTCGAGTTCCTTGGTAATAAATATATGCAGGAAAACTCATACCATCGAGAGCTATAAATTTCCATGCAAACACATTATACCATTACCCATGAATAATGTTAGCCATCGCCTAATTTATGATGCGAGTAGACATAGTAGAAAAATCTAGATGGACGGTGTTACTGATAGGTGTTACCTCGAATGTGCGAATAAATATTTAGGTACAATAATCATACACTGAAAAATTATAACCAAGGTATGTTAATTACCCAGCAGTACCTTTCGAATCACCATATATCCTAGACTTAACACATTACTTACAACATGTACCAGGTGCATATCTTATGAGTGGAAACTAACATGAGTCACGTGATATAATTTTAACATTCTATTATTATTCTGAGACAACTTGATGGTAATTTTTTTCGTAAGTATTTATTTACTATTACTAACTTGTGGGAAAATACTGTTACAAGTGGTATCAGAGCCTCGTTGCAATACTATGGTCAGGATTGGGTGACTGATTTCAGAATTTATGTGTTGTGATCACAGCTAAGCGGAACATGAAATAATAATATTACAAGCAGGAAAATCAAATAATTGTGATGCACAATGGGGAAGGAAATAAACAACCCATACAACCGTTAGTGGAACCAAGCCATGTAGCTGGTACAGGTGTTAATGCAGAAGTTTCGGTACAGTTAGAGGGGAACCATAAAAAACCCACTACTATGTGTATGTAAACAGTTCGAAAGTTAATAATCGAGATGGCCAATATAAGGGTGGATAATGAGCAAATGATGTAGGATCAGGAACGAATATTGAATAGTTTTTCAGATCGCAAAAATCATAGAACTGCGATACCCAGCTCTAGTAATGAGGAGAAGAATGAAGGGAAAATACAGGAAGGTGAAAATGTGTGGGAAGGAAATCACACTCAGTATTCAAAACAAGATAAGGGTGGAAATGAATAAGCATCTAACAATGTTTCATACCGTCAAAGGAATAAGAAGAAAAAGACTAAATTAAAGGGGGAATTCAGAAAAATAAAACCTCCAATTTTTAATGGAGAAATGGAGGAAGCTACTCAATCTTGGTTAATTAACATTAACAAATGCTTCTAGATTTATGAATACGATGACAACATAAAGGCAAGGTTAGAAATATACTAGCTTCGAGGAAAGGCCATACTATGGTGGGAAGAGGTTAAGGAAATTCATGTAATCGATGAGTAAAAGGTGAGTTGGGGGGATTCCCAAAAATATTTTAAACAGAAGTATTTGAATGAATGTTTCTACGATGACAAGGCAAAGGAATTTCATGATCTTCGACTGGGACAACTCTCTATAGATGAGTATGCGACCAAATTTACATCAATGTTGAGATATGTGCCTTACATTCGGGATGAAAAAACCAAAGTGCAACGGTTTATGAGAAACCTACCCATCTATATGAAAGAACGATTGGAATTCTATAACCCTAAGACTATGCATGAAGCCATTCAAAAGGCATGAATTTCTATCAAAGGGTGAAGGGGAAAGGGGAAAGTGGTAAATCTTGGGTTTACAAGAAAGCACCAAAGAATTTACAAAATGTGAAAGGTATGAAAGGGGGGAATTTTAGGAATATACATAGAAATGAGTCGACCAAAACTCCTGGAAGAAGTCAACAAAAGTTTAAATCTTAGAATGAATCCAAGAAGATGTAGTTTTCTAGTAAACTAGAACTTGGCTCAGTACAAAAACCTCCCTTGCAACGTTGGGGTGTGGGGAGCCATATTATTATCAAAATTCCCCCCACCGTATGAGAGCAGAATGAGCTGCCAACTTGCAGGAAGCTTCCATAGTTGGTGATGTAGCCCGGAACATACCAAGGATTAATGTTGTCTTAGATGATCATTAAGAAAAATTTCAAACAACCATGATCGAGTTGGAAGGTAAAATTTTTAATCATGTTGTATCAATTTTAATAGATTTTAGATCTAGCTTGAGTTATGTTAGTCCTAAAATTGTTGAAAATTTTCACCTGCAAACCAATAAATTTAAAAATTCTTGGCTAGTGCAATTAGCTACCAGAGCAAAGAGGAAAGTGACAACGAAAGTAGATAACTGTACTATTGAAATAACATGTCAGATAATCAATGTAGGTATGAATGTGTTACCTTTGGGGTCTTATGATGCACCAATTGGGATGGACTGGTTGGAGGAACATTGGTCCTTAGTGATTTGCAAAGATAAAACCGTCAACTACCTAAGGAAGGAGGGTATTAGACAGGAGCTACAAGGAATTAGAAGGCCTATGGTATTGGGACCAATTACTGCCTCTCAGTTAGGCAAATGCATTCATAAAGGATTTTTGATATATGTAGTCGAAGTGGGATTTACTAATTCGATACATAAGTCAGTCTCCCTAGGAAATTTATTGGTAATTCAAGAATTCGTTGATGTATTCCCAGAGGAGATCCTAGGGTTACCTCCCAAAGGATATATTGATTTTACTATAGAGTTAATACCGAGGGATTTTCCAGTGTCTGAGACTCGTTATCATATGGGTATACCCAAATTGATTGAACTTAAGAAATTGCAAGAATTCATTGCTAAGGGTTACATTTGCCCTAGTGTATCCCCTTGTGGAGCTCCTGTATGTTTGTTAAGAAAAAGGACGAGACCTTAAGGTTGCGTATTAACTACAAGCAACTTACTAGGCTAACCTTCAAAAATAAATATCCTTTTCCAAGGATCGATGACTTGTTCAATCATGTGAAGGAGCTACAATATTCTCTAAGATAGACTTACGGTCTGGGTACCATCAAATGAGATTGAAATAAGAAGATATTCCTAAAATTTCTTTTAGCACATGCTATGGTCACTATGAGTTTGTGGTTTATGGTCACTATGAGGAAGTTGCTGAAGCTGCTGATAAAATTGAGACTATCATGGAATGGCATGGAATGACATTCAATCTTTCATGGGATTAGCAAGATATTATCAACATTTCGTTGAAGGATTTTCCAAGATAGCTTACCCCATAACAACCTTACAAAAAAATGCAAATATCTTCATGTGATATGTTTAATGCCAACATAGTTTGAGACGCTAAAACATTTATTAACTACTACCCCAATATTAAAGATTGCAAACCCAGATAAGGAGTTTATGGTATGCACTAACGCTTTTCAGGAGGGGGTAGGTGGAGTATTAATGCAGGAGGGCAAAGTGATTTCCTATGAATCATGGAAAATAAAAGAACATGAGCAGAGATATTATGCATTTGATCTAGAGCTAACAATATTAGTACATGCTCGAAAAGTATGGAGAAATTATTTTATAGGTAAGAAATTTGTACTGATGATAGATCATAACAGTTTAACCAATTTCTTTTAGAAACCTAGTCTCAATGCAAAACAAGTGAGGTGAACAACCTTCTTGGGGGGATTTGAGTTTGACATCAAACATCTTAAAGGGAAAGAAAACCAAGTGGAAGATGCTTAGAGAAGGAAATTGTATCACCTATATGAAATAAGATACAGTCAAGAAGAATTTAGCTTTTCAGATTTAATCAAAGAGGTTGTCAACAAAGACCTGAAATGTAAATTTTTATGGTAGAAAATCAATCAAACAAATAATTCAGAACAAAAAAATGATTACAATATAAATGAGAAAAAAAATTTAACATTTAGAGGCAGAATATATGTTCCTAATCAACAAGTTTTTAGACTATTTATTTTGGATGAATTCCATAAAGGCCTTATGTTTCTCACCCGAGTTATCAAAAAATATTTTATACAATTAAGAAAAAATATTTTTGGATTGGAATGAGGAAATACATCACAGAATATTTGGCCAAATTCTTATAGTGTCAACAAGTTAAAGCTAAGCACCAACACCCAATAGGGTTACTTAACCCATTACCCATTCCAGAATGGAAGTGGGAGGTAAACACTTTGGATTTTATCACTGGTTTACCTAAAACAAGGAACCAAAATGACTCAATAATGGTGGTGGTTGATAAGTTAAGCAAGAAAACCCATTTTATTCCTGTCCCATCCACATATAAAACTGGACAAATTGCAAATATTTTGATGCGAAAAATCTTTAGGTTGCATGGGATGCCTAAAGTCATGATCTATGACTGGAATGTAAAATTTACATCCGCATTTTGGAAAACTCTCTTTACAGGTTTGGGTACTCAGGTTCAATTTAGTACTTCTTACCACCCACAAACGGATGGACAAATCGAGCGGGTAAACTAGGTGCTAGAGGATATGGTGTGAATGTACATAATGCAGCCACCCAATAAATGGGAAGAGTATCTCCACTTAGTGGAATTCGTCTATAACAATAACTATCATGAGTCACTGAAGCTAATTCTTTTTGAAGTTATCTATGGGAGGAAATGCAAGACACCTATCAATTGTACTAACCCAGAGGACAAAATTATGTTGGGACCTGATATGTTAGCCAAAATGGAAACCACTGTAAAACAAATTCGGCAGAATATGAAAGTTGCACATGACAGGAAAAAGGCATATGCAAACAGGAAAATAACTTATATAGAGTTTCATATTGGATATCATGTATATATTGGAGTACAAACTAGAAAAAGTACATTACAATGAAAGGGTTGTACAAAGTTAGCTCCTAGATACTGTGGACCTTTCCAAGTACTAGAAATAATTGTACAGGTTTCATACCAATTAGCGCTACCCGGTCACATACGAGTCCATAATGTGTTTCATGTATCTCTATTATATATATATATATATATATATATATATATATGACTCTAAACACATCATTCACTGACAAGACGTGCAAGTAAGAATGTAAACTAAATTCCTTGTCTATAATAGCTAAATTTGCTAAAAATTAGTCACTAATGACATTGCATTTTATGGACAGGTGTTTAATATTCCCAAATTTTCACATGATATTTGGAATATTAGAGTTCTTAATAAACTTATTTAATTAAGTAAACAAAAGGGTAGGGGGACCCATAATCCTCATGATGAATAAATATCCACTTTTTATGTGTGAATGTGGATTAATTAAACCTGGATCTATATAATGGGGTAGTGGAGAAGCTACTAATATGAATGGAGTGGTGATCATGTCTCATTAATGAGATAGATCATGGAGATTGAAGCATTCAATTGAGATCATGGAAGGCATCTCATGTATGAACATAGAGCATTCATGATGAAGTGATGGAGGAAGTAGTGCAATTAATGCACACATGATGGAGAGGGTGCACATTGCATCTATACATGATGGATGACTTGGAGAGACAGCGCAGTCAAACATGGAGGATCATGTCCACATGCACAACGCAGTTTAGATGAGGGCCAAGGCATGGGAAGGCTCAAAAACTATATAAAGAATATGAAGGAAAGAATGGAGGCATAATTGAGATTATTGATGTAAAGGTACGTTTAGATTTGGAATTGTCATGTGATATTCCATGCTTTCTTTGGTTATTTAGCTAAGATTGCAAGTGTTGTTTACCACTGGGTGTTCCTGGTCAGGAATCCCACCTCTTTCCTTGAGTGATCTCTTGGGAGAGGATTTTACTTCATTCTTCATCTAGAATTGGTGCCAAACATATTTCCATTCTAGCAGTTGCATATTCAGTTGCTGCAACTTGAAGGAGGAAGAAGGGAAGGCAAGATCTCAAGCTCCTAGCTTGTAGATCTGAAGGAGGTATCAGCCCTCAAAACTCAAATCTGTTTATACATCATATTGTAGCCAACTTTAGATCAGATCTAGCTTCATATTTGTATAACCCAGCAGTCAAAGGATCAAACCCTAGGAGGGTGATTTTCCAAAGTTGTAGATCTGGAAAATCCTTTCTGGGTTATCTTGGGTTCCCATCACATTGCCCAGATCTTGAATCTTGGCATCATCAGTGCTCCTGTGCTCCATATATATGCATTTCCCTTTGCAGTAGCCTCATGTACATCAGTATCAAAAGGGACAGTGCAGTATTTCTTCTTGTAGCTCATTAGTTAAGCTATACCTGCTTTGGCATGTTTCTAGGGTCATTCTAGGCCACTTATTTGACTAGATCCCCTCATCTTTTGTACATGATGTAACTGAATGACCTCCATATAATAAAAAGGCCCAGATTCTCTGGATAATCTGATGTTGTCTTTAGATTTATTGTTTACTTAGTTGCAGTTCTTATATTGTGTTTCAGTATTATTTCATTTTCCCTTTTGGGATATTACAGTGGTATCAGAGCATGATCTTTGGCTCAGCTTTTGGACACTTCATCTTTTGCATCAAAAGAATAAGCAGATAGATGAGATCTATTATGAAGGAGGATTGTATTTTTTCCACTCCTCTCTTTAGATCCATGCAAGATCTCTCCAAAGGAGTCAATCAAATGAAGAGAGAAAGGAAAAGGAAGGATCCAAGAGGAATATTTGAAGAGGAAGGTCCAAGCACTTCCTATCAACAACAAAGAAGACTGGAGAATGATAGATCTCCTCATAGATCTACTATTCCCACTTTCTTTGAAGAAGGTGAAGGGTATAGCAATGAAGAAAGAAGAAGACCTGAGAGTCATGAGACTCTCAGTTTGTATCTTGAAGAGTACAAAGCACAGTCTAGAGCATTCAAAAGGAGTCAAACTCTCCAAGAATTCTTTGAACTCAAAGAAGAAAGAAGATCCTATAGCAGCAATAGAAGAAAAAGGAACAATAGATTCTATTTGCCCACATTTTATGGGTCTTCCTCAAGCACTGTTAAGGCTTGGAGGACAGATTTAGATACATTCTTCAAGCTACATCCTGTAGCTGAGGGAGAGGCTGTCCAAATTGTAGCACTTCATCTTTTAGGTGAAGCCAATGATTGGTGATTTTGTCACATAGAGCATGCTAAGGTGACTAAAAATTCAGATTTCATTCACAAGTTGAGGAAGAAGTTTGATGTGAGAAAGACAGATATGTGCCACAAAGAGACATTTCCTAAGGAAACAAAGGAGTATGTTAATCTTGTCACTCTGGACAAGGAGTCACTGTATTCACCACCAGCTACAAAAGTACTTGCATCTAGAGAAGAGGCACTTGCAGCTTTGCAAGATAGTCTTGAGCTCTTAACACATAGGGTCCCATGCATGATTCAGGAGATGCATGAGGAAGAGGAGGAAGATTCCAGTGCCGGTACATTTATAGGAGAGAAATCATCACTCTTACCAGTAGTTGGAGACACCATTTTCCCGGTTGGAGGAACTCTTGTGTTCTGGCAAGAGGCTTCCACACATCAGTTTATCCAAGGTATGCATGCACTTTCAACACATAATGTTTTAGTATATCTTATTGAAACTTATGAGGAAATGCCATCAGGGGCCATGCATGACCAAGAGCTAGAACAAAATGTTGATTTGAAGCAGCAACATATCACAACACAGAGGACCCTTCATCTAATCAAGGAGGAGATGAAAAGCTATCCCAGTTTTTCATTGATGAACTACATTCAACCTCTTGAGTTGAAGTGTAGAGTTTCAGAAGATGGGATGAGCATGATCCTATGTACAATGACTGGTTATGAGACCAACATTGTGCCTTGCTTTGAGACAACATATGTATTACCATGCAAATATACATCGTTGTCACTTAGTAGCAATGATAATGAAGAGGCCCCATTATTCTTGGAGCATTCTGAAGGTAGCTTCACTCATGAAGAAATGGAGGTTAAGATGATAGATGGTAGAAATCTTGAGATGAGAAATATTTTCTCCTTTCTAGATGAAAATTTCTCAATGAGCATCTCACAGCTCAAAGAGAAACCTCTACCTGTAGCAGATCCAGAACTTCACTGGTTTTGGAACACCATTGATGAGAAGGTCTCATTAAGAGATCTCATTGGAGGTGCACTTCAAAATTTCATGGAGTGCAAGGTTCTTCATCAGTTTGGGGAGGATGGTATTCTACAAAGGGAGGATACCATGTTTATGTAGTACATCATTCATCATCCACATTGGGATGAGTGGGTGAGGATGATAAGCAAGGGGTTGCAAGACCACTTGCAGATATATCACATGGGCCAGCAAGAAGCTTGGTTACGATGGTTGCTCTTGGGTGAGTTTGGTTACTACCCAAAGGCTCCTATTTCTTTGATCCATGCCTTGAAAAACACTTATGTAATGAAGAAGGATGCATGGCTGCACTGACTGCTCTTGGGTGAGTTGGTTACCACCCAATAGCTCATATTTCTTTGACTCATGTCTTGTGTATCAATGACAGAATGCAACGGAAGAAGGCATGTTCATTTTGGTTGAGATATTTTGGACATCACATGACATCTCCCATGTTTATGTGTTTTTTATTGTTTGTAATATGGCATAATACTCTCATGATATGTGATAATGGAGTTTGTTTGTATTGGGCTGATATGAAATTCCATAAGTCATTTAGTATGTTGGTGTTACTCCATGATTCACATGATGATGTGAAGAGGCAGCAAGATATCTTGTTGCTTTGGCTTTTATTGGGGGACTTTGGTCCTACATACTCCCCTACTTTTCATGATAGTCTTGGAGGATGGTAGCAAGAGGCACTCCTTCGATGGCTCTTACTTGGAGAGTATGGACACCATACTTGGTATTTTGATGGTGTGGTGTGGCAGCAGGGAGCATTGCTGCATTGGCTACTATTGGGAGAATATGGTTTGACATCTTTGTCTACCCATATATCTATACTTCTTCTTTTGTACAATGTTGGGATGATGCTTAGATCCAACAAGGCCAACAGGGCTAAGGATGGAGGCATGAAAAGCATATCTTTACTTCATGTAGCATGGGATGGAGGTATACTTTCTGAGTTGGAGCTTTCCTCTTGTGGGAAGGACCATCTATATTTATGTATCTCATTTATTATGGAGGATGTTGGACAACTTATGGTTGTCACTTGGAGCTTCATGATTGATGAGGGACATCTAGTTACACAGTTAGAGATCACTCTAGACATTCTTGAGAAACAACTTTGGTGCTGGGCATACATAACTCATTGCAGCAAATGGGGAGAGCTTCCTTGTGTGGATGCCATTTGGATGGGGACAGATTGCTCTAGCATCTATTTTTGCAGTTGCTTGAGGACAAGCACCATTTTTCCGAGGAGGACTATAATATTCCCAAATTTTCACATGATATTTGGAATATTAGAGTTCTTAATAAACTTAATTAAGTAAGTAAATAAAAGGGTGGAGAGACCCATAATCCTCAAGATGAATAAATATCCATTTTTTATGTGTGGATGTGGATTAATTAAACCTGGATCTATATAATGAGGTAGTGGATCAACTACTAATATGAATGGAGTGGACATCATGTCTCATTAATGAGATATATCATGGAGGTTGAAGCAGTCAACTGAGATCATGAAAGGCATCTCATGTATGAACATAGATCATTCATGATGAAGTGATGGAGGAAGTAGTGCAATTAATGCAAACATGATGGAGAGGGTGCAAATTGCATCTAGACATGATGGATGACTTGGAGAGACAACACAGTCAAACATGGAGGATCATGTCCACTTGCACAACGCAGTTTAGATGAGGGCCAAGGCATGGGAAGGCTCAAAAACTATATAAAGAAGATGAAGGAAATAATGGAGGCATGCTTGAGATTATTGCTGCAAAGGTCTATTTAGATCTGGAATTTTCATGTGACACTCCATGCTTTCTTTGGTTGTTTAGCTAAGATTGCAAGTATTGTTTAGCATTGGGTGCTCCTGGTCAGGAATCCCACCTCTTTCCTTGAGTGATATCTTGGGAGAGGATTGTACTTCATTCTTCATCTGGCATTGGTACCACACATATTTTCATTCTCTGCAGAACACCTACCTTCAGGAATTACGCAATTTCTGAAGATCAGTTTCGGAGGTGGAGATTGTCTTCAGTATTTCAACTAAAGAACTGGTGTAGGATTATTCCTATCACCTTGGGCTTGAAGATCAACATTCCCAGGGCTTCATTTCATATCTGGCATCTGGCATCAGGCCAAGAGTTATTTACCTCCTAGCAGCAGCAATCCCATCAAGGATTGTGCAGTCTATCATTGCAGATCCAAAGGAGGAAGGAAGTTGCTAGCACTTCAACTAGTAATCCTGTGAGGGATCATCCCCTCACCTTGCCATCAAAATTTCCATCTGCCTGAAGCCTATTGCAACATATTTCAGAAGGAATAGAGCCTCTCTCTCTTGTACAATGCAGTTTTTGTAGCAGCTGCATATTCAGTTGCTGCAACTTGGAGGAAGAAGAGAAGGCAAGATCTCAAGCTCCTAGCTTGTAGAATTGAAGGAGGGATCAGCCCTCAAAGTTCAGATATATTTATACATCATATTGCATCCATCTTTAGATCAGATCTAGCTTCAAATCTGTATAACCCAACAGTCAAAGGATCAAACCCTAGGAGGGTGATTTTCCAAAGTCGTAGATCTGGAAAATCCTTTCTGGGTTATCTTGGGTTCCCATCACATTGGCCAGATATTGAATCTTGGCATCATCAGAGCTCCTGTGCTCCATAGATCTGCATTTCCTTTTGCAGCAGCCTCATGTACATCAGCAACAAAAGGGACAACGCAGTATTGCTTCCTGTAGCTCACCAGTTACATTGTACCTACTTTAGCATCTTTGGCTAGATCCCCTCATATTTTGTACATGGTGTAGCTGAATCACCTCCATATAATAAAAAGGATCAGCTTCTTTGCATAATCTGATGTTGCCTTTAGATTTATTGTTTACTTAGTTGCAGTTCTTATATTGTGTTTCAATATTACTGCATTTTCCCTTTTGGGATATTACAGGTGGAATCAGACGGAGAGTTCCTAGTAGATACACTATGTATTATCGATTAGAGAGAAACAACATTATGGAGGCGAGCCCTCATCCATGCTATGTTGAAGATTGCAACAAGAAACGGTGAAAGAGGCATCCAGAAACATCATCCTTGATCCTAGTAAAAAATAATCACCTAAACTAGGTGGGGCCCACACAGGCTATTTTTAGGTGTATGTCTATTGTTAGAAGGGTGATCATATTCTATAATTAACGGGAGACTAAATAGCAAATTCTATCTTTGGATGAATTTCTATTTTTAGAGATATGGGCAAAGTCTATTTATAGATCGCATATCTAAAAATAGAATGCATGTCGATTATTATTAGCCCTCAATAATAATCATACAATAAACAATAACTTATTCTCTTGGAGCACTTGATTTCAGTGAACATATTTGGCACATCAGTGAGTTGAAAAAATTACGCAATTCCTAGGGTGGTTGGTGAGTCATACATGGTGGACTTGGTTATAACTGATTATGGCGAGTTGTAATAGAGTTGGAAGAGTAGTTATGTGAGTTGTTATTTAATTTAACTCAGTTGTGCTAGTTGTAACTGAACATACACTAGTGATAGATGAGTGAATAATTATTTAATTAATTCACAAGCAGTGTCTCACATGAAACTGAAGAAATACAGCTATTAACTACTTACATGTCAGATCCAGTGGAGACCCAGTGGAGAGATAGGTGAAAAGGTCTGGTTGACTATCAGTTGTGACTATAGTGGAGCATTCAATGCATCCACACACACATTGTAGATGCCTATGAGTATTGTGCAGTCAAGGCAAGGCAAGGTCGAATTCATTCAGGGTTCTTCTTCAGCAGGGATTGCACAGTGGAGGCAGGCTATTAGGAGGCAGTAAATTGGTGCATGGAGATACAAATTTCTGCAAGACAGTGTGTGACGATTGTATATTGTATTGAGAGCTCTATGAGTTGAGCTTTGTATGAGATTGTTACATTTTCCATTGATATACATAATATATGATAGTTGGGGTTTTTAGCTTTAAGCTTTCCCAGTAAAACAACTTGTTATGTATGAATGTCTCCAGAAACTCTCAACATTCTTATGTTTATGACTATGGAAATGTCCATTATCTAATTTGTTATGTGCGATTGATTTTTCTTCATGTGTTTGCAATTGGCAATTTAATTTCCGCAAAGAATTAAGTAGAAGGATTACGTATTTAACATAAGGATTACATTGTTAGATCAAGAGAATCTGGTAATATACATGCATATTGTATAATTTCTACATGGTATTGGAGTTGTGTTATAAAACTTTTCTACATGGTTTCGGAGCTATGTTATAAATTTTCTACATGGTACGAGAGAAAGAATTATTTGGGTGCACGAGTTTGCAGAGAATATATGAAAATTTGGATGCAAAATTTTCAGAAAAAAATCGCATATTTGGATTCCTTGTGAAAAAATACCCAAATAAAAAAAAAAAAAAAATCGGTCGAATCGGAGCTCGGATGAGGGAGATATCTTCGATTTAAAGTCATCTCTTTTGTTAGAAAAATTTGAGATGGCGGGACAATTACAATGTGCGTGATTTGGAAAAGGAAAGGTGTTCCTTAGACTCAAAGCGATGGGACAAGACAAGAAGGTTGGGATTCGAGTTAAGAATCTCTATAGACTTGATGTAGATGGGATTTCTATAGAGCTTTCTACTGTTCGGAAGTGTGAGAAAGCCATGCAATTGAAGCTTGAAAGGGAGTAGGATTTGCATGTTGGTAAGAGTGAACCTTGGGATGTGGAGCAGCCACAAGATGAGGATCATGGAGTGGGAGAAACCACTCATGCAGAGAAATTTCGATCTAGATGGGCAGAGTGATTGCATGCAACTATACCACTAGGTGAGAGGTGGAGTGACATGCATGGATAATCCCAAGAAGAAATTTATGGGCAGGATTCATTGTGATGGTGTGGATCTCATGAATTGAACCTGGCTACGAGGAGCCCACAGAGCAGCAGTAGCAAGATCAGCTGGATTGGTGGAGTCAGATGTCGTGAGGACATGAAACCAAAGTGACAGTGTCAAATACTAGAGCGCGGATCAGAGTTGACAACAAGTACAAAGTGCATGGGTACAAAGTTCAACATCGCAGTGGTTCCTGAAGACATGTGCAGTAGCTAAGAAGAAGTCAGAATACTTTGATGACAGATGCATTATACTGATTGAGTTGTTTGGAGGCTATTCAATTTTGGAAGTGTTGCATGCAAAGAGTTGCAGGGTGCATGCATGGAGTTGCATGGCGCATGCAAAGATTGCAGGGCGCATGCAAATATTACAGGGTGCATGCATGGAGTTGCATCTCGCATGCAAGGACATTCCTTTCTTGTTGAAAGCGAGTGTTGAAGATTGCAACAAGAAACAATGAAAGAGGCATCCGGAAACATCATCCTTGATCCTAGTGAAAAATAATCACCTAAACTAGGTGGGGCCCACACAGGCTATTTTTAGTGTATGTCTATTTTTAGAAGGGTGAGCATATTCTATAATTAGCAGGAGACTAATTCTAGATGGTTGAGCAAATTCTATCTTTGGATGAATTCCTATTTTTAGAGATATGGGCAAAGTCTATTTATAGATTGCATATCTAAAAATAGAATATATGTCGATTATTATTAGCCCTTAATAATAATCAGATAATAAACAATAACTTATTCTCTTGGAGCACCTGATTTCAGTGAATAGATTTGGCACATCAATGAGCTGAAAAAATTACGCAATTCCTAGGGTGGTTGGTGAGTCATGCATGGTGGACTTGGTTATAACTGATTGTGGCGAGTTGTAATAGAGTTGGAAGAGTAGTTATGTGAGTTGTTATTTAGTTTAACTCAGTTTAGTGAGTTAAATTCAGCTGTGCTAGTTGTAACTGAACATACACTAGTGATAGAAGAGTGAATTAATTATTTAATTAATTCACAAGAAGTGTCTCACATGCAACTGAAGAAATATAGTTGTTAACTACTTGCATGTCAGATCTAGTGGAGACCCAGTGGAGAGATAGGTGAAAGGGTCGGGTTGACTATCAGTTGTGACTATAGTGGAGCATTCAATGCATCCACACAGACATTGGAGATTCCTATGAGTATTGCTCAGTCAAGGCAAGGCAAGGTCGAATTCATTCAAGGTTCTTCTTCAACAGGGATTGTGCAGTGGAGGCAGGCTGTTAGGAGGCAGTAAATTGGTGCATGGAGATGAAAATTTTTGCAAGACAGTGTGTGATGATTGTATATTGTACTGAGAGCTCTATGAGCTGAGCTTTGTATGATATTGCTACATGTTCCATTGATATACATAATATATGATAGTTGGGGTTTTTACCTTTAAGCTTTCCCTGTAAAACAACTTGTTATCTGTGATTGATTTTTCTTCATGTGTTTTCAATTGGCGATTTAATTTCCGCAAAGAATTAAGTAGAAGGATTATGTACTTAACATAAGGATTACATTGTTAGATCAAGAGAATTTGGTAATATACATGCATATTGTATAATTTCTACAGGTTAAAGTGCAGTGGAAAAACTTCAATGTAGAAGAGTCTACCTGGGAAGATGAAGGTTGGATGCTGGAATCATAACCTCATTTGTTTCAAGAAGCATGATTAAACACTAAGGAAAATATTTCGCTCAAGGGGGGGAGATGTAATAACCCTGGGCATATTGGCATTTTCATTTATTGGCATTTACACTTTCGTTTTACTTTTACATACTTCATAGAAACAAGTTGTGGTTTGAGTTTGGTAGAAGAAAATGGAAAGAATATTATAATTATTTTAGGATTTTTTTAATCCTGTTTATTCAAGGAAAGAAGGCGGGAATGAATTGAAAGAGGATCTTGGCTTCCAGGTAGTTAGAAAAATAATTTCTTCATCCCAAGAAGGGAAATGAGGAAACGGGAAAAAAAAATATAATCCTAAACAGGACGTTGTCAGGAGAAGGCAGTACGTTGTTAAGAATATTTGTCCTGATCTAGTAGTAGCGAGTGGGAAATCTGCGCAAGAACTGTGTGGACTGGACTGGAGTCTTGAGGTCCTAGTTTGGTAATGTTTTAAACTACTTCGTAATTAGGGAGGCTCGGGGGAAGGCCTGATAGCCAGCCTCGTTGGTTGGATGGATAACAAGTCATTCTAATCAATTTCCATAGCAAGGAGAAGAGAGATAAATGTTAATTCCTTGAAGAAGTGATTGGACCTTTTGTCATAGTAGGAAATGAATATACTTTCAATAAGATTTTATTTTTGTTTCAGATTGTTCAAATGATTAGGTAAAGAATATGCATTTACGAAAGTTTTGTTTCTAAGGAAATGTGCAAACTGTGTTTATGCATAGTAAATATTTTACATAAGTTTTGTTTCTAAGAAAATGTGAAAATTGTGTTTATGCATAGTAATTTGTTTTTTACGGTCAAGATATGTGGACTACTAATTAGAACAAAAATATCAATGAAATGCATATTTGAACTCTTTAATTAGGCCTAGGGTTTTACCCATCGATATACATCAAAGAGAATGAATAAGAGACTAACAACGTACTAGAAATGCATAAAAGAACCCATACTATAATTAAGGAGGAATAAGGCTGAAACTAAACATAAAATTGTTCTTGTGGCTACCCTTGCACACGAGTGTAGGGTCGATAAATTATGTGCAATTTTTATTGAGGGGAAGGCAACCTGGGTTAACCAGAAGCCACTTGGGTAGCTACTATGCAAAATTTCCTAAAGAAAACAATGCAATATTCATAGTTAATTAATCATATTAAGGAAACATTGAACTAAATGAATCCAGGAAATATATCATAGACAAAAGAACTTGAAGACAGTTAGTCTTCCCTAGACCGAAACCAGGGAAGAGCAATCTGCTTCTAATTGGAAGAATATTGTGTCGGAGCATCCGAACAAAATCGAAGGGGAGGGATTCCTATCTTGTTGGCACCTTCCATAATATACTGTGAACCAAAATCAAATAACCCTAGAAGAATTCAAATATTGATAGTAATTATGCTATCATGTAACAAGTAACTCTAAATACCAAATTTCATATTGAGAACGACATGTAAAATAGGAGCAAAACGAGTAATCCTCAAACAATTATATTCAATCACATCTATTCGCTATGCATTGTAAATATTGAAAAATAACTTTGACACAGTACCAATTATATAGACAGAGTTTAAGGAAAATATTATGCTATAATCCACAATTTCATTAACAAACATTTATCAAGAAACCCATCAAGTGGCGTACCATAGTTCAACTGGAGTAGAAAAATTAAATTGCAACCTATATCAATAATAAGCTAAGTCAACTGATACGGGGATACGGGGATATGGGGATTCGAGAATCAGATTCGAGATACGGTGACCCCCGGAATAGGACTTACGTCGAGTTTTACAGGACTTGGGGATTCCTCCAGCAGAAGCTACTTCATTATTCATCGACAGTCAATCAGCAATAAAGCTTACCAAGAATCCAGTTTTTCATTCAAAGACAAAGCATGTGGGCACCAAGTATCATCATATCAGATATCTCATTGCAAAGGACGTCATCAAGCCAGTATTTTGCCCTTCAGAAGATCAGACCTCCGACATTTTCACAAAACCTCTTGGTAGAATAAAGTTTACTAAGTTCAGGGATGAACTTGGTATCTGTTGTAATGTATTTTTGGATCACAGGGGGGAATGTTAGATGATCCAAAAATAATTTTTATCATAGGTTATAGTATTTGAATAAAATAATTATTAATTTAAGATATTAAATTAATAATTATTATTCTAGAATATTTAATATATTTGTGAGATATTTAGAATTAGAAATTTATTAATAAAAATTAGGACTCTAGAAAAGAGTCGTTTCCTAGGCTCTAAGTTAGGAGTGAAGTTAGTATTTTGGTTAGAAGCTCATTTATTGTAAATGGACACTTGTTTATTTTCCAAGTGATCCATAACTAGATTAAGTTAGAGCATAGTGCATATAAATAGGTTAGTTTCCTATTTTGAATGTAATGTGTAATGAGAGAATGTGAGAGTGAATTTACGTGTGTAAACTCCTGTAATTTTCCCTGTAATATTTTTGCTTGATCAATAAAGTTGTGTGTCTGAGGACACTTCTGCTCTTTCAAATTCTATCTTGTTTATAAGAAGCCTGTCTCTATATTATATTATTATGTAAACAATTTCGCAGATTAGGAGGTCTCAAACCTCAATGGTAACAACTTGTTGTCCTTGCAGGAATTCACAAAATGGAATGTACTCCGGCACCTTGTGCATAGAAATACCCAAGCAATGTATGATGTTGATAATCATGCCAAATAATGAGCGGATTCGGTGTTTTATAAGGAAAAATCGCACTTTTTTGAGACAGTGAATCCGACTGTACAGGATACGGCCGTATCCGTACTAGGTACGACAAGGATTCTCCGTACCCTATACGGATACGGATGTATCCCATGAATTGGGTACGAATCCTGGCAAATCGTATCGAATTCATCGGATTCAGGATTCGAAGCCCTTGGGGAACAAATCTGGTTTCTTAGATAATAAGTATTAACCGAAATGAAACCCTCTTTCAATACACCAAGAAGGCCATTGGCCTTAACATAAAATTATTATAATATGTAAGATATATGTTCAATCGGGAAGCAAACCCTAATAGGAGACTGTTAAATAATGTCGTAGGATAGTCAAAAAAGTTTACCTAAAACCCCAATATAACGACTGAGCAAGAAAATAGAGTAGGGTAAATAACACCTGGTCAAACAAAGACTTCATTAGAATCTATTCACATCTTGGACTAGCTTGTAAACGAACACGTGCATGTGAAGAAACCAGGCTTACCTATCACAAAAAAATAGGGTTTGTGAGCTAGCGAGAAACTATATTTAGAATTCGATTATAACTGGAAGGAAGAAGTGAATAAAACCCTTACCTAGTGAGTTCTCCAAGAAATTCTGTAGCACCTTTGAAGCAAACCCTAGGCATAAAGTAAATAATTCTCTGAAGACACGGTGATCAACCTTAGAGAAAGCAGTAAAGAGGTTTGTATACCTGTAACTTGGAAGGAACTCTGCCGATTTCGTGGTGGTTGTAGCGAAATCCATGGAAGCCTGATGAGGAGGTCAGGACGTTGTGAGCAATAGGAAAGAAAACCATAGGAAAATTGCGAAGAAAATACTGGTTAGGGTTTAGCTTTGCACTTGAGCGAGAGCAGCATGTTGTGGTGTTGAAATGGTGGCATCAGAGACATATTGGGGGTAGGGGCATTTACCAAAACGCCCTTGCCAATCCTCACCATGCATCGTTGCATCAGGTACGTGGACAACAACGATGTGCCCAAGTCTCGAGTACCTTGGGAATAGAGATATGAAAGGCAACTCATACTAACGGGAACTAGAAAGTTCCATGCAAACACATTATACCATTACCCATGAATAATGTTAGCCATTGCCTAAATTATGATGTGAGTAGACATAGCAGAAAAATCTAGATGGTTGGTGTTACTGATAGGTGTTACCCCTAATACGCGAATAAACATTTAGGTACAATAATCATATAGTCATATACCAAAACATTATAACCAAGATATGTTAATTACTCAGCAATACTTGTAGAATGACCATAGACCCTAGACTTAACACATTACTTACAACATGTACCAGGTGCATATCTTATGATTATAAATTAACATGAGTCACGTGATATAGTACGTGATATAGTGTTAACATTCTTTTATTTTGTGACAACTCTGTATAAAAAAAAATTATGTGTCTGTGTTTACTATTACTAACTTTATAAGAAAGCACTGTTACACTAACTTTGAACAATAATGCTAAATGCCTTTTTTTTTTCTTAAAATTAAGAGAAAGTGTAGCATTTCAATTATAATTGGTAGATAAAAAGCTACATGAAAATACATTCTCTCTCATGATTATTTAAAAATCAATTGTTTTAATATCTAAATTAATAGTAAAAATGTATAAACAACTTAGATGGGCAAAATACTTCATAAAATTGTTTCCAAATCTACCATAGTGGCTAGCAAGAGTTTTCCAAAGAATGTGATGGTGATGTTCTCTATGAAAAGTGTGTTGCGTACATGCTACGAAAGGAAACGTTCAAGACGAAAGTACATGGGAGGAGGAGGACCAACTGTCCGTCAAACGCTGTGCTCAGAGTCTATGAGACTGACCGGGCAAATTTTTCTTTGTGCTAAAGACCACCGCCCACCATGGGATAACTCTGTACGAATAAATTGATAAACTAAGTTTCCATAAAGTTATTCAGCAATTTCCCCACACCTTCCTCTCATCTCTGCGCTCCATGTATCCTTTTTTTCATGATATGATTGAAGAAGAGCAGACCAGAGCACCATAAAGATTCATTCCATTTTTTCCATCTCATGGAAGACCACCACCCACCATTCTCGAGAAAAGAGAAGGAACGTAATAAATCTGCATCTCGTGTAAGAGATTGGTTGAGTAGTAGGGCAGAGGGACGGTGGGTAAAACGAAAGACGAAGCGATTGACAAAGACCTTGCGACTTGAGTGGGGAGAGGGGCGTTGTTTGTTTTTAGAGAGAGTTTAACATCCTGGCAGGCCTGTGAGCTGTTCGCATTGAAGATGCCAAATATTTTCTTTGTGGTAAAGACCACCACCCACAAATTGTCTTTTGTTTGGCATATTCAATGCGAACAGCTGACAGGATGTTAGACTCTCTGAAAACAAACAATGCCCATCTGCCTCACTCAACTCTCAAAAGTCTTAAACATCTTTAATGCGAACAGCTGACAGGATGTTAGACTCTCTGAAAACAAACAATGCCCATCTGTCTCTCTCAACTCTCAAATTGTCTTTTGTTTGGCATCTTCAATGCGAACAGCTGACAGGATGTTCGACTCTCTGAAAACAAACAATGCCCATCTGCCTCACTCAACTCTCAAAGTCTTAAGCATCTTCAATGCGAACAGCTGACAGGATGTTAGACTATCTGAAAACAAACAATGCCCATCTGCCTCGCTCAACTCTCAAAGTCTTAAGCATCTTCAATGCGAACAGCTGACAGGATGTTAGACTCTCTGAAAACAAACAATGCCCATCTCACTCAACTCTCAAAGTCTTAAACATTTTTAATGCGAACAGCTGACAGGATGTTAGACTCTCTGAAAACAAACAATGCCCATCGGTTTCTCTCAACTCTCAAATTGTCTTTTGTTTGGCATCTTCAATGCGAACAACTGACAGGATGTTAGACTCTCTGAAAACAAACAATGCCCATCTGCCTCACTCAACTCTCAAAGTCTTAAGCATCTTCAATGCGAACAGCTGACAGGATGTTAGACTCTCTGAAAACAAACAATGCCCATCTGCCCTACTCAACTCTCAAAGTCTTAAGCATCTTCAATGCGAACAGCTGACAGGATGTTAGACTCTCTGAAAACAAACAATGCCCATCTGCCTCACTCAACTCTCAAAGTCTTAACCATCTTCAATGCGAACAGCTGACAGGATGTTAGACTCTCTGAAAACAAACAATGCCCATCTGCCTCACTCAACTCTCAAAGTCTTAAGCATCTTCAATGCGAACAGCTGACAGGATGTTAGACTCTCTGAAAACAAACAATGCCCATCTGCCTCACTCAACTCTCAAAGTCTTAAACATCTTCAATGCGAACAGCTGACAGGATGTTGATGTTAGACTCTCTGAAAACAAACAAATTGTCTTTTGTTTGGCATCTTCAATGCGAACAGCTGACAGGATGTTGACTCTCTGAAAACAAACAATGCCCATCTGCCTCACTCAACTCTCAAAGTCCTAAGCATCTTCAATGCGAACAGTCAATATGGGATGTTAGACTCTGAAACAAACAATGCCCAACCGCTTCACTCAACTCCCAAAGTCCTAAACATCTTTAATGCGAACAGTTGACAGGATGTTGATGTTAGACTCTAAAAACAAACAATGCCCATCTGTCCTCTCAACTTCCCAAATTATCTTTTGTTTTGGCATCTTCAATGCGAATAGCTGACAGGATTTTGACTTCGAAAACAAACAATGCCCATCTGCCTCACTCAACTCTCAAAGTCTTAAGCATCTTCAATGCGAACAGCTGACAGGATGTTAGAGTCTCTAAACAAAACAATGCCCATCTGCCTCACTCAACTCTCAAAGTCTTAAACATCTTTAATGCGGTGAACAGCTGACAGGATGTTAGACTTCTCTCTGAAAACAAACAATGCCCATCTGCCTCACTCAACTCTCAAAGTCTTAAGCATCTTCAATGCGAACAGCTGACAGGATGTTAGACTCTCTGAAAACAAACAATGCCCATCTGCCTCACTCAACTCTCAAAGTCTTAAGCATCTTCAATGCGAACAGCTGACAGGATGTTAGACTCTCTGAAAACAAACAATGCCCATCTGCCTCACTCAACTCTCAAAGTCTTAAACATCTTTAATGGGAACAGCTGACAGGATGTTAGACTCTGAAAACAAACAATGCCCATCTATCTCTCTCAACTCTCAAATTGTCTTTTGTTTGGCATCTTCAATGCGAACAGCTGACAGGATGTTAGACTCTCTGAAAACAAACAATGCCCATCTCATGGAAGACCACCACCCACCATTCTCGAGAAAAGACCATGGAAGACCACCACCCACCATTCTCGAGAAAAGAGAAGGAACGTAATAAATCTCATGGAAGACCACCTCATTTTTTTCCATCTCATGGAAGACCACCACCCACCATTCTCGAGAAAAGAGAAGGAACGTAATAAATCTGCATCTCGTGTAAAAGATTGGTTGAGTAGAAGGGCAGAGGGACGGTGGGTAAAACGAAAGACGAAGCGATTGACAAAGACCTTGCGACTTGAGTGGGGAGAGGGGCGTTGTTTGTTTTCAGAGAGAGTCTAACATCCTGGCAGGCCTGTGAGCTGTTCGCATTGAAGATGCCAAATATTTTCTTTGTGGTAAAGACCACCACCCACAAATTGTCTTTTGTTTGGGATCTTCAATGCGAACAGCTGACAGGATGTTAGAGTCTCTGAAAACAAACAATGCCCATCTGCCTCACTCAACTCTCAAAGTCTTAAACATCTTTAATGCGAACAGCTGACAGGATGTTAGACTCTCTGAAAACAAACAATGCCCATCTGTCTCTCTCAATTCTCAAATTGTCTTTTGTTTGGCATCTTCAATGCGAACAGCTGACAGGATGTTAGACTCTCTGAAAACAAACAATGCCCATCTGCCTCACTCAACTCTCAAAGTCTTAAGCATCTTCAATGCGAACAGCTGACAGGATGTTAGACTTCTAGTAACAAACAATGTCCATCTGCCTACTTCAACTTTCAAAGTCTTAACCATCTTTAATAAAATGACAGCTGACAGATGTTAGACCCCAGACTCTCTGAAAACAAACAATGCCCAACTGCCTCACTCAACTCTCAAAGTCTTAAGCATCTTCAATGCGAACAGCTGACAGAGTGTTAGACTCTCTGAAAACAAACAATGCCCATCTGCCTCACTCAACTCTCAAAGTCTTAAGCATCTTCAATGCGAACAGCTGACAGGATGTTAGACTCTCTGAAAACAAACAACGCCCATCTGCGTCACTCAACTCTCAAAGTCTTAAGCATCTTCAATGCGAACAGCTGACAGGAAGTTAGACTCTCTGAAAACAAACAATGCCCATCTGCCTCACTCAACTCTCAAAGTCTTAAGCATATTCAATGCGAACAGCTGACAGGATGTTAGACTCTCTGAAAACAAACAATGCCCATCTGCCTCACTCAACTCTTAAAGTCTTAAGCATCTTCAATGCGAACAGCTGACAGGATGTTAGACTCTCTGAAAACAAACAATGCCCAACTGCCTAACTCAACTCTCAAAGTCTTAAACATCTTTAATGCGAACAGCTGACAGGATGTTGATGTTAGACTCTCTGAAAACAAACAATGCCCATCTGTCTCTCTCAACTCTCAAATTGTCTTTTGTTTGGCATCTTTAATGCGAACAGCTGACAGGATGTTAGACTCTCTGAAAACAAACGATGCCCATCTGCCTCACTCAACTCTCAAAGTCTTAAGCATCTTCAATGCGAACAGCTGACGGGATTTTAGATTCTCTGAAAACAAACAATGTCCATCCGTCTCTCTCAACTCTCAAAGTCTTGAGCGATTGACAAAGACCTTGCGAATTGAGTGGAGGAGAGGGGAGTTGTTCAGCTGTTCGCATTGAAGATGTCAGATATTTTCTTCGTGGTAAAGATCACCACTCACATCTAACATCCTGTCAGCGGTTCAATGGCATTGAAGATGTCAGATATTTTCTTCGTGGTAAAGATCACCACTCAGAAATTGTTCTCTGTTTGGCATCTTCAATGTAAACAGCTGACAAAATGTTAAACTCTTTGAAAACAAACAATACCCATTTGCTCCACTCAACTCTCAAAGTTTTAAGCGATTGACAAAGACCTTACGAATTGAGTGGGGGAGACGGGCGTTCAACTCTCAAAGTCTTAAGCGATTGACAAAGACCTTGCGAATTGAGTGGAGGAGAGGGGAGGAGTTTGTTTTCAAAGAATTTAACATCCTGTTAGCTGTTCACATTTAAGATGCCAGATATTTTCTTTGTGGTAAAGATCACCACTCACAAATTTTTCTCTGTTTGGCATCTTTAATGTAAACAGCTGACAAAATGTTAAACTCTTTGAAAACAAATAATATCCATCTGCTCCACTCAACTCTCAAAGTCTTAAGCGATTGACAAAGACCTTACGAATTGAGTGGGGGAGAGGGGCTTTGTTTGTTTTCAAAAAGTCTAACATCCTGTGAGCTGTTCGCATTGAAGATGCCAAATATTTTTTTTATGGTAAAGAGCACCACTCACAAATTGTCCTCTGTTTGGCATCTTCAATGTGAACAGCTAACAGGATGTTAGACTCTCTGATAACAAACAACGCCCCTCTATCCACTCAAGTCTCAAAGTCTTAAGCTATTGAGTTGAGTGAAAAAGAGACATTGTTTGTTTTCAGAAAATCTAACATCCTGTGAACTGCTCGCATTGAAAATGCCAAATAGTTATTTTCTTTGTGGTAAAGACCACCTGCATCTTCAATGCGAACAGCTGACAAGATATTAGACTCTCTGAAAACAAACAACGCCCCTCTGCCCCACTCAACTCTCAAGTAAACAACTTAATGGCTCCCTCTTTGTTTTGCATGCATCTATTTTCGATGCTCCAGCCCACAGCGTTTCGCGGACAATGGAATTGAACAAAACGGCATTGGTTTGTTATTCAACGTTTTCTTTCGTAGTAGGTACGCAACACATTTTATGAAGAGCTAAAAAAATACAATAAAGATAGTGATATCACAATCACATTATTTGGAAAAATCTTGCCAATTATATCTATTTGGAAGTTGTTCCATAAAGTAATTGTTTATTTATTTTTTATTTTTAATTATTATTATAATATAGTAAGAAAAAAATTGATTATAATCTAGTTATCAAATGAGTAATGTTGTTTATATTAAGGTAGATTCATCTTAATTCTTGATTTATCAAACATTTTAGGGATCCAATTTCTTGAGTTACAAATTTTTTTTTTGAATTTAAAATTCGAGGAAATACTTGCACCTCCAGAAATTTGATCCCTCTCAATGCTTAATAGATCTAGAGTTAAGATAGATCTAGGATTTGATCTCTCTCAATGCTTAATAGGTCTAGAGTTTGAATTATGATTGGCCACAAAAAAATATGTTGATGAACATATGATTAATGTATTCATTTTAAATATATTAAATATGTTTAACATTATACATGTACCATTATATATTACTACAATAAAAATAAGAAGTTATAATAATGTTAAATGATTGAAAATGAAAATAATAAGAATATAGTGGACTATTCAAAAATCATGAGAAATTAGTGAGTTACTATTGAAGCTCCTCGAAATGGCCATAGATGAATAACTTTCTTAACCAAGTGTAATCCCAAAAATGATATCTAAGAATATAGTTGATTTCTAGATTCATCTTAACTTCAGAACTACCAAGTTTAGAGAAAGATCAAATCCCTTGAGTTGCGAACCTTTTCTATAGTGAAATGATATTTGATCCCTCTAAGTTCTTAGTAGATTAGAAGTTAAAAAAAATATAAATCATTATATAATTTTTTATTAATAAAAAAATTTACAAAAAATATTATTTAGTATTTTTTCATTTGGATTTTATTCTTTTGTTTTTTTTTCATTTTAATGTTACATATGTGATGCTTTTATTAATAAAAAGTTTGACCAAAATTATCATTTAGTAATCTTCTAATGTGGATGTTATTATTTTTTTGTTGTTTTTATTTCTTTTGAAAATATTTTGCTTTTGTTTTTATTTAAATTACAAAATATGCAATCAAATTTATCTTGAGAAATTTATTAAATTACACATTGATAAATCTACTTATTAGGCAAACACAAAATAATTTCATATTATTTTTAAATATTATATAAACATTATATTAAAATGTTAAACATATATGGAAAAAATAGAAGATATAAAGGATAAACTTGAATTCAATTTTCCGTTAATCATAGATGTACATTTATGATACATTGCTGTGATTCTTGCATTCATATTCCAATGTTTTTTAGACTCTTTTTGACCGCTCAACTCCCCTAAATTAAATAAAGCAAATGCAACACACACAACGTGAGATAGAGCTCACACAACTTGTCATTAGCTCAACGACAACATCACATATTTATAGCATAGGCACTCACCTAATCTTCATAAGTTTGGAGCAAAAATCCTGAACTGGTGGAATTAAACTCTCGTTCAACAAACCATAACAACTCCTATTTCTACATTATTCTAGATTATTCTCACATCCTCCCTTAATGGAGAAATGGATTTTCTACAACACCTACTTTACTTCCAAAAAATTCAAACTTGAGTTTACCAAGAGGCTTGGTAAAGATATCATCCATATTATCCTTGGTATTACAAAATACTAAATCAATTTCATTTGATTCAATCTTCTCTCGTACAAAGTGGTATTACAGCTCAATGTGTTTTGATCTAGCATGATATATTGGATTGTGTGCTAATTTGATAGCACTTTGATTATCATAATTTATGCATGTTGAACCACTTTGCTCCTCTTCGAGATCTGCAAGAATTCTCCGAAACCAAACAACTTCATAGGTGGCATTGGTCAAAGCTTTGTACTCATATTCTGTTGATGATAAAGAAGAAATTGGTTGTTTCTTACTACTCCATGACACAACCCCTGATCCTATATGAAATGCATAGCCAGAGGTAGATCGTTTGTCATCGGGATTTCTTGCCCAATCTGAATCAGAAAAACCTGTCATTGCAACATTAGATTCATCAGTAGACATAATACCTAAATTGATTGTTCCTTTTAAGTATCAGAGAACTTTCTTTGCAGCGTTCCAGTGATTTCCTTAAGGCTTAGCCATAAACTGACTAAGGATACTGACTGAGTATGCAATGTCTGGTCTGGTAGTGGTGCGATAGTTCAGACTTCCCACCAATTGACAATATAAAGTTCCATTTTCCTCTTTAGTTCCATCTTCTTTGTACAACTTTGCATTCTGTTCTAAGGGAGTTGACATAGCTTTGCAATCATTCATATTGAACATTTTAAGAATCTCCTTTGTGTATTTACTTTGAGTGATCAATGTTTTACCAGGCTCTCTCCATACCTCAATTCCTAAACAGTAATGCAATTCACCCAGATCTTTCATTTCAAATTCCTGAGACAACTGAATTTTAATTTCTTCAATTAACTTGTAAGCACTGCCTGTGATAATGAGATCATCCACATATAAATATATTAAAGCAACATTTCCTTCTTCATCTTTCTTAACATACAGGTTAGGATCAATTTTGCTTTTCACAAACCCATTCTGATGAAAGAAGGCATCAATCTTTACATACCATGATCTCGGCACCTGTTTCAAACCATATAAGGCTTTTATTAACCTGCAGACTAGATGCTCCTGTCCCTATTTGACAAACCCTTCAGTTTGAACCAGATAAACTTCTTCCTTTAAATCACCATTCAGAAAAACAGATTTGACATCCAATTGATGTATATTCCAATTATTTTTTGTAGCTAAGGCAATCAGTACTCTAATTGAATTCAATTTAGCTACTAGTGCAAAAGTATCTTCATAATCAATTCCCTCTTGTTGAGCATATCCTTTTGCAACTAATCTCGCCTTAAATTTATCAATGCTACCATATGCTTTACATTTAGATTTATACAACCATTTGCTTCCAATTGGAACTTTTTTTTCAGGGAGTTCAACTAATTCCCATGTTTGATTTTTCATAAGAGAGTCATATTCATCATTCATAGCATTTCTCCATTGTTCATGCTCTTTAGCTTGTTCATAATCAACTGGTTCTACAACATTCATGATATTAGACATCAAGGCATAATCTCTATACCTTGCAGGAAGCTGGGTTTGTCGGGTTGACCTTCTTGGTTCTGCAATACCTGTTGGAGTTCCATCCATGATTCTCCTGCTTTGAGGTGAATCTTCCTCTCGTGATGAATCACTACTACTGGATGTGCTCATGTTGCTTTGATTCTAATCTTGAACTTGTGCCTATACCTGTTCCTGTTCTTGTTTAATTAAAGTATCAATTTTGACATGATCATCATTAGATATATTCCAAGCATCATTCATTGTATCACTTTTATTAGCATTCTCATGAAACACCACATCTCAACTTGCAAACAGTTTATGTGAACTAGGATCAAACAGTTTATATGCGTTCTGATCTGTACAATACCCAATGAAAACACACTTGATTGACTTTGCATCAAGCTTTCTTCTATTATCCTTAGGAATATGTGCAAAGGCAGTACATCCAAATACTCTTAAATGACTGACATCAAGTTTATGACCATAAAGAATCTCAAAAGGAGTTTGAAAAGCTAATTTCTTAGTGGGACTTCGATTCTTCAAATAAACAACAGTATTAATGGCTTCTGCCCAGAAACAATTAGAAATGTTTTTACCTTGAAGCATACTACGAGCACACTCCACCAGTGTTCTATTCCATCTCTTAGCAACACTATTTTTCTGAGGAGTATGAGGTACTGTGAACTATTGTTGGATCCCATGAAATTTACAATACCTGTTAAATGCTCCTGATTTATATTCACCACCCTGATCTTATCTGAGAATTTAAATGTATTTGCCTGTTTTCTTTTCAATCAAAGTTTTGAATTCTTTAAAATACTCAAAGACATCACTTTTCTTCGTATGAAATAAACCTATGTATATCTAGATCTATCATCAACAAAAATAAGAAAGTAGGAAGCACCACCAAGCGACCTAGTTTGCATAGGTCCACATACATTAGTGTGAATTAATTCAAGTATATAAAATTTTCTTTTCTCTGTATGAACGAGAAACTCCTCTCTATGCTTCTTACCAAGTGCACAAGCTTCACATGGTAAATGTTCACACTTCATAATAGGAAGACCTTCAACCATTTTTTTTCTTTGCAACAACAATAAATCATTGTAATTTAGGTTCCCATACCTGTGATGCCATAACTCTGTTGTTGACGTTGTTGTGCATGTCAATGCAACATGACGCTTCATCGTCACATCCCATTTATACAATCCACCAACCCTGATACCTGTGGAAACAACCCTATAGAGATCTTGAACATCTTTCACAATACACCCCAATTTACCAAATTCCACTTTTAAATTATTATCAGTGATAGTTGAAATAGATATCAAATTATTTTTAATACCAGGAACATACATCACATCATGAATCTATCTCATTTTTCCATTAGGTAAGTACACACTTATTATGCCATAGCCTTGAACTTTATGTGACCTGTTATCTCCTAGGTAAATGTGTGTGCAATCAGTTTTCTCATAGTATTTATCATACCATTCTTTATTACAAGTCATATGAGCTGATGCACCAGAATCTATGAACCAAGCAGTCTCATCATCAGTTTCAGCAGATAATGCAGCATCAGAAAGAAACAATTTAAGATTTTTAAATCCATCAGTAACTGAAGTGTCTTTGTTCATGAAATTTCCATTATGCCTTCTATGTCTCTGATTTGATTCATGATTCTTTCTTCTATAGCAATCTTTAGCTAGATGTCCAGGTTTTCCACAATAATCACATTCAATAGTTCTCTTAACATAAGAATAAGGATGTGTCATACCTTTCTGCTTTGTTTTAAAACGGCCTCTGTTCTTGTCCCATGGTCTCCCTTGGAATTATATTTTACCTCTTGCAATCAACGCCAAATCAGAACCATTTGAATCCAGTTCAAAATTTTTCATTCTCTCTTCTTCTTGAAGAAGAATTCCAGCCAATTCATCAAATGTAGGAGGCGTTGGTATAGCTGAGAGTGCTGAAATAAAGACTTTATAGTCTTGGACTAAACCCTTCAAAGCAATAGTTACCAAATCACTACTAGACACTTTTTCACCAATGTCACCAAGCTTATCGCTTAAGTCTTTAATTCTAGAAACAAAGTTTCTGATGCTTTCATTGGCTTCCATTTTGATAGATAGTAGCTTCGTTTTTAAAAATAAAATGTGGTTTGCATTAATAGTCTCGTACAAACCTTCGAGAGTTTCCCACGTGTGCTTTGAAGATGTACAGTCCCGAATGTGAGGAATGATGTTGTCCTTTACAGACATGTGAAACAACACTTTCACTCTCATTTCTCGCTTATCCCAATCAGGAATCGCAGCGGCAATAGTAGGCTTGGGCTCGTCACCTTTGACAATCTTCCAGAGGTTGTATGCCTCGAGAATGGTGACCAACTTAAACTTCCAATTGACGTATTTTTCTCCATCAAGTTTGGTGGATTCATTTAAATATGAATCGGCAAGAGGATTAGCCATTTTTTTCAACGGTAATGAGCAAATTCAATTGCAAGAAATTAATTCACTGCAACGATCAAGAAGAGATTCGTGCAAGTGACAAATTAGATGAGTAATGGAACTCACAATCAGCAATATTTTCTAGATTATAATCTTCTCGACTGTATCTCAAACAGCTCCTGAACACAACAATATAAAATGGAGACGCAACAATGCGAAGATATTCTTGGACAAAATCATCGCTTAGTCATGATGGATATTGCAACTCCTCCTTCTGCACAATTCTACACAAGAAGATTTACTTAAATCTATTTCAGATCACCAGGGACAGTGCCACGTTGCTGGCCAACGGGCTCAAGAACATCCACCAACACCGGCTCGACGTTTCTGACTTCGACGAACACTGGATGTACACAGTTATTAAATCAACTCGGTTTCAACTTTGGATTGCAGATCGGGAAGCTCTGTGAGGCGTAGGGATCTCCTTCAACTCGTATTCAAATTTGAAAGATGTATATGCTATTAAGTGCATAGACCAATCAACGTACCTCGGGCCATGGCAGCGTACCTCTCCACGCAAGCTCCTCTCAATGGATGGAAACATTTAGGCTCACGCTATGATGGAATGCAGGCACACCGACTCGGCCTCCTCTAATCCTGTAATAGGAAGATTACCTCTCCATGAATCTTCTCCGCTTCCAAGGAATTAGCCTTACAACACAAGCAGGCTCATCATGCAGAAACACCGATCTGCAAGTTCATAATCAACACCTTGCATCTACTATTCTGATCCTTTTCGCCCCTATACGCAGACCTAGAAGATTCAACTCACCCAAAAAACTTTGCCTTGGAAGCCTGGAGATTTGAACCCTGTTTTTATTTTATACCAAATTAAATAAAGCAAATGCAACACATATAACGTGAGACAGAGCTCACACAACTTGTCATTAGCTCAATGACAACATCACATATTTATAGCATAGGCACTCACCTAAGTTTCCTAAGTTTGGGGCAACAATCCTGAACTGGTGGAACTAAACTCTAATTATAAAACTCTCGTTCAACAAACCATAACCACTCTTATTTCTACATTATTCTAGATTATTCTTACACCCCATAGGTATCCAACATGTATGAATCCAAAAATTTTCCATTTTAATAATTTCCTAATTTACACTTTTAACAATTTTATTTTTGTTTTTTAATTACAATATACAAATAAATTATGATATCAAACTTATCTCGTGAACTTAATTAAAATGCACACTGATAAATAAACTTATTTGATGAATAGAAAAACATTTCAGATTATTTTTTATATTATATAAACATTATACTAAAATCGAAAAACCCTCAAAACAAATTCACATTATTTTCTCATATTATATTAAACAATATTTTTCATTTAATAAAAAGTGTAGGTAAATTAGGTAGACTATTCACATTATTTTCTCATATTATATTAAACAAAACTTTTCATTTAATAAAGAGTGTAGGTAAATTAATTTTCTCATATTATATTAAACAATTCTTTTCATATAATAAAGAGTGTCGGTAAATTAGGCAGACTACTCTTGGATTATCATGTTCCTATGGACTGGAAAAGTTTGAATAAATTTCATTCAATATTATAAGTACTTTTAGCATAACAATTTCGCAAGTTAAAATGTTCTCTATTATTTAAAAGTTTATATTCGTTTTTTTGGTTAACTTATCGCATTAAATGAGTTTAATGAGTTTATAGATTTTTTGTTCGCACATTTATTTTAACTGACTCACTCACTATCCATTGCTTATTATTGTTCCACTGTTTTATTATTGTTTAAATTTAGATTTTTTCTACTTATTTATGTGCATTTACAAATAATTAAGTGCTTGAGAAGTTGTTGTATATTTTATATTTATATATTTAATTTTAATTTCAAATTCATGTTGTTTCTTAAAATTATTATTATTATTATTATTCTTGTATAATAAACATTAAAAAAATTGACATATAATTTTTTTTACATTACATCTAATGCATATACAAATTTTATCTTTTTTTTTAATGAAAAAAGTTGGTTTTACAATGTAATTATGCATATTATAAAAAATAGTGTCTTGTACAAGTGGTTTACATAAAGGAAAATGTATAGTGAGGAGAAGAGAATATATACAAACATATAATTAGATAGCTCAACCAAAGCTTCAATATAAGTTCACAAAATATGTTTTAGTAGAACTCCATAAAGACACGAGTGCAGAAATTAGCTGAATAAATCACTTATTCAATGGAGATTAACCCGATTACAAATCAATTTCGAATTGCATGCATAACACATAATCTCATCTACAATTAATTTTCATATGCGGAAATAATAGAAGCAAACTCACATCAAATCAATCACACATTAACTCAGTATGTATGGGGAAAGCCTATAGCTGAAAACCCCGCAGCTATTGTGTATATTATAATGGATAAATCATGTAACCAAACAAGTACAATACTCCTCACAAGTACTCAGTACTTTCTCATAAAGTCACACACAATCTAGCTTAGTTTTGAACAGGTTACTGGTTCAAAACTCCCCGCCAATTGCCTTGCCTCTATTACGCAATCATGGCCTGTATATGAAGAGATCCAAGGTTCGAATCCCCTTGGCTTGACTGCGCAATTGTCATGGACAATTCCTCCAAGTGTAATGCAAATCTCATGCAAAACCAATCTACCAACTGATAGCTTTACTCACCCTTTCATCTACCTCTTCCACTGGTCTCCACTGAACTGATCATGCATTGTAGTGAACTGAAGTGTTCTTGAGTTGACTAATGAGTTAATATTTAGTAAATTAAATATTATTTAATTTACTCCACTCATATCTAGTTGATTAGTTAGTTAACTAATCCCAACTAGTTCAACTAAAACAAAGAGAACACAACTCCACTATCTGTCCCGTTAACTCCTCCAAAACTCCTGCCACTGAAGTCTAACTGAAGCCAACCATGCAAGATGCCATCAAACCCTAGGAACCACGGGATTCCTTGTGTCAGTTGCATGAGTCACCTCCATGACTCAAACTGAAGTGCGCCAAGAGAGTAAACTGCTGTTTATAGTCAAAATATTATTAAGGGTAAATAATATTTGACTTCCATATTTTTAGGAGATCGGTCTAAAAATAGCCTGGGTCCTAAAAATTAGGGTCTCATCTATTTTTACCGACATGTCGCATACTCCAAGAATCTCCAAGTAGAATTCCCAAATTATGCTCCGTATGTCTAAAAATAGACATAGTCTAAAAATAGACTTTGCGCCAGAATTTGCCTGCGGGCCCACTTAGTGAAGGCGACTTCATTTCACTAAGTGTTACACTAAAAACTGTCACCTTGACATTCTGCTGACTGTATGAGCTCAGTAACACTCATACATGCCTCCTCTGCAAGTCTTACAACCTTTGTTCCTCATTCCATGCCCTAAAACTGGAGAAAAAACCCTAAAAAGCTCAAAAAACCTTGGGTACGCAGTTAATATGAAGCCTGCCTGCGTTTTTAGCTAGGGTACGCAGATAAGGTGAAGATAAAATGCGTTCTAAAACGCATTTTTCCAGTGTTATAGGTGCGGTACCCCTGTAAAGTCAAAAATGCGCGAAATTAAACCAAAAAAGTTGAATTTTGGTCAATTCTAGAAGGTTCTGGATGAAATTTTTTGGGGATGAGTACGCTTTAGTAAGGTGCATGTATCCCACACCTTAAGGAACTAATCCCTTGATGTGAGGAGCCTATCCCTTTTAAGGAGGGTTCTATCCCTTTAAAGGTGGAATCCTAACCTCTCCATCTTTGCTCTATAAAAGGAGGCATTGGGCAGCCTCAAGGGTTAAGTTTTTTGAAAGAATTTTTGATTACAGTGTTGTTGAGATTTCAGGAAGCCTTTGTTTGAGCTTTTGAGAGGAAAGATCACACGCATACCTCTTTATTATACGGAGGAAGAGTGCAAGACTTATCAAAGTAGAGTTCACACTTGAGACCGGGAGGCCCTTTGAACATCAAGGCTAAGGTTATGGGTTCTTGTATATTTTAAGATTAATACAATCAAGTTACTGTTTTTCTCAATAAATTGTCGTTCGATTGTTTATTTCAATAAAGTTTGTACGTTTGATCGTTTATTTCATAGATTCCTTGATCACTATGATAGGTATGTTTTATATTTATTTGTTATACAGGTGCTATTGATATTTTTCTTGTTTGTGATTGAGATCAACGAAGGATGATACTTTCTTGTGACAAAAGGGCCCTTGTTACGACGAAGGATTATTGATGAAACGGAAGCACTGCGACCACAAATAAGCATTTGGATCTAAGGTAGGATCGACACCTTTATAACATTTATTTGTAAAATAAATATATTTAGAGAAAGACAAACTTAGTTGTTCGTTTGTTGCTAGATTGTCTTTTGACACTAGGGAGATCGGTCTTGTCCGCAAGAACGATTTATCCGGCCAACAGCAAGCTCCATCATCTTGCTGCATTCTCAACACTCCCTCTCGGCAAGATATGGATTATCTGCAACCCCTATCCTGCCTCTGTGGAATTCGAACTTGCTCCTGGTGAGCGCCTTCGTCAGGATGTCGGCATCCTGATCCTCCGTGGGAACATATGAAAGCATCATGATCCTCCGCTGAACACAATCTCTGATGTGATGGTACCCGATGTCGATATGTTTGGACCTATCATGAAATACTGGATTAGCCGAGAGCTTGATGCAGCTCTGGTTATCACAGTAGATCACTGTAGGCTCCAAATGCAACTTGAACAAACCTGCGAGGATCTTCCTCATCCAAATAGCCTCGCATGCAGCCAAGCTAGCTGCCATGTACTCGGCCTCTGCTGAACTGAGTGCCACGGATCTCTGCTTCCTGCTGTACCAGGAAACTGCTGTCGACCCAATGCTGAAAAATCCTCCAGAAGTGCTCTTCCAGTCCGTTGGACTCCCTGCCCAATCTGCATCAGTGAAGCCAGAAAGCTTCACTCCATCCTCTTGTCTGTACCATAGACCATATCCCGATGTGCCTCTGATATAGCGCAATACATGCTTGCCTGCCTTCCAAAAGAGCTTGGTAGGCTTAACCATAGCTTGCAAAAGCTGGTTAACTGCATAGCATATATCGGGTCGTGTATTGACGAGATACATAAGCGACCCCACCAACTGTCGATAGACAGTGGCATCCACTACCTCCGCTGAAGTAGCATCCTCCTTCCTCCAACCACCAGGAAGAGGAGTGTCAACAGGCTTGCGGCCTTGCATGTTGAACCTCTCCAGAATCTCCCGGGCATACTTGCCCTGAGAAACAAACAGTCCTCCACTGCGCTGCCAAATCTCCAATCCCAGGAAATAATGAAGGATGCCAAGGTCCTTCATCTCAAACTCTCGTGCAAGATCCTCCTTGCATGAAAGTATCAACTGCTCGTCGCCAGTCAAAATCAGATCATCTACATACAGTACGATGATCAACGGCTTCCCCTCCACCACAATCTGGTACAGGTTTGGATCCGCCTCACTCTTGGAGAATCCAAGCCCGGTGAAGTAGCTGTCTATCCGAGTGTACCAAGCACGAGGTGCTTGCTTCGGCCCGTACAGTGCTCTCTTGAGTCGGCACACATGCGACTCACTGCTGAAGATCTCAAAACCTTCAGGCTGCTCTATGTACACCTCCTCCTCAATAACTCCATTGAGGAACGCGGTCTTCACATCCATCTGATGAATGTGCCACCCCATCTGCGCTGAGAGAGCAAGGATCGTCCGTATGGAAGAGTACCTTGCGACAGGTGCAAAAGTATCCTCATAGTCAATCCCCTCGATCTGTGAGAAGCCACGGGCGACAAATCTCGCCTTGTACTTCTCCACACTCCCGTCAGCCGCCTGCTTCACTTTGTAGATCCATCGCGAACCTACAACTGATTTCCCAAACGGTCTTGGGACAATCTCCCATGCACTGTTCCTGATGATCGAATCATATTCTTCGATCATGGCATCAACCCATGCGGGTTCCTCCACAGCTTCCTCAAAAGAGGATGGCTCTGTCACAACACATTGACTCATAAGAGCCATGTATCCAGTGTACCGATCCGGTGACTGTCTCTGTCTGCGCTGTGCTGTAGGTGGTCTTACAACCTTCTCTGCATCCCGAGCCAGTCGCTCAGCTTCTGTAGTGCGCATGCGCCCTCTGATGGTTGGCGCTGCCTGGGTGGTTTCTTCCACCTCTTGAACCTCCTCTTGTGGCTGATCCACATCCGGAAGCTCCTCCTTAGGAACTAACAGCTCCTCATCTGCATGCAAGTGTAGCTCCCTCTCAAGCGAACACTGCATGGCTTTCTCCTCCTGGAATTTTATATCCCGTCGCACAATAGTCTTGCGACTGTCTGGCACATACACTCGATAGTTATGAGGTGTATCGATGTACCCCACAAATATTCCAACTTTAGCAGTTGGATCCAGCTTCCTTCTTGCATCCTTCGTCACATGCATGTAGACAAGAGATCCGAAAATCCGCAAATGGGAAATATCAGGCCTCTTGCCAGAATAAGCCTCCTCTGGTGTACTCATGCCAAGAACCTTGTGAGGACAACGGTTCTGCACATACACTGCTGTATTGCATGCCTCGGCCCACAAGTGAAGGGGTAGGCCCTGATCATGCAACATCGCCCGTGCAGCACCCACGATCGTTCTGTTCTTCCGCTCAGCCACCTCGTTCTGCTGTGGGTTATGGGGTGCGATGAGCTCTCTCCGAATCCCTTCTGCGCTGCAGAACTCCTTGTATTCAGCCGAGATGAATTCACCATCGTTATCACTCCTTAGAGCAATCACCTTCTTCCCCGACTCCTTCTCGACCAGTGCTTTAAACTCACAGAACTTCGCGAATGTATCGCTCTTCTTCTGCATGAAGAAGATCCAGCACTTTCGAGAGAAATCATCAACAAGGATCACATAATACTTGTGCTTTGCTGTCGAAGCAACTGAGAAAGGACCACACACGTCTGTGTGAACTCTCTCAAGGATCGTCGTGGCGCGACTATCCTTCTCGTGAAAGGTGGCTTTCACATACTTCCCTAAAGTACACCCCTTGCACTGATCTGACTGTGCAAGAGTGCCTTTAGGAAGTCCAGTAGAAATCTGCTGCAGAATCTTCAAAGCTCCATGGTGAAGATGGCCCAATCTCCTGTGCCATAGTTCGCCCTCATCATCCCAGCTCACCACATCTCCCGCCTTGCATGCCATAGCTGCGCAGTCATCTACCTGCAACTGATAAAGGTTCTGAGTTCGAACCCCTATCTTCCGGGTCTCTCCAGTAGTCTTACTGCGCAGGAAGGCTTTTCCTTCGCTGAAGACCACATCATACCCCTTATCTTCTAACATCGCTACTGAAATCGGGTTCTTCTTCAATCCAAGTACATGCATGACATCCTTTAATACAAAGGGTCTACCAGACTCCCTCTGAAAGGATACGGTACCGATGCCAGTCGCACTGTATCTACCATCATCGCCCATCTCGATGTGCACACCCAAATCTTTGTTCTCCAGATCTGAGAACAACTCCCGATCTCCCGTCATATGAAATGATGCACCGCTGTCCAAGAACCACACAGATCCCATCACACTTGAAACCAAGCATGCAATCAGTGAAAATTCAAGCTCGAACTGTGAAGCCAAAGCTTCTCCATCTGCAGATCTTCCCGCTTGCTTGTTCTTCTTCTTCTTTGGACAATTGGTAGCATAATGTCTGTGATCATGGCAGTGAAAACACTTCACTTTAGCCATATCCTGCTTCTTGCGCTTTGCACCAGAATGAGAGGTTTTCTTACCCTTCCCCTTCTTTGCTTTGGCAACCAAAGCACAGTTTTCTTCATCAGCTCCCTTTGATGAAGATCCATCTCGAGTAGTCCTCCTTATCTCCTCCTGCATGAGATCGCCCAAAGGCGCTCCCATCCCGACAGCTTCTCCCGACCATTGACACTATCTTGATATGAGTGCCAAGCCTTCGGAAGACCAAGGAGAGCCAGGTCGACCATGTCCTTGTCTTCGACAGTCACCCCCACACTTCCCGAGTTCATCTGCGTGAGTGAACTTCGTGAGGAGCATTTGGCGATACGCTAAGCCCTTCTCCATCTTGATGTTCCTGAGCTTATCTTTGAGCGCGACTTCCTTTGGTCGCTCTTACTGGAATAGATCCGTCAAAGCTTTCCACATTAAATATGGAGTAGCCTTTCCATGCGAAGTGGATACAATATGATCCTTGACGCCCTCCAACGAGATCCCTTCGACATTTCGCCATCTTCTTTGTGCCATGCTTCGACTTAATTGCATCGGTGGGCTTTTGGACATCGTATCTATGAAGAACTCCTTAGGACCATTATCTTCTAATCACTTCCATGCGTCCTTCCATGCTACATAATTAGGCGCCTTCAAGAGCATATTCGAGTCGCAAGCCCGTTGAAAGACATTTTCACCACGGCACCAAGAACACAAATCTGCAAATTCGAATTTCACCACCAGCTGATAACTCAATCGCTTCCGATCTACACTTGAGAACAAATTATTTCCAAATCAGAGATTGAATGCATGGGCATTTACCAGACCTTTCACTTTCAGAAGAAAGATGAATCCGGAGGCTACCTGGCCCGTATGCAGGCTCTGTCCGAGGAAATAAGTTTGTAATCAATGTAATAGATCTCGACAATTAATATAGCTCTGATACCATGTAGAAATTTTCTGAATAAATCACTTATTCAATGGAGATTAACCTGATCACACATCAATTTCGAATTTCATGCATAACACATAATCTCTTCTACAATTAATCGTCACATGCAGAAAGAATAGAAGCGACATAACATGAATTCATCACACACATTAACACAATATGTATGGGGAAAACTACTAGCTGAAAACCCATGACTATTGTGTATATTATAATGGAGAAATCATGTAACCAAACAAGTACAATACTCCTCCCACAAGTACTGGTACTTTCTCATAAAGTCACACACAATCTGAAAGCTTAGTTTTGAACAAGTCACTTTGGTTAAAAACTCCATACCAATTGCCTTGCCTCTATTGCGCAATCATGGCACGTATATGTAGAGATCCAAGGTTGAATCCTTAGCCCCGGTGCACAATTTTCATGGGAAAATTCCTCAGTGTAATTCAAATCCCATGCAAAGGCGGTCACTCAAGCCCATTAGCTTTACTCACCCTTTCATCTACCTCTTCCCACTTTGGTCTCACTTCAGACGATCAGTAGTGAAGCGAAGTGTTCTTGAGTTGACTAATGAGTTACTAATTAGTGAATTAAATAATATTTAATTCACTCCACTCATAACTAATTGATTAGCTAGTTAACTAATCTCAACTAGTTCAACTAAAATAAACAGAACACAACTCCACTATCTGTCCCGTTAACTCCTCCAAACTTCTGCCACTGAAGTCTAACTGAAGTCAACCATGCAAGATGCCATCAAACCCTAGGAACCACGTGATTCCTTCTGTCAGTTGCATGAGCCACCTCCATGACTCAAACTGAAGTGCTCCAAGAGAGTAAACTGTTGTTTATAGTCAAAATATTATTAAGGGTAAATAATATTTGACTTCCATATTTTAGGAGACACAGTCTAAAAATAGCCTGGGTCCTAAAAATAAGGGTCTCATCTATTTTTACCAACATGTCGCATACTTCAAGAATCTCCAACTGGAATTCCCAAATTATGCTCCGTATGTCTAAAAATAGACATAGTCTAAAAATAGACTTTGCGCTAGAATTTGCCTGCGGGCCCACTTAGTGAAGGCGACTTCATTTCACTAAGCTCCATCATCTTGCTGCATTCTCAACAACGAGGAAAATATAAAGTGCAAAAATTAGCATAAAAACCACAATTCAAAATATGATGAGGAGGATAATAAAAAAACTAGGGGAGGGGAATAGATCCCTTGTCTCTGATGGTGTCAGACTCTAGATGTATATAAAGCATGAATCCATTAGTTGTTAAGAGCTCTTTCTTAGACAGAGAGTTTGTTGTCCCATTTTCCTCCTAGAAGACATACTGGAAAGAGATTGATGTAAAAGACCTCCTAAGAAGTTTTATCTATGATATCCATGCAGTGAGTTGGGGAGGAGAGAAGTCTGAATTTGTTTTCATCCCTTCAATAAGTACCTTGTGAGTCCCCATATACATTTAAGGAATCAATTGACAAACGTATGGAAAACCAAGAAGTCGCCAGAGAAGCAAGACTTCTACCCTCATGTTAGTGCCATGGCCACCATTCCAATGTATATTACAGTGATAGTTATGATCCACATGAAGCCATGCACCACAACCACAAAGTTTTCTTTGAGAAGCAGTGTCGAAGTACCCGGCCGGGTAGAGCAAGAGGTGAGGAAGAAATTTGTACGAATGATGTTGTGGCTCATTTTCAATTACCTTTGAAATATTTTTCAAAACACCAAAAAAGCATATATGATAGAAAATGTAAAATTTTGTGTGTCGTAGAAGAATTTTGATTTACATGTTGGTACACTAACATTACGTGATGAGATGTGAATGTGGGTCGAGTCGGGATCATTCACGTGCAGAAAAGTTCAAGAGCTGGACCGATGGGCACGTTCAGAGCATTGCACACTGGAGAGGGTCGAGTCGGGCTCATTCGCAAGCTCAGGAGGGACTAGCGTGGCATAACACTGGATAAGGTCAGGAGGGTTATGCCGTGGAGCAAACAAAATAATTTCCCGAAGGCGGATAAATGGCGCATTTCCCCTAAAAACTTAAGAATTTTGGAGGAGGTGCAAAGGGAAAAATGGATGGTTAGGATCAAAGTGCAGAAATGAAGCGGAGAGATTGACAACAGAGATTAAAATCGCAAAACGCAAATTGCAAGTTTCAAAGAATAAGTGTGGAGGTAAATGTTAAATTCGCCGAAGTGCGATATGCAATGACGTGGCAAGCTGACATGGTAGATGATGTGGCAGTGATGGGGAAAGGTGACCTGGCCTTGGCCCGCATACCGCACATCGTAAGTTTTAAAAGTTAATTGCAAAGGGTAAGTGTTATAATCGCTGAAGTGCGATGTGCGATGCGGTGGGGCTAGATTGCAAATCGCAAATCGCAAGTTTTAAAGGATAACCGCGGGAGGTAAGTGATAAAGTAGCTGAAGTGCGACGTGTGATGCAGTGGGGCCCGATCATAAATCCAAATTTTTAAAGGATAACCGCAGGAGGTGAGTGATAAAGTCACCGAAGTGCAATGTGCGATGCCAGGTGGGACCCGATCGTATAGCATACATCACAAGTTTTAAAAGATAAGTTCTAATGAAAATTTAAAGACAAAAAAATGTGAAGTACAATGTTGGCACGAACGCAATATGGTTCCAAGATGAAATATAAAGGATTTCAAGTCCGAGATTATGAGGTTGGTGCACCATTTTATGAAGAAATAGGAAAAACATGGCAGAGAGCCTCAGGTAAGTGACTCGACACAGAAAAAAGGAGAAGATAAGACTAAACACAACAGGCTTGCGCAGAAGAGGCAGAGTCGGGTAGCAGGTGATATGATGGCAATGTTCGAAATGCAAAAGTCATAGGTAGAGTTAGACATAAGAACACATAGTGGCGTTGTGGGAAGCACGGAAGTTGGGTCAAGTCGGGCACTGAGGCGTTGTTACAAAACTGTGCAGCTACCACACTATAACCAGGAAGGACACCTTAGCACTTCGGGGGGACGCATCAACAACATCAGATTCAGCAAATTGAACAATATTTCCAGTTTCAATTTGTTTTCTTAGTATGATTTCATAAGTAATATTAACAATTTAGGTAGTCGAGTAGTTTCAAGAAGTTCAACAACTACAAGCTACTTTGATGTATTTAAGTAGATAGAAATAAAGAAAAGGGGTTCCGAGTTTTGGACCTCTGGATGACTGTTAATTTGGTACCGAATTTTCTGAGAAATTAATGAAAGAAGACCGAGTTTCCTACACCTGTTGATGTTGATATGTCTTTCCAGTTTCGATCTGTGTTTATTCCTCTTTGAATGAAGTGAAGTAATGTAGTAGTCAGTCTCTTAATTACATCTATGAATAAGAGTTAAATAACCTTAATTTTCACTCCTTCACTTCATCTCTTCTCTCTTCACAAACTCCTGATGAAACTTTAAAGTAATAGATTCTGTGTTTACATCATATTATTTCGAGTTTCCTCTCTCTAGATGAATTTCCTCTTAAACTTAAAAGTGATATATTCTACTTCTCAACATATTATTTTGAGTTTCCCTTGCAGTTCCTCTTTTCATTTCATTCAAATATCAATAGTTTATCGCGT
Source organism: Pinus albicaulis (assembly GCA_034641835.2). Classification (NCBI taxonomy): domain Eukaryota; kingdom Viridiplantae; phylum Streptophyta; class Pinopsida; order Pinales; family Pinaceae; genus Pinus; species Pinus albicaulis. The sequence goes on along the minus strand of CM076579.1, from coordinate 1,678,918,589 downwards.
AGTGAAGGCTTTCATTATATCAAATTATTGAGGGTATTAAGTAATTGAATTCCAAAGGTGTTAAACATAGGCCATTTGATATTGTAATTGTGACACACATTTATAAAATGTCTTAAGCACTGATTCCTTACCACATCCAAGGGATTTTTTCTTGAGATACAACATTTTCTGGCGCCGTTGCCAGGGCCGAAGAAATGAAGATTATTTTCCCTGGGTTTTTCACATTATTTCCTCTAGTTGTTCAGTGAGGAAGAAATATTTGGCTTTCTTTGTTATTTTCAAAAGTCTGGCCTTCGAAAGGCCTCACATGAGGTTAGATACCTCACAACAGATAGTCCCTGCTTTTCCAGATCCTTAAAGATTGGTTTCTAAAAAGGCTCAGAAACTTGAAACTCCTTCAACACCGAATCCATGAGACTGACATGGCAAATTTTTCTGTGTTAAAGACCACCGCCCATCATGGGATAACTAAGAATAAATTGATAGCCTAAGTTTCCATGAAGTTATTCAACAATTTCCCCATGCCGTCTTCTCATCTCTGTGCCCCATGTATCCTTTTTTTCATGATATGATTGAAGAAGACCAGACCACCCATAAATATTGTTTCCATTTTTTTTCCGTCTCGTGGAAGACCACCATCCACCATTCTCTTGTTAGGGAAAAGGGGCTGTGGGTAAAACGATAGACGAAGCGATTGACAAAGACCTTGCGATTTGAGTGGGGGAGAGGGCCGTTTTTTTGTTTTCAGAGAGTCTAACATCCTGGCAGGCTTGCCAACTGTTCGCATTGAAGATACCGAAGTATTTTATTTTTCGTAAGTACCACCACCCACAAATTGTCCTCTGTTTGGCATCTTCAATGCTCACAGCTGACAGGCCTGACAGGATGTTAGACTCTCTGAAAACAAATAACTTAATCACTCAACTCTCAAAGTCTTTGTTTACCAACTTATTCGCTCCCTCTTTGTTTTTCTCGCATCTATTTTTGATGCTCCAGCCCACATCATTTGGCGAAAAATGGAATTGAACAAAACAGCCATCGGTTTCTTATTCAGCATTTTTTTTCGTGGTATTTACGCAACACTTTTTATGAAGAGATTATATATATATATACACACACATTAAAGATAGTGATATCAAAATTACATTATTTGGAAATATCTTTTCAATCATATTCATTTGGAAGACACTGATATCACAATAACATTATCTGGAAAAAAATTTCCAATCATATTCATTTGGAAATTGTTTTTAATATGATAATATATATATTTTTTTCTTGAAGTGAAAAACTTATCATAATTTAGTTGTCAAATGAGTAATGTTTGTTATGTTAGAGTGGATCCATCTTAACTCTTGATTTATCACACACTTTAGGGATCAAATTTCTTGATGTATAAAATTTTTTTTGAGTCCAAAACTTCAGTAAACTTTTGCACCTAAAGAGATTTGAACCTTCTCAATGCTTAATAGATCCAATCTCTTGAGGTACAAACCTCTTTTTTGAGTGAAAAACTTGAAGAAATATTTGTATCTACAGATATTTGATACCTCTCCATGCTTAATGCTGGTTTGAGTGGTGATTGGCCACAAAAAATATGTTGATGAACATATAATTAATGTGCTCACTTTACATATATGTTTAAATTATACATGTAAGATTATATATTACCACAATAAAAACAAGAAGTTATAATGTTGAATAATTGAAAATGCAAATAATAAGAATATAGTTGATCTCTAGATCCATCTTACACAGGAACTACAAACTTTTAGAGGGATCAAATCCCTTGAGTTGCAAACATGCAATTTTTTTATGGAGTGAAATGAGATTTGATTCCTCTCAACTCTTGATAGATCTCGAGTTAAAATAGAATTAAGTGGGTATATAATGTTTTTATAGTAAAGAATTTTACAAAAAAAAATATTATTTAGTATCTCTTCATTTGGATTTTATTCTTTTTTCTTTCTTTTTTTTTTAATTTCATTTTTGTGTCCCCTCTACAACTCAGTATGGAAGAGATGTGTAGGCATTAGATGTTAGATGTAATGTAAGAAATATTGTACTAGAATGGAAGAGATGTCTACGTGTTAGATGTTAGATGTAATGTAAGATTTTTTAATGGCAGCTCAATTGTAATCAATATATTTGTAATAATTAATATATTTGTGGTAATATTAGAAAAATAGGTATGGTAAATAAATAAAAGATCTTTTTATAGTTACTCTAGAGGTATGGTAAATAAATATAAATATAAATAAATAGGTATAATAAATAAATATAAATATAAATAAACTCGACATATAATTAATATATTTGTGATAATATTCAAAAAAGAGGTATGGTAAATAAATAAAACCTCTTTTTATAGTTACTCTAGAGGTATGGTAAATAAATATAAATATAAATAAATAGGTATAGTAAATAAATAAAATTATAAATAAACTTGGGATATGGTAATAAATAAAATCTCTTTTTATACTTACTCAATGGGTATGGTAAATAAATAAAAATATAAATAAACTAAAAGTATGGAAAATAAATAAAACATCTTTTTATATTTATTCCATAACCCTCTTTATATTTATGAAACCTCAAAAATAAGGTTTTATTTAGGTGAAGCCTATGGGCCAAATACCATGGGACAAATTATTATTCATACAATGCGCTAGATACCATGGGCAAAATACCATATTTATAAAAGAGGAATGGTAAATAAATAAATGTAAAAGAGGTATTGAAAGGTATGGTAAATACATAAAAATATATCAAATAGGATTATAAATAAACATCTATGTATATATGAAGCCTATGGGCCAAATACCATGGTAAATAAAAGAGGTATGGTAAATAAATATAAATATAAATAAACCATAGGTATGGTAAAAAATAAAACCTCCTTTTATATTTACTCCATAATCCTATTTATATTTATGAACATTGAAAAAAGAGATTTTATTTAGGTGAAGCATAAATGCCATGGGCCAAATTATTATTAATACCATGCAAAAAAAATATTATTAACCATAAAATTAATATTAAAAGATTAGTGTTATTACTATTATTAAATCTAATATTGAGATTAATATATTATAATATTAATATTATTAAATTTAACAACTTTTGATTAATAAAAAAAAAATATTTTTTATATTATAATATATATTAATATATCATGATATATTTTATCACCAAACTGGGATAGATTGGGCTGTTATCAATTTGATGTAACTATTTCAAACCACTTTGGGTCGGAAATTAGCCCTTCCAACGAGAGAGAGCTCTCTCAAGAAAAAGGTAAGATATTCAAGAAACAAGCTTATAATGAAGATGGCTAACTCTTATATGTTTTTAGATTATTTTTGCAGGTGGAAGATGAGTGAGGGCTACCATTAGACATGGAGTAAGCATGGAAATTCAATTACAAATGAGTATTATTCATGGAAACTTAGGCACATGAGCTTTTACAATAACTCTGACAACTAACATAATACATAAAAGAAGTTGGAGCATAAGATTTTATGAATTCCAAGTAATTATGTATAAGCAAGTTGAATCAATATTCAAAAGATAAACGGACACAAACACATACAAGCTCAATATGAATCTAGGTCTTAAAAAACATTTCTGCAACTGTGTATTAACTGATTGAAAGCAAATTACATAGCAACCTGGTCATTTACATCCATCAACCCCCTCTAATTCTAAAAACCTCCCATTTATAGAGTAAGATCTCTTTTACATAGGTCTCCTACCTAGGCTAGACTCTCGAACCTGATCTAGAGGTCTAATCCAAAAAGGATTCCATTACATTGAGAAAAAATAGAGATATTATGTTTGAGGGAGTTTGTAGTAAAAAAGGACTCTATAACTATTAACTACATCAACAAAAACTTTTAATAACCCATGCTAATGATGCCTACTGAACCAAAAAACCATGTTTAGGTGGCAAACTATCATATTGGATTTCAGGTCTTGATATACCAAATTTGATGATGAGCTGTCCATTGGTGAGGTGGCAAAAGTGTTGTGCTGCCAACCATGTCAATCTTGTTAAGTGTATTTCTGAGTTACCTTCATCAACAGATGTCCCAGTGACATTTAATAATCCCTTTTGATGACTCATCTCCTTCGTGAAATTCATTGAATGACTCAAAACGACCGAAAATTTAGAACGCTGGAAAAACACAGCATTTAGGCAGTTTCGTAGCGTAATTTTCGTAGCATCTTTGTAACACCACCTTTCGCAAATTTTTTGACTCTTCTGCCTGTGGGAGGATCTTCATTGGGTTTGATAAGGTAAATGCATGCCTCAAGTTACCCTTGATATTGTTGAATTCCAACAAGAAATTGCAGCACACACACACTAGTGTGGGACCAATAGGTCCTAGTGATACATTAATGATGCGGCCAAAAGGTTGCTTTTACCCACAATACGTAGAAACTCTAATAATTTCTGCCTTTCCCAAATAAATACTCATTAACAAAGTATTCATGCGTGGAACTTGTATTTTTATGGCCCACACAGAACGGACCAATCAGCGCCAATCGCAACTTCGAAACCTTTATAACTTTCCACTTCGTAACTTCTTAAACTTACCTCCCCGCACATTTCAACACTTAACACATTTTGCAATTTTGGAATTTTTCGATTTTGCAGTTCGTAGCGAAATGGATATCATACTTCGCAACATTTAGAGTTTAGTGATAACCTTATTTCTTATCCCATGCGATATGCGATATGCGACGCAACGCATCGCACCAAAAATAACTTACCATGTGAACTCTTAACTATAACCACAACAATATGCGATGTGCAATATGTGTTTTATCGCTATGCTGACATGTGGCTTCCCTTCACCGTATCGCAGATTTATTAACTTATCGCACTTTGACCTTTTATCGCATCTCAGGGAATATAACTTAACTTGCGAAGTCTTAACAATATTCGCTAAAATTTGTGATGTGTGAATTTGTGATTTTTTGTCCACTGTTGATCTATGCCCAATCCAACAGTCCTCTCTCTCCTTTACTCCTCTACTTCGCATCGCACTTCAAATAACTTATGGAATAAGGCCTTAGTGTGAAACTATAAATTTTGCGACTTGTGAAATCACTTTCAAAGAGATTTAATCTCCACCATTAGTCTTCTGTCATATCTAACGGTCTCTATTGCACATTCACTGGCCCACTTCGCATAAGTCTTTTCACACAGAACTCCACTGTGTCTTTGCTTGTTCGCCTCGCAAATCGACTTCTTTGCATACACTGTGCGATAAAATGATATTCAATTTAACAGCAAATTAAAGAGTGAAACTTTAACACATACAAGAGAATTTAAAAAAACACACTTGGAATTATCAGAAAGGTAATTACATAGAGTCGAGCCCTTCAATAGCTAGATTTTACATTCATGACTTCTCCTCTCTGTCACTCCTCTATCACACAACTCGCACACTTCTCACACTTCACTCTATGTCTCCTTATCCTATCACACTTCACACACTTATCTATGCTTCCACCTAACTAAAATCAGTTTATCATTTATTAGATTTTAAACCGAATCTATCTGATCCTCTCAATCCTAATCTATTTGCTAAATCTCCTCGCAAGGAGATCCAAATGCTACTTTTATTCCTATTTAATCTAGAACATGAAAACCAACTAACTTCACACATTTAAATCTAACTAAACTATTAATGATTAAATTTTCCCACTTCTTGTTTGGCCACAACATGTTAAAACATAATCACATTGCTGGCGATTGTACGAATGCTCCTGCATCAATTAATGTGAAGGCCAAGTTAATTAGTTAATTTGGTGCAGTGTCTAATTTAATTTTCCCTTAATTAAATTGGATAATAAAATGTAATATTATCTCATGATCACTTGTAACAGTTAACTAAGTGTAATAAACTCAGTTAGATCATGTATTTTGAGTTGAGGGTGGTTGGTGAGGAATGCAGAGTAATTGTATTAGTTATGGAGTTCAAATTGTAGTTGGTGCATTGGTTTAATGCATGAGTTAGAGTCAACTGAACTAGTTGTAACTGTTTCTTGCACTAGTGAGAGATCAAGCGAATCAAATATTATTTAATTCACAATTAGTGATCTTCCATGCAACTTATGATTTACTATTAATAGCTACATGCATGTCAGTTACAGTGGAGACCGAGTTGAGACAAAGTTTAAAGGGATGTTAACTATGAGTTGTGTGATTAGTAGGTTTCTCGCATGCATCCAGACATCCATGGGATTGCCCATGATCCTTGCACAGTTTAGGAAGGCCAAAATTCCTAAAGAATAGGGATTGCATTCATCAGGAATTGTGCAAGCAAGGCAGGTTGTTTAGAGGCTGAAAATTGGCTAAGTGTTGGTCAGTTTTGTCCAGGACAATGTGAGACGATTAGCAGAGTGCATGAGACTCTTGTGAGAAGAGTGCATTGTAATTGTTTCATGATTCCATGGTGAATATACAATAGAAGATAGTGGGGTTTTCAGCAGCAAGCTTTCCCCGAGAAATTATTTGTGTTGTGGTTTGATTTGATTCTTTCTTTTCTTAATGTGATTGACAATTGTGTTTAATTTCCGTAATTGATTTGTAGAAGGATTCAGTATTTGGCTTTATTACATTGTTAGATCAGATTGAATCCATTGATATACATATGTTTGTATAGCTTCTACATGGTATCAGAGCACAGGAAATCACTGTAGTGGAGGAGAAGCTGAGTTTTTCACTGAATAGAATTCGAATTTCCAAAATTTATTCTTGGTGTGAGAGGCGATTCTGGATCGAAATGGTTTTTAATGTCTTGATATTGGAGTATGCAGCGAGGGCATATCTAAATATATTGCATGGATAGATAGGATGGAGGCAGTGCTAGAGGACAATGGGTTGAAAGAATTCATTGACAATGATGTTCCCAAACCCACTGTAGCAGATGCTGCAAATCTTGATGCTTGGCAAAATAAGGTTGCAAAGGTGAGGAGGATCTTATTGGAGGGAGTACGAGACCACATTTTCTCAAGTGTCGATGGAAAAGTGACAATATATGAAATGTGAAAAGCTTTGACATATCTATTTTAGAGCAGCAGTGATCATCGAAACTTGGCACTGAAGGACAAGCTCAGGAAAATCAAAATGGAGAAAGGTGACACTATGCCAAAATATTTAACAAAGTTTGTCCAATGTCAGGATGAGCTTGGGAGAGTCGGCATTGCTGTCGGTGATGATGACTTGGTGAGCCTAGCTCTTCTAGGACTTAAAAAGAGTTGGCATATTTATCTGGACTTTGTTAATGGAAGTGAAAAGATGCTAGATTGGGAACGACTTTGGTTGGATTTGGTGCAAGAATAATTTAGGCGGAATACCCGAGACGGTTCTTCATCTAAGCATGATGATGAAGAATATTTTTCTTTGGTTGCCAAGGTGAATAAGGGGAATGGAAATAAATTTCATTCCAAATATAAGTCTAGCAAATATGACAAGAAGCGTGAAATGTCGTGAGTGAAGTGTTTTCACTATCATGAGAACGGACATTATGCCACTAATTGTCCACAAAAGAAGAAGAACGAGAAGTCTTCTGGATCTGCATCTCGTGAGGCTTTGGCCTTGCAATTTGAGATTGAATTCTCGCTCATTCCATGCATGGTGTCAAGTGCATTGGTATCGGTGTGGTACTTGGATAGTAGTGCATCCTTTCACATGTCGGGAGACAAATACATTTTCAATAGCTTGGAGGAGAAGGACCTCCAGATGCACATCGAAATGGGTGATGACACGTGGTACAATGCTACCAGGATTGGTACAGTTACCTTCCAGGGACAGTCAGGTAAACCCTTTCAATTAAAAGATGTAATGCATGTACCAGACTTGAAGAAAAAATTAGTCTTAGTCGCAATGTTGGAGGATAGAGGCTATGATGTTGTTTTCAGTGAAGGAAAATCCTTCCTGTGACACAAAACAATAGGAGAAGCCAAGCATAATGGGATTCGTGTGAAGAATCTCTATAAAATTTATGTGGATGGCTGCACAACATTGAAGGGTAAGGCGAACAAAGTGGTGAGCCGGGATGAGGTTGTGTTATGGCACAGGAGATTGGGCCATCTATACCACGGAGCCTTAAAGGTCATACAACATACTTCTACGGGTCTTCCCAAGGGTACTCTTGCATATTCAGACACTTTCAAGGCATATACTATGGGGAAGTATGCAAAGGCCACTTTTCACGAGAAAGAGAACCAAGCTTCAAAAATCCTTGAGAGAGTTCACTTAGACATGTGTGGAACATTCTCTACTACTTCAACAACAAGGCATAAGTACTATGTTATATTTGTTGATGAATTTTCTATAAAGTGTTAGATCTACTTCATGCCGAAGAAATATCAGACGTTCTAAAAATTTCTTGAGTTCAAAGAACTGGTGGAGAAAGACACGGGGAAGCATGTGAAGGCTCTCAGGAGCGACAATGGGGAGTACATCTCCCATGAATTCAAGAACTTTTGCAACAAAGAAGGAATTTAGAGAGAGTTGATTGTGCCTCATAACCCACAATAGAATGGGGTTGCAGAAAGAAAGAACAGAACAATTGTGGGTGCAACACGAGTGATGTTGCATGATCAGGGCATACCGTTGCATCTGTGGGTGGAGGCATGCAACCCAACAGTATTTGTGCAAAACCGTTGTCCTCATCGAATACTTGGCATGAGTACACCAGAGGAGGCTTTTACTGGAAAGAAACTTGGTGTTTCACATTTTAAGATTTTTGGCTCATCTGTTTATGTGCATGTGACCAAAGATGCCAGGAAGAAGCTCGAAACAACAACTAAGATTGGGATATTTGTGGGGTACACTGATACTCCCCACAACTATCGGGTGTATTTTCCAAATATTAGAATGATTGTTGTGTGATGGGATATAAAATTTGATGAGGAGAAAACCATGTGCTTGTCCCTTGAGAGGGAGCTAGATTTGCATGTAGAGTAGGAGCTCTTGGTTCCAAATAATGAACCTTAAGATGTGGAGAAACCACATGCGTAGGATCAGGGAGTGGTAGAAAACACTCATGAAGAGACATCCACCAGAAATGGTATAAGGCGTACCACAGAAGAAGATAGTTAGAGACTTGACGTGGCAGAGAATGTAGGAGCCCCTACTTCACTACGCAAACAAAGACAGTCTCCAGACAAGGTTACTGGATACATGGCTCTTATGAGCAAGTGTATTGTGATAGAACCATCTTCCTTTGAGGAATTATTGCAACAACTAATTTGGGTTGACGCTATAGTAGAGGAGTATGACTCCATCGTCAAGAAAAATGCATGGGAGGTTGTCCCAAGACTGGTCAAAAAATCAGTGGTTTGATCTAGATGGATCTATAAGGTGAAGCAAGTAGCGGATGGGAGTGTGGAGAAGTACAAGGCTAGATTTGTGGCTTGGGTATTCTCACAAGTTGAGGGGATTGAGTATCAAGAGACTTTCGCACAAGTCATGAGGTACTCTTCCATTAGATCTATCCTTACTCTCTCAGCGCAGATGGGCTGGTGCATTCATCAGATGGATGCTAAAACTGTGTTTCTCAATGGAGTTATTGAGGAAGAAGTGCACATAGAGTAGCCAGAAGGTTTCGAGATCTTTGACAGTGAGTCACATGTGTGCCGACACAAGAGAGCACTGTATGGGATGAAGCAAGCACCTCGTGCTTGGTACACTCGGATTGATAGCTATTTCACGGGGTTGGGCTTCACCAAAATTGAAGCAGATGCAAACCTATACCAGATTGTGGTTGATGGTAAGCTCTTGATTATTATACTTTATGTTGACGATCTAATTTTGATAGGTGATGAGCAGGTGATAACTTCATGCAAGGAAGATCTTCCAAAGGAGTTCGAAATGAAGGACATGGGAATCCTTCACTATTTCCTTGGTTTGGAAATATTGTAGCGATATGGTGAGCTTTTTTTTCCTCAAGGCAAGTATGCCAAACAGGTACTGGGTAAGTTTCACATGGAGAGATGTAAACCCATGGACACTCCTCTTCTAGGAAATTGGAGGAAAGAGGATGCTACTTTAGGATAAGTAGTGGATGCTACTATCTACAGGCAGCTAGTGGGTTCACTGATGTACTTGGTGAACACCAGACCAGAAATTTGCTACGCAATTAACCAGCTGATTCAAGCTATGGTTAAGCTGACCAAGATATTTTGGAAGGCAGGGAAGCATGTCTTGAGATATCTCAAGGGTACTACAGAGTATGGATTATGGTACAGACAGACAGAGGGAGTGAAACTTCAAAGCTTCACGGATGAAAATTGGTTAGGCAGTCCATCAGACAGAAAGAGCACATCGGGTGGGATCTTCAGCATAGGATCAACAACAGTTTCTTGGTACAGCAGGAAGAAATGATCTATGGCACTCAGTTTAGCCAAAGTAGAGTAAATGGCAGCAAGTCAAGCTGCATGTGAGGCCATCTGGATGAGATATATCTTGGTTGGTTTGTTTGGTTCTGAGATGGATCCGAATGTGATACATTGTGATAACTAGAATTGCATTAAAGTCTCTTTTAATCTGGTATTCCATGATAGGTCCAAGCACATAGACATCTAGTACCACCATCTCAGAGATTGTGTTCAGAGGCGCATTATGTTACTTTAGTACATTCACACGGAAGATCGTGATGCAGATATTCTGATGAAGGAGCTCACCAGGAGAAAATTCGAATACCAGAGAGGCAGGATCAGGGTGCCAAATAATCCCTTTCATGTTGAGAGGGAGTGTTGAAGTCCAAAAAGAAATTTCAACACACACACTAGTGTGGGACCAATAGGTCCTAGGGATACATTAGTGTGAAGGCCAAATTAATTAATTAATTTGGTGCAGTGTCTAATTTAATTTTTCCTTAATTAAATTGGATACTAAAATGTAATCTTATCTAATGATCACTTGTAACAGTTAACTGAGTGTGATAAACTCAGTTAACTCATGTATTTTGAGTTGAGGGTGGTTGGTGAGGCATGTAGAGTAATTATATTAGTTATGGAGTTCAAATTGCAGTTGGTGCATTAGTTTAATGCATGAGTAATCAGTTAACTCAGTTAGGTGAGTTAGAGTCAGTTGACCTAGTTGTAACTATTTGTTGCACTAGTGAAAGATTAAGTGAATTAAATATTATTTAATTCACAATCAGTGATCTACCATGCAACTAATGATTTAATATTAATCGCTACATGCATGTTGGTTCCAGCAGAGACCCGGTTGAGACAAAGGTTAAAGGGATGTTAACTATGAGTTGTGTGATTAGTAGGTTGCCCACATGCAACCAGACATACATTGGATTTCCCATGATCCTTGCATAGTTTAGGAAGGCCAAAAATTCCTAAATAATTGGGATTTCATTCATCAGGAATTGCGCAAGCAAGGCAGGATTTTTAGAGGCTGATAATTGGCTAAGTGTTGGTCAGTTTTGTCCAGGACAGTGTGAGACGATTAGTAGAGTGCAAGAGACTCTTGTGAGAAGAGTGCATTGTAATTGTTTCATGATTCCATGGTGAATATACAATAGAAGATAGAGGGATTTTGAGAATAAATCTTTCCCCAAGAAATTATTTGTGTTGTGGTTTGATTTGATTCTTTCTTTGCATAATGTGATTAGTGATTGTGTTTAATTTCCGCAATTGATTTGCAGAAGGATTCGATATCTAGCTTTAGTACATTGTTAGATTGGATTGAATCCATTGATATACACATGTTTTTATAATTTCTACATGGTATCAGAGCATGGGAAATCACTATAGTGGAGGAAGAGCTGAGTTTGTGACTGAATAAAATTCGAATTTCCAAAAGGTATTCTTGGTGTGACAGGCGATTCAGGATCGAAATGGCTTTCAGTGGCTTGATATTGGAGTATGCACTCGAGGGAAACTCTAACTATATTGTGTGGATAGACAGGATGGAGGCAATACTAGAGGACAATGGGTTGAAAGAATTAATTGACAATGATATTCCAAAACCCACTGTAGAAGATGATGCAAATCTTGATGCTTGGAAAAAGAAGGTTGCAAATGCAAGGAGGATCTTATTGGAGGGAGTACGAGACCACATTTTCTCAAGTATCAATGGAAAAGGGGCACCATTTTCAATGTGGAAAGCTTTGACAGATCTATTTCAGAGCAACAGCGATCATAGAAACTTGGCACTGAAGGACAAGCTCAAGAAAATAAAAATGGAGAAAGGTGACACTATGCCAAAATATTTAACAAAGTTTGTCCAATGTTGGTATGAGCTTGGGAGCATCGACATTATCGTCATTGATGATGAATTGGTGAGCCTAGTTCTTCTAGGAATTTCCAAGAGTTGGCATAGTTATCAGGACTCTGTCAATGTAATGAAAAAGCTACCAGGTTGGGAATGAATTTGGTCGTATTTGGTGCAAGAAGAATTCAGACGGAATACTAGGGATGGTTCTTCATCTAAGCATGATGATGAAGAAGATTTTGCTTTGGTTGCCAAGGCAAAGAAGGGGAAAGGAAAGAAATTTCATTCCAAATCTGAGTCTGACAAAGATGGCAAGAAGCGGGACATGTCTTGAGTGATGTGTTTTCACTGTCATGAGCATGGAAATTATGCTACTAATTTTCCACAAAAGAAGAAGAACAAGAAGGCTTCAGGATCTGCAGCTAGTGAGGATTTGGCCTCGTAATTTGATATTGACTTCTCGCTCATTACATGCATGGTTTCAAGTGCAATGGGATCAGTGTGGTACTTGGATATTAGTGCATCCTTTCACATGATGGGAGACAAAGAAATTTTCAGTAGCTTGAAGGAGAAGGACCTCCAAATGCATATCGAAATGGGTGATGACGGGTGGTATAGTGCTATCGGGATTGGTACGGTTACCTTTCAGAGACATTCAGGTAAACCCTTTTAATTAAAATATGTAATGCATGTACCAGGCTTGAAGAAAAATTTAGTCTTGGTCATAATGTTGGAGGATAGAGGCTATGATGTTGTTTTCAGTGAAGGAAAAGCCTTCCTACGACACAAAACAACAAGACAAGCCAAGAAGATTGGGATTCGTGTGAAGAATCTGTATAAAATTGATGTAGATGGCTGCGCAACATTGATGGGTAAGGCAGACAAAGTGGTGAGCCGGGATGAGGGTGATTTATGGCACAGGATATTGGGCCATCTACACCATGGAGCCTTGGAGATCATGCAGCAGATTTATACAGGTCTTCCCAAGGGTACTCTTGCATAGTCATACACAAGCAAGGGATGTACTATGGGGAAGTATGCAAAGGCCACTTTTCACGAGAAGGAGGACCAAACTTCAGAAATCCTTGAGAGAGTTCACTCAGACGTGTGTGGACCATTCTCTACTGCTTCAAAAACAAAGCTTAAGTACTATGTGATATTTGTTGATGATTTTCTAGAAAGTTCTGGATCTACTTCATGCAGAACAAAGATCAGATGTTCTCAAAATTTATTGAGTTCAAAGAACTGGTGGAGAAAGACACGGGGAATCATGTGAAGGCTCTTAGGAGCGAAAGTGGTGGTGAGTAAATATCCCATGAATTCAAGAAATTTTGTAGCAAAGAAGGAATTTAGAGAGAGTTGAATCCACATCATAACCCACAAGTGATGTTTCATGATTAGGGCGTACCGTTGCATCTGTTGGCGGAGGCATGCAACACAATGGTATTTGTGCAAAACCATTGTCCTCATAGGATACTTGGCATGAGTACACCATAGGAGGCTTTTACTGGTAAGAAACCTGATGTTTCACATTTTAATATTTTTGGCTCATCTATTTATGTGCATGTGACGAAAGATGCCGGGAAGAAGCTCGAACCAATAACTAAGATTGGGATATTGGTGGGGTACATTGATACTCCCCACAACTATCGGGTGTATTTTCCAAACAACATAATGACTGTTGTGCGATGGGATATAAAATTTGATGAGGAGAAATCCATGTGATTTTCCCTTGAGAGGGAGCCAGATTTGCATGCAGAGGAGGAACTCTTGGTTCCAAATAATGAACCTCAAGATGTGGTGCAACCACATAAGGAGGTTAATGGAGGTTAGACAACACTCATGTAGATCCGTCCACTAGAAATGGTAGAAGGTGCACCACGGAAGCTAATAGATAGAGACTTGATGCGGCAGAGAATGTAGGAGCCCCTACTTCACTGCGCGGACAGAGACAATCTCCAGACAAGTTTACTGGATACATGGCTCTTATGAGCAAGTGTATTGTGACAGAACCATATTCCTTTGAGGAATTAGTGCAAAAACTAATCTGGGTTGACACTATGGTAGAGGAGTATGACTCCATCGTCAAGAACAGTGCATGGGAGGTTGTCCCAAGACTGGTCAGAAAATTAGTGGTTGGATCTAGATGGATCTATAAGGTGAAGCAAGCAGCGGATGGGAGTGTGGAGAAGTACAAGGCCATATTTGTGGCCTGGGGATCGAGTATGAAGATACTTTCGTACCAGTCGCGAGGTAATCTTCCACTAGATCTATCCTTTCTCTCTCAGTGCAGATGGGGTGGCGCATTCATGAGATGGATGTTAAATCTATGTTTTTCAATGGAGTTATTGAGGAAGAAGTGTACATAGAGTAGCCAGAAGGTTTCGAGATATTTGACAATGAGTTGCATGTGCACCAACTCAAGAGAGAACTGTATGGGCTAAAGCAAGCACCTCGTGCTTGGTACACTCAGATTGAGAACTATTTCACCGAGTTGGGATTCATCAAAAGTGAAGCATATGCAAACCTGTACCAGATTGTGGTTGATGGTAAGATCTTGATTATCGTACTTTATGTTGATGATATAATTTTGATAGGTGATGAGCAGCTAATAACTTCATGCAAGGAGGATCTTGCAAGGGAGTTTGAAATTAAGGACATGCGACTCCTTCACTATTTCCTTGGTTTGAAAATATTGCTGCGAGATGGTGAAATTTTTGTTTCTCAAGGCAAGTATGCCACAAAGATACTGGGTAAGTTTCACATGGAGAGTTGTAAACCCATGGACACTCCTCTTCCAAGAAATTGGAGGAAAGAGGATGCCACTTCAGGATAAGTAGTGGATAATACTGCCTACAAGAAGCTAGTGGGTTCACTTCTGTACTTGGTGAATACTAGACCAAACATTTGCTACGCAGTTAACCAGTTGATTCAAGCTATGGTTAAGCTGACCAAGCTATTTTGGAAGGCAGGGAAGCATGCATTGAGATATCTCAGGGGCACTACAAAGTATGGATTATGGTATAGATGGATAGAGGGAGTGAAGCTTCAAGGCTTCATGGATGCATATTGGGTAGGTAGTCCATCAGACAGAAAGAGCACATCAGGAGGGATCTTCATCATATGATCAATACAATTTCTTGGTACAGTAGGAAGCAGTGATATGTGGCACTCAGTTCAGCCGAGGCAGAGTGAGGCCATCTAGATGAGAAATATCTTGGTTGGTTTGTTTGGTTCTCAGATGGATCCGAATGTGATACATTGTGATAACCAGAGTTGCATTAAACTCCTGGTTAATCCGGTATTCCATGATAGGTCCAAACACATAGACATTTGGTACCACCATCTAAGATATTGTGTTAAGAGGAACATTATGTTACTTCAATACATTCCCATGGAAAAACATGATGCAGATATTTCGACGAAGGCGCTCACAAGGAGAAAATTCGAATACCAAAAAGGCAGGATCAGGGTGGCAGATAATCCCTTTCTTGTTGAGAGGGAGAGTTGAAGTCCAACAAGAAATTGCAGCACACACACTAGGGTGGGACCAATAGGTCCTAGGGATACATTAGTGTGAAGGCAAAATTAATTAATTAATTTGGTGCAGTGTCTAATTTAATTTTCCCTTAATTAAATTGGACAATAAAATGTAATCTTATCTCATGATCACTTGTAACAGTTAACTGATTGTGATAAACTCAATTAACTCGTGTATTTCGAGTTGAGGGTGGTTGGTGAGGCATGAAAATTAATTCTATTAGTTATGGAGTTCGAATTGCGGTTGGTGCATTAGTTTAATGTATGAGTAATCAGTTAACTCAGTTAGGTGAGTTAGAGTCAATTGAACTAGTTGTAACTGTTTGTTTCACTAGTGAGAGATCAAGTGAATTAAATATTATTTAATTCACAATCAGTGATCTGCCATGCAACTGATGATTTACTATTAATAGCTTCATGCATGTCAGTTCCAGTGGAGACCCAGTTGAGACAAAGGTTAAAGGGATGTTAACTATCAATTCCGTGATTAGTAGGTTGCCCGCATGAAACCAGACATCCATTGGATTGCCCATGATCCTTGCTCAGTTTAGGAAGGAAAAAATTCCTAAATAATAGAGATTTAATTCATTTGGAATTGCGCAAGCAAGGCATGTTGTTTAGAGTCTTGGAATTGGTCATTTTTGTCCAAGACAGTGTGAGACGATTAGCAGAGTGCAGGAGACTCTTGTGAGAAGAGTGCATTGTAATTGTTTCATGATTCCATGGTGAACATACAATAGAAGATAGAGGGGTTTTGAGAAGAAAGATTTCCTCGAGAAATTATTTCTGTTGTGGCTTGATTTGATTCTTTTTTTGCTTAATTTGATTGGCGATTGTGTTTAATTTCCGTGATTGATTTGTAGAAGGTTTCAGTATCTTGCTTTAGTACATTGTTAGATCGGATTGAATACATTTATATACATATGTTTGTATAATTTCTACATATATGATATTTTTTAGAGAGTTTTGCCTTAAATAATTATACACCGAGTTCGTAGCGAAAACACAGCCTCAAGCCTGGAACTCACTACGAAATTGCCTAATTTCACAAAATTTTGCAATTTTTTCTTCCTAACCCAAAAAACATCTTTGCAGCCTATTAGGGTCCTATAATTTATAGGATCACAAGGTGATTGGAAGTTTTATCTCAGTTATATGAAATTGTAAATAATATTTCCATTTGTAAATGATTTCCAAAAAAATTATAAAATAAAAATGAAAAGAGGGTATTTGAATTTAAAAAAATATAATAAAGAAACAAAAGAAAAAGAAAAGAAAGAAAAAACAATGAAAGAATAAAAACAAAGATGAAAAACCGCATAAAAGAAAAACAAAAAGATAGAACTTAAAGCGTTGCAAATCTAAATACCACTACTTGATAGATAATTTGATTCTATTAAATAAATTGAATGTTGTTTGTAGCTTGTTCAAAAAGACACAACCCTGAGTCATCTGTTTGAACCATACAATTTAATCATGGTCAAACATGTTTAATTTTTTTTTATTAATTAGATTAGAGAATAAAGCTATCCAAACTGTCTAATCTTAGCTAACGTTAGTTAGGTAGATAAATAAGGTTTATTCAAATGTTTCAGCTGAATCAATGAAGTAGTGAATAGATAGGATAGAGTAGGTATTTGTTTTTTCAAAAGAAATAAAACAAGGGTATGCAAGTCCAAATGCACCCCTAGGTATGATAAAAAGGATTAGTCTTAGGATTGGGAGAAAGTTGAAGTAAAAAGGGTTGAAAGGAATAAAATGGAGAAAATTTACATCTTTGTCTTTATCCTAAGTCAAAAAAATTGAGAAAATATGCGCCTTTAGCCCAAAGTATCGAGTTTAATTTGTTTTATCCAAAGTTCGGGCTATGAATGCATTTTATCCAAACTTTCTGCATATGTTATAAAAT
This sequence comes from Pinus albicaulis, assembly GCA_034641835.2. NCBI lineage: Eukaryota > Viridiplantae > Streptophyta > Pinopsida > Pinales > Pinaceae > Pinus > Pinus albicaulis. The sequence continues at coordinate 1,678,900,887 of CM076579.1, read as the reverse complement.
TTTGGATACGACAAAAGGAGTTTGTCGCTTCTGGTTAATTCAAGCTCTCTTTTTATCCGCTCGATTGTCACTTCACCAGATCTACGACCAATAATGTTTTTTCGGCCCGCCCTTGCCATCCTACTTTTACCGGTAAGGGGGGGCGCTCTGAAAAGTGGTTTCACTCCCGCCAGTCCCATGCGATGTTCCAATCCCTCCTCATTTCGCACCCCCCCTCTCAATACCAAAAACCACATCGACCCCCCTACGAAATCCACCAAACCACCCTCCTTTCCCACTCTCCTTCACGCATGCTCCCCTCCACTCTCATCCTGATGTGTGGCCATAACCGTTAGCCTATTAAATAATTTCCCAGTGTAACCATTCAAACCTCTAACGGACCCATACCCCTAACGGAAACATCGTTGTTGGGGTGGATTTGTCGCACGGGTGTACAAAATCGCACCAGCTTAAAGAGTGTGGTCTACTCTTTAAACTATTGGTAACAAGAAAAAAGTGGGGGAGATCAAAAGTATAAAGCTTAGTGGAAATAGTATGCTGAAGTATGCTCTGGTTAAACTAAAACTAAAAACACAAATATACAAAAGCTATATAGAGAGTCCAAAACGATAATAATGCAAACGATGGCTCGATGGCCTCTTCTTATTAAATGTTTGAAATGGAGAAGAAATTTTAGCCACTTGCCAAAGGGCCCCTAGGCAATGGCTCTAGGTCCCGATGCAAGGATGTTGCCTTCCAAGCTCTGCCTCTGATGCAGTCTCCCTCTCTCTCTCTCTGCTGTGGTGGACTAAGATGTTGGGTGGCCAACTATCGAGTCCTCTTTGGCTCCAACTCTGGGTCACACACAATGCTAGTGTTGCTTGGGAAACTTTGGGCAGCATAACAGCGTGATCACCATTTCTTCATCTCTTGGTGGGTTTATATAGGTGAGTTTAAAATCCTCCTTCCCTCCCTTGGTACATGATGGATGGTGACCCAAGGGAGAGGTGTGATTCCATTGTGTGCTCAAATATTCTTTTCTGTGCTCACATAATGTCTAAGGAGGCACTGGTGGCTTTCCTTAGGTGGCTTTCACAAAAGGAGTAATTGTCCTTTGCTTGGTGTGGTCCCGGAAAGCGAATTTTTTCCATTTCCAGGAATGTGCTCTTATCGGGCAAAAAGGTGCGCAGAAGGAACTCTTCTCGAAGGATAAAGCGCACAATTTAACATCTATGACTAGTTCAAATCTGATTTTCTCAAAAATTTAGAGATTTTAAATACTTCTTGATTCCATAATGTGTTCCTGTCCTGTAAATCCTTGGGCTCGACATTAATTGATGTCATCTTCTGTTGTACGATTTTCTAGTGTTAACAGTTGCCCCTTAATGTGTGAGGTCTAGGAAGAAATGTATAGCCGAAATACATTATTATTTCTTTTCTGTATCGTACAGAGAGAGAGAGAGAGAGAGAGAGAGAGAGAGAGAGAGAGAGAGGTATGTGTGTATTTTTGGAATTGACAATACCTTGCATCGTTTCTGAGATAGCCATGGCCTAAGGGACCCCCTGCAAGCAGACAAAATATACAACATATTTACAAAATTTCAATGAGGCGGGCATGTCCCATGCTCGTGATGCTATGGCTATTTAAACAAAATTAACAAATATATGTGTTGTCTGTGCCACTACTGTGGTAGTGATGCTGGTGGTTTTTGACGATGACTACTGACGCCCTCAGGGCGTTTTATCTTTGACGATAGGTGGAATGTGGTACCCATATGCATAATATTGGTATGGCATATCACTGTGCCATGTATGCATATGTACTGGCTGGGACCTTCCCGTGTAAGCATTGTTGTCAGAGACGCTTATGGAGGCACGGGTCTTCGATGGATCTTGATCAAAGTGTAATGGTTGTAAGGTACGATACCATCGTGACATGAAAGCTTTTGCTATGGTCGAATGTCAGGAGGATCGATGACATATGTGGACAATGATATCTCCCACAGTGCCACCCAAGGATACCCCTTTCCATGGGGAGGGGTCATCCAAGGTACCGCTTCCTTTTTGGAAAAGAGGTGTCGAGGTCGACAAAAAGGAAGCCTTAAGTAAACCATGGGTCACCGACCTGAGGGTTCGGGGACCTAGATGTGATGAGTTTAACATAGGCATGTTGGTGAGAGGTGATTGAAAATGGATGATGGGGATTCAGTGGCTCGAGGTCGAAGTATACTTGAGCAGCTTGGCGGAAATCATAGTTATTTCTGAAGGGAAAAGTCCCTAGAGTCGGTAGGACCTCCAGGGCGAGTGTAAACCGGATATGAATGTCATGATGGTGCGTGCGTGGAGGGGGTGAAATACTTCGACTGAAGGAAATGGGTGACTGATGCCATGGGAGAAAAGGTGAAATATGAGGGCGAAGTGGCGAAGGGCATCGTTTGCGGTCTTTGTAAAGAATAAAATAATGGGGTTTGGTTTGTACAAAACACAGAGACGGGTACCCCAAAACATGAAAGAGGGTCACTCACTAAAGGTGTGAGGACAGTGTTTTGATGGGCGTAGGGGTCCCATTGGTTGGTCTCATGTGCAGGGTTCATGAAGCGGAAGATGTCGCAAATGGGATTAAGCTGATGGAGATATGGTGGGCCAAATGCGATGCGCGGAGGTGCGCTTTCAATATTCTCGTACAACCTGGTCGTCCGGGAAGGGGGGTTTTGAGTTTGAATGGTAAACATGACCTTATGCATGATAAATGGATGGGCATGAGGTGCTTCCCGAACTGAAATGGTATGGCCATGGCGTCACTTGTGGGGTGATATATGGTCTACTTTGGATGACGAGCGCCATGGAGGGGAGGCTCTACCGACCAACACGGACGTTTATCATATGCAAGGTGAGGTGATGATAAACGTGGTCGGGTATGAGGACCCTATGGTTTATTTCTGATGGAGAAATGATTTTAGGATATGCAAAGTTTTCTGGGACTCTATCATGTTGAGGGTAGAATGATACCTGCTCCGAAACTTTTAGTGAATGGTGTTGTGAATGGTTTGCGGCTTCTACCTACAAAAACAATTACCTCAAGTGAAAGTGTCTTCTTTTCATCAAATATTATTGAAAAACATGAAATTTGGAAAGGAAGATGGGAGGGTGCATACCTGCCAGTGTTGAAAATTTATTTTTCCAGAAAGAGAATGTGTGGCATCTCTTTCGTTTGTCATGGCATGCTGATGATGGTGAAACTTACGGTTTGTGGAATGGACCTTCTGATCTCCTGTTATGGACCTTCGAAGTTCTAGAAAAGGGTGATAAATATGGGATTATGGCCCTAATCCTATTCATTTGTACCTGCTGAGTTTTGGGAGATCAGAGGTAATTTCAAAGCCTTTCTTGCCATTGCGGTCAGCCTGTGTACCAGGGATTAGCGATATTATGTCGAGATAATTTTCATGACGTCCTGCATTTCAATTTTTCAGTTTGATGGTGTCGGGGGCCATACAAATTGGGTTTGTATGGCCTCAAAGGGACTTTTTGACCTAGATTGCGTGGGCGATCTAGGCAAAGAGGCACCCCTCTTGCGTGCATTTCTAAGGGACATGCGCGCAAGGGCGTGATGTTCCCTCCTTTTTGCATGCAAGGGCACGCCTGTCTGAGAGACAGGTGTGCAAATGGCAGGGTGTTGTAAAAACTTGGGTTTTTTGTCCCTTTTGATGTTTTTCTCTGTACTGATGGGTGCCTGTGTTGCTTGGAAGGTTGGTGTGGAGAGAGCGAGATTGGCTGGAGATCCAGACTACTCTGGCTGCTGATGCTGGGGTTCACCATTAGTTGGCCGCATGGGGCCTTCTGAAATTTGCTGAGAACAAGTTCCTTCGGTCACAAGACCAACTGCTACGTTAAATTATACAGCATTGGCGCAGGAGGTGCAATATTTTTGTACTGAGGGGGACGAACTTGATTATCCATCTGGATACTGATATATACTTCATGACCGGGTTATTGCCTCAAGGTGAAGCACTGAGGTATCCACTTCCTACTGGGAGAGTGAACCTAGACCGGTTCTGGAGGAGGCATTGCGGTGGTGCGCCTCTTACTGAGGGGTGCATCAATATTGCATCAGTGATAGATGTAGCCGAGCAGTGTGCTCTGGCCATTATTGTGCGACTGGCGGGGTCATTTTCTCTGCATCGGGCATCAGGCCCATAGGTGGGAGTTTTATGCCGTTTGAGGAACATGCATTTTTTCGATTTCGCCTGCTTTTGTTTTGATGGTATGGTGTCGCAACTGAACAAGGTCCAACGTGGATCTAAATAATTTGCGTATGCTAGCATATTGTGTAGCATTATGTACGAGAGGGTGGTGCTACTGAGCCCCATTGTGGCAGTGCCTATTGGGGGGCCGTGAGAGCCACACATGAGGAGGTGGGCTCCGATGATGCCACACGGTGGTGGTGGCAAGGTGGGTCATTATTGGAATGACACGACAGAGGCCTGGTTTGAGGCCAACCCACTGATGTTCTTTCCATGCCCGTATGCAGAGATGGACTTTCAGGGTGATCCAGATATCAGTCTCCCTTTCGGTTATGTTTGGGGTCTTGCAGGTGTGTGCTATATTCTTCTACATTTGTTCGCATTTTTATGTACTTATGTGTTTTTTTATTGACACTGAAATTATTTTGGTTACTTGTGCAGATGTTGGTGAGGTGGGACGCCCAATGGCCCGACTGGTGGGTCACGATCCTCCGCCATGACCTTAGGGTGGTCAGGGGGGAGGTAGCGCAGGTGGACCGGGTGGTGGTGCTGGTGGACCTGGCGGGGATGGTGCTGGCCCTTCTGGTGATGGCAGCATCTTGGCTGCAGCTAAGGTTGTGGCCGAGCAAGCTCGTGAAAATGTGGCTGAGGCACGCATTGCAGTTCTTACAGCTCAAGTGGCCGCTCTATAGGACTTCCGGGGTCGAGTGGATCGCTTGACCTAGGGGATGCCTACTCGAGGTTTCATGGACGAATTCGAGGAGGTTTGGCTAGAGATGGTGATGACCCGCGAGAGGGATTATCGACCCACTCTATGACGGGTAGCTATCGCAGTGGTGACAACAGCTCCAGTGGTGGCACCAGGAGCAGTGGTGGGCCCAGGTGCTCCTCTTGAGGGGGCACCCCCTTAGATTAGTTTTGTACACAGGGAAAGCACCTGTTATGAGGATGCTTCCCTTATTTTTGACGACCTTTGTATCTTTTTGGGCTGGTCAATGGGCCAGCGATATTACTTTTGTACTCAGATACACATATTTTTTGATATATATATGAGAGATATTTTTTTGGCTCTACATGGTGTGCTGTCTATTTCGGTTTATGTATTTTGTGTTATGCTGATGGATATCTATGTTTTTGGTTTCTTATGTATGATAGTTTATTCGCGATGCATTCCAGTCTAGGATATTGTTAGCTATGTGATCAGCTGCTTGGTTTTGATTCCTTGATACATGTGAAAATGTAATGTAATCAAATTGTCTGCTTAATCTTTTGGCATGCAAATATTTTCTAAACAGGTTTGCATCTCTGGTTTCAAATGTTTGGTTTAACTGTGATATTACTAACTGGGAATCGAGGTAGATATGCATATGGCGAATGCCCTGATGGAGGGCCTCGTACATAAGTCCGATAACGACATCATATTCTTCCTGATTGTTTGTTGTTGATCTGATGCACACGCCGTTTGAACACAGTGGTGATCAGTCAGGGTGGTAGATGACCCAGGTAGCTGCAACTAAGTTTTGAGACCATTGCGATGCTCCATTAGCAAATCCAAAATAGGGTTCAAGTTGGTGATCCATGGTGGCACTTTGAGCGCTTTTGGTCTTTGGGTCAAAAATATTTTGGTGTTGGGATTTTTGTGTACTCTAACCCTAGGGGATAAGGGCTGCTGGGTCCTTATGGGTATAAATCCTTGAGGTACAGGTCGTTGATGGGGTTATTGAGGTAGGTACCGTCCAGTTTCGCCAAGATGTATGCCCCCTGTCAAAGACAATGTTTGATGATACAGGGTCCTTTCCACAAGGTTTCGAACTTTCCTAGCCCTAAGGCCTATTTTGCAACATCGTAGCGAAGGACTAACTCATCCTCAGTAAATGATAAAGGGGTGATATGGTGGTCAAATGATGCTTTCACTCTTTTCTTATGGGCCTCATTGTGTTGCAGCAATTTTCACCGACTTTCGTCAACTAGCTTTTGTTGTACTAGGCATTGTTCTAGAGGCTGGGTATCATTAAGGAGTTCGATGGCGGCGTGTAAGTTTGGGATCTTGCAGAAATCAATGCAAAAGCATAAGGTACCTTGGTCTTTTGCGACAGGAATAAAGTGGAAATCCTGGGACGAGGGGGTTATTGGAATCCTATCTTGGGTGTGTGATGATACAAGATGTATGCGGTGAATAGTGTCATTGGCATGCGGTGGGGAAGGATCTTGGTAATGGAGTCCTGTGTGAGCATAAGGTCGAGTTTCCTACTAGGATAGTCAATTTCCAGCAGGTGGAACTTGTTTTTATCACAGAGGTGCTTGAATTATTTCATTAGCGGGCATAACTCTGGTGAGTGATCTTGGCTAGTGAAAATGGTGCATGGTATCACAGTGCTGATAGAGTAGATAGTGTGAGATTCTACGCTATTCGTTGTCCCTGATGTGGACGCTTGGGAAGGGTCGGTCGTGGAAGAGGTCATCTTCTTCCATTTTTTCTTCGTTGGTTTGCTTAATGTTGCTCTAGCTGCTCTTAGCTTGGGGAGATGTGCACACTTAAACGTATGATGAAATTGTGAGCAAATTCGGCAATAAGTGCATGTGATCCTCTCTTGATTAGAGAGAAGTTTTTTAGGGAGAGACGAGACTATGCAGAGACTGTTTGCAAGGGGGTTGAGTTCTCTGCATTGGTTGACTTGATGATTGTTTAGATCACATAAGCCGCATGTTATCCAAGGCTTGGCCTAGGGTACATGTGGTTGGTGTGTGGTCTTATCAGGCTTGACACACCATTGCGGTGGTGGGGACGTTGAGTCGGCAATGTACCTTTTATGCCATTCCTGGAGATCGTCTATTCTCTTTTCTACGGCATTAATCATGTCGATAGTGGGACGGATCCGCGAGACATAAGTACAATGTCGATCATAATTATTACCCTGACATATTAGGCAAAATATCCATGATATGGGGGTCCCATCGTGCTTGGTCTGAGGCCAGGCGAGGAACCAACATCGTAATGATACTAAGTCAGGGCAGTGGACGATTATATGGTCTGTCTTTTTGCATAACATGCATGCGGGTGTGTTTCATGAAGTGTCGTTAGGGGTAACTAAGGGTTCCCTGCTAGGCCGTTCTTCGGCTGATAAGAACATTATGGACTTGCTCATCTCCTCTGCTTGGGTCATGGAGCTACTTGTGGACTCAAAATCCATATCTTCTTCTTGGGAAAGATGAACTATGGTTGAGTGGAGGCTAGCAAGGGTTATCCGAAAGCGAGGTATGTAGTGAGAATCTTCCAAAAGGTGATTGTCGACGCATAATGGGCATGTGAATTGTGCTACCCGTAGCCCCACGTAGTAAACCCTTTCGATTGGATACCATCTGTGAGTGAGTTCCATTGCGGCACACTCTTCAAGGTAGTGGCCACATTCATCGCATAGCGTGCAATGTATAATGGGCATTACTAGGGATCGCTTTACAAATATATGCTCCTCTTGTAAGTATAGGATGGTACGTGACTCGTCATTGACGGACTGGATGGAGGGATCCTCTTGATAGGATCACTCGACCACATGTAAGGTGTCGCTATATCATGGTATTTCTGGACAATGGTGGGTATAATGCCCATAGGTGTCACAGAGAGCACATGCGTGATTGGTAAGCAATGGTTTGCATTTTTTTTTTGTGGCATGTTCCTTTTTATGGGAACGTGGCGTCGAGGTGCCTGCTTCGGAGCAGAGGAGTGGTTTTAACTCGTCCAACTCCAGACATATGTGGGTAGGGTGTCCTATGACATCACATATAGCGTAGGCTGATGACTCCCTTTGCATGGTGGGGGTCACTGATTTCTTTCCCCTCTTGGAAATTTTCTTGGCCGTGGTAACCGGTTTTGCAATGGAAAATTCCCTTGCGGGGGCAGTTTCGACCATTGCTTGGGTAAGTTGGGGCTCCTCGGGACTGAGGGGCTTTAACCCAATGACAGTAGCATTGGTGGCTCCTGTTCTAGAAGGGGGAACGAGGTACCAAACTGGGAATGGAAACGATATGTTGGGTAACATCGGTGTCGCCAAACCTGCTGGGAGACGAAGCCAGGAGGTGGGTAGAGGAAAGGGGTTTGGGAGGTGGCGTAGACTAGGGAGGCCACCGTGGCTGATGCCTCATTGTCGTTACTGCTTGAGTCTATGTCCTGACTAACCTTGGTGCTTGATGTGGACATCATGCATACTGGGGCCCTTGTGGCATCGGGTGATATCTCAGGGATAATGGGAGGATCTCCTAGGAATGACCCTAGGATGGACGATGGTTTGAATTGGCCGGGACCATATTCTTGATACTGTGAAAGACCATTTGTGGCTTTATCTACATAGGGTAGAATTACATCTGCGTTGGTTAGGGGACGCTTTTCACTATGCGTCAGCTGGTTTACCATAATGATTCGATCCTCGTGGGGGAACATCATGATGCAGAAGACAGAGGATGCTATGGCAAACATGGCGTACATGTAACTCCACCCTAGGAGTATATTGTAATCCAAGTGCGCATCCAAGACTTTGATGTCTATGTGGACCGTCTTGCCGGCTAAGCAGACCGATACATTTTGGTAGAGGCCGACGGGAGTCGAGGGACGACCGTCGTACGCTCTGAGTGTGATGACGAAAGGTTTGAGGTTGGGGGATCCTAACTTCTACCACACATTCTTTGACATGATGCATGTGGATGCACCCTTGCCATTGACACATCAGTGAATAGTGATATTCTATACCGATACCAGTATCTGGAAGGCGACCATAGAGGGAAGCCTAGGGTTGGCTTTGTCTAAGTCAAAAGCCATCATGCGCGTATTGGTAGGGTCGAAAACGCCTAACGCGGAAAGTAGGGCTTTCCATTGCTTTGGGAATGACTGCAATACTTCCAATGCGGACTGAGCTAAATCGTCTACGATGCTATAATTGTGGGCCACTTTGGAGTAGTTACCTGCTCGCCCATTAGGCGCTTTTACCATTTTTGAAAATAGTTCTGCAGGAATCTTTGGAATGGTTAAAGGTGCAGTCAGCGTGCTTATACTATCCCCTGATGTATTGGTGTCTAGTGGGGTGTCGTAGCTGTGATTCTGAGTTTGGAAAAACATTTCTTCCCCAGCTATGTAGATTTCATGGTTGCTTTTCCCGGAATCATCTGGGTTTTACTGCTGAGTGTTGACCGTCCCTTGATGGGGGAAGGGTTCTTGCATCACTGCAGTTTGCTGGGAAGATCCTCGTTGTCCTCGGTTACTCTGTAGCTTTTTAAGCTCAGGGAGTTTGGGACAATGGTGAGTATGCCCGTACTCACCACATATTGAACAAGAATGGTTTGTTCGTAGAGGTGGCCTTTTGCCTTGCCTTTGGGCATTGCTTGGCTCCTAGTTTTTATTCCGGGTGGAGTTACCTCCAACCTGGGATCGCAGTGAGCACTATTGGTTTCTGCCCCCCTATCTAGGGTTCCCTTTGGGCTTGTTTTTTGTCTTTTTTTTAACCACGTTAGGAGGGTAGTTCTCCTAATCATATTGGTGTGGTTGATTCTGGGACAGCTGCACAAACTTCACCTATGCATTGTTTTGCGTAGGTGGGTTGTGTGCATGGGAATGAGCGTAATGTTGTCCTGTGTTTGTACCTGGCCGTTAGGGGGGAGCTCTTCCGTCAGTCTTTCTTCGTGCGTACTGGGTCCCCTTAGCCAAAGGATAAGGTCCTCCTTGGTGATACGCTTGTGCCCTATTAGTCAAATTTTTGCTGCTGCATATGATGACTTTGAAATCCAGGTTGAGACATGTTCTGGGTAGAACCATGTGTGTAACCGGGATTTTGACTGCTTCTGCCTAGGTACCCTTGGGTCATTGACCCAATAAGTCCGTCTGCAGAGTTAGACGCGCCTGGAAATTCTTGATAAGATTGCAGGCGCGAGGCGTTAGGCAGGATATTATAGATGTATCCTGACTGTGTATAGATCAGTTCAAGCTGCTGGGCTTTACTGATTGCATCCTCTTCGGATGTGGGGTTGCGTTGCACCACATCCTTTGAAATCTCCGCTGTCAGATTTTTCAAGAATAAATCTAAAAGGACTTGGTTGTCAAGTTTAGCTTTGCATAAACTACGACGCTGCCTCCATTCCTGGAGATGCTCTGAGATATGGATGGAGGGGGATTATCTGAAATGAGTCAGTAATTCCATTCCCGAATCGTGGTGAATGGGCAACTGAAAATATGTGAGGAACGCTGTAGCGAGGGCGCTAAAGGTTCCATGTGAAGCAGGGGGTTTATCCACGTACCATTTCGCGGCCACTCCTGTAAGAATTCGTTGAAATAGCCTCAACCGAATAGTATCATTAATGATGTTATTCGATGAGCACCACAGGTGAAAGGTCATTATATGATTACCTGGGTCTTTCGCTTGCTTGCCTTCAAACTTTGGTATGTCCGAAGGGAGCTTCGTGGGCATGGGAGGCCAATTGGTGTCATGTGTGATGGGGTCATTGGTGATCTTGGTTAAATCAGATAGATTCAACGCCGCTAAAAAGGGTGAATGGGAGGTTGACACCATGGCAATGTGTGAAGACACGAAGTTCTGGTTAGAACGAGGGTTAGTCTGTGACGTACCCTATTTTGAATTTAGATGGCTTCCCGTATGGGATGTGCTCCTCTGCCCCCCAGGGGACGAGGGGGAAGTGGTGTGTGGTTCGGTATTGGGGGACCGACTAGGGTTCCCAAATATGGTTTCTCCAATAAAGGATGAACCAACGATTGTGGCAATGTTTCGTCTTTGATGCTTAAAAGGCGAAAGACCTAGAACCCCTCCCGATAATGGGGGGAGGTCCAAAAGACGCATGGACCAACGAGGTTCCATTGGAACTGTTTGGGTGTCGACCAGGGTAAGTTTTGGAAAAATTTTGAGGGGATTGAGTCTATGATCACAACAAATTTATGGCCACATACATAAAACAAAGCGAAAATGAAATGAATTTTCCCTTTAACTTAATCTATGTCATCAATCAAGAAAAAGATGGTTTTGTTTATTTGCGCGTGATACTCAAAATCATATAAGACCTATTACATCCTCACACATTGAAAGGTAACTGGGCCTTGAGAAGATTTCTTGTGAGTTTTGGCACAATTTCTCGTAAGAGCTGGCGACGCCCCCAGTCAGCAGAAGAGAATCCACCAAGGTAAGGGTAGTCTAGCGGTTGCCTGCACCATCACCTATAGGGTACAGGATGCCCTAGTTTTGGCCACTAAGTACCATCGTCCCATGTGAGTGTTCGATTCTTGGGCTTCTTGGTATTCAGCTAACAATATCGAGTATCAGCTGGGTCAGGTAGCCCCAACTGATACCGCATGTACTACGCCTAAGCCTAACCCCCTCTGAATTGAGTCTCTGCCACACTCGAGTTTTTTTTTTTTTCCGTGAGCTGATAGGTGGATTTTAAAGCTCCATAAATACACAACCTCTATGTTTCAATGTGAAGAGTGATCAAGGCGGCTTATTGGATTCCTACCCCCTTGATCCTAACTTAATCTATAAATTATTTTGTGGCCCCTGTGGGGAGAATTTAGTGAGTTGGTTTAAGTTACTTTTAGGTGGATTTATTTGCTTAGTGGGTGAACGTGTGTGAGCGTATGGTGAACAATCTCATAATTTCAACATATGGATATCGGTGATCCTTTACAAAATTCCCCTAGTTAAACTATGTGACGTTGTTCCTTTCTCAAATGGAAAGCATTTGCGGATAATGGGCCGCTTCTAAATCTTTCTAGTTAATCTATGTGAGTAACTAAAGGGAGATGGTGAATCACAAATGTAGAGCATTCATATGCTTGTCTAGGGTCACCAAATGGTGCAAAGACAACAGAGATTACTTGCTCTAATTGGTGATTCAATCCTAGTCCCGCAATTTCCTAAATGCAAAAATTGAATTTAAGCTAAACAATTTCTACACTAGCTTATGCATGTGTGGTCTTGAGCCACTTAATTGGACTAGTTAAACTAAGTGTGCATACCAAAATTTGCAAAAACATAAATTGTTCGGAAAGCAATGGTTAATTCGCCCCCTACTTAAACTATGTGAACACTTTTTGCAAAAACCAACTTAAATGAAAACTAACTAAATGCCTATAGAAAGCAGCAAAAGGTGAGTTCTCAGAAGCTGTAGGGTATCAACACAGGTGTTGGAAGATACATTAGGGGCTGCTCAGCACACTTACAAGTAGAAAAAATGCAAAATATAGGGAGAAAAATCTCATTCTGCAATTTGCACGCAAAAAGCCTTGACAGGTGCACCTTCCTGCGCGCAGATCAGTCCTGAACATGCGCAATGCACCTATGTGAGGAAAAACTGCGAGCAAAAATCATGCAAGTAAAACTATTAGGAGTTGTCTTCTTCAGTCTGTCACTTCAATGAGTCTAGGGACTGCAAGATGGGTCAGAGAACTGTCAGCTCCACTCCAGGATAGACAAAGGGTCTCCTACAAAATATGGCACAACCACATAAACTTGGAACACGTCAGTGGAGTCGCCAATATTGTTGGGGTGAATTTGTCACACGGGTTTACAAAATCGCACCAGCTTAAAGAGTGTGGTCTACTCTTTAAAATATTGGTAACAGGTAGAAAGTGGGGGAGCTCAAAAACATAAAACTTAGTGGAAATAGTATGTTGAAGTATGCTCTAGTTAAACTAAAACTAAAAACACAAATATACAGAAGCTATATAGAGAGTCCAAAACGATAATAATGCAAACAATGGCTCGATGGCCTCTTCTTATTAAATTTTTGAAATGGAGAAGAAATTTTAGCCAATTGCCAAAGGGCCCCTAGGTAATGGCTCTAGGACCCGATGCAAGGGTGTTGCCTTCCAAGATTTGCCTCTAATGCAGTCTCCCTCTCTCTCTGCTGTGGTGGACTAAGATGTTGGGTGGCTAACTATCGAGTCCTCTTTAGCTCCAGCTCCAAGTCACAAACAATGTTGGTGTTGCTTGGGCAACTTTGGCCAGCATAACAATGTGATCACCATTTCTTCATCTCTTGGTGGGTTTATATAGGTAAGTTTCAAATCCTCCTTCCCTCCCTTGGTACATGATGGATGGTGACCCAAACGAGAGGTGTGATTCCAATGTGTGCTCAAATATTCTTTTGTGTGCTCACATAATGTCTAAGGAGGCGCTGGTGGCTGTCCTTAGGTGGCTTTCACAAAAGGAGTAACTGTCCTTTGCTTGGTGTGATCCTGGAAAGAAAATTTTTTCCATTTCCAGGAATGCGCACTTATCAGGAAAAAAGGCACGCAGAAGGCACTCTTCTTGAAGGATAAAGCATGCAATTCAGCATTTATGACTAGTTCAAATATGATTTTCTCAAAACCTTAGAGATTTTAAATACTTCTTGATTCCATAATGTGTTGTTGTCTTGTAAATCCTTGGACTCGACATTAATTGATGTCGTCTTCTGCTGTACGATTTTCCAGTGTTAACAATCGCCACCACCATTTAAAAAAAACTCTCGCACCACCATTTTTCTCCTTTTATGTTGTAGATTTTTTCACTTCACCTTTGTTTCCAAAATTCATGCACCTACTGACGTTCCTCAACTGACCAAGTGCCTAATCGACCACAAGAAAATTCCAATTTTACTATCATTCTGCTACAAATCAGTGAAATCCCTAGTGATTAATTGCCATTGCCTCCTATCTCTATAATTTCTCGTTAACAGGATGCCTTCAAAAAATAAGAACATTGAAGACTCTGTTAAACCAATTTTGCATCCCCTTATCGACCTCGATCACATTCCGCTTACAGATAGAGATTATAAAATCGCAGAGACTCAGTGTGAGTTTGAACTTTTTGAACTCTATTATTGGCTCGAAGACAAACTTATTGATAAATATGATGAAATCGGAATCTGGTAGTCTAATATGCCTCATTACATTTTTCCCTAGACCTTTCACTCCCCAGAGTTTGTTAGAAAATTCCAGGCATGTTATGTACCAAACTAGAGAGTCATTATTGTAGAAATTTTAATACAAATATGTATTGCATGGATTCTCCTAATCTAACAATTATATGCCACTGTTAAATATAGAATCACTTCTACAAAAATTCTTGCGGAAATTTAAAACATGATCGCCAATTGCAAACACATGAAGAAAGATCATTCACACATAACACACATGTTTTTACCGGGAAAGCATAAAGCTAAAAACCCCACTATCATATATTATGTATATATCATGGATCATGAAAAAATCTCATACAAAACTCTACTCCAAGAGCTCTCAGTACAATATACAATCGTCTCACACTGTCATGCAGAAATTTGACAAATGCCTTAGCCAATTTTCTACCTCACAACAGCCTGCCTCGACTGGGAAATCCAAGTTGATTAAAAAGACCAATTCGATGCAATCATGCCCTCCTTGACTGCGCAATCCTCATGAGCATATCCAATGTGTGTTTGGCTTGCAAGAGTGCAATCCAATATTGTACAACTGATAGTCAACTGTCCCTTTCACCTACCTCTCAACTGGGTCTCCACTGGATCTGACATGCATGTAGTTAACAACAGTAAATCTTTAGTTGCATGTGAGATCACTCCATGTGAATTAATTTAATATTTAATTCACTGATCTCTCACTAGTGTATCTTCAGTTACAACTAGCACAACTGAGTTTAACTCGCTTAACTGAGTTAAACTAGTTTATAACTCACATAACTACACATCCAACTTTGTTACAACTTCGAATCACTAAGTTACAACTAAGTCCACTTGCATGTCCCACCAACCAACCTTAGAACTCAAAATTCCTTTAGCTAACTGGTTTTCCACTTCAGTTAACTTATTTCAAGTGCTCAATGAGAATAGATTAATATTTATTGTCCAATGATTATTAAGGGATAATAATAGTCGACATGCATCTATAAATAGAAATGCGATCTATAAATAGACTTCGCACATACATCTAAAAATAGAACATCATATATAAATAGAATTTTCTCAACATCTATAAATAGACTTCCGCTATAAATAGAATTTTTCTCATCCATTCTAAAAGTAGACATACACCTAAAAATAGCCCGTGGGCCCCACTTAGTGTAGGTGCTTAATTTTCACTAGGATCATCATCTTGTTGAATCTCAACACTCCCTCTCAACAAGAAATGGGTTATCCTTCACCCCGATCCTATCTCTATGGTATTCGAATTTTCTCCTGGTGAGCACCTTCGTTAGAGTATCTGCAGCCTGATCCTCCGTAGGAATGTACTGAAGCAACACGATCTTCCGCTACACACAATCTCTGATATGATGATACCAGATATCTATATGCTTAGATCTATCATGAAACACATGATTAATCGAGAGTTTAATATAACTCTAATTATCACAATGAATCACTATAGGATCTAAATGAGATCCAAAAAAACTAACCAAGATCTTTCTCATCCAGATAGCCTCACATGCAACTTGACTCGCTGCCATGTATTCCGCTTCCGCTGAACTAAGTGCCACAGATCTCTGTTTCCTGCTATCCTAAGAAACAACTATAGGTCCAATACTGAAGACCCCTCTTGATGTGTTCTTTCTGTCTGTTGGGCTACTTTCCCAATCTGCATCCGTGAAGCCACGAAACTTCACCTCATCCGTTTGTCTATACCACAAGCCATACTCAGCTGTGCCCCTCAGGTATTTCAAGATATGCTTTCCCGCCTTCCAAAAGAGCTTGGTAGGCTTAACCATCGCTTGACTAACCTGGTTCACCACATAGCATATGTATGGTCTTGTATTCACTAAATACATTAGCGAACCCACTAACTGTCGATAGACAGTGGCATTAACTACCTCTTCAGATGTAGCGTCCTCTTTCCTCTAGTTTTTGTTGAGATTCAACAAGATGATGGAGCTTAGTGAAAATTAGTCGCCTTCACTAAGTGGGCCCGCAGGCTATTTTTAGGTGCAAGTCTATTTTTAGACTATGTCTATTTTTAGATATGGTGATCATATTTCAGAAGTTGTAGGATGTTATTTTTGGATGGTTGGTCAAGTTGGAAAAATAGATGAAATTCTATTTTTAGAATATTGGGCGAAGTCTATTTATAGATCGTCGATCTAAAAATAGATGCATGTCGATTATTTTTAGCCCTTAATAATAGCAGACAATAAACAACAAATTATTCTCTTGGAGCGCTTTATTTCAGTATACAGATTTGAAAAATCAGTGGGCTGAAGGAATTACGCAATTCCTAGGGTTGATTGGTGGTTCATGCATGGAGGACTCAGTTAGAACTGAAGTGGCAAAGTTATGACAGAGTTGGAAGAGTAGTTCATGGAGTTGTATTCAGTTTAACTCAGTTAAAGTGAGTCAAACTCAGTTGAGCTAGTTGTATCTAGTATAACTGAATGATACACTAGTGAGAGTGCAGTGAATTAATTCACAAATAATAACTCATTAATCAACTAAACAAATACAATAGTTAACTATAGTGCATGTCAGTTCTAGTGGAGATTTAGTGGAGAGGTAGGTGAAAGGGTGAGATGGACTATCTGTTGTGACTATAGTGATGCATTGATTGCATCACACACATATTAGAGTTTCCAATGAGGATTTCACATTCAAGGCAAGGGTAATTTGAATTCATTCAGAGCTATTCTTCAGCAGGGATTGTGTAGTGGAGGCAGGCTATTAGGAGTGCAGAAATTAATGCATGGATTTGCATATTTCTTCTTGTTAGTGTGTGAAGATTGATTGTACTGAGAGCTTGATGTACTAAGCTTTGTATGATATTGTTACATGATCTCCATGATATATAATATATGATAGTTCGGGTTTTTAGCTTTAGGATTTCCCGTTAAACAACTGTGATATGTGCGATTTTTTTTATTACTTCATGTGTTTGCAATTGAGATTATAATTTCCGCAAAAGATTAATAGTGGAAGGATTATGTATTTAGAAAGAAGTTAAATATTGTTAGATCACGAGAATCTGGATATATAATTCATATGTTATATAATTTCTACATGGTATCGGAGCAGTGTTAATTCTTGAAGATTGCAATTGTGAAGAATTGTTGAGTTTGTGCTGGTCGACAATTTGAATTTGCTGCAGAATATTCTTGGTGCGATAGTTGAGTATACATTGAAATGTATTTCAATGGGTTACGATTGGAGTATGCCCTTGAGGGTAGCTCAAATTACATAGCCTGGAAGGATAGGATGGAGGCGGTGCTGGAAGATAATAGACTAAAGAAGTTCATCGATAGTGATGTTCCTAAGCCGGGTTCTAGTGATGTTGCATTACTTAACGCATGGCAAAAGAAGGTAGCAAAGACAAGAAGAATTCTGTTGGAAGGTGTGAAGGACCATATTTTGTCCAGCCTTCATGGGAAAGTCACTCCATTTGCAATGTGGAAGGCTTTGACAGATTTGTTCCAAGCAGAAGCGACCAGAGGAAGTTGGCGCTGAAAGATAAGCTCAAAAAAATAAAAATGGAGAAGGGTGACAGTATTCCAAAATATCTCACAAATTTTGTCCACTGTAGGGATGAACTGGGAAGTGTGGGGATTACTATTGAGGATGAAGACTTAGTGAGCTTGGCTCTCCTTGATCTTCTGAAGAGTTGGCATAGTTACGAAGACTCTGTCAATGGACGGGAGAAACTGCCGAGATGGGAGCGACTTTGGTCAGATCTTGTGTAGGAGGAGATAAAGCGAAGTACCAGGGATGGTTCCTCATCGAAGAATGAAGATGAAGAGAATTGTGCTTTGGCTGCCAAAACAAGGAAAGGGAAGGGGAAAAAATTTCCTTCAAAATCCGAGGCAAAAGGCAAGAAGCAAGATTTGTCCAAAGTGAAGTGTTTTCACTATCACGAACATGGTCATTTCGCCACTAACTGCCCACAGAAGCAGAAGAACAAGAAAGTTGCTGGAGATGCAGCTGGAGAGGCCTTAGCCTCGCAATTTGAACTTGATTTCTCTTTGATCGCATGCTTGGTTTCAAGCGCAATGGGATCGGTGTGGTATCTTGATAGTGGTGTGTCTTTCCATATGATGGGAGACAAGGAGTTGTTTAGTGATCTAGAGGAGAAAGACCTCCAAATGCATATAGAGATGGGCGATGATGGTCGATATAGTGCGACCGGAATTGGGACCATTACCTTTGTGAGGGATTCAGGTAATCCATTTCTGTTGAAAGATGTTATGCATGTTCCAGGTCTGAAGAAGAACTTGGTCTCGATCGCAATGTTGGAAGACAAAGGTTATGACGTTGTTTTCAGTGAGGGAAAAGCCTTCCTTTGACATAAAAAAATGGGTCAAACCAAGAAGATAGGGATTCAAGTTAAGAATCTCTACAAGCTGGAGGTAAATGGCTGCGCTGCAATGATGGGCAAGGCAGAAGAAGTGGTGAGCTGGGATGAGGGCGAATTATGACACAGGAGATTGGGCCATCTTCACCATGGCGCTTTGAAGATTTTGCAGCAGATTTATACTGGACTTCCCAAGGGTGCTCTTGCACAGTCAGATCAATGCAAGGGATGTACTATGGGTAAGTTTGTGAAGACCACCTTTCATGAGAAGGAGAACCGTGCTTTGGTGATCCTAGAGAGAATTCACACAGACGTGTGTGGACCTTTCTCGGTTGCTTCAACAACAAAACACATGTATTATGTTATTTTTGTTGATGATTATTCTCATAGATTCTAGATATCCTTCATGTAGAAGAAGATTGAAACATTCTCAAAGTTCTGTTAGTTTAAAGCATTGGTGGAGAAGGAGTCGGGGAAGCAAGTGAAGGCTCTACGGAGCGATAACGGTGGTGAATATATCTCCGGTGAATTCAAATACTTCTGCAGCAAAGAAGGAATTCGTAGAGAACTCATATCACCTCACAACCTGCAGTAGAATGGGGTCGCGGAGAGGAAGAACAGAACGATCGTGCGCATTGCACAAGTGATGCTGCATGACTAGGGCTTACCGATGCACTTGTGGGCGTAAGCATGCAACACTACGGTTTATGTGAAAAACCATTGTCCTCATAGAGTACTTAGCATGAGTACACATGAAGAAGCTTTTACTCGTAAGAAGCCTGATATTTCTCATTTGAAGATTTTTGGCTCATTTTTTTACATTCATGTGACAAAGGACGCCAGGAAGAAGCCGGAGCCGAATGCAGAAATTGGGATATTTGTGGGGTACACAGAAACACCAAATTATTATCGCTTGTATTTGCTAAATATTCAAATGAATGTGGTGCGATGAGATATAAAATTCAATAAGGTGAAAGCCATGAAGTTGTCGCTTGAGAGGGAGCTACACTTGCATGCAGAGGAGGAGCTACTTGTTCCCAAAGATGAGCCTCTAGATGTGGATCAGCCACGGGAGGAGATTCATGGAGTGGAGGAGTCCACTCACGCAGATCCAAACATCAAAACTAACAGAAAGCATACCACAGAAGCTGAGAGATTGAAGCTTGATGCAGCACAGAATGTACTAGTCCCTACATCACAACGCAAATAGAGATAGTCACCTGACCGATTTACTGGATACATGACTCTTATGAAAAAGTGTGTCATGACAGAGCCATCTTATTTCAAAAAAGAAGTGCAGGAGCCTACATGGGTAGATGCCATGGTGGAGGAGTATGACTCCATTGTCAGAAACAGTGCTTGGGAGATTGTTCCAAGGCTGGTGGGTAAATCAGTTGTAGGATCAAGATGGATCTACAAGGTAAAGCAACTGCTGATGGGAGCGTCGAGAAGTATAAGGCAAGATTTTTTGTCTGGGGCTTCTCATATATCGAGGGAATTGACTATGAAGAAACCTTTGCACCTGTCGCATGGTATTCTTCCATACGGCCCATCCTTGCTCTCTCGGCGCAGATGGGTTGGTACATTCATCATATGGATGTGAAGACTGCATTCCTTAATGAGATCATTGAGGAAGAGGTGTACATTGAGCAGCCTGAAGGATTCGAAATCTTCAACAGCGAGTCGCATGTGTGCAGGCTCAAAAGAGCATTGTATGGGCTGAAACAAGCACCTCGTGCTTGGTACACTCGAATCGACAGCTATTTCACCAGACTTGGCTTCACCAAGAGTGAGGTGGATGAAAACCTATACCAAATTGTGATGGAGGGTAAGATTTTAATCATTGTTCTTTATGTTGATGATTTAATACTAACGAGTGATGAGCAATTGATACACTCATGCAAAGCATATCTTGCAAAGGTGTTTGAGATGAAGGATTTGGGCCTCCATTATTTCCTTGGATTAGAAATATGGTAGCGGGAAGGTGAACTGTTTGTGTCTCAAGGCAAGTATGCTCGAGAGATACTGGAGAAGTTTCACATGCAAGGCTGCAAGCCTATCAACACTCCTCTTCCAGGAAATTGGAGGATAGTGGATGCTACATCGACAGAGGTAGGGGATGCCACTGTTTATTGACAATTGGTGGGTTCGCTCATGTATTTAGTTAATACAAGACCGAACATATGCTACGCAGTGAACCAGCTTTCACAATCGATGGTTAAGCCTACCAAGCTCTTTTGGAAGGCAGGCAAGCATGTCCTGAGGTATCTCAGGGGCACATCTGAGTATGGCTTATGGTACAAACAGACAGATGAGGTGAAGTTGCATGGATTCACGGATGTAGATTGGACAGGCAGGCCAACGGACAGAAAGAGCACATCAGGAGGGGTTTTCAGTATCGTATCTACAGTAGTTTCTTGGTACTACAGGAAATAAATATCTGTGGCACTCAGTTCAGTGGAATCAGAATACATGGCAGCAAGTCAAGCTGCATGTGAGGCTATCTGGATGAGGAAGATCCTGGTCGGTTTGTTCGGTTCACATTTAGATCCTACAGTGATACATTGTGATAATCAAAGTTGCATTAAACTCTCGATTAATCTTGTGTTTCATGATAGATCTAAACATATTGATATCTGGTATCATCATATCAGATATTGTGTGCAGTGGAAGATCATGTTGCTTCAGTACATTCCTATGGAAGATCAAGATGCAGATATTCTGACGAAGGTGCTCACGAGGAGCAAATTCGAATACCATAGAGGCAGGATTAGGGTGAAGGATAATCCCTATCTTGTTGAGAGGGAGTGTTGAGATTCAAAAAGATGATGGAGCTTAGTGAAAATCAGTCGCCTTCACTAAGTGGGCCCGCAAGCTATTTTTAGGTGCAATTCTATTTTTAGACTATGTCTATTTTTAGACATGGTGATCATATTTCAGAAGTTGCAGGATGGTTGGTCAAGTTGGAAAAATAGATGAAATTCTATTTTTAGAATATTGGGCGAAGTCTATTTATAGATCGTCGATCTAAAAATAGGTGCATGTCGATTATTATTAGCCCTTAATAATAATCAGACAATAAACAAAAGCTTATTATCTTGGAGCACTTTATTTCAGTATACAGATTTGGAAAATCAATGGGCTGAAGGAATTACGCAATTCCTAGGGTTGACTGGTGGGTCATGCATGGAGGAATCAATTAGAACTGAAGTGGCAAAGTTATGACAGAGTTGGAAGAGTAGTTCATGGAGTTGTATTCAGTTTAACTCGGTTAAAGTGAGTTAAACTCAGTTGAGTTAATTGTATCTAGTCTTTCTGAATGCTACACTAGTGAGAGTGGAGTGAATTAATTAGTTAATTAATTCAAAAATAATAACTCATTAATTAATTAAACAAATACAACAGTTGACTATAGTGCATGTCAGTTCCAGTGGAGACTCAGTGGAGAGGTAGGTGAATTGGTGAGATGGACTATCTGTTGTGACTATAGTGATGCATTGATTACATCACACACACATTGGAGTTGCCAATGAGGATTGCATAGTCAAGGCAAGGGTAATTCGAATTCATTTAGAGCTATTCTTCAATAGGGATTGTGCAGTGGAGGCATGCTATCAAGAGGGCAGAAATCAGTGCATGGGTTTGCAGATTTCTTCTTGTTAGTGTGTGACGATTGATTGTACTGAGAGATTGATGTACTAAGCTTTGTATGAGATTGTTACATGATCTCCATGACACATAATATATGATAGTTGGGGTTTTTAGCTTCAGGATTTCCCGTTAAATAACTGTGTTATGTGCGATTGTTTTTATTGCTTCATGTGTTTGCAATTGAGTTTATAATTTCTGCAAAATATTAACAGTGGAAGGATTATGTATTTAGCAAGAAGTTATATATTGTTAGATCAGGAGAATCTAGATATATAATGCATATGTTATATAATTTCTACAGTTTCCTAGCAAGAAGTTACATGTTGTTAGATCAGGAGAATCTAGGTATATAATGCATATGTTATATAATTTCTACAGTTTCCTAGAAGAGGAGTATCCATGGGTTTGCAGCCCTCCATGTGAAACTTACCTAGTATCTCCCGTGCATATTTTCCTTGAGACACAAAAATTTCACCATCTCGTTGCCATATTTCCAATCCAAGGAAATAATGAAGGAGGCCCATATCCTTCATCTTGAACTCTTTCTCAAGGCCCTCCTTGCATGAATGTATCAGCTACTCATCACCAATCAGTATTAAATCATCAACATAAGGAACAATGATTAAAAGCTTACCCTCCACCACAATTTGGTATAGGTTTTCATCCACCGCACACTCGGTGAAGCCAAGTTTGGTGAAATAGCTATTGATCTGAGTGTACCAAGCACGAGGCGCCTGCTTATACAACGCTCTTTTGAGTATGCACACATGCGACTTGCTGCTAAAGATCTCAAATCCTTCAGGCTACTCAATGTACACTTATTCCTCAATGATCCTATTAAGGAACACAATCTTCACATCCATATGATGAATGTTCCAACCCATCTACGCTAAGAGAGCAAGGATGGTCCTTATGGAAGAATACCGTGCGACAGGTGTAAAGGTCTCTTCATAATCAATCCCATCGATATGTGAGAAGCCCCAGGCCACAAATCTGGCCTTGTATTTCTCAACACTCCCATCAACAACTTGCTTTACCTTGTAGATCCATCTTGAACGTACCACTGATTTTTCAACTGGCCTTCGAACAATTTCCCAAGCACTATTTCTAACAATGGAGTCATACTCCACCATTGCATCTACCCATGTGGGATCCTGCACTTCTTCCTGAAAGGAAGATGGCTCAGTCATAATACATTTGCTCATGAGAGCCATGTATCGAGTGAATCGATCAGGAGACTATCTTTGTCTGCGCTGTGAAGTAGGGACTCCTACATGTTATGCAGGATCAAGTTTCAGCCTCTCAGATTCTGTGGTATGCCTTCTACCAATTCTGATATTTAGCTCTACATGAGTGGACTCCTCCACTCCATGAACCTTCTCATGTGGCTGATCCACATCTAGAGACTCATCTTTGGGAACCAACAGTTCCTCCTCCGCATGCAAGTCTAGCTCCCTCTCAAGCGACAACCGCATGGATTTCCCCTCATCGAATTTTATATCCCACCGCAAAACTGTCATCTTACTGTTAGGAAAATACACATGATAATTATGGGTTGTTTCTTTGTACCCCACAAATATGCCAACTTCAGCAGTTGGCTCTAACTTCTTCCTGGCATTCTTGGTCACATGCACATAAACAGATGAGCCAAAAATCTTAAAGTGAGAAACATCTGGTTTCTTACTAGTAAAAGATCCTTCAGGTGTACTCATGCCCAAGTACTCTACGAGGACAATATTTTTTCATATAAACCGCAGTGTTGCATGCTTCTGCCCACAAATGCATTGGTAGGCCCTGATCATGCAACATTGCTTGTGCCACACCCACGATTGTTCTGCTCTTCCTCTCCGCAACCCCATTTTGCTGTGGGTTATGAGTCGCTATGAGTTCTCTTCGAATTCCTTCTTTGATACAGTAGTCTTTGAATTCATTCGAGATGTATTCTCTGCCATTATTGCTCCGCAGAGCCTTCACTTGATTCCCCGACTCTTTCTCAACCAATGCCTTAAACTCACAGAGCTTTGAGAATGTTTGATCCTTCTTTTGTATGAAGAAGATCCAGCATTTACGAGAAAATTCATCAACAAAAATAACATAATACCTGTGTTTTTCTATTGAAGCAATCGAGAATGGTCCACACACGTCTGTGTGAACTCTCTCCAGGATCACCGAAGAATGACTCTCATTTTCATGAAAGGTGGACTTTACATACTTCCCCATGGTGCAACCCCTGCACTGATCTAACTGAGCAAGTGTTCCCATTGGAAGTCTAGTAGATATTTGTTGCATGACTTTCAAGGCTCCATGATGAAGATGGCCCAATCACCTGTGCCATAATTCACCTTCATCTCGGCTCACCATTTTTTCTGCCTTGCCCATCATGGCAGCATAGCCTTCTACCTCCAGCTTGTAGATATTCTTGGTTTGAATCCCTATCCTCTTGGCTTGACCCATTTTTTTATGTCGCAGGAAAGCTTTTCCATCGCTGAAAAAAACGTCATAGCCTCTGTCCTCGAACATCGTGACTGAGACCAAGTTTTTCTTCAGACCTGGAACATGCATAACATGTTTCAATTTAAATGGTTGACCTAACTCCCTCTCAAAGCTAATGGTACAAATTTTGGTCGCACTATATCGTCCATCATCTCCCATCTCTATATGCATCTGGAGATCTTTCTCTTCCAAGTCACTGAAAAGCTCCTTATCTCCCGTCATGTGGAAGGAAGCACCACTATCAAGGTACCACACCGATCCTATTGCGCTTGATACCAAACATGCGATCAAAGAGAAATCAACTTAAAACTGCGAGGCAAGGGCCTCACTAGCTACAGCTCTAGCAACCTTCTGTTCTTCTTCTTCTGTGGGCAGTTAGTGGCAAGATGCCCATGTTCGTGACAGTGAAAACACTTCACCCTGGACAAATCCAGCTACTTGCCTTCAGACTCGGATTTTGAGTGGAATTTATTTCCCTTCCCTTTCCTTGCCTTGGCATCCAAAGTAAAATCCTCTTCATCATCATGCTTTGATGAAAAGCCATCTGTGGTGTTGTGCCTGAACTCCTCATGCACTAGATCCAACCACAGTCATTCCCAATCTGACAGTTTTTCTCATCCATTGACAGAGTCTTGATAACTGTGCCAACTCTTAGGAAGTCCCAAGAGAGCGAAGCTCACCAACTCATCATCGGCAACAGTGATTCCCACACTCCCTAGTTCATCTCGACCTTGGACAAACTTTGTGAGATACTTTGGAATATTGTCGCCCTTTTCCATCTTGATATTTCTGAGTTTATCCTTCAGCGCCAATTTCCTATGGTTGCTACTGCTTTGGAAAAGATCCACCAAAGCCTTCCACATAGCATATGGAGTGGCTTTCCCATGAAGGCTTGAGACAATATGGTCTCATACACCTTCCAACAGAATCCTTCTCATCTTCGCTACTTTCTTTTTCCATGCGTCAAGTAATGCAGCATCCGTCGAAGTGGGCTTAAGAACATCACTGTCGATGAATTCCTTCAAGCCATTATCTTCAAGCACTGCCTCCATTCTGTCCTTCCAGGAAATGTAGTTCGAGTTTCCCTCGAGTGCATACTCTAGCTGCAAGCCATTGAATGCCATTTCGATGTTTACTCAATTGTCGCACCAAGAAATTCTTGCAGCAAATTCGAATTGTTTCCACCAACAAACTCAGCTCCTGCTTCAAAATTGAAATCTTCTGTGCTCTGATACCATGTAGAAATTTTAATACAAATATGTATTTCCTAGATTCTCCTGATCTAACAATTATATGCCACTATTAAATACAAAATCTCTTCTACAAAAATTCTTGCGAAAATTTAAAACACGATCGCCAATTGCAAACACATGAAGAAAGATCATTCACACATAACAAAAATGTTTTTACCAGGAAAGAATAAAGCTAAAAACCCTAGTATCATATATTATGTATATATCATGGATCATGAAACAATCTCATACAAAACTCTACTCCAAGAGCTCCCAGTACAATATAGAATCGTTTCACACTGTCATGCAGAAATTTGGCAAATGCCTTAGCCAACTTTCTGCCTCACAACAGCCTGCCTCCACTGCGCAATCCAAGTTGATTAAAAACACCAATTCGATGCAATCATGCTCTCCTTGACTACGCAATCCTCATGAGAATATCCAATGTGTGTTTGGCTTGCAAGAGTGCAATCCAATATAATACAACTGATAGTCAACTGTCCCTTTCACCTACCTCTCAACTGGGTCTCCACTGGATCTGACATGCATGTAGTTAACAATAGTAAATCTTCAGTTGCATGTAATATCACTCCATGTGAATTAATTTAATATTTAATTCACTGATCTCTCAATAGTGTATCTTCAGTTACAACTAGCACAACTGAGTTTAATTCACTTAACTGAGTTAAACTACTTTACAACTCACATAACTACACATCCAACTCTGTTAGAACTTCGAATCACTCAGTTACAACTAATTCCACTTGCATGTCCCACCAACCAACCTTAGAACTCGAAATTCCTTTAGCTAACTGGTTTGCCACTTCAGTTAACTGATTTCAAGTGCTCCATGAGAATAGATTAATATTTATTGTCCAACTATTATTAAGGGATAATAATAGTCAACATGCATCTATAAATAGACATGTGATCTATAAATAGAATTCTCACATACATCTAAAAATAGAACATCATCTATAAGTAGAATTTTCTCAACATCTATAAATAGAAATTGCTCATCCATTCTAAAAATAGACATACACCTAAAAATGGCCTATGGGCCCCACCTAGTGTAGGTGCTTAATTTTCGCTAGGATTATCATCTTGTTGAATCTCAACAATTATAACCCCAAGTGGTGAAGTGTTACTCACCATGGCCTCTAAAACCATTGATCAAATGATGCAAGCCCCTTCTGTGGAAACCAACGCCCCGTTTTCTATAGAAACCTTGACTTAAATCTACCAGAAATTAGATTTTTCCAAAAGAGCACATATTTTTGATATTTTCTTGCGTGAACATACCAAATTTCCTAGGAAAAATCCACCTTATCCCTCTTCCATGTTCCTTGATCAAGCCAAATAAATCATTTTTGTGTTGTCTCGCCTTTTAGGTTATTACTTTGATGAATGGGTACATGAACCCCTGTTAGGTTTCTTGTCAATCTTCTCTACAGACCATAAGCCTTTAGTCATTTTTAATTTCAATCAATTCTTAACTGATAGTATACATGAACAACTCCTTAAGTTACCAACTGAAGGAGTATTCAGGTATGCTTCCATTATGGTTTATATGTTCATTTATTACCAAGCAGACAAATTCCAGTTTTCATTGCAGAAATTAGATGAGGAAGGGAATCCACAATCAATAATTTGTTGGACTTCCCTGGCCCTAGTGATGAAAGATTCAGAGGAATACACATTCAAGGAATACATTGAACGGTTCATTCATCAAGTGATAAACTTGTTGACCAGTAATATAGAACCAAGAATTAGTGAAGAAATCAAGAAGGTCTGCATTTGACAGAGCTAGCTAAAACTGGTGATTGATACCTATACCAAAATTATACAGAGATCAGGGTGTATGGGTGTGAATTGCGACCATACAAGCTGCTCAAATACCTCCCAATGAGACTATTTTCCCTCGAGTACATAAGACAAATGATTAACTTTGATGAAATTCATTTTGTCTCAGCAAAGAAGAAATCCCAGTTCAGGATTAAAACACAAGTTGGTCCCTTTGTTTGAAATAGTAAGACAACAGGAGAAGAAGCAGACAGGATTTAAAAAAAAATGAAGTCTAATCTGAGTTTTACATGGTCGCATGATCCTCTGAGCCTAATTTCCAAGTTAAGGGTGGAACACAAAACCACTCCTTATATCCACACTCAGAGGCCAGAGATTGAAAGGTATATGAATCAATTGACATGGATAGAGAACACTTTGCAAGAAGCCGAAGAACAACTTGTGTCCACCTCAACTTCATAGACTCCTACTCCTTAAGAGAAAGGATGAAAAAGACAAAGAGATGAAGAATCACCTTTAGATACAGGCAGTGTAGGTAAATAATTCAAAATAATCTACTGAAAGAGCACTAAGATGAGTCTTAAAATAGATTTAGAAAGGAATGCAGAACAAGGAGCTACCATGATCATCAAAGAACCACTATCTTAAGCACAATCAGGTAGCAAATTTATAACATCTCCAGCAATGTCGTCAGTGTCACATGGTGAGTCGGACACAACCCAAACCTCTAAGCTTGTGTAGGGAGAAAACATGAGTCACTTGATATCTCTTATTATTCTAAGACAAATTGATGGTAAATTTTTTTTATATGTCTTTATATACTATTACTAACTTTGTGGGAAAGGACTGTTTCTAGAACAAGTTCCAACCATATATGATTCGCAAGAGTTTCCAAAGAATGTGATGGTGATGTTCTCTATGAAAAGTGTGTTACGTACATGCCACGAAAGAAAACGTCCAAGACGAAACTACATGGGAGGAGGAGGACCAACTGTCCGTTAAACACTGTGAGTTGGATTGCGAAAATAGATGGGGAAAACGAAAGAGACCGATCAACAACAAGGACTTCGAGAGTTGAGTCCGTGGTCAGAGTTTGGCCAAATTTTTCTTTGTGGTAAAATTCACAGCTCACAATGGGATAACTCTGTAAGAATAAATTGATACATCGCAACTAAGTTCCCATAAAGTTATTCAGCAATTTCCCCACGCCTTCTTCTCATCTCTGCGCTCCACCCACTCACTCGAAAAATTCTACATATATATGTATCCTTTTTCATGGTATGATTGAAGACCAGACCACCCATAAAGAAATTTTTTTTTTTGTTTTTCCATTTCGTGGAAGACCACCACCCACCATTCTCGTAATAGAAGGAACGTAACAAATCTGCATCTCTTGTGTAACAGATTGGTTGAGTAGTAGGGCGGAGGGGCGGTGGGTAAAACGAAAGACAAAGCGATTGACATAGACTTTGAGAGTTGAGTGGGCAGAGGGGCGTTGTTTGTTTTCAGAGAGTCTAACATCCTCTTAGGCCTGTCAAAGAATGTGAGAGACGAAGCGATTGACAAAAACCATGAGAGGCAGAGGGTCGTTGTTTGTTTTCAGAGAGTTTGCTCCACTCAACTCTCAAATTATTTGTTTACCAACTTAATGAGAGATGAAGCGATTGACAAAGACCGTGAAAGGCAGAGGGGCGTTGTTTGTTTTCAGAGAGTCTGCCCCTCTGCCCCACTCAACTCTCAAAGTATTTTTTTACCAACTTAATGAGATACAAAGAAATTGACAAAGACCGTGAGTGGAAGAGGGGCGTTGTTTGTTTTTAGAGAGAGTCTAACATCCTGGAAGGCGTGTGAGCTATTCGCATTGAAGATGCCAAATATTATCTTTGCCACCACCACCACTCTCTGAAAACAAACAACGCCCCTCTGAAGGTCTTTGTCAATCGCTTCATCTTTCGTTTTACCTACCGCCCCTGTGAGTTGTTCGCATGTTGGAATTTAATTTCCAACTGCCCAGAGAAGTTTGTAGGATAGCAGAAGTTAATTGAGAAAAGATTGAAAGGCGGCAGAGTTAATGTTGATGTGAATTTAAGCAGGCGCGAGTTGAATGCAGGAACATTGGAAGAGCTGCATCCTATCTGCAGCAACCACCAACATTAAAACCTTCACCAAACAAACTTAACACCAGAGGAAATTTACCGCCGGATTGAAAGGGCCACGTGGAGAAAAATAGTGGATCATGTTGTTTTGTTGGGCTGGATCTATTGCCAAAACCCGAACCCAAATTTTTATAGGGAGAATTTAATTTTGAATTCGCATCACACATTGGGCCTACGTCAGCATTTGATTTTGGAACGCGAAGAGCATTTGCAAAAGAGTTTGATTTACTTTTTGAAATCCGTAAAGCCTCATAAAGTTTTTTTTAAAGACCTTCGGTAAAATTTATTTTTACTAAGGTTAATATATATTATAAATGTTTTTAACATTTATAATATATATATGTAATGTTTTATTTTTAATGTTATGTTCTGGAAAGTTCAAAAGGCCCCAAAAGCCAAAACAAACAAAAGGGTCGTGAATGTAATTTTTATTTACTGTGTAATTTTTTTTTATTAAAATTTTTATTACACAGTGGTGTATAAAAGGGAAAAAGAAAAATTGTAAGTTTAGAAGTTTTTACACACAGCATAGTGTGAAATGAGTGAATGCACAGTAGTGCGAAAGTGGAAACAACCAACAGAGGCAGAAGTGCAGAGCACAGGGTGATTTTTTTTGAAAGACAGAGAAGAGTGATTTGGACACTGCGTGTGAAGCAGTTCCATCTTTTGTAATCTTCCAGCAGTGGAAAGTTATCAGACTGTAACAGATTTTTATTTTTAATGAAATAGAATTTTTTTTTGTGCAACCTCTGTCTACCAGCAAGCAAATTTTGTTTGTATTTCTCTGTGTTAAAAGGGAGGGAATTTCTATTCTCTTGTGTGTTTGGAATATTCAAAAATTCCAACATGGTATCAGAGCTAGTTTAGGCTCTTTGAAGGTTTCAAAGAAGCTGAAGAAGAAGAAGACTTGTTGCAGCGTTTTCTCCAGCAGTGTGAAAGCCCAACATAAGTCAAAAATATAAGGTATTTCTCAAAGAAAACAGAGCTGTTGTTTTGTTTTAAAAAATATCTTATTCTTTCAGAGAAGGAAATACAGTTTGTTTAAGTTCAGTGTTCATTTTAAAAGAAATGGCTGGACCAAGCACTGGAGTGAGCATTGGAAATGTTCAGCTTCCACAATTTAATGGAAGGAATTATGATTATTGGGCCATTACCATGAGAGCCCTGTTTGTCTCACAAGACTTATGGGAATTTGTAGAAGATGGTTTTGTTGAACCAGCTGATGAGCAGGCTTTTAATGCCTTAACTCAAGCAGAGAAGGATTTATTGAAGAACAATATAAAGAAGGATGCAAAAGCCCTCTTCTATTTGTATCAGGCAGTAAATGAGAGTGTGTTTCCAAGGATTGCAGCAGCTAAGAGATCCAAGGAGGCATGGGAAACTCTGAAAGTAGCCTATCAAGGTATGGAGAAAGTTAAGACAACAAAGCTTCAGTTGCTGAGGAGAGATTTTGAAACTCTTTTCATGAAAGAGTCAGATAATGTGGACACATTTTTTACACATGTGATTGGGATTGTAAATCAGATAAGGTCTCATGGAGAAACTCTTGAAGAAAGAAGAATTGTGGAGAAACTTTTGAGATGTTTACCCTCAAAGTTTGATGTTATTGTTACCACCATAGAAGAGACCAAAGATCTCTCACAGTTCACAGTGGATGAACTTCATGCCTCACTGATAACTCATGAACAGAGATTGAGCAGAGATGAACATTCATCTCTTGAGCATGCTTTTAAGACCCAGATGCCTTCAGGAAGAGGAAGAGGTCAAGGAAAAGGAAGAGGAAGAGGCAGAAGCCAGAACAGAGGTGGAAGGAACAACCCTTCACATTCACATGGAAGGAGCAACAGTCAAAATCAGAGCGATGGCCAATGCAACAGCCAACAAGGTGAACATCAACACCAACATGCTCATGGACAAAGGTATGACAAATCCAATGTCCAGTGTCATTATTGCAAGAAATATGGGCACTATGCCAGTGAGTGTAGAAAGAATCAAAATGACATGAAGAATAAGTAGAATGCTAATGTAGCAAAAGAAGAAAAGAACCCAAGTAATGTGCTGTTAGCTTGTAATGTAGCACAAGATAGAGAAGATGATGTTTGGTTCTTAGATTCAGGATGCAGTAATCATATGACTGGAAACAGAGCAATGTTTGCTAATCTAGATGAAGAAGTAAAATTTGAAGTGACCACAGGGACTGATACTAAGATCTCTGTCAAAGGAAAAGGCAGAGTTAGTATTCGAGAAAGAAACGGGGAGCAGAAATTTGTTCCTGATGTGTATTATGTACCAGGTCTGAAATGTAATCTTTTGAGCGTTGGGTAGCTCATAAACAAAGCTTACAATGTAATATTTAAAGATGATGTGTGCACAATAAAAGATATACCTCCAAGCAAGAAAATCATTGCTGAAATCCAAATGACCAGCAATAGAATGTTTCCACTCAAGCTCAACATTGACTTGAAGGGAAAAGGAAAGAGTATAGCAGCTGTAACACAAGAAGCCTTCTAGAAGGAAGAAAAGGATGAAAATTGGTTATGGCACCTGAGATTTGGACATCTCAATTTTGGAGGATTAAATTTGCTACACAGAGAAGGAATGGTAAGAGGTTTTCCATTGATTGAGAAGCTTGACAGCCTATGTGAAGGCTGCATCTTGGGAAAGCAACACAGAGAAAATTTTCCATCAAGGAAAAGCATAAGGGTGAAAGCACCCTTAGAAATCATTCATTCAGATTTATGTGGGCCGATGCAAACAGCATCAGTTTCAGGCAGCAACTACATGCTGACCTTCATAGATGATTTCACAAGAAAAGTGTGGTTTATTTCCTAAAATATAAGAGTGAAGTCTTTCAGAAATTTCGTCATTTTAAAGCTCTTGTAGAAAAACAGAGTGGGCAGTATATTAAAGCTCTCAGAACTGATAGAGGAGGAGAATATATCTCAAAGGAATTTCTGCGTTTCTGCAGAGAGAACGGCATACACAAGAAGTTTACCACAAGGTACACACCGCAACAGAATGGAGTTGCTGAAAGGAAGAATCGAACCATAATGGAAATGGTGAGAAGTATGCTCAAGGAAAAACACTTGCCGAATGAGTATTGGGCAGAAGCAGCAAACTGTGCTGTGTACATTTTAAATAGATGCCCTACAAAAGCTGTGATGAACAAAGTTCCAGAAGAAGCGTGGAGTAGCAGAAAACAAGGAGTCACCCACATGAGAGTTTTTGGATGTGTGGCATATGCACACATTCCTGACAAACTGAGAAAGAAGTTGGATAGTAAGGGGGAGAAGTGAATTTTCCTTGGATATTGTGAAGATTCCAAAGGATACAGATTGTATAACCCATCCACAAAGAAGTTTGTGATAAGCAGAGATGTGAAATTCAATGAAGAGGAAGCATGGGATGGAAGCATTGAGAAAACAGTCAATGTTAAAAGATGTTTATCTCATGATGAAGATGAGGGAGATGTGGTTGAAATAAACAACCCATCCATAGCACAACCTCCACCAGCACAAGGACAGCAAGGGATGCCTCAAGTGGCAGCGAGAACACCCTTGAGAAGAAGTGGGAGTGCATCTCCTAGCACACCACATGGAGCAGAATTGAGTGCTTCATCAAGCACGTCTACACCAAGTGAAAGAGGAACAAAATTTAGAAGTATTAGAGAAATCTATGAGCAAGGAGCAGCAAATGAAGGTATGAATTCCTTATTTTCTTTATATTGTCAAGTAGATGATCCTATTCATTTTTAAGATGCTATTAAAGATAGAAAATGGATAGAAGCTATGGATGATGAAATTAATGCCATATAGAAGAACAAAACATGGGAGCTGGTTGATCTCCCAGAAGGTAAAGAAGTCATTGGAGTTAAGTGGGTCTATAAGACCAAGAGCAATGCTGAAGGAAAAATAGAAAGACACAAGGCCAGACTTGTTGTCAAGGGATATAAGCAGAAGCATGGAATTGATTATGAAGAAACTTTTGCACCAGTTGCAAGAATGGAGACAGTAAGAGCAGTGTTGTCCATAGCAGCACAAAACAAATGGAAAGTATACCAAATGGATGTAAAATCTGCATTTTTAAATGGAGTTTTAATGGAAGAGGTATATGTGGAACAACCTCTCGGATATGAGAAGAAAGGCCAAGAGCATAAGGTCTGCAAATTGAAGAAAGCTCTTTATGGGCTGAAGCAAGCGCCAAGAGCATGGTACAGTAGGATAGACTCCTATCTACTGGAAAATGAATTTGAAAAATGTGAGGGAGAACCCACCCTCTACATCAAAGAAAAGGATGGTAGAATGCTCATTGTTGTGTTCTATGTTGATGATGTAATATTCACTGGCAATGATGATTATCTCAGTGAAAATTTTAAAACAGTCATGAAAGATGAATTTGAAATGATTGATATGGGTTTGTTGAGATACTTCTTGGGAATAGAAGTAGAGCAAAGTGAAAAAGGGATTTTTATATCTCAAGCAAAATATGTGAATCAAGTTTTAGAAAGATTTAATATGCAGGAGTGCAAAGCTGCAATTACTCCCACAGTAATGGGATTGAAGTTGAGTAAAGATGACAGTAGCAAGGATTTTGATCCAAGTTTGTATAAAAGCATAGTTGGCAGCCTCATGTACTTGATTGCAACTAGGCCGGATATTATGCATGCTGTTAGTTTAATTTCCAGATTTATGGAGAAGCCAAAAGAAGCACATTGGCAGGCAGCAAAGAGGATTCTGAGGTATGTTAAAGGTACTAAAAGATTTGGTATTTTATATACAGCTTCAGAAAATTTAGAATTAGATGGATACACTGACAGTGATTGGGCTGGAAGTGTAGATGATCGGAAGAGCACTTCCGGCTATGTTTTTCATATGGGTTCAGGAGCCATTTCATGGACTTCTAAGAAACAACCAATTGTAGCATTGTCTACAGCAGAGGCAGAGTATGTGGTAGCTACAGCAGCAGCGTGTCAAGCAATTTGGATGAGGAGAATGTTGAGAAGTTTATGCCAAGAATAGATAAAAGGCACAGTGATTTATTGTGACAATAGCTCAGCTATTGCATTATCAAAGAATTTTGTGTTTCATAAAAGAACAAAACACATTGATGCCAAGTTTCACTACATCGGGGAGTTAGTGAACAATGGAGAAATAATTTTAAAACATTGCAGAACTCAGGAGAAGTTCGCTGATATTCTGACCAAGCCATTGGGACATAAGAGTTTTGATTTTTTAAGGAAATGTCTGGGTATGACTGATAACCCAGCAGTTGAAATTAAGGGGGAGTGTTGGAATTTAATTTCCAACTGCCCACAGAAGTTTGTAGGACAGCAGAAGTTAATTGAGAAAAGATTGAAAGGCGGCAGAGTTAATGTTGATGTGAATTTAAGTAGGCGCGAGTTGAATGCAAGAACATTGGAAGAGCTGCATCCTATCTGCAGCAACCACCAACATTAAAACCTTCACCAAACAAACTTAACACCAGAGAAAATTTACCGCCAAATTGAAAGGGCCACGTGGAGAAAAATAGTGGATCGCGTTGTTTTGTTGGGCTGGATGTATTGCCAAAATCCGGACCTGAATTTTTATAGGGAGAATTTAATTTGGAATTCACATCACACATTGGGCCTACGTCAGCATTTGATTTTGGAACGCGAAGAGCATTTGCAAAAGAGTTTGATTTACTTTTTGAAATCCGTAAAGCCTCATAAAGTTTTTTTTAAAGACCTTCGGTAAAAGTTATTTTTACTAAGGTTAATATATATTATAAATATTTTTAACATTTATAATATATATATGTAATGTTTTATTTTTAATGTTATGTTCTGGAAAGTTCAAAAGGTCCGAAAGCCAAAACAAACAAAAGGGTCGTGAATGTAATTTTTATTTACTGTGTAATTTTTTTTATTAAAAGTTTTATTACAGGGTGGTGTATAAAAGGGAAAAAGACAGATTGTAAGTTTAGAAGTTTTTACACACAGCATAGTGTGAAATGAGTGAATGCACAGCAGTGCGAAAGTGGAAACAGCCAGCAGAGGCAGAAGTACAGAGCACAGTGTGATTTTTTTTGAAAGACAGAGAAGAGTGATTTGGACACTGCGTGTGAAGTAGTTCCATCTTTTGTAATCTTCCAATAGTGGAAAGTTATCAGACTGTAACAGATTTTTATTTTTAATGAAATAGAAGTTTTTTTTTGTGCAACCTCTGTCTACCAGCAAGCAAATTTTGTTTGTATTTCTCTGTGTTAAAAGGAAGGGAATTTCTATTCTCTTGTGTGTTTGGAATATTCAGAAATTCCAACATCGCATTGAAGATGCCAAATATTATGTGTTTGTGGTAAATACCACCACCCACCATGGGATAACTCTGTACAAGTAGATGTTAGACTCTGTGAACCAATATGTTCAATAAGGAATGCAGATTTGTTACATTAAGGGATGCAGATGTATTACGAGAATGGTAAGTGGTGGTCTCGTTTTCCACGACATGGAAAAAAGTTGACTGAATCTTTATCGGAGGTCTGGTCTTGAATCACATCTAGACAGGAAGAAGGTTTGTAGATGTATTGATTTTTGGATTTATATTTCAGGATAAATCTGAATTTAATTTTTTATTAATCATAGATGTACATTTATGGTGTGATTTTTGGATTTATATTTTAACTTTTCTTGGACTCATTTTTCCCGATCAACTCCCCACCTTAACTCTTAAAGGATTAAGTATTGAGGTATGTATAAACCCATAAATTTTCCATTTTAATAATCTTGTCATTTGCACTTTTAATAATTTTTGTTTTGTTTTTTAATAACAATATACAAATAAATTATGATATCAAACTTATCTTTTGAACTTAACTCCACATTGATAAATAGACTTATTTGGTGAAAAAAAATGATTTCAGATTATTTTTTATATTATATAGACATTATACTAAAATAAAATAAAATAAACCCGCAAAACAAATTCACATTATTTTCTCATATTATATTAAACAATATTTTTCATTTAATTAAGAGTGTAGGTAAATTAGGCAGACTATTCACATTATTTTCCCATATTATATTAAACAATACTTTTCATTTAATAAAGAGTGTATTATTATAAGTACTTTTAGCACAACAATTTCTCTCTTATTTAAAAGTTTGTAGTGTTTTTCTGGGTTAACTTATGGCATTAAATGAGTTTACATTTATTTTAAGTGGCTCACTCACTATCCATTGCTTATTATTGTTCCATTGTTTTATTATTGTTTGAATTTAGGTTTTTTCTATTTATTTATGTGCATTTACAAATAATTAAGTCAGTGAGAGGTTGTTGTATGGTTTATATTTATATATTTAATTTTAATCTTTAACTCAACATTAAATTGTGTTGTTTTTTAAAATTATTATTATTATTATTGTATAATAGACATTAAAAATGTTGATAAATAATATTTCTTATATTACATTTAATGTATATATAGATTCTATCTTTTTTTAGATGAAAAAAGTTTGTTTTATAATGTATCTATGCATATTGTAAAAAATAGTGTCTTGTACAAGTGACTTACATAAGGTCATCCAAGGAAAATGTATAATGAGGAGAAGAGAATATATAAACATATAATTAGATAGCCCAATCACTTCGGTATAAGTTTTAGTAGAACTCCATAAAGACACGAGGAAAATATAAAGTGCAAAAATCAACATAAAAACCACAATTCAAAATATGATGAGGAGGATAGTAAAAAAACTAGGGGAGGTGAATATATCCCTCATCTCTGATGGTGTCAAACTCTAGATGTATATAATGCATGAATCCAGTGGTTGCTAAGAGCCCTTTCTTAGACAGAGAGTTTAATGTCCCATTTTCCTCCCGGAAGACATACTGGAAAGAGATCAATGTAAAAGGCCTCCTCAAAAGTTTTATCTATGATATCCATGCAGTGAGCTAGGGCGGAGAGAAGTCTAGTTTTGTTGTCATCCCCTCGATGAGTACCTGTGAGTCTCCATATACATTTAAGGAATCGATTGGAAAATTTCAGGAGACAAAGAAGTCCCTAGAGAAGCAAGACTTCTACCCTCGTGTTAGTGCCATGGCCACCATTCCAATGTATCTTACAATGATAATTATGATCCACACGAAGCCATGCACCACAACCACAAATTTTATCTAAGAAGCACCGTCGAAGTACCTGGCCGGGTAGAGCAAGGGGTGAGGAAGAAATTTGTATGAACGATACGGAATAGGTTGAGAGGGATTCTTTATATTCTCCAACCATAACATAATTGTATGAATCATTAGATGAGTGGAAATCAGAAGTCCCTAAAAAATGTGTCCATTTATATCACTCCAAATTTCCTAAAATATATAAAGTGGAGTAGCCTACAATTTTCCACCTCACGTCAACCACCCTTGAATACATTTTTCAATGTGAAAAAATCTCCTACAAGACAAATTCAAAGAAGAGAAAATACCATCCCAGACCATGATAGAAATAAGGAATTCCAAAAAAATATTGACATTAGTTTTAGGAGAAACCCTTCACATTGGGCTTCTCCCAGGCCCATATAAACCCCTCTTAACAATATTCTCCCAAGTAAGGGTTTTGTTCCTCTAGACCAACCAGATATCAAGTTTACAGACCTTGTAGAAACAACAAGAATGATTAAGATCTCGTAAAGTGTGATTAAGATACTTGTAAGTGTCTGCCACCTCCACCATGTTAGACCACATCTTGCTAGCCTAGATAATATGGTCCTCCTCCTCAGATCTACATAGGCCTGCATTTCTAAGGATATGAATGGAGGCCTTCCATTCCATAGCATTTGTTCTTTCCAAACCCATCTCCCTTGCTAGTTTCCAAACAGGAAAACTTCCATACCAACCAGCAATGGCTTGTTGTGAAAGAAAAATACCACGAGAGTGTAAACATCGATTAAGGCCTTCATTTAAAGAAAGTGCAGCTCCCACGCTCTGAATGCTATCAATACTAATGTTGATACGATTCCCCCTACCAAAATACCAACTAATTCTCTTCAAAAACAAATCCTTAAATTTTTGGAAGCATATCCAAATGTAATATTCATATTTGATGTTGAGATGGCCCGACCTAATCCAATCCTCAGCCCTTTTCTTGCGCAAGTATTTGAGGAAATGATATCCCTCCATATCCCTTCCTTAAAAGTCCTCACCACAGGGATTTTATAATGAGGGTGCAGCTAGATATTCTAATATCTAAAATTCCCTATCCACCTTGCTCCTTTGGAATAGTGGTATTATCCCATTTTATGAGATGAAATTTCTGAATTGCATCCAGACCTGCCCAGATAAAATGTTCCATGATGCTTTCGATTTGATTTATGATGGCCATAGGGAGGATATATACATGCGCCTAGTACAATACCAACTATTGTAGAACATCTTGTGCTAGAATGTATATACCACTAATGGTCAGCCATCGGTGTTCCCGTCCATTAAGTTTGTGTCTACATTTATCAATTAGCCAAAGACAATCTGCACACCTCTATTTATTGGGCTTGAGTATAAAGCCAAGGTAATAAAGACCATCACTTAAAGGCCTAGATTGGAAATTAAACAAATGGAAAATATCATTGATCTCCCCAGGATCGCCCGATGAGTGCAGAATGTAATACTTGCCTTCTTTTGCCAACATACTTGAGGCTGCTCCAAATCGATGCAATATTTCATAGAAGACCCTCCATTGAGCTCTAGACACCATAACTAGACACCATACCAAAGGCCAAGATGTCATCCACAAAGAAATTATGCGAGATGTCAATGCATGTGCTCAACCTAGTGTCATTGAAGTGATCCCCTTTACATGTTGATTTCATTTTGTGACTAAGGCAATCCATCACCAAAATAAATAACAAGGGTTAAAGTGAGCATCCATGCCACAAGCCTCGCCTGGCTATAAATAAATAGGATGGGTAACCATTGACCAAAATAGAAAAATGAAAATTAGTGACACAAGCCATAATCCACTCAATAATTTGAGTAGAAAGGTTGATCTTCATCAGGATGAGTCAAAAGAAAGACCAGTCAACGCAATCACAAGCCTTACTTAGATCCACCTTCATTACTAATGCCTGAAGTTTCCTTGTATGGATAGTATGGATAATTTCCTGAGCAGTGGCCACAACATCGTGGATCAGCCTGTTATGAAGGAAACCCGATTATTCTGGGAGATGTAAAGCGAGAGAGTACCTTTCAATTATTTCGCAATCATTTTTTATATGAGCTTATAAGTGATATTACAAAGTGAAATGGGACGGAAATCAAGAAAGGTGGAAGTGACCGATGCTTTTGGAACCAAAGTGATAAACGATGAATTGA
This sequence comes from Pinus albicaulis, assembly GCA_034641835.2. Lineage (NCBI taxonomy): Eukaryota > Viridiplantae > Streptophyta > Pinopsida > Pinales > Pinaceae > Pinus > Pinus albicaulis. The sequence goes on along the minus strand of CM076579.1, from coordinate 1,678,860,696 downwards.
TAGAGCCAGAAACATGTCTTGAAGACCATGATTCCTACACCTAATTCAAAAGGCCCACTCCCAACAAGTAGAAAAAATGTGGAAAAAACTCCATCATCTAGCCATCTGGGCCCGAACATTTATCTTTAGAAACATAATTTAACACCCAGTAGATTTCCTCAATTGTAACCGGTTGAAATTCAGAACCTCATTGAACATGAGGGGATATTCTATCGTTCCCCATATCTGATCTTCTATGTTGACGTCAGGACGAGACTCGAAGAAGGTCTCAAAATAGTGAGCAAATTTCCTTTTAATATCCTTAGTGGAGTTAATTATATCCCCATTTCTACCCCGAATCTACATGATAGTATTTCCACTCTTTCTAATATTTGCATATTTGTGAAAATATTTAGTGTTTTTGTCACCTTCATGTAAAAAAAGTGCTCTACTCTTCAATATCCAAGACAATTCTTGTATTTGTAGTATCTGTTGCTATCTATGTTCCATTGTTTTGAGTCTGTCCCAAATATGTTTTGATGGGGAGCCCCAATCTACAATATGGCTGAGATTCTCAATTTCCTTAATGATAGACTTTAGTTCATGGGCCAAAGCATTCTTTCTCTCCCTTTCCCAAATCCTAACCTGACTTTTAAGTGATTGAATTATGTCTATGATATGGTCCATTGAGGAGTGACCATCCACCCATACTTGTGTCTTCTATAAATTATTGACAAATTCGTTAAATCCCTCATCTTCCAGACAAGTACTATTAAATTTGAAAGGAATTCCCAAGCGAGGGTGTTTCAAGCACCATTGGAGTACAATTGGAAAATGATCAGATATAGAGGATCTCATCACTTAGGATCTCATACTCCCCAAGATCTCCAGAAGGTTTTCGTGGACCAATAAACGATCCAGTACTTTTCCTATGGGATCATTTCCCTCTCTTCCATTATGCCAAGAAGGAGACAAAGGTTGTGGTTAAAAATCCAACAAGTGATTATAGTCAAACATATGGTGTAAAGTTCCAGCCATAGGATCCCTTCTGCATTTGACCCCCCAACATTCCTCCCTAGCTAGTGTGGCATTAAAATCTCCATCCATAATCAAGAATCCTACCTTGAGAACATCAGAGTCTTCCATGCGCTTACAAAATGTATTTATGTCTTTGTATGGGGCATATAAATTTAGAACATGTAGTCGAATAGGATACCCCAGAATAAAACTGGTCAATAATATTCCTGCGAAAATTTTATATGCAAACAAATTAGCCCATATGCGATCCTAGAGGGCAGGCATGCCTCTTGACAATCCACTTGAATCGACTGCCACCATGTGCTAGTCTGGAAAAATGTTACGAAAATATGAGAAAACCTTGTTAGAGACAACCATAGTTTCTTGAAAAAAAAAAGGGTGAATAGAGGTGAAAATTTGTTTGAGGGATAAGAGTTTGGAATGGTCAACTAGACCATTCATATTCATAGAGAGACAATTCATCCTGCAGTCATCAGATTGGGTGTGTTAGATCCAAGGGCTTGACAGTATGTAGTAGCAATGGGAATGTCACAAAGTTCATGAGAGTCTTGGAAAGGAGGGATTTAGCCAACGAACTCGTTTTATGATTGCGAGATCCCCACCTACCCCTCATGCAAATAGTGATATTGTGAGTAGAGTTGGAATTGATAAAAAATGAGGAGATGTGTGGCGAGCCTTTGTGAATGGATAGGCGGGGATATCCATAACTGGGTTGACCATAAGGAAATCAATATTGTTGTCGATAGAGTTGTGCATGGATAGATATGAGGTTGACCTCGAAGGAGAGTGTGGTGAAGGGGGGGAGGAGTTCATATGTGGAGAGGGTGAAAGCTCCCCAGGAGGAGGGTAAATAAAAGAAGGAGAAATGTACAGGAGGTGTGGGATGGAAAGGGGATCTAAGGTTTGAGAAATAGATGGTAAAAATGTAGTTACTAGGGGAGGTGAAGGTGGTGGTGGTGGCAAAGCACGTGTGGGGGAAGGATAAATCATGAGTGGAGGAATAGTATACAGTGGCACAAGGGGGAGCGACACCATAACAAGTAGGGATGTCGAGTTCTCCTGATGAGGCGAAACTGGATTGGGAGAATGGCAAGGAGAAATGAAGGGGGAGGAAGTAGAAAACTCATATAAAAAAAGATATTTTTCAGAGGAAAAGTCTGTACCTTAAGGTGACAGAGGGCCAGGCTTGTCCACAATAGTGTGCATCCATCGTCTTCTACCTTAGCGTTGATGGTTCTCGCCATGTGATAGTCTGCGATGATAATTTTCTAGCAAATGCCCCATGTGGTTTCACAGAAGGTACCAGAAAGATAAGCACCGGTAGTCCAAAAAATCGACTCTATGAATATCGTGTTCCCAAGCCAAATAGATCTGTCTTGGAAGGCCACTAAAGAAACCCAATTAGACCAGGATCCAAGCCAATCGTATGTCTCTAGCCCCCATACAATTTGGATCAACATAGATTAAAGGACCAATAGTATTTCTAATCTCATATAATACATTTAAGGTCTAGTACTCCAAGGGTAAACCCAGGAGTTTCATCCAAAATAAATTGTTCTTTGGAGAATCCCTTAGTGGATTGACCACACATACCAATTATGCAAAAATAAGAAACTACGACCTTGAACCCATGGAATTTTTCTTCTCTGCTCCAGATCATCCTGATATAAAAAATAAAAACTAAACCATTCATTAATGATTCTACTTGACTTTGGCAGGTAACTGAGAATAGGCATTCATTTGGTATGCACCCACTACTACATGTCATGATCCTGGAAATCAACGAAAAACCATCTACCAACCAACACTCTCTTTTTCATACTTGTAATTCTATCCCACATGACATCATAGATGAAGCTCAATTTCTTAGTCTTAGAAGTTGGATTGATGACCTTTCCGCGTGATCGTCGCCCCATCTGATTCCCACCCTTGTGAAGTGTATGGTCATAATTCCTAGTTGCCGCATGTGAGCCACCTGTTTGACATGCCTCAAAATATTGGATGGTTGATTGATCCAAATTTTTATGCCACACCCCAAGGGTTTTTCATGGAGATGTGCACATTCAACATCTTAGGTGGCGTGGATAAATTCCTCATGTGAGGACATGTCGGCATATAGAGAAGCAATGTAATCCGCTAGGTGGGCCATGTTGGAAATACTAAGAGGGGGGTGAATCAATATTTCTTTTCATTTTTATTTAACTAGTTATATTCTTCACAATTGAAATCAAATAAATGAATAATGGTAGTTTTATTATGAAACAAGAAGGATTATAATCATTTTTCAAATGAATGAGTACAATAAAATGTGAGGGCACCAACCCTTCAATAATCCAGGCACCAACCTATTTCTAAGCACCAACTTGGACTTTGATGAGGCTCTGACCTCTAGGGATTTGACCCTATATTCTTCAAGGCACCAACCTTGTGTTTAGGAGCTCCAACCCCAAGGACACCAATCCTTCTTTGCTTCTTCACTGGGATATCATTTCAAAGATGCTCCATTGCACCATTCTCTACCATCAACTATGCACCATACTACACCATCTATTATGCACCACATTGCACCTATTCTTATGCACCACACTGAACCAGTACTTTAGCAACACTTCTTCACCAAAAATCACAAATTCTACACCATATATATAGTAATAGTATTATTGCACCAATCAACATTAGTGCACCTTTTTCCGAGCCACTATCTGCACCTTAGTCCGAGCTACTTTCTGCACCTTAGTCTAAGCTACCATCAACACCTATGTTCGAGATATTATGCATACATAGTCTGAGTTACAGGAGGAGGTATTGATCACATTTTTTGGAAAATGATTACAAGGTCCGAGGATCTTGCTTATAGTTTAAGCCACAATTTCATATAACCCTATCTGAACTAGATTTTTTACCACTGCTGAGTGTAGTCACATCACCAATCCAAGCACCGAGCCATTTTAGCTGTAGTCTGAGGTTAAGAAATGTAGCAAGGGTATACTTCTATCCAAGAACAGTTAGTTCATAAGAATTTTAATGTTGTCATGAAGGTTTTTTCCTAACCCTTTCTTATTTTATTCAATCCTGGGCATTGTCTTCCTTGTTCACGAGCTGTGAACTGAGGCTCATATTTTGTCTTACCTTATGAAAATTGATCGCTGAAATTGCATAACTGAAATGAGGATGAAACTTTGTATTTATAGTGATTTTCAATCATCAAAGTGAAGGGGCAGGCCTCTGGAGTAGGCCGACATGAGTAGGTTAGCACAGGTTGGCTCAAGGACAAATTTATTTCCTTAACTTGAAAAATTCATGTCTCCCAAACAACTTGGAGTTTTAGGCCAAGTAATAGCTCATTGGAAAGGAAAACTTATGCTCTAAAATATGGCATAGGTATAAAATTGAGAAGCTGGATCTAAGATATTAAAAAAAAAAATTTAATGTGACTGGTCATTAATTAGTGCAGAATTTGAGTAGGGCAGATAGGTTTCTCTTGTTAGGCTTCTTCATGGTTTTGGTTTCTTCATTATTTAACACCTTCATCATAGGATCATGGTAGTACATCAACAATGAGTGTATTACATAGTGGTGTAGTGATATGTTATAGGTAATATCATTAGGAAGGTCTCTTTTAATCATCAATCATGTTATCACTTAGTCTTCCAATCTTCATCAAACACCATCGTTGTGTATAAGAGTGATGGACATAGAGCCTTCATTTTAGAGAGGGATGAAGAGTATATTAAACAGTGAGATTCTTAAGGAATATGGATAGCTCCATCAAGTATTTATAATTTCATCAATGATATTTCCATCAAATCCAATTATCGACTAACAATCTCCCCCTTTGTCATTGATGGAAATATTCCAACATTTCTCCCCCTTTTACATCAATGGAAAATGGGGTGCCCAAGTACTCCCCTATCAAACTGTTCCCCCTGTCAAACTGGTGCTTCTTCTTGATTTCTTAATGTGATGCAAGATCAATGACCCCCATATTTTGGTGAATATGTTCAAATGTTTCTCGTGGAAGGGGTTTAGTAAAGATATCTGCAATTTGTTCTTTTGTATTGATGTATTCCAACGTGATATTCTGTTCATCCACTTAATCATGGAGAAACTGATACTTGATTGGAATATTTTTAGACTTTCAGTGTATTACCGGATTCTTGGAGAGACCAATGGAATCAATTTTTTCACAATAGATGACATCCTTCAAAGATTCCTTCATCCATAGAACTTGTGTATAATAGTATGTGTTAACACTGGAAAATCGTACAAGCAAAGGTGACATTATTTAATGTCAGGCATAAGGATTTACAGGGATGAGAGACATTAGAGAATCTGGAAAGTATTTAAAAATCTCTAAGGTCTGAGGAAAAATAAAATTTGAACAAGTCATAAATTCTTTTGTGCGCAAAATCCTTCGATAAGCACGCCTTTGCATGCATTTTAACCGAAAAAGTGCACAATCCTGGGAGTGGCAGAAGTCACTTTCTGGGACCACAAAAATCACACTCAAGGACATTGATTCCACACTTGAAGCCACCTAAGGACAACCACCCAAGCCTCCTTAGGAAATCAAGGGAGCACACAATGGAATCACCCTCTCTCTTGGGTCACCATCCACAATGTACCAAGAGAGGGAAGGAGGATTTGAATTCTCCTATAAAAGGCCACCAAGAGATGAACAAATTGAGAGAACATTGTTATGCTGGCCAGAATTTCCCCAAGCAATACCAACAATGTGTGATCCAGAGCAGAGATAGAGGGGACTCAATTGTTGGCCATCCAACAACTTCAGTCCACCATAGTAGAGACAGGGATACTTTGCGCCAAGGCAAGCTTGGAAGGAAAGAAATCCTTGCATCGGGACTTAGAACCCCAAGTTCTAAGGGCCCCTTGGCAAGTGGGTTAAAGTTTCATCCTCATTTCCTACCAGCACTCAATAAGAGGGGACGTAAGCGTCGCCGTTTGGATTATTGAAGTTGTTTGAATCTATTTAGAGCTTTTGTCTTATTTTTTTATTTTTAGTTTAATTTTTATGTTTGAATATGAATGCTATTTCTCTATCTAGTATGTTTATGTTCTAGAATGTTCCATTAACTTGCTTGACTCCATATCTTTTCTACCTATGACCAATAACTTAAGAGGGTAAACCATACCCCTTAAGTTGGTGTTATTTCGTACATGTGTGCACCAAACACACTAACATAGTATGCAACAACTATATATTCGGCTTCAGCTATAGGAAGAGATATATATGATTTTTTTTTGTTGAGCTAATATACTAGACAAACCCCCATGAAGAATGCATTCCCGCTAGTACATTTTCGATCATCCATGCTTCCATCCAATCAAAATTAGTATAAGCCATCACAGTAAGAGTTGAGCTCTTAGGATACCGAAAACCAAAATCAGAAGTTCCTTTCAATTATATGAGGATTCTCTTCACAACTACTAGATGGGATTGTTTAGGAGTTTGCCATCATTCCTATTGCTTGCATAATATTTGGCCTTATAGTTGTTAAGTATAGGAGAGATCCAATTATTTACCTATAAATAGTTGCATCTATGAGAGGGGAGTCATCATCTTTGCTTAATTTGCAATCTGTGGTCATCGGTGTGATCATAGGTGCACAATCTTCCATCCCATATATTTTAAGCATGTCTTTAAGTTAATTTTCTTGAGATATGAACATGCCTGCAATGGTTTGAGATACTTGTAGCCCAAGAAAGTAATATAACTCACCAATCATTGACATTTTGAACCTTTTTGACATATTTAGAGAAAATTCATGGCTCATCTTGTCATCATTGCTAGCAAAGATTAGATCATCAACGTATACAAGCATGATTAGTAATTTATCCTTGTTTATTTTCATGTAGATATTACTTCCTGTCACTCCCTTTTTGAAACTTTCTTGTTGTAGATAGTGATCCAATTTTGCATACTAGGCTCTAGGAGCTTGTTTTAATCCATACAAAGCCTTTTTCAACTTGCATACAAAGTCCTTTCCTTTGGCTAGGTCAAATCCTTTTGGTTGCTCCATGTAAATGTCTTATCTGAGTTCTCCATTTAGAAATTATGATTTTACATCCATTTTATAGACCTTAAATCATTCAATCAAGTAAATGCCAAAAAATCCTTACGCCTTCAAATCAAGCTACTGGTGCAAAGGTTTCTTCAAGGTCAATTCCTTCAATTTCTGAATATCCCTTGCAAACAAGTCTTTCTTTATTTCTGATTATTTGTCCGTCTTAATTCATCTTGTTTTTGAATACCCATTTGTTTCCAATTAAATTTTATCTTCCGAACGAGGCACCAGCTCCCATGTTTCATTCTTCTCAATTTGAGACATTTCTTCTTCTATGGCCTTTATCCAATGAGGATCCTTACTTGCTTGAGTAAATTGTTTTGGTTCTATCATAGATAAGAGAGAAACATCCTCTTTCCTTGGTGTACTTGTCATCCTTCTTCGAGTTTTTATTAACTCATCTACATTCCCAATAATCTTTTCTTCCAGATGATGTTTTTGAAGGAATTTTATCTTTGAAGGAGTTTGTGAAGGTTCCTTTTGAATTTCTTGATATTTTTCTCCTCTTGGAGGTTCTTCTTCTAATTCATCAAGAATAGATTCTTCTTCATGGACTTCATTTTCTTTTTCTGGAAGAGCTTCATCAATCTTTATATCAATTCTTTCTACTATTTTTTGTAGTCAATTATTGTAGCATTTGTAAGATTTTATCATTGTAGAATGTCCAAGGAGTATTCCTTCATCAACCCGAAAGTCAAATTTTCATGGTGAGTCATCATTGATCTTTATGAAACATTTGCTTCCAAAAATCCTAAAGAATTTTACTGACGCAAGACTCCCTTTCCATAATTCGTATGGAGTCTTATCATTATTTTGTCTTAGTTGTGTTTGATTCAATGTATAAACTATTGTCCCGACAACTTCTTTCCAAAATTTGGGCTGCAAGTAAGCTGCTAGTAACATCGTCCTTGCCATTTCTTGAATAGTTTGGTTTCTTCTTTCAACTAAATTTTTTTTGGGAGTTCTAGCAATAGAGAGTTCTCTCTTTATTCCATGCATTTTACAAAATTCATCAAATAATTTTGAAGTAAATTCTCCTCCTCTATTTTTTCTAATACAATTAATCTTTGAATCTTTCTCATTTTCGATGAGAGCTTTAAAATTATTGAAGGATTCAAATGCTTCGGATTTGAACTCTATAAAGTATACCCACATCATTCTAGTGTAATCATCAATAAACAAAGAAAAATAACTTTCACCTTGTAGAGATGGAGTTCTAGTTGTTCCACATAAATATGCATGTATGATCTCTAAAAGTTTTGATGTTGAGAACTCCTTCGCCTTGAAACTGGTTCTATTTTTCTTTCCATGTTGACATGGGCCACATACAACTTGATCTGGCTTGATCATTTTTGGAATGTCCCTTACTGCATTAATTTTACTGATATTAATCAAGTTAACAAAACTTGTATGCCCCAATCGCTTGTGCCATAACAAATTTTCATCTATTCGACTCTCTTAACATTTATCTTCTTGAATTTTGTTCAAAATCTATACATTGTCGGGAGTTCTTACTCCTTTTGCTATAATTTCACCTGAGGAAGAATTCATTATCTCACAAATTTTTGTACTAAACACAACCGTGTGTCCTTGGTCACAAATTTGGCTTACACTCAAGAGATTGTGTTTGAGCCCTTACACCAATAAAGCATTTTGAGCTTTTCCTTTCCCATTAATGAGAGCAAAAATTCCTTTTCTAGCAATCTTGGAAGATCCACTTCCAAAAGACACATTTCCATCCTTCTTGTTTAATGAGATAAACTTCTTTTGATCACCCGTCATGTGTATTGAGCATCCATTATCCACAAACCATTGATTTTCGTCACTACAAGCACATAGAGCTAGGCCACATTTATCCGTATTGGGATTCACCCTTTTTACTTCCTCTCTTTTGAGTGGGAAGTTTTGTTCATTATGAAAATAATCATTACATAATGAGAAAGTTAGATCAAAATTAGCCAAAGGATCAAAATAATTGTAAGTCTTAATTTGTGCTTCTTCTTTGGGACCATGTAGTTTTTTTTTAATCTTTCAATCTTGGTGCTTCAATCTTATGAGCCATGAAATGCTTAGATTGATGACCAAATTTTTTACAATATTAACAATACCCAAGAAAGATAGTTTGTCACCTGTTGTAATAACCATAACTTGAATCAACATTCTTCCTTGGATTTTCTCTTCCTTCATTCCTTGGATTTGAGATGAGCCTTTTTTCTTAGCGAGATGACTTCTCTTCTTTTGGATGGCTAGAAAGTATGTCGACATAGCTTCTTTCATTATCCTTAGTACTTGATGATTATCCTTTGAAACCAATCCCAGATTTTTCATATTGAGGTTTTTGAGTATTAAGTATGTTATCAAGTGCTTGACAGCTTTGAAAACTCCGCTTGATTTGCTCCAACTCCTTCCTTAGAGATACTATTTCAGCTTCACATTTTTCACAAATTCCTTCTTTTTATTTTAGCTTATTGTTCAAGAAGTATTCCCTAATTTTTGCTTCCTCCTTTTCTACTTTTAGAGAAATGATCTTCTTTCATAATTCCTCATTTTATTCAATGACACTTATTAGTAATTCATCCACATTTCCTTCGCCTTCTAGTCCTGAATCATTAGCATTTGTGAATGCCATGAATAATGATGGGCCTCTAAATTAGACAAAAATTAAGGCCCATATAACCTTTATTAGGAACATAAAAGATATAATAAATATTTAATTCTACACTTAATAAAGATATATTGTTTAGTCTTATTGTGGAGAAAACTTGTTTTCTGGCAGCTCCACTTTCTTTTCTTGCAGGGATGTACTTGGACCGATTCAATAATGAAGATTGGTGTCATTTATAGCTTCTAAGGCTTGGTTTCTTCCATAGGAATCTGAGTCCTCCTTGGGCTTGGCCATCCAAGGAGCCTCAAAGCCCTCTTACATAATTTATTTATGTTAATTTCACTTCTTATTCACATACATCTCTTATTTATGTTTGCGTACTTTTGTATTTAGTATTGTTTATTTTCTTGTTGTAGGATTGTGTTAAATGATTAAAGTGAGTTATTTTTTAGGTTTTTTACAGGTTCAAAAGCATTATTAATCCTTAGAGTAACTTTGGAAGCTCATCTTAATCATTAAGCTACTTGGATTTGGTTACTAGTTCACGAATATAAGATTTCTGGAAATGCCTAGTAGCAAAATAGTAGTAAATTTATGCTATTGTTTAGAAGGGGTTAATGAGATCCATTTCAATTGATTCCAATTGGATTACGTGATAATAATTTTAAATTTAATAAAAAAAATCACCCCATTTCATTTTCACTTGAATAGGTTGGGCATTTGACAGATAAATAGTTCACCATTTCTTGAATTTCCAGATTTTAGAGTAGTAATTTTCTATTTTTTTAGCACGTGTGAACAGGGGTATTTTGGAGTGAATCCACTTGGAATGGAGACCTAATTCATCCCACTTACTAAAAAAATTTGTCCCATACCATTTGAATTTGATTTACTTGGTCATTTGATGAGTTATTTCCAAAAAATACTTTCTTGTAGCAAAAACAAAGTTTCCTGTAACACTCTTATAGCATGTGTAAACTCAATGAGATTTTCTCCCAAAGGTTGGTTTTTGTCTCTTAGGCTTGAATCATGACCCCTAGGATCTAAATACATGATTGAGGAAGAATAAACAACACTTAGGAAATTTATTTTCGCAAACTATATTAGGTCTTTTTATTTGAATTCATGCTCCTAGGATTTCAATTAAAAATTGTTGTTCTTTCCTAAGATTAATTTCTCTTCAAAGGAACACTTCCATTTCTTTTTTTTTTCCAAAAGAAAAAATGAACCTTATGTTGAGAGAATAAAATTTTACATATTATATGCGTATTGGCATTCCGATGACTATATATTCTTGCCTCCCCTATACAAAGGAAAGCAAAAAATATAGAGTTTCATGTGGTGGTGCGGTAAGTTTATCACAACTCTGTCCACCCCAATGTATCACTGCTATTGCATATGCATATAGCATCATAGAAGATAAAAGAAAAAAGAAAAAATCAGAAATTTTATTTATTTACTTCTTCTTCTTCTTCTTCTTCTTCTTCTTCTTTTTTTTTTTTTTTTTTTTTTTTTTTTTTTTTTTTTTATGGGCCTCCTCTCTCAAGGAAAACAGCCCAAATAGGAGCAAAAAAGGATATTTTGATCATGTCATAAGTGTTAGAGTTTTAAAATTTGGGCATATAAGAAAAAATTGTAGCTGTTAAAAAGAAAAATAGGCATACTCTTGGTCGGACCTCCATTCTAATGGAAAACAACCCAAGCAAATTGATTTTTGTAAAGTAATTTAAACGATATAGTTGATGAGAGACAGTACAGAAATTAAAAACAGATAGGTAAACCACAGTCTGATCACTTGCAAAGCAAAAACAGAAAATCAGGAGGACCACAACGTCATCTAGAATAAAAACATCTGAATCCCTGCGTCTGAACTATAAAATTCCAATTGACTTCACTGCGCTAAAGGTGGTTGATCCGAGTGGCGGATCAAATCCCCTTCTATTTCTGCTATGGCCCAATCTCCCAAAACTTGTTGTACGCCTTCTTTAGAAAGAGTGTCCTCTTCCATATTCCGCTCCGTATATATATGGCATACAGATAAATCATCAAAATATATTTTAAGGGATAAAACTTCTTCTAAAAGGGGAAGCAACATAAAATTTTCACATCTAAATTCTGAGTTGAACCATTTGATAACATTAAGAGAATCGCCAAAAATCTAAGCCTGTCTTAGTCTAAGGTGGATGAGCCAGCAAAGAAGATGTTTCAGGGAAAGTAGTTCTGCATAGTTATTGGAGCCAACCCCCAGGCCAACAGAGGCTGAAAGTGTCTTCCCAGAGGAGAGGTAAATGGAAATTCGAACTCCGCATAGGTTTTAGGGGTCCGAGGCTCCGTCAAAATAAGCCCAGGGGATGTCGCCCCTGATCTCTTCGATCCTTACTTCAGAAGCAGTCCTGTGATGTTTTGTGAGTGGGATGTTCTCAAACATGGATACCCCTTGCACAGCTATTATCTCCGAAGCAGTGGTCTTGTCCCTGAAAGTGACCATGTTACAGGTTATCCATGTGCCCCATGACACAATCAATGGGATATTTCTGATTCTCTCGTCCGAAGCAGCGTTCCACCAAGAAAGCCATGCCTGCCTTGGAGAAAAGGCCTCCCCAGTTGATGTTGCAGCTTATCAGGCACTTAGTTTCCTTCCAAATCTTGGAATTGAAGGAACATTCTAGAAACAAGTGATGGATAGTTTCCTCATTCCTCTTGCAAAGTGGGCACCATCCTAGGCCAATTTTACTTCTTTTATAGAGTAAATCCCATGTTGGCACCTTTCTTTTAAGAATGCACCAAAAGAAAAGCCTGGATTTCGCTGGCGCCTTGAGTTTCCACAAAAATTTTGACCACCAGTCAAGCTCATTCCACCCCTTTTGTGACATTATCCAGGTGTAGCCGAATTTTGGGGTGTATTTCCCTAGAGGAGAATGAACCCAACTCAGCGAGTCAGGACAGTCTTTCAGTCTTACATTTTATCTACGAAGCTCCAAGATGAAACCCCTCCATTCCTCCCCCCATTGTTCTTCAAGTTGAAGATCCACCTCTGATTTCCAGGCCTGGCCCCATATCGTAGATTGGCCCTCGAGCCCAACCTGACTAAAGAAATTTATCCCTTTAGTAGATAAGTGCTCTACTAGACACCTGGAAAGGGAAAAAGACTCATGCATCCCGCCCAAGGATCTTGGCCTATTCTAACAGATTCTCTATTCCCCACCATCCACACCAGACCTTGTTCGATGACACCGATGGACTCCGCAGTGGCTTTCCAAATCACTGAAGCATGTGGGTGTTTCTTGTTTGGTGTTCTGAGCCAATCATCTAATCATGTTGAATCAATATACTTTCTTTTGACAACCATTGTCCACAGATCTTCCTTTTTGAGTAGTCGCCAACCCAGTTTTTCTGTCAGAGATGAAGCAAAATATTTGAGATCCTTGATGCCCCACCCTCCCCATTCTTTTGGTCTAGCCATTTTATCCCATGCCACCCAAGGAAGAACCGACTCATATTTTGACCCTGCCCACGGGAATATGCTGTACATTCGATTAATTTTTGAGAGAATACCTTTTTGCACTCATGTTAATGCAATCCAGTATATAGGGATCACGAGGAGGACTGATTTAATCAGTACTAGTCGTCTTTCCTGAGACAACCATTTGTAACTCCAATGCTTGATTCTAGTTTCAATATTAGCCACTAACCAGTGCCAGTTGACTGTGTGATAAGTATCAGGTTTGAAGAAGAAACCCAAATATTTGAAGTTTTCAGATAATTCCTTAGTTTCATAGGGGAGTTCTTCCGAGATCCTACCCATTTTCATCTCAGTGAACCCTTCAGTAGTAACCGAAGATTTTTGAATATTGATACAGAGACCTGTAGCTTTAAGGAATAGGTCTAGAATATATTTAATCTGCCTGATTTCCTCTCAGGACCCCGAGCTAAACAGGAGTATTTCATTCACAAAAAGGAGGTGGGTGATACAAAGGTTTATAGCCACCTTAATCCCTTTTATATCCCCTCTTCTTCTAGCTTCCAAGATCACCTGGATGAGGCCCTTTGTCACCAGAAGGAAAAGGAGCGGAGAGAGGGGGCATCCCTGCCACAAGCCTCTATGGCTTTGAAAGGAAGAGGTTGCTGCCCCATTGATCAAGACTGCAAAACTGACATTGGTGATGCATCACATCACCCAATTGATGAAGGGTAATCCAAATCCTAGATGAGTTAGGAGTAAGCGGATATAGAGCCAGCTTATGTGATTGCATGCCTTTGAGAGTTCAATTTTGACAATTACACCTTTTTTGCCACTCCTCTTAAGGCTATGGAGAGTCTCCTGTGCTACTCCGACCGCTTCATGGATTTTTCTTCCATCCAAAAATCCAAACTGCTCTTTATAAATGTCCCTTGAAATAATAGGTTTGAGTCGAATAGCTATCACTTTTTCTATAATCTTGTAAATACAATTACATAGTGATATCAGACGAAAATCATCAAAGGATTTATGATCCTCCTTCTTCGGGATGAGGGCTACAAAGGTTGAATTGAAAGGCTGATGTATCAATCCTTTGATCCTGGATTCTTCGAAAACCTCTGTCAGTTCCTCCCCTAAAGTCTCAAAAAAATGCTGAAAGAATTCCACCATCCATCCATCAGGCCTCAGACTTTTATCTTTCTGCATGTCCTTGAGGATTCCTTCCACCTCCTCTTTTGTGACTTACAACATAATATTCTAGTTTTCATCCTCTTCTACATAGCAGGGAAAAAATCAGTCCACTCTGATCACTTCTACTATTGATGTTTCTGACAGAGCTTTAAAGAGGGACCTGAAATGACTGGTCCCCAACTTTGCGAGTCCATCAAAGGATTTCGCAGTTTGACCATCCTCCATCTGCATTCCCCATATCGTATTGATATTTTTCCTTCCTTTTGAATAATTCTAAAAAAAAATTGTATTATCATCCCCGGTCGACAGCCAAATGGCTATACTCTTTAGGCACCATTGTTCATCCATGTCTTTCAAAATTTTCCTTCGAGCGACTTCCAGGGATTTGATTCTGTCCCTTTTTTCAGGGGTTTCATAACCACCGTCGTCAGGGGACTCCAGCTGATCTAATTTCTTTCCTATCCAAAGAAGGGATTCTTACTCCTCCTTTTTTTTCTTGATTGCCCATTCTATCATTGCCTTCTTCATCCGTTTAAGCTTCCTCAAAAACAAGAAGCTTTTTTCCCCCTCCGATTCTCCCTCTTCCTCCTTCCAGATAGTGTGGAAAAAATCATTAAAGGTGTTGAGATTGCAACAATATGATGAGCTTAGTGGAAAGAAGTCGCCTTCACTAAGTGGGCCCGCAGGCTATTTTTGGCGCAAAGTCTATTTTTAGACTATGTCTATTTTTAGACATATGGATCATGTTCTATTAGTTGCAGGATGCTATTTGTGGATGGTTGGTCAAGTCGGAAAAAATAGATGGACTTCTATTTTTAGACATATTGGGCGGAATATTGCCAATCTAAAAATAGATATGTCGAATATTATTAGCTCTTAATAATATTTGGACTATAAACATTATCTTATTCTCTTGGAGCACTTCAGTTAAGTGCACAGATGTGGCACAGGAGCTAACAGAAGGAATTACACTATTCCTAAGGGTTATGTCGAGCTATTGCATGGATACTTCAGTTAGAACTCATGTGACAAAGTTTGGTGGAGTTGATTGAGGAAGTTAATGAAGTTGTTTTCAGTTTAACTAATCTAAACATAGTTGAGCTATTTGTATTCAGTTTAACTAATTGATACAATTAATGAAGAGTGGTGTGAATTAATTATTAATTAATTCACTAATTATAAACTCATTAATCAACTAAAGAATACATCAGTTAACTTCAGTGCATGGACAGTTTCAGTGGAGACCAATGCAAAGATAGGTGAACGAGCAGGTTAACTATCAGTTGTGACTATACTGTTGCTATTTGCAACACACAAATAGGTGCAGAAGCCCATGAGGATTGCACAGTACAATCAAGGTGGTTTATCTATTTAATGAAGCCATCCCATAGCATTGATTATGCAATAGAGGCTGGCTATCAAGTGGCAAAAGATTGGAGCATGTGTTTTGCTAGATCTAGCTTGATAGTGTGTTGCAATTGGAGGTAGTGCTGAGAGCTTGTGAGGAGCTTTGTACTATGATTGTTACATGATCTACATGACATATAATATACAGATAGTTGGGGTTTTTCAGCTTTAAGCTTTCCCATTAAATACTGTGTTCATATGTGTGATTGTTTGTGGTTTTAATGTGTGCATGCAATTGATTTTATTTCCGCATGTAATGATCAATGGTAGAAGAGATTCTGTATTGTGCATGAAGCTAAAATAGTGTGTGATCAGAAGAATCTTGGTGAATAATATATCAGTTATTCAAATTTCTACATGGTATCGAAGCGATATTGATCATTGGAGCAATTGCAAAACATTGAAGTGGTTGAGTTTTGTGCTGGTGGAATTCGAATTTGCAGCAGTGTTTTCTTGGTGTCAAAGTTGAGATGTCTTTCAACGGATTGCGAATGGAGTATGCCCTTGAGGGAAGATTGAATTATATTGCATGGAAGGACAGGATGGAGGCGGTGCTGGATGACAATGGGTTGAAGGAGTTCATAGATGCAGAAATTCCAAAGCCTACTTCTAGTGATGTTGCCGTACTTGACGCATGGCAAAAGAAGACAGCAAAGTGTCGAAGGATTCTGTTGGAGGGTGTCAAGGATCACATAGTATCCAGCCTTCATGGGAAGGATTCTCCATTCTTGATGTGGAAAGCTTTGACAGATTTATTCCAAAGCAAGATCGATCAGAGGAAGTTGGCGCTTAAGGACAAACTCAGGAACATAAAGATGGAGAAAGGCGACAGTATGCCCAAGTACCTCACGAAGTTTGTCCAATGCAGGGATGAGCTGGGAAGTGTGGGGGTGACTGTTGATGACGAGGACTTGGTGAGCTTGGCTCTCCTTGGGCTTCCAAAGAGTTGGCACTCCTATCAGGACTCTGTCAATGGTCGGGATAAATTTCCAGGATGGGAGCGACTTTGGTCGGATCTTGTGCAAGAGGAGATAAGGTGAAGTACCAAGGACGGATCTTCATCAAAGAATTCTTATGAAGAGAATTGTGCTTTGGCTGCCAAAGAAAATAAGGGGAAGAGAAAAAAATCTTCTCAATCCAGTGCGAAAGGCAAGAATCAGGACATGTCCAAGGTGAAGGGCTTTCACTGTCACCAACACGGACATTACGCCACTAATTGTCCACAGAAGAAGAAAAATAAGCAGGCTACTGGGACTGCAGCTGGAGAGGCCTTAGCCTTGTAGTTTGAGCTATATTTTTTGCTGATCGCATGCTTGGTCTCAAGTGTGATAGGTTCAGTGTGGTTTCTTAACAGTGGTGTGTCCTTTCACATGACAGGAGATCGAGATTTGTTTACTGATCTGGATGAGAAAGATCTTGGAGTGCAAATCAAGATGGGCGATGATGGTAGATACAGTGCGACTGGTATAGATACCATTTCCTTTGAGAGGGACTCTGGTAAACCCTTCGTATTGAAGGAAGTGATGCATGTTCCAAGATTGAAGAAGAATCTTATCTCTATGGCGATGTTAGAAGATAAGGGATATGATGTTGTCTTTAGCGAGGGAAAGGGTTTCCTGCGCAGTAAGGCAACTGGTGAGACCCAGAGGATAGGGGTTCAAGTTAAGAACCTTTATCAATTGCAGGTAGATGGCTGCGCAGAAATGGTGGGCAAGGCAGAAGGAGTGGTGAGCCAGGATGATGGCGAGTTGTGGCACCAGAGATTAGGCCACCTTCACCATGGAGCTTTGAAGATCTTTATGACATCTTCTCTTGGGCTTCTAAGGGTACTCTTGCACGATTAGACAGTTTGGGGATGCCATATCAGGCGTGTGAAAGCCACCTTTCACGAGAAGGATAGTCGCGCCACGACGATCCTTGAGAGAATTCACACAGATGTGTGTGGACATTTCTCAGTAGCTTCGATAGCAAGGCACAGGTACTATGTGATATTTGTTGATGATTTTCTCGGAAGTGCTGGATGTTCTTCATGCAGAAGAAGAGCGAGACATACTCAAAGTTTTGTGAGTTCAAGGCACTGGTTGAGAAACAACCGGGGAAGCAGGGGAAGGCTCTTGGGAGCAACAATGGTGGTGAATTCATCTCTGGCGAATTCAAGGACTGAAACATGAAAGGATTGAAGGAAACTCCTGTATTTCTCTAACTTGTGACAAGAATTCTTGAAAAAGCGGAAAAACAGGCTTGATCGTGATTATATGATGATATTACATCAGTCAGGGCCAGCTATACACTTGTGGAGTGAGGCAAGAAATCTGAAAATATCATGAACCAGTTATCTCTCTCCAGGATACTTGGCATGATACACCCGAGGAGGCGTTTTACGGTAAGAACGATATTTCCCATTTGAGGATTTTTGGTTCACCTATTTACATTCATGTGTGAAAGGATGCCGGAAGATCTTTGGAGCCAGAGCTATGCAAGAGGGTTGGTATATTTAATGGGAGTACAGCGGTATGCCTCTGGCTCTCATGTATTTGCAGAGCCGATCATGGTGTTGTGCGACGGGATATAAAATTTCAGGAGGAGAAAGCCATGAAGTGTTCGCTTGAGAGGGAGCCACACTTACATGCAGATGAGGAGCTATTAGTTCCTAAGGATGAGCCTCAAGATGTGGATCAACCACAAGAGGAGGTTCATGGAGTGGAAGAGACCACTCAAGCAGCGCTAACCATCAGAGGGCGGAAGCGCACTACAGACGCTGAGCGACTGGCTCAAGATGCAGAGAAGGTTGTAGGAGAACCTACATCACAGCACAGACAGAGACAGTCACCTGACCGGTTTACTAGATACATGGCTATTATGAGCAAGTGTATCGTGACAGAGCCATCCTCTTTCGAGGAAGCTGTGGAGGATCCCGCATGGGTAGATGCCATGGTGGAAAAGTATGATTCGATTGTCAGAAATAGTGCATGGGAGATTGTCCCAAGGTCGGAGGGGAAATTAGTGGTGGGTTCGAGATGGATCTACAAAGTGAAGCAGGTAGCTGACGGGAGTGTGGAGAAGTACAAGGCAAGATTTGTTGCCCGAGGCTTTTCACAGATTGAGGGGATCGATTATGAGGAGACCTTTGCACCTGTCGCAAGGTATTCTTCCATACGGACGATTATTGCTCTCTCAGCGCAGATGGGGTGGCACATTCATCAGATGGATGTGAAGACTGCGTTCCTCAACGGAGTCATTGAGGAGGAGGTGTACATAGAGCAGCCTGAAGGTTTCGAGATTTTTGGGTGAAACTATTGTCGTTTTAATTCCGTTGTAGTACTGGCCCAACCATTTAATTTGTCAATCCGAGGTTCGTAGGCTTACGAAGCACATGCACTATATATGCAGGACCGAAGTGGAACTAATCTAATCTAAATTGCTGAAATCAAATTAATCTAGGAAAGCAGGAAATTGCATAAAGGAAAAGCAATACAACATGTGAAGAGCTGAATGACGAACAACATATGTGAGCTCACAAAAATAACACCATTTCAAATTACATTACAAGAATCAAATGAAAAATCATGAAAGCATACAATAAAAGAATATGAGTCACAGTTAAGAATCCCCCTCTCCTAATTACAAAACTATCTCTTAAAGCTAATCTAATGAACTTCTGAACTTATGAACTCTTGAGCTAATCCAAATGAAGAGAGAGCACTCTCTTATATACATGAAGAAGCTAACCATCTCATTCAACCACTCTCAACTACTTTCCCATTATTACAAGACATGATCCCTTTGAATCCTCCACACATCTCTCACATATCTTGAATAAGACATGCCAACCAAATCCTCCATGATCTTCTCCTTAGGAATAGGTTTGAATAATTATCTCCTTAATATGGTGGAGGAGATATTCCAGAAGTTTATAATTAATACTTCACATTTCTCCTACACATTACAAAGCTCACACATTCTTGAGATATATATTAAAACATGTATATTTTCTAATATTTAATCATAAATTCACTTATAATACAAAAATGAATAAAGTGGAAAATAGGAAGGTGAAACCCAAATGTATTTATGAAAGTGATATAATGAAAGGTTAATGGGATGATGAAATGTAAGGAATAGTGAAGGGAAAGGTGGATGAAATACGACATTTCTGAAGCCCAACATCCCCCCCAATTGAACTTGTTGCATGTCCTCATGCAACCATGCATGGATCTCTTTGGCATCTGAACTTTGGCTTTACATGATGATGTCTTTTTAATAATGAATGTTTCCAGGATATGTGCAGGGCATGAGTAACAACTTTCATTTTCTTATGGTTGGTTCTTGTGTGACAACCATGAATACAAAGAATGTTGGTTCTTATGTTAACAACATTCATTTCGTTTTCTGTTCTCCTTTCTTATGGTTGGTTCTTGTGTGACAAACATGAATACAAAGAATGTTGGTTCTTGTGTTAACAACATTCATTTCACTTCTTGTTCTCTTGCTGCAATAATAATGTAAATACTCACTGGAAATCATAAGCTATCAATGTGCATAAGAAAGCCTTTTTGTAATATTCATGAAGCATGCCAATGTGTATATTAATAAGTATGAAGCAAAGTGCAACAAAGTATCGTTGGAAAAGAAATGTTGGTGAATGGTGAATGAGAAAAAAAATGGAGTGATAGTGGTGGAGAAATGGAATCATGGGAGTGAATATGTAGTGAATATAGTCCCCCCCCAACTGAATTGGTTGCATGTCCTCATGCAACTTGGCGTGGGTCATGAAAGGAAATGGAGCATGATGAGGGAATTTTCCAAAATATTCAAGTTAGCATATAAGGAATTGCATGATTAAAGATTAGAAAACAACATACTTCCACTTACCCAAGAATGATGAACTATGCAATAGGAATGTAGCTGCTGCTGCTGCTGAATCATGGAAATGTGACTGGTATCGTAGCTGTAACTGCTGTAACTGCAACTGATGTAACTGCTCGAACATAGAAAGTTTGACTGCAGCAGGATCATGAAAATGTCTTTGTGAATGCTGATGTCGCTATAACTGGAACCTGGGAAATGAAGGAATCTGAACTACTGATGTTGAATCATGGAAAAGATCAGGGCTGAAAGTGGAACTGTGGTACTCTCATAGATCAGAATTCATGCTGTGGTAACTGCTGAGGGAGTTGTGAAAAAGTGTATAGTCTTCGTCTACTACAAAACTGATGGTACAAATCTAATCATGCGAAAGAATGTGTTGATGTCGAGCATGAAGAGAAATCATTGGATTACCGGCCATTGATGTATGCCGTTAACCAATGCGAGGCAAACTCACCATTGATGTCAATGAGTGCCAAGGTACCCGAGTACATCTTGCGAAATGCGAATAGAGGGGTTGACGTCGAGCCATTTGCAAGATCTGACGATCAAGGGACATTGATGTATTCCCATGATTGTCAGCGAGAGGACTTGCCATTAAGGCATGCAAGTCTCAAGGTACTCAAAAGGAAATCTAGTCTATTTCCCAGATAAGGTGCTGATGTCGATGGGGCAAGACTTGTTGAAAAGTGGGCCTTAAGGAATCCCACATCAGTCAACGCGAGTTTGTACAAAGAGATTTGGTAGGACTATAAATGGAAAGAACTCACGAACAAGCAGTGTGGATCAGCGTGGCGAGGAAAGCAAGGCAGTGTAATTATGGAAAGGGGATCAGTTTTATTCAGAAGGCAAACTAGAAGGCAATAAACTGAAAAGGATAAAGGAATGTATGCGATTCAGAAAAATAACTGTGCATGAAGTCGTGAAAGATAAGGTAATGGAAAATAGGCTTCAACACAAGGATGGTCAATCAGCTTTGAAGGAGAAGTGTTACAGTGTTACTGCATGGATAATGGAAAAAGTGGAAATGTTGGTGTATCAACATGGTCACTGTGTAAAAGCAAACATCAAGAGGCGCAAACATCATGATGTTTAGGGCGAGTTATAGCTCCTTCAAGCTGTTTATGAAAGCACGCTTCTCACAAAGTTCTATGATCTTTGAAAATCACTTCAGCAGCAAAATGCGATCATGTCCGAAACCTGAAAAAAACTTAGTACAAATCCTATATGAAAACTTCGTGAGAGCGTTGTAAAACATAAGATGTGAGAATAAGCACAAATGCGAGCAAAAGAAAGAAACTGTGTGTTAACCTGTCGCCTGTGCTGATTTCATCATCGATCGTTGTCAAAGTGACTTCAAGAAAACAAATTAGTGTTTAAGCGTACATACATGCATTCATATTGTTTTCAGGAATTTATTAAAAAGTCCATTTGCAATTTTCATGAAATTAAAGGAAAAAATAAAAAAACAAAACAAGCAAAATTAAAGTCAGATCTCCATTTCTTCGCATGCTTTGCAAAGTATAGCAAAAGTGTCTCAGTGCTAGTGAATCTTCAATTTCTTGCTGATTCATTTTCTTAGATGCACCATTAAACTGCAATAATCTCACTTAGTTCTCTGCAAGATTGGACCTGTACATCATCAAGCAGTAACGGATAATTTTGATAATCCAATCAGTGTTCCTAAGTTTCCTGCCATCATGAACATGAGTTTAATGAAGCAGTGTGTAAAATGGAGATAGTGAGTATGAAAAAAAACAATCAGTTTTCGGCATAAGCATAAGAATCCAAAAATTCTTCTCCAGTCTTAAGCTCAGCAACATTCTCTTCCTGTTCTGACGTTGAAGCCATTGTCGTGTTTTGTTGATAGATGCTGCGGTTGTCAAACAAATTTATTGAGTAAAAGAAATAGGCTCCATTCTGTTCTCGGCCTTTGCCCAAATCTAAGCTACCTGCAAAACATTAAAATAGAAAATTGTTGAAAAGAAGAGCCCTTTGTCTGCCGGATGAAAACCGCTCTGGCCAACCTGTGAAATCACACTCTCAACCATATCAGTGGGAAACATGTTTTACAAATTATGGCTCTATAGCACAATTATGCAAGCTACGAACAGCTTGGTATTTTCAAGCATTTCTATGCAATGAAATCAGCAATTATTATTATAATATCCCTCTATTCATTTAATATGGAAAAAGAATAGAATCTATCAGCTCCTGAAGGGGTGCAAGCTCCTTTTTGTCACTCAAATTAAATTCACATGTGAAGAGAATAAAATGCTTGAAGCAAGTATTAAGATGATCTTCTTCCTGTCGATGATTTTTAATGAACCATTTGGCTGCAACTCACCAATATCCCCTGTGTGAAACCAGCCATCTATGAAAGCTTCTAGTTATATAGAGAGTTAAAAATTAATCTCTGGATCGTACCACTCTCCTTGAGTTTTTTCATGTCTCCTACAAAAATACGATCAAAAACTCTAGGCACACCTGCAAATAAAGTTGGCTTCAACTCCATTAAATCTTCTCCAAGTAATTTAGTATCCTCTTGCCAATACCCCACTGAGGCACCCCAATGGAAAAAGAATTCTTCAATGACACGGTCAAAGATATGAGCCAGCGGAAGGAAAGACAAATAAACATCCTCCGTTGTCATCTTTTCGTTAACTTTTTCAAAGACGAGTTCAGTTCCAACTATAGTCTGGGTAAGTGCCTCATGAGTCAAGATAACACCCTTTGGTTCTCCACTGGTTCCACTTGTATACATGATTGTGGAAATGTCCATAGGCACAGGTGGTGAGAGTTCTGTAGGATTCTGTTTTCCCAGCTTTAGAAACATCTTCCAGGAGTATGCTGCTATTCCCAACCTGCGAGCTTCTTCCTCTTGCTCACCAGTAATACTTGAAAAAGAGACTAAAGCCTTTACATGTCCAGGACCCTTTTCCACAAGAAGACCCTGCACAGCTGTCCCAGAATTTACTAGCAGCTGCAGGAAAAGATTGAAAACTCATATATGTGAATGCAAAAGTGGACCATCCATGCTCTACCGCCTCTCCAATCAAAGATGGATGGTCCGTCCAACTAAAGGCCTTAAGGGAGTATCCATGACTGTAATCATAACCGTTCCATACGTTAGCCACATGGTGGTTGTTGTGTTTGGGGTTCGCGTTGGCGTATCTGGAGGTTTCAACTTTGCAAATAATTCCTGAATGAAAGCATTATCATCCTTAAGAGAAGATACCACTGCTCCATTATTGTTATGGATGATAGAATTCAAAGTCGCCAATGTGGACTCATCCAAAACTCTCGGTAAAATAACATCCTTTATGTAGCTAATTCTATATGTTTGATGGATTTTTGATAATAAAGAGATATCTCTGATGGGGATTGCCTCCTTGAATAAAACCTGCTCCCTTAGAAAAGCACAATGTTCCTGGTGAAAAGGAATCTCTGGATCATACTCAAGCGCACCCACGATATCCATTATATACTCATCACTGAAATTTTTTTCGAAGATTTGTGTATTATTCAATAGAATGATTCCTTTAACAATTTTAAATATCAAATGAAGGCCATCATTGTTCTCCAAATCTTCACATATTTTGAACAAATCAAGAAGCTTCAGTATAAATGTTTGATTTTGAACTATAAGCTCAGCCACTCGAATATGATCCATAATACAACCCTTCATTACAGTCTTCAAGATTAGAGGAAGTGTCGATAGCTCCACTTGTGGAAGCTCTTTGAGTTCACTGTTACCTCCATGGGCTGCATCATCATTTCCTTGGGATGTACCAGAATGCTCTAGGTCATCATTTATAGGGCGTACTCCAGTTTCCGGACCACCAATGGTTGGAAAATGAATAGATCTTTGGATACTACATATTTGATCCCATATGAAAGAACAACCCATAGCCTCTTGAAAGCTAAAAGCCAGCTCAGTGGAAATTTCAGGATCGCGCCAGGCAATTATTGTATCTTCTTGTCTTCTATAGATGTCATCTGCATTCAATATGCTCCATAATAAACTGTAAGAGTCCCGGCAGTTTAGAGGACAAACCACTAATGGGGTGAATTCGAACTCCACCCACAAAACCCCGTCCCTCAGCAGAGTAACCCATGCAAGTTGCAATGGCAGATTCAAGGTCTACGCCAGAGTGAACTGCCTTCAGCGTTCTCAAGTATGCTGTCAAGTCACGAATAAGACCATATTTTTCTCAAAACTTTGGGTTATGTCCTGTACCATTCCAGCAGCTTCCTCCAAGGAATGATTTGAATACTTTACGTCACCAAGAAAGCGGCGCTTAAAGCCGGTAGCATCAGCCTTCTTTAACTCTAAAACCTGAGCAGAATTTACAACTTTAAATTACGTGTGCATGTAAACAAAGATGCATACTGACATTCGTGGAAAACTTGACTGGACAGACGACATCCTGCACTATTTCTTTCTTCTTGTCGACTTCACCAGGATTACTTCATTCAAATGCATCACTTCAAACAAAATTATCATTACTATCAGTGCGTTGCAGCGCCTGTCAAAAAGGTAGCAGAGGTGCGACCTCCAGAGGAGAGAGATGCGCGAGATAGATAGAATGGCAGAAAAAAAAAATTCCGCAGATTTTTCCATGACATCTTCTCCATTTCTAAATATGGACCGGCTATCAGATTCGGGGATAGTGAGAAATGCATGTTCGCTAGAATTTGGATTAAGATCTTCGTTGTTTCTTATTGGGGCCAACAAATTTCCTGGCGTATTATCAGGTTCAAAACTGCGTGATTCCTGCCTAGTAGCAGGGAGAAAAACTTGCAGCCCGTAAAGAAGGAGTCCGTAACAGCATAGTCAATTAATCTCGATAAAGTATGCCACGGATGGAAAATTCAAGAAAACAAATCCATAAAAATAGTTATATGGCAGTGATATTGATGGAATTTCGTTCTTATTATCTTGAGATGCCAAAGATAGTGTAACAACCTGTGGATTTGGCCGATATTTTTCAATCATCACCCGCATAGTATCCCAAATTAGGTGTGAGAATTAATCCCCGGCAACGGCGCCAAAATGTTGGGTGAAACTATTGTCATTTTAATTCCGTTGTAGTACTGGCCCAACCATTTAATTTGTCAATCCGAGGTTCGTAGGCTTACGAAGCACATGCACTATATATGCAGGACCGAAGTGGAACTAATCTAATCTAAATTGCTGAAATCAAATTAATCTATGAAAGCAGGAAATTGCATAAAGGAAAAGCAATACAACATGTGAAGAGCTGAATGACAAACAACATATATGAGCTCACAACAATAATGCCATTTCAAATTACATTACAAGAATCAAATGACAAATCATGAAAGCATACAATAAAAGAATATGAGTCACAGTTAAGAATCCCCCTCTCCTAATTACAAAACTATCTCTTAAAGCTAATCTAATGAACTTCTGAACTTATGAACTCCTGAGCTCCCTAAAATGAAGAGAGAGCACTCTCTTATATACATGAAGAAGCTAACCACCTCATTCAACCAATCTCAACTACTTTCCCATTATTACAAGACATGATCCCTTTGAATCCTCCACACATCTCTCACATATCTTGAATAAGACATGCCAACCAAATCCTCCACGATCTTCTCCTTAGGAATAGGCTTGAATAATTATCTCCTTAATATGGTGGAGGAGATATTCCAGAAGTTTAGAATTAATCCTTCACATTTCTCCTACACATTACAAAGCTCACACATTCTTGAGATATATATTAAAACATGTATATTTTCTAATATTTAATCATAAATTCACTTATAATACAAAAATGAATAAATTGGAAAATAGGAAGGTGAAACCCAAATGTATTTATGAAAGTGATATAATGAAAGGTTAATGGGATGATGAAATGTAAGGAATAGTGAAGGGAAAGGTGGATGAAATACGACATTTCTGAAGCCCAACAGAGATCTTCAGCAGTGATTCGCATGTGTGCAGGCTCAAGAGAGCGTTGTATGGGTTGAAACAAGCACCTCGTGCTTGGTACACATGGATAGAAAGTTGAGCTATCAGACGGATCTAAAAGTGAGGCAAGATCTCAACCTACACTGGGATTGTGGTGGAGGGTAAGTTGCTGATCATTGTACTTTATGTAGATGATTTGATTTTGATAGGTGATGAACTATTGATACACTCATGCAAGGCTGATCTTGCAAAGGATTTTGAGATGAAGGACTTGGGCCTCCTTCATTATTTCTTGGGATTGGAAATTTGGCAGCGCAGTGATGGACTGTTTGTTTCTCAAGGAAAGTATGCCCGGGAGATACTGGAGAAGTTCAACATGCATGGCTGCAAGCCTGTTGATACTCCTTTTCCTGGTGGATGGAGGAAGGAGGATGCTACTTCGGCGGAGGTAGTGGATGCCACTGTTTATCGACAGTTGGTGGGGTCGCTTATGTATCTGGTCAATACACGACCCGACATATGCTATGCGGTTAACCAGCTTTCACAAGCTATGGTTAAGCCAACCAAGCTCTTCTGGAAGGCAGGCAAGCATGTATTGAGATATCTCAGAGGCACATCGAGATATGGATTATGGTACAAACAATCGGATGAGGTGAGGCTATGTGACTTCACAGATGAAAATTGGGCAAGGAACCCAACGGAAAAAAAGAGCACATCTGGAGGGATTTTCAGTATCGGGTCAACAACAGTTTCTTGGTACAACAGGAAGTAGAGATCCGTGGCACTCAGTTCAGCAGAGGCTGAGTATATGGCAGCAAGTTTGGCTGCATGCGAGGCTATATGGATGAGGAAGATCCTGGTCGGGTTGTTCGGTTCACACTTAGAGCCTACTGTGATTTATTGTGATAATCTGAGTTGCATCAAACTCTCGGTTAATCCAGTATTTCATGATAGATCTAAACACATTGACATCTGGTATCATCATATCAAATATTGTGTGCAGCGGAAGATCATGTTACTTTCAAACATTCCCACGGAGGATCAGGATGTTGATATCTTGACGAAGGCGCTCACCAGGAGAAAATTCGAATACCATAGGGGCAGGATAGGGGTTGCAGATAATCCTTATCTTGTTGAGAGGGAGTGTTGAGATTGCAACAAGATGATGAGCTTAGTGGAAAGAAGTCGCCTTCACTAAGTGGGCCCGTAGGATATTTTTCGCGCAAAGTCTATTTTTAGACTATGTCTATTTTTAGACATATGGATCATGTTCTATGAGTTGCAGGATGCTATTTGTGGATGGTTGGTCAAGTCAGAAAAAATATATGTACTTCTATTTTTAGACATATTGGGCGGAATCTATTTTTAGATTGCTAGTCTAAAAATAGATATGTCGAATATTATTAGCTCTTAATAATATTTGGACTATAAACATTATCTTATTCTCTTGGACCGCTTCAGTTAAGTGCACAGATGTGGCACAGGAGCTGACAGAAGGAATTACGCTATTCCTGAGGGTTATGTGGAGCTATTTCATGGATACTTCAGTTAGAACTCATGTGACAGAGTTTGGTGGAGTTGATTGAGGAAGTTAATGGAGTTGTGTTCAGTTTAACTAATCTAAACATAGTTGAGCTATTTGTATTCAGTTTAAATAATTGATACAATTAGTGAAGAGTGGTGTGAATTAATTATTAATTAATTCAATAATTATAAACTCATTAATCAACTAAAGAATACATCAGTTAACTTCAGTGCATGGACAGTTTCAGTGGAGCCAGTGCAGAGATAGGTGAAAGAGCAGGTTAACTATTAGTTGTGACTATACTGTTGCTATTTGCAACACACAGATAGGTGGAGAAGCCCATGAGGATTTCGCAGTACAAGCCAGGTGGTTTATCTATTTAATGAAGCCATCCCATAGAATTGATTATGCAATAGAGGCAGGCTATCAAGTGGCAAAATATTGGAGCATGTGTTTTGCTAGATCTAGCTTGATAGTGTGTAGCAATTGGAGGTAGTGCTGAGAGCTTGTGAGGAGCTTTGTACTATGATTGTTACATGATCTACATGACATATAATATACAGATAGTTGGGGGTTTTCAGCTTTAAGCTTTCCCATTAAATACTGTGTTCATATGTGTGATTGTTTGTGGTTTTAATGTGTGCATGCAATTGATTTTATTTCCGTATGTAATGATCAATGGTAGAAGAGATTCTGTATTGTGCATGAAGCTAAAATAGTGTGTGATCAGGAGAATCTTGGTGAATAATATATCAGTTATTCAAATTTCTACATGGTATCGAAGCGATATTGATCATTGGAGCAATTGCAAAACATTGAAGTGGTTGAGTTTTGTGCTAGTGGAATTCGAATTTGCAGCAGTGTTTTCTTGGTGTCAAAGTTGAGATGTCTTTCAACGGATTGCGATTGGAGTATGCCCTTGAGGGTAGATTGAATTATATTGCATGGAAGGACAGGATGGAGGCGGTGTTGGATGACAATGGGTTGAAGGAGTTCATAGATGCAAAAATTCCAAAGCCTACTTCTAGTGATGGTGCCGTACTTGACGCATGGCAAAAGAAGACAACAAAGTGTCGAAGGATTCTGTTGGAGGGTGTCAAGGATCACATAGTATCCAGCCTTCATGGGAAGGCTTCTCCATTCTTGATGTGGAAATATTTGACAGATTTATTCCAAAGCAAGAGCGATCAGAGGAAGTTGGCGCTCAAGGACAAACTCAGGAACATAAAGATGGAGAAAGGCGACAGTATGCCCAAGTACCTCACGAAGTTTGTCCAATGCAGGGATGAGCTGGGAAGTGTGGGGGTGACTGTTGATGACGAGGACTTGGTGAGCTTGGCTCTCCTTGGGCTTCCAAAGAGTTGGCACTCCTATCAGGACTCTGTCAATGGTCGGGATAAATTGCTAGGATGGGAGCGACTTTGGTCGAATCTTGTGCAAGAGGAGATAAGGCGAAGTACCAGGGACGGATCTTCATCAAAGAATTCTTATGAAGAGAATTGCGCTTTAGCTGCCAAAGAAAAAAATGGGAAGAGAAAAAAATCTTCTCAATCCGATGTGAAAGGCAAGAAGCAGGACATGTCCAAGGTGAAGTGCTTTCACTGTCACCAACACGGACATTACGCCACTAATTGTCCACAGAAGAAGAAAAATAAGCAGGCTGTTGGGACTGCAGCTAGAGAGGCCTTAGCCTTGCAGTTTGAGCTATATTTTTCACTGATCGCATGCTTGGTCTCAAGTGTGATAGGTTCAGTGTGGTTTCTTAACAGTGTCGTGTCCTTTCACATGACAGGAGATCGAGATTTGTTTACTAATCTAGATGAGAAAGATCTTGGAGCATACATCGAGATGGGCGATGATGGTAGATACAGTGCGACTGGTATAGATACCATTTCCTTCAAGAGGGAGTCTGGTAAACCCTTCATATTGAAGGAAGTGATGCATGTTCCAGGATTGAAGAAGAATCTTATCTCTGTGGCGATGTTAGAAGATAAGGGATATGATGTTGTCTTTAGCGAGGGAAAGGCTTTCTTGTGCAGTAAGGCAACTGGTGAGACCCAGAGGATAGGGGTTCAAGTTAAGAACCTTTATCAATTACAGGTAGATGGCTGCGCAGAAATGGTGGGCAAGGCAGAAGGAGTGGTGATCTAGGATGATGGCGAGTTGTGGCACTAGAGATTATGCCACCTTCACCATGGAGCTTTGAAGATACTGCAGCAGATTTCTACTAGGCTTCCTAAGGGTACTCTTGCGCAGTCAGATCAGTGCAAGGGATGTACCATGGGAAAATTTGTGAAAGCCACCTTTCACGAGAAGGATAGTTGCGCCACGATGATCCTTGAGAGAATTCACACAGACGTGTGTGGACCTTTCTCAGTAGCTTCGACAGCAAAGCACAGGTATTATGTGATATTTGTTGATGATTTTTCTCGTAAGTGCTGGATCTTCTTCATGCAGAAGAAAAGCGAGACATACTCAAAGTTCTGTGAGTTCAAGGCACTGGTTGAGAAAGAATCGGGGAAGCAGGTGAAGGCTCTTAGGAGCGATAATGGTGGTGAATTCATCTCTAGCGAATTCAAAGACTTTTGCAGCACAGAAGGAATTCGAAGAGAGCTCATAGCGCCTCATAACCCACAGTAGAATGGGGTCGCGGAGCGAAAGAACAGAACAATCATGGGTGATACATGGGCGATGTTGCATAATCAGGGCCTTCCCATACACTTGTGGGCCGAGGCATGCAATATTGCAGTATATGTGCAAAATCGTTGTCGTCATAGGATACTTGGCATGAGTACACCCGAGGAGGCGTTTTATGGTAAGAGGCCTGATATTTCCCATTTGAGGATTTTTGGTTCACTTGTTTACATTCATGTGACGAAGGATGCCAGGAAGAAGCTGGAGTCGACTGCAGAGGTTGGGATATTTGTGGGGTACACTGATACACCCCACAACTATCGTGTGTATTTTCCAGACAGTCGCAAGACTATTGTGCTACGGGATATCAAATTTCATGAGGAGAAAGCCATGAATTGTTCGCTTGAGAGGGAGCCACACTTGCATGCAGATGAGGAGCTATTAGTTCCTAAGGATGAGCCTCGGGATGTGGATCAGCCACAAGAGGAGGTTCATGGAGTGGAAGAGACCACTCATGCAGCGCCAACCATTAGAGGGCGGAAGCGCACTACAGAAGCTGAGCGACTGGCTCAAGATGCAAAGAAGGTTGTAGGAGCACCTACATCACAGCGCAGACAGAGACAGTCACCTGACCGGTATACTGGATACATGGCTCTTGTGAGCAAGTGTATCGTGACAGAGCCATCCTCTTTCGAGGAAGCTGTGGAGGACCCCGCATGGGTAGATGCCATGGTGAAAGAGTATGATTCGATTGTCAGAAACAGTGCATGGGAGATTGTCCCAAGGCCGGAAGGGAAATCAGTGGTGGGTTCGAGATGGATCTACAAAGTGAAGCAGGCAGCTGACGGGAGTGTGGAGAAGTACAAGGCAAGATTTGTTGCCCGAGGCTTCTCACAGATAGAAGGGATCGATTATGAGGAGACCTTTGCACCTGTCGCAAGGTATTCTTCCATACGGACGATTCTTGCTCTCTCAGCGCAGATGGGGTGGCACATTCATCATATGGATGTGAAGACTGCGTTCCTCAATGGAGTCATTGAGGAGGAGGTGTACATAGAGCAGCCCGAAGGTTTCGAGATCTTCAGCAGCGAGTCGCATGTGTGCAGGCTCAAGAGAGCGCTGTATGGGTTGAAACAAGCACCTCGTGCTTAGTACACACGGATAGACAGTTATTTCACCGGACTTGGATTCTCCAAGAGTGAGGCGGATCCGAACCTATACCAGATTGTGGTGGAGGGTAAGTTGCTGATCATTGTACTTTATGTAGATGATTTTATTTTGACGGGTGATGAACTGTTGATACACTCATGCAAGGCTGATCTTGCAAAGGAGTTTGAGATGAAGGACTTGGGCCTCCTTCATTATTTCCTGGGATTGGAAATTTGGCAGCGCAGTGATGGACTGTTTGTGTCTCAAGGCAAGTATGCCCGGGAGATACTGGAGAAGTTCAACATGCATGGATGCAAGCCTGTTGATACTCCTCTTCCTGGTGGATGGAGGAAGGAGGATGCTACTTCGGCGGAGGTAGTGGATGCCACTGTTTATCGACAGTTGGTGGGGTCGCTTATGTATTTGGCCAATACACGACTCGACATATGCTATGCTGTTAACCAGCTTTCACAAGCTATGGTTAAGCCTACCAAGCTCTTTTGGAAGGCAGGAAAGCATGTATTGAGATATCTCAGAGGCACATCGGGATATGGATTATGGTACAGACAGTCGGATGAGGTGAGGCTATGTGGCTTCACGGATGCAGATTGGGCAGGGAGCCCAATGGACAGAAAGAGCACATCTGGAGGGATTTTCAGTATCGGGTCGACAACAGTTTCTTGGTACAGCAGGAAGCAGAGATCCATGGCACTCAGTTCAGCAGAGGCTGAGTATATGGCAGCGAGTTTGGCTGCATGCGAGGCTATATGGATGAGGAAGATCCCGGTCGGGTTGTTCGGTTCACACTTAGAGCCTACTGTGATTTATTGTGATAATCAGAGTTGCATCAAACTCTCGGTTAATCCAGTATTTCATGATAGATCTAAACACATTGACATCCGGTATCATCATATCAAAGATTGTGTGCAGCGGAAGATCATGTTACTTTCATACATTCCTACGGAGGATCAGGATGCTGATATCTTGACGAAGGCGCTCACCAGGAGAAAATTCGAATACCACAAGGGCAGGATAGGGGTTGCAGATAATCCTTATCTTGTTGAGAGGGAGTGTTGAGATTGCAACAAGATGATGAGCTTAGTGGAAAGGAGTCGCCTTCACTAAGTGGGCCCGCAGGCTATTTTTGGCGCAAAGTCTATTTTTAGACTATGTCTATTTTTATACATATGGATCATGTTCTATGAGTTGCAGGATGCTATTTGTGGATGGTTGGTCAAGTCGAAAAAAATAGATGGACTTCTATTTTTAGACATATTGGGCGGAATCTATTTTTAGATTGCCAGTCTAAAAATAGATATGTCGAATATTATTAGCTCTTAATAATATTTTGACTATAAACATTATCTTATTCTCTTGGAGCACTTCAGTTAAGTGCACAGATGTGACACAGGAGCTGACAAAAGGAATTACACTATTCCTTAGGGTTAAGTGGAGCTATTGCATGGATACTTCAGTTAGAACTCATGTGACAGAGTTTGGTGGAGTTGATTGAGGAAGTTAATGGAGTTGTGTTCAGTTTAACTAATCTAAACATAGTTGAGCTATTTGTATTCAGTTTAACTAATTGATACAATTAGTGACAAGTGGTGTGAATTAATTATTAATTAATTCACTAATTATAAACTCATTAATCAACTAAAGAATACATCAGTTAACTTCAATGCATGGACAGTTTCAGTGGAGACCAGTTGAGAGATAGGTGAAAGAGCAGGTTAACTATCAGTTGTGACTATACTGTTGCTATTTGCAACACACAGATAGGTGGAGAAGCCCATGAGGATTTCGCAGTACAAGCCAGGTGGTTTATCTATTTAATGAAGCCATCCCATAGCATTGATTATGCAATAGAGGTTGGCTATCAAGTGGCAAAAGATTGGAGCATGTGTTTTGCTAGATCTAGCTTGATAGTGTGTAGCAATTGGAGGTAGTGCTAAGAGCTTGTGAGGAGCTTTGTGCTATGATTGTTACATGATCTCCATGACATATAATATACAGATAGTTGGGGGTTTCCAGCTTTAATATTTCCCATTAAATACTGTGTTCATATGTGTGATTGTTTGTGGTTTTAATGTGTGCATGCAATTGATTTTATTTCCGCATGTAATGATCAATGGTAGAAGAGATTTTGTATTGTGCATGAAGCTAAAATAGTGTGTGATCAGGAGAATCTCGGTGAATAATATATCAGTTATTCAAATTTCTACAAAAGGAATCTTAATTCAACTAGGAGGAATTAAATTTGAAAGGAGCTCCTGGTTTCTTGTTCATTCCCGTGATCTCCAACAATATGGGCATATGGTCAGAGTCACCCCCTTCCCCAATCCAATGCCTAAAAATCAGGACTTTTTCCACCAAGACCTCTTTAAGGAGGAAACGATCCAATCTCTTTGCAATTCTGTCATCCCCCACTCTTCTATTTCTCCAAGTCGTTCTGGGCTTTATGGGGTCAACATCCACAAATCCCGAGGAGGATAGCTTGTGGATAAAGTAGTGGGACAGGGGGTCCGCTAGGACATTTGGTCGCCAGGCTTTTGATAACCCCATATATAAATTTAGGTCCCCCCCAATCACCAAATTTGAACTCTTCATCAGTGATTTAGAGAATAAAAAATTCCAAAAAGTGACTCTGTCTGAGCATGGTCCATAAATATTTAAGATAGAGAGAGTCAGACAGAGATCAGTTGAATAAACCTCTAGCCCAGTCACATGATCCATTCCCCAAGAGTTTAAAACTTTTAGTCTCCCTTCTTTACATCCCACTGCTAGTCCTCCATATCTCCCTTTTGCATCCAAAGTGGAGAAAGACCAACCCAGGAAGAGTTTTCTTAGAGCTCTCTTAATGTCATCGCCAGGTCCCAAAGTTTCTTGGAGCATGAGCACATCTGGAGAGTATGTTTTCACTAACTCTCTCAGCTCTAGCTAGCCCTCAAAAATTAAAAGAGAGAAAAAGAATTAGGGGCCACTGGTGGGGGTTTTCGCTGCTCTGAGCACCCCTGATAGAGAACATTTTTTTTCCATTAGCATTGTCAATCCTAGCTCTTAATTGGGCTTTTGAAAGGTTGGAATTCCTTCCTCTCATTTTCCGAGGGCCTACAACAATGGGGAGGGGTCCCAATCCTCCCACTGCACCCCAAGGAGGGGGTTTTTTCTCTCTCATCCTGAGATTATAAGGCATTAGACCATATGAGGGTTTAGGGGGGAAGTGATCCAGGGGTGCAGAAGGGAGCAAAGCTGAGAAATTAAGATCAGGGATGGTTGTAATGAGGCTGTCTAAGACTTCAATCACCAAAACAGAAGGTAGGGAAGGTTCATGAGAAGGCCTGGAGGGACCAGGCTCTACTAGCACACAACATGAAGAAAATAAATCAGGGGAAGAGACCATAACCGTACCCTCGAGATAAGGGGCCAAATTTCCATCTTCTGGAATCCCCTCAAGAGTTGGCTTATTTCCTTCGACTCTGGAAGGCGGTGACTTAGAAACTAGTTCTGATATCACATCCTGTAATCCCCCTTGCATTTGCTGAGAAGTTTCCCCTTCCACTCCTTCCATAGCTACCACTTCTCCCTTAGATGAATTCTTTCTCTTTTGGGGAGCCCATGCTGAGAAAGCATCCTTCTGCCTTCTTCTGCGTCTGAACCCCAGGGGACATTCTTTGGCCAGCTGACCATATGCATGGCAGCGGTGACATCTAAATGGCAAGTGCTCGTAATCGAGCATCTGAGTGAAATTAAAATCCTTATAAGTCAAGTTGATCTTGTCCGCCAAACCTTCTTTAGGGTTTAGGGATACTAGAATCCAGGCCGAGATGTTATCCATTATCTGATGAAAAGAAGAATCCACTTCCAAGAAGTGTCCTAGAGAGTTCCTGATCGCTCAAAAAACGGAATCTGTCCAAAACTAGAATGGAAACCCCGGAAGCGTTACCCATACAGGTGACTCATCGATCTTTTCTCTCTGTGCGTCGAATAAGGGATTCTATTTTTTGAACAAAATAGGACGATTTTCCAAGCTCCAATTTTTTTTTAAGTAACCAGTCTAGAGCTTCATTTTTGAAAAATTTATTCATGAACTAGCCATGCGCCAGTGATGTTACTTCAACCTGTTTCTCCGGCCCTTCTACCCAAGCATTTAAAGTCCATTATTTGCTATAGTTTTCTGAGAACTTCTTACCCTTAATTTTTCCAACTAGTATGGTATCCACAGCTTCCATAACTTCTTCGATGTGTAAATCAACCCCAAGAACCAGGTTTTGGGGCGGATCTTTCCTTTTTATAATCTTAATCTTCTTTCTCTGACCTCCTACAACCCTACTTCCCTCTCCTGCACTGTTAACCTATGACTTCTGAGGAGCATTGAGTTCCTATAACTCGGGCAACTGAGGCCGACCAACTTCCAAGTCCAGGATAAACCATTCACTCAGAGATTTGAACCCTAGATTCTCCATTCCCTTAAAATCATTATGGGCTTCCTCAGATATGCTCCTGCCCCCATCCTTCCTTTTCCCAGCTACAAGGCCCGATTGGACTGAGTTCCCAGTAACGGAAGGGCTCTGGTCCACTGTAGTCCCAAGGTCTCAAAAAAAATGTTGTTCCCATCCCGACCAAAGGGTCTGAGGTTCTCCAACCACAACTTGAGGGTGAAATCTCACCTTCTGGACCCTCTCCTTAATCCTTGACGGGGATAAAACAATGCCAATCGACTCCCTGTCTGGCTCCTTAAAGAAATCTTGGGGTTTTGACCCACTCAAGAATGACTTCAAGCCATCATCCCTTGGGACTCCACAACTAGCCACGATATCTTCCAAACCTCTAGAAAAACCAGAAAAGTTTTAGTTATAGAAGGTGAATGGACTTACATGCAGTGATAGCGATTCCTTTGATGCCAGATCCGAAAAGTATGGGGGTTTATCCAACTGCCTGCTTTGTCTCTTTTCCGGAATCCTAGACCCAAGGCTCAGAACATTATGCGGACGGTCATCTAGCAAAACAGTGTGCTTCTCCTTCCTCCAGGCCTCACCTGACACCCGAGGGTTTACATCTGCAACCTTGGATGGCCTAAAAAACTACTAAATGTTTTTCTCTGAAATGTCATATCCCCACACTATTAAAATATCATCCGGTTTCGGGTCAAGGTCCACCATATCCCATTCCTTAACCATGGTTATCTGCACAGAGGATGTGGGTAAAACTCGACCAGTAGAATATTATGCAGGGAATTTCCGGAGACGTTTGTTGTAAGCTCTGACTGATGGTGAAAGAGTTGAAAAAATAAAACCCTGATGCCATCCTCCCGTAAACCGTAAGCCTTTTCGTGTTGTGGTGGCTCGCAGGTTGAGGTTTTCTGTGTGGTGGTCTTGCTACCACAAATGTCCTTCGAGCTCTAACTCCTTCATACCTAGCACTGACCGAAAGCTAGGGCTCTGAAAACCATAGAGACTATACGCGCCTCAGACCTCCATGGCTAGGGTTTCAAGCCTCCATCTCCCTCATGGCTCACTATGTTATCAATGATGGAACACTTCCATTTCTGCAATTAGTAGGCTTTGATTTCATGACATTCACTCCATTACATCATATCAACAAAATAAGGACACATTGTATGTTGCACATATAGTTTTGATACCTCTTAAGTTTGTACGAACCCCAGGTTGTTAATTAAAGTTGGTAGCCTTGGGAGTTGCAACATTCTTGTTGCAATACTAAGCCTCATCAAATAATACTTCTTTTCTTCGAGCATAGTCATTTTCTTCATCTAATTCATCATCACCTCCTTTATGATGACGGATAATTTTAGTTGATTTCTTCTTGATGAATACAAATTCATCTTCATCAGACTCATCATGTTTGGAGAAGAATTTTTCTTTATTAAACCCTTTCTTTTTGTATACCACCTTTTTAGAATCCTCCTCATCATCAATATCATGTTTATGAGGACATTTTGTAGCATAATGACCTATTCTTCCACATTTGAAAAAATAAGAGGGTAATTACCTTTTAGCTGGGATCCCTTTTTTAGTCTTCGTACAAATTGTACTAATTCGGTTTCAACGCCAGAGTCATCAGTGCTAGTATTCCATCCTTTCCCCCTTTTGTTGATTTTGAGGCTTTGAATGTTGCTTCTTTGGAATTTGGGATTCCTTTCCTCATCTCATAGACAATGAGAATTCCATGAAGTTCATCCATATTAAGGGTATCGAGGTCCTTCATTTCTTCTATAACACTTACTTTGGAGTCAAATCTGTCAGGAAGAGATCTCATAATTTTTTAAACAACTATGCTTTCTTCAACATTTTCTCCTAGCCCTTTAAGAGAGTTGACACCTTTAGCCACCCAGAGAAATTATGATGCAATATCTTCTTTTTCATCCATTTTAAGACTTTCGAATTGTCTTATATGAGTTTGAAGCTTTTCTTTCTTAAATTTGGAATCCCCGTCATATAAGGCAATCATCTTATCCCATAATTCTTTGGCAGAATCACAATTCATGACTTTTGTTAATTTAGAATCAGTGATTCCACTAGTAATGGAATTTATAGCTTTGGAATTTGCAATGTAGGTTCTCATTTTCTCTGGATCAATTGGAAGAGTGGAAGGAGTATTGTACCCATTCAAAACAGAATGCCAAACTTTAGGTCCAAGGGACATTAAATAGTAGGACATCCTCTTCTTCCAAAAACCAAAGTTTGTACCATCGAATGAGGGAAGCTATCCTGTCACTTCTTGATTCTTCATTGTGAGTAAGAATCCTTCTTCCAGCTGTTAGGCTAACTATGAAGAAGCTGGCTCTGATTCCAATTGTTGGAAATACTAAGAGGGGGGTGAATCATTATTTCTTTTCAATTGTTATTTAACGAGTTATATTCTTTACAATTAAAATCAAAGAAATGAATAATGATAAT
The DNA here is from genome assembly GCA_034641835.2 of Pinus albicaulis. NCBI lineage: Eukaryota > Viridiplantae > Streptophyta > Pinopsida > Pinales > Pinaceae > Pinus > Pinus albicaulis. The sequence continues at coordinate 1,678,821,895 of CM076579.1, read as the reverse complement.
TTTATTATGAAATAAGAAGGATTATAATCATTTTTCAAATGAATGAGTACAATGAAATGTGAGGTTACCAACCCTTTAATAATTTAGGCACCAACCTATTTCCAAGCACCAACTTGGAATTTGATGAGGCTCTGACCTCTAAGGCTTTAACCCTATCTTTTTCAAGGAACCAACCTTGTTTTTAGGAGCTCCTACTCCAATGACACCAATACTTCTTTGCTTATTCACTGGACTATCAGTTCAAAGATGCTCCATTGCACCAGTTTGTACCATCAACTCTGCACCATGTTGCACCGTCTATTCTGCACCACACTGCACCTATTCTTATGGAACACAATGCACCAGTACTTTACCAAAACTTCTTCACCAAATCTCACCAATTCTACACCATCTATTCAGTAAAAATATTCTTACACTAATCAACACTGTTGCACCTTTGTCCAAGCCAGTGTCTGCACCTTAGTCCGAGCTACTATCAAAACATCTGTCCAAGCTATTGTGCATACATAATCCGAGTTACAAGAGGAGGTACCAATCACAGTTTGCAGTAAATGATTACATGGTCCGAGGATCTGTCTTACAGTCTAAGCGACAGTTTCATATAACCCAATTCAAACTGGAGTTTTTACCACTGCTGAGTGTAGTCAAATCACGAATTCAAGCACCAAGCCACTATAGCTGCAGTCTGAGGTCAAGAAATACAGCAAGGGTATACTTCTGTCTGAGCACAATTAGTTCATAAGTATTTTAACATTGTGTGTTGTCCTAACCCTTGCTTATTTTCTTCAATTATGTGCCTTATCTTCCTTGTTCACGAGCTGTGAACTGAGTCTCATATTTTTCTTACCTTCTGAAAATTGATCACCGAAATTTCATAACTAAAATGAGGATGAAATTGTGTATTTATAGTGTTTTTCACTCATCAAAGTGAAGGGGCACGTCTCTATATTAGGTCGACATGAGTAGGCTAGCACAGGTTGGCTCAAGGACATATTTATTTCCTTTACTTGAAAAATTCACATCTCCCAAACCACTTGGAGTTTCGGGCAAAGTAATAGCTCATTGGAAAGGAAAAAATATGCTCTAAAAGATGGCATAGGTATCAAATTGAGAGACTGCCTCTAAGATAGTATTTTTTTTTTATGTGACTCGTCATTAATTAGTGCAAAATTAGAGGTAGGGAAGATAGGCTTCTCTTGTTAGGCTTGTTCATGGTTTTAGCTTCTTCATTGTTTAACACCTTCGTCATAGGATCATGGTAGGAAATCAGAAATGAGTTTATTACATAGTGGTGCAGTGATATGTTATAGGAAGCATCATTAGGAAGGTCTCTTTCAGTCATCAATCAAGTCACCACTTAGTCTTACAATCTTCATCAAACACCATCATTGTGCATAAGAGTGATGGACAAAGAACCTTCATTTTAGAGAGGGATGAAGAGTAGCTTGAGCAGTGATTTGCTTAAGGAATATGGATAGCTTCATCAAGTGTTTATACTTTCATCAATGATATTTCCATCAATGCCAATTATTGACTAACAAGCCATATGCATAAGAGGGGAGAGTCAAAGTAGTGTCTAATCGAATAGGAAATGAGGGGGAGAAATAAACCTACGTCAGAGAAACATAACTGCTAAAATGATGGGAAAAACAGTAAGTGTGACGTGAGAATAGAATTTACCGAAATAAAAAATTGGGAGAAGGAACACGACCATTGCGAGATAGTCCAACACAGAGCCCCCAGAAGAAAGAGCACTCCAATCATAAATGACAATATCCACACCGATAGAAAAATCAGAGAGAAAATCTGACACTTACCGGAAATAGACAAAGTGGATGAAGAAATAACACAAAGAAATAACTGGAAAAATGTATGATCCCGCTGTTCGAGCCTAACAAACCCGACCCGAGATCCCGCCAACCCCAAATCAATGGAATATAAAATTTGATTGCGTTGCCACTAAGGTAGAGAAAAGTATCGATCAAACAATAAGGTTCACATACTCAAATAAATACCTCATCGATGCTAATGTATCCACCACCCCCGAGACGTAGCGGAGTCAACGGTAATGTACAAGTAGATCGACGACCAACAAAGAAGAACCGGTGAACAGAGAAAATTCAAATTATCCCCGGGAAAAGTAGAACTACGAGAGACGTCGTTATAGAGATCCGCCACCCCAGAGCCTATGAGAGCCACTGGTGCAGCACACTCGAACCATAGGAACCAACGGAAGTAGAAACCCCATCCAAAAGAGGAAAAATAAACGTAGGTAGCGCACCAACGGAAGTAGAAACCCCATCCAAATGAGGAAAAATAAACCAGTACGAAAAACCAAATACGTGTTAGAGTGTAGAAGTGATCATGTAAACGCAGACTGAAAATTGACCAAGAGAAAATGGACTATCAGCAGCAACAACACCAACACCCCAAACACCTCCACCATCTATGGAAACATATGAAACTTAAATATTTACATGGATGTGAGATAATACACGAAGTAATCCTTTTCTTCCAAAGATAATAGAGTTTAGAGTGGTCTTGTAGGATCCCAGTCTCAATGTCCTCCTCCTATTTAAATACCTTAAGAAAGTCTTTCCAGGTGGACATGTAATATCCTACGCTGAGTCTAGCAGTGCTCGATAACGATTAAATAGAGGATATAGAAAGAAACAAGTAGTAACAAACCAATTTGAATGATATCCAGCATAGGGGAGTTAAAAATCTCAAGATATTTGTGTGAAACCAGCCACAATACCCTCTTCAAAAGAGACAACAACCAGCCCCAATGTGTAGCACAAATATAAAGCCCTCAAAGCGCAATAGAAAATGGTAAGGATATCTGCCAAAACGAGAGTCGTCGAGCACCACTGGTGCAACCACCTATGTAGAGAGCTTCTTTGTGCAAAAACACAATTCATATGATGCTAACTGGACTTTAAACAATCATTTTTTTTTAGTTTCATAGTAGGAAAAGTTATCATAATTTATTTAAAATCACCAATAGAGACAATTATTACTGGCTTCAAACTGTGAATGTAGGTCACCGTTTTTTAAGAAAAACCATGCAACTCAAAATTACTAAATGGTGGTTCAAAAAAACATATACATTCACTCCTAAGGGTTTTGGGTCATTAACTTGTTTCCTTAAGTCCTAGGAAAATGAGCTTTTATCCAAGCAAAAGTAGTTTTAGGACATACTTGAGTTATATATATATATATATATATATATATATATATATATTGTTGTGAGATGTTGTAATGTTTCGTCCTATCATGTGTGTTAAACATTTTCACTTACACAAATTAGATTAAAAAAGATAAAAAATAATTATTATTATATTTATTAATAAAATATTTAGTAATTATATTTATAATTGTAATTAATTATAATTGTTAGGTCAGGCTTAGATAGCTCCACTAATGAGTGAATTTCATTAAGAGAAATTATCGATATATATATTGAAAGAGAGACCCTTGGAATTTATATTCCAATGTATCTTCATGTTCTCATTTGTGTATTTACAATATTTACATTAGTTTCCTAATCCCAAAGATTAGGTGTCAACATTCCCCTCCTTAATCTAAAGGGATGTTGGTGAGTCCTGTTGGTGTCTATGAGTCACCAGTGATCAAATATACTCTTTCCATGTGTTTGATAGGGTGTTAGGTCAATTTTTTATAGTTTCAAATAAAATTTGACATCTCTTGGTTGTCAAATGGTCATTGGTCAGTGTCTAGGCATTATTACTACTCCCTCCATTTTCAAGGTCATAAAGTTTCATAATGGTCATGTCATCATTCATTGTGAGAGGTCAACAAATGAATGACATGGTCATCATTTTGTTCATCAAATCATAACATTCATACTTTAAAGGTTCAAAGTTCCAAATCATGGTTTAAAATATGCATTTGGTGTCATCATTAGCTCATGTCATCAAAATTCATGTAGGGAGTCATGTCATCACCATAGTCACCATCATGGGAGTTAGTAATTAGGGATTTTTTTTCAAAAAAATATTTCAAAGGTACAAAGCAATAAAAACTGCAGTACACTACTTCATTATGTCATTTCTCAAAAGGACATGTGATGTCACACTATAACCAAAGAAAAAAATCGACTTTCAAGAAATAAAAGGACCATCCAAACATTAAAAAGCTTCATTCCATCCTCTAAGAGAAATTCTTCACCATTTTACTTCATATCAGCCATCAGAGCCTATAATTTTCCATCACCAAACCCTTTCCATCAAGCACGCAACGCTTCTTCCCTAGCTCTCGGAGCATGCTGCCTTTTTGGGTTTGGATGCCAAAGAAGAGAAATAGCATGTTCATTTTTCATTCTACAAGCTTCAGGGACTCTTCAGAAAGTAAGTACAACCTCTCATCAACTTTCATACAGTGATTTCCTTCATAAAATGATGAAATCCCTCTCCAAGGGTTTTTTGTTGCGTTTTTGGTTTTCTTGGTGTTTACTTCAGTTTAGAGAGAGATACCCTATTTTTCCTACCCTAACACCCTTGTACACACTTCATAAACCTCCCCTAACCATTTCCTATATTCATCTCCTTCATTTCCATCGTTTTCCCTAAAAACCCTAGCCCATGTTGCACTTTTTCTAAATTTATGGGTTAGGACTATGCTTTTGATTTTTTCCCCTCTTTTCATCACTCATTTCAAGACATTACACTTCCATGTGTCCCTAACATCTACCCCTACCCCCTGGAAATTTCCTACAAATTTACCTAATCTCTATCCCCTCGATTCCCTTCCATAAAGTAGCTGCCCTTTTTCCGCTATTTTCCCAATCCTACCATACCCTTCCCTCCTATCAAACTAGGGTTTTATTATGCAAACCAACACCATGGCTAGTGAAAATAAAAATTATAACAAAGGAGGGCATATATCTAGATATGAGCCAACTCATATGCAGGATATCAATGCCTCATCATTAATCAAGAAGTCATTTGAAGAAGTGGGTTGCCTAGGGTTTTGTGAGAAGATACAAGAGGTGGGTTTCCATGTTAAGTTGACCAGTATTTTTTCCACCAATTTCAAGAGGGACAAGACCACCATAGCAGGGATGGACTTCATAATATCAACAGAGGTCATAGCTTCAGCCACAGGTATCCCTAACCAATGAGAAATTTGGTTTAAGGGGATGTATTTGGATATTGGAAATTACAAAGTCTTCCTGAAACCACACTACAAGGAGGCTCCCACTCATATCTTTCCTTTCAAGAAATTGTTAGATAGAGTTGATCCTTTGATGAAGATGATTATTAAGTATTTCACTTGTGAAGGGAGGTTTTATAGGTTGTATCAGTATCACATAAGGTTGTTGATGCATTTCACTGCCATTAAACCACTAAACCTACCGAATTACTTATTCAGGATTCTGGTTAAGATGATTGAGAAAGTACAAAGCAAAGGGAGTGATCATCAGGAAATTTTGTTTCATCATGGTTTGATCAAAGTTATAGTTATTTATCAGCTTTCACAGATTAACGTACCATGGGAGACATTCACGTAGGCAACTGCTCTTATGCCTTCCACTAGTCAACTTAAGAGTCAAAGAAATCTATTAGCACCATCTAGGCCACAAGAGGTTGGCTCATCAAGAAAACCATTAGTGAAAAAGACACCTAGGGTGGAAATTACAAAGAATTATAGTAGATGTAAAAGGTTGGTGTTTTCCCCTGAAATAGCTAAGATGTTGCTTAGGAAGACTATCATTGAAGAAAGAGTCTAGCCTAGCACTATGAGACAAGAAACATCAAAACGTAAAGATGATGCACCATTGCATAGTGAAGAGCAAGCACATCTAGATTTTTACATGGCTGACCTAGCAGAGCACAATGAATACAAACCAACTTAATACATAATCAAAGAAAATGAGGCAGAGATCAAAGAGCTTAGAGATGATTTTTCCAAGGAAAAATTCATAGTATCCTTCTTGCAACAAGAGAATAGGAAGCTCCAAGTGAATCTATTGTTACAAAGCAAATCAAAAGGAGAGCATCCCTTATCCAATAAGGCATATTGTTTGGTTGAGAAGAAAAATGGCAAGGCTATCATAAATGTGGAGAGGTTTGAGGAAAATAATGTTCAGGTGCAACCAAGGAGGCCAAAGACAAGAGCAGTAGCAAGAAAGGAAGGACAGGAAAATCAGTCATCTCCTCCTCAAGTACACCAAAACCTATATGACACTATTGCAGCTCAAATTGAGAAGGACTAAGATTTTTGGCTTGGGATAATCAATGAACACCTAGAGAGGCTACTAAAAAGGCAAACATAAATACAAAAATGCAGAGACACATGGCAACTCATTATTACACCAGAAACTTAATTTGCAAAATCAGGGTTAGGAACATGAAGAGAAGGCTTAAGAAAACCCTAATCACGCTCAAGAAGAGAGAAAATCTTGATTTTCTAGCTGATGCATCCCTTGTTATTTAATTCATGACTGAAAAATTCAAAAGAAAGAAGTTTGAATTTTTTTGGGGGAATTTTTTAGTTTTTGGGTAATTCAAGAAATTTTGATGTACAGAAGCGCAGTGTGGCCACACTATGCTTCTTCTTAGAGCCTTCAAATGAAAAATGGAACACATTTCCGAGTGGATCTTAACCTCTACATCTCATAAATATACTTATTCTCTCATGTCAGCTCACAAATTTCAAGAAAAAAGGCAAAAAATCAGCAAATTTGCATACTTATGCCACTATTTTTGACCCCATGTCACGCTTCTAGAGTAGTCTTAGGAGATTGAATTTTTAGGTGTCTTGGAGGTGGGTTTTTGTAGGCTTGAAGCTTTAGAGGTATTATAGACATCCTCGGATATCTTCACTAACCATCATCTTAGTTCAAAGATGCACCAAATTCATCCAAACACTCCCTCAAAGTCACACTACGTTTCTGTGTTTGCGCATTGCACTTATGCAATGCACGTTGTGTTTCTGTGGAGAAGCTTATTTTCGATTTTTTCTTGGTCAAAGTCAACTTTTCTCAATGTAATTTGTCTTCCAAATATTTTACATGATGTAATTAAGTTTCTTATTGATGGAAAGAGTCATTTCATGTGATTTCCTTGTAATTTAATGCTTTCAAAGTCAAACTCAATCAGTTAGTGTCAAAATGGAATTGGTTTCTAACCTCCCTAAGTTTTGGCATGGTTAGAGAGAATCTTGTAATCAGTTCCTATGATGATGTATTCAACCCTTGAGAGGGGGAATGTGGTTTCTCATCTATATTAGCCTAATTGAAGTCAAATCAAAGGCTGGATACTTGAGAGTCAGAGATTTGGAGCTAGTATACACCATTTTTGCAGTAATATAATAGGCAGTTGCAGCTATTACCTTGGGATTCCTGTGGTATGTTTATTTACAATGATTTTCCTATATTTTATTATCAAAATTAATATTTACTTATTCTTACTACCATTATCATGCTTTCATATGATCATCTCATTATTTTTAAAGCTTAATTCATAGTTTGTGCTATGTTTAGATGAGACTTTTATGTTTTTGTTCCATATCTTCTGATATATGAATTCATAGTCTTATGATCATTTTGATATTTCTTACCCAAACCTATACCACAATGACAGCCCAATTATGTCACTAATAATACCTACCTTGCCCCATCTTATCCCTGCAACTAATCATTTGAAACCCTGACCTAGTTCCTAGACCTATGATCTTTATCCAGCAAAACCCTAAAATCAAACCCTAGTGAGCCAAATATCTAGCCTAAGATCTATTTTTCTCTCCAGTAACTTCATTGGATATGATTTTGTAGAGAGGCCCCTCTCTAAGTTTCTAGGGCTAACTACCAAATCCAAAGTTGGTATGAGGTTACCTCCTTCGGTCTCCTTTCTCAGCCTTGGGAAACTGTGGAGCGATAACAAGTCCAACCATCATTTTGAATCTTTCAAACTTTTCTCTTCTAAGCACTTTGGTGAAGATGTTTGAAATATGCTCATTTGTGGAAAAACAACGTAGGTGAATATTCTTGGCCTCAACATTATGTCAAATCATATGATACTTTTTATTGATATTATTGGTTCGATCAAGGAACTTTGGGTTCTTTTAAAACTTTATTGCAAAAATATTATTAATCAAAAGAGGAGTAGAATGCACTTATTTCTCTTATAAATGTTCAAGAATTTTATTGAGCCACACAATTTCCTTCGTTGCTTCTACAACTGCCACATATTCTGCCTTAGTTGTGGAATCTACTGGAACTGACTATTTGCATGACCTCCAAGAAATAATTCCCAATTCAAGAATTATAAGATAATCTGAAGCAGATGCCCCATTTTATTTATCTCCATCAAAATCTAAATCAGAGTATCCAATCAAACTGAAGTCATCCACCTACATATACTTGAGTCCAAATTCTTGAGTTCCTTCAAGTACCTTAGAAATATTTTTGCAACAAGCCAATGAACCTTACAAGGCTTTTGCACAAACCTGGAGAAGTTTCAAATATCAAGCGAAATGTTTGGTTTAGTACTAGTTAGGTAGCTAAGACTTCCTACGAGTTATTTGTACTTTGTTTCATCCTCAAATTCATTCCTTTCTGTGGATGTGAACTTTAAACTTTGTTACATTGGAGTGTTTAAAGGATTGCACTCAACCATGCCAAAAAAATTCAATAGATCTCCAATGTACTTCTTTTTAGAGAGGAATATAAAATATAAACGTTGGGTTACTTCAAATCCTAGATATTAGTGAACATATCTCAAATTTTTCATTTCAAAACATTTCCTCAATTCTTTATTTATGGATGTATTGTAATTTTCATTGTTTCATGTCATCAGTAGATCATCTACATACACTACAAGATATACAACAAATTTTCCAACTTTATTGACAAACAAATTTGAATCATCAAGATCATAGTGATTGAAATTTAGTTTCAAAATATGCTCAATCAATTTCTTGTACCATGATTGTGGTGTTTTTTAAGGCTATACAAGTATTTGGAAAGCTTACATACTTTGTACTCTTGTCCCTTCATAATAAATCCTTCTGGTTTGGACATAAAAACATTATCTTTCATATCTCCATCCAAGAAAGTAGTATTTACATCCATTTGATGGACTTTCCAACTATTCTGAGTTGTCAAGGCCAAGAGAGTCTGGATGGTAGACCATTTTTTTGTGGACTTAAAAGTATCCTCATAATCACCTCCTCCTTTATGTGCAAAACCTTTTGCCACGAGCCTAGCATTGTGCTTGTTAAGTGATCCATTTTATTTATAATTTTCCTTGAAGACCCACTTGCAGCCAATCGGTTCAGTTCCCAATGGGGAGTCTACCAGCTTCTAGGTTCCTATATTTATCATAGCATCATACTCTTTCTTCTTTTCTTCTTTCCATTCTTCATGAGAAGCAACTTCACTGAAGGAAGTTGGTTCCAAATCTGTAGACAAATTTAATTAACAATAATAAGAAACATCCTTATCAATAGTTGAATAAAAATAGTCTACATCAGTTGCATTTTGTCTAGTAGAGCTTCTTGTTCCTGTATTTCCAACCTCATCAAGACAAAAAAAATTAATTGTCGTGGAGAGCCATTTTGGAGGACCTTTCTAATATGGCCCATGTTGTTCAGTTTGTTGAGATAGGGCTAAATCAATATTTAGCCTTCTAATTCTCTCAATCACATCACTCATAGTGTCTTATTGATTAGTTATTGGAGATTCATGAGGGGGAGAGAGTGCTTCAGAAGGAAATTCCATATATTTATATTGTATAGGGATCCCCCCTACAAGATGTGGAATCCAATTATCAAATTCTTGAAAAGATTTTTCATGTCCAAATATGTCTAAGCAAACAATTTGTTGCTCAAAAACATCACCAGTCTTAGAAGATGTAAGAAAGATCACATATATAGATAATATAGATTTCATATTTACTTCATCATAGAGACAATATGCTTTGGAGGTATTTGAGTATCCCATGAAGATACATTTTTGACTCCTTGAACCAAGTTTTTTTCTCTATTCCTTAGGTATCAAGGCATAACAAGTGAAACCAAAATCCCTGAGATGCCTCAGTGAAGGAATCAGGCCATACCACATTTTATAAGGAGTCTTGTTTTTGAGAGCATGAGATGGGCACCTATTATTAATACATAGAACTGCATCAACCCAGAACATCAACTTAACATTTTTTAAAAACATCATTGAAAATACCATATTTAAGATTGTCATGTTCATTATTTTGGCCACACCATTCTGTTGAGTATTATAAGTCCTAATTGTTTCATGTTTGATCCCATGCTTGCAAAGATCATTTTCAAATTCATTTGAAGAATATTATTTTCCATTATCGGTACGAATAGATCCACAATTAGATTTTCTATCATTTTCAATCCATGCATGAAAGTTTTTGAAATTTTCAAAAGCTTTAGAAATTTTCTTCAATAGATATACCCAACACATTCTAGCATAGCCATCAATAAAGTCATCGCGTGTTTATTACCATTATCAAAAGGAACACGCATAGGGCCACACAAGTAAGAATGAATGATATCAGGAGTTTTATGTGCTCTCGAATGAGAATCATGAAAAGACTATTAGCAGTTTTTTCCTAAGATAAAATATTCACATTGCTTAAGTTTATTAGGAATGGTGGGAAAACCAGTAACACCATTTCTCTCTAATAAGTGAACATTGTCATGGTTAAGATGTCCAAATACAAAATTCCATAAGAGAGTGGATGGTTGTGTACCTTCACCATATTGAGAACTATATGGAAAGTTTTGTGCATGAGCATAGGTTCCTTGCATCTTCAAGATTCTTTCTTATTTTATCACATTCATGTTAAGTGAGTTGTATGACTCTTAATTCACCTTAACCTTTCCATGAAAGATGTGAATGGAGTGTCCTTGATGGAATATGTGAACAAACGATGTAAAATTTCTCTATAAATCTGGGAGGTAGAGAACATCATGTAGAAGGAAGTTAGGGAAACCATGACGTTTTATCCTGATGGTGCCAAACCTTGATGGATTGAGTTTCGACTTGTCTACAAAGTAGACTGCTCCATCAACATTATCAGTGAATTCTTCAAAGAAATACTTCTAAATTTCATGTGGTAGATTTATGTTGTATCAAGAAACAATGCATATTTCCATAAAGCAAGTGAAGCATTAAATCAGTCATCATTTACTCCAATATTTCAATGTGCCATAATATAATGAGCGGATTCAGGTGATTTACCTTTCCCTTGATATGGTGATTTTCCTTTGTCTCATTCCTTTCTTGTCTGATTCTGTCCCAAGAGATCTTTTATGTGGAAGCATCATGTCCATTTCTATTGCATCGAATACAATGAAGATCAGGTCTTCCTCCCTAATAATGTTTTCCCCCTCCCTCTATTATTCTTCCTTCCATGTCCTCTTATGCCATCTCTTCCTCTAGAAGAATCTTGTGCTTGATTCTTATCTTTTTATGCAACACATAACTTGATTAGTGCTCAAAATTATGCTCAAAACTAAATTTTCCAGAATGGTTTTGACCCTAAATGACCACGTAGATCTCACCATTCTGAATCCGGTGCAACTTGTTTCGTGGAAAACCGACACCGCATGCTCCCAGAACTGCGATCTGTTCGTTTTCCCAAACAGGAAAATTTTTCAAAAATGGTAGCTGACAAGGAAATAATTTGGGATAGTGGAAAGCTACCACATGGCCTCTTTTGGTTGGTTGAAATGCAAATTTTTTTAGCATGTCAGGCTTCACCACTTGTCTGTTTTTCATTGGGTGCTGGTTGGTTGAATTTCATTGGATGGGATGCTGGCCAACCACATGTTGCCACGTGGCCCAACTGGAGGCCACCACGTGGCACCACAGGGGCCACCAAAAACTGGTTAATTCCAAACTACACCTTTGCGGGATCTGAAACTGTGACCTCCTTCATAACAACACCAAGACTTTACCAACTGGACTACCATTTCTCCTTGTTTAAAATATGTCTGAAATCATATTAAAACGTTACTTAGGCGGACTATGGGGTAAGGTGCTAGGGGTTAGCCCCGACCCCCCCAACAAACCCACCATATGACCTCACTGCGGAGACCAAGGGTACGAAGGTGGTCCATGAAAATTTTATTTAAAAAATTATTTTGACTGCGAAATTTTCATACTAATAAATGTGCCATGTTTTTTTCATTAAAACAAAAATTTAATTCAAACCATATCATATGGTTAAAAATGCAGATATATGGCATTAGTCGAAAAACTAACGGTCTGAATATTTCACCCAAAATTTCGTGAAATTGTTGCTCTGTTAGTGAAATTCAGGGAAAATTTGTAGGACTAGTTGAATTTTGGGGAATTTATGCAGCAGTTAGTGCCAAAACTTGGGGAAATCATAACTAAGTCAGTTTTTGACCAAATTCGATGCTGACAGAGGATACACAAGCACTTTTGGGAATTATGGAGCTATTGGAACATGTTTCAGAGATATTTGAGCATTTCAAATGTATGTAATCACACTTTTAAGCATAATAGAAGAGGATCAAGCCGTTGGAAGCTGGACCAAGGAGACATAGCCCTGGAGGGGTGAACTCCTTCATCATGTGCTATTGTGTTACTGTTCATGGTGATGTTCATGTCTATTATATGTTGTTGTTCAGTGTTCTTTTATGTTAATGTTCTCATGAAATTCACATAAAAACAAATAAAAACTCATGGTTAACTTGGAATTTACCTCATAATACTTAAGCACTTTGTTTATATTCTGAAGAGGAATTTAGCACAACAAAAATAATTTTCCCATTCAGATCAAGTTGGTATCAAAGCACTAGGTTTACTTGTGCAAGGGGGATTTAATTTTTTTACAAGTGTTTAAATGCTTACAAGGTTGAATCTCAATAGAGGAGAAGGCAAGCTTGTGGGTGCAAGTTCTCTAGTTGGAGCAAGGAGAAGGAGGGCACAGTTTCCACAATTTCCACGACAAGATTCACCTCCAGTTGTACCTGAGGCTTTATTAAACATGTCTCCTGAAGGAGGGAGTCATAACATGACAGAGGATGAGAAGGATTTTAGGAAAAAAAAATTTGACATGAAAGAGATGGTGAAAGCCCTTTATGAAGAGAGGGATATAAGGTCGCATGGTGAAAGCTCCATGCCTCCAAGAGAAGAAGGTTCTCCAGGAGGATGAGACAATGGGAATGATGATAACCCACCATATTCTCCACCATCATCCTCTTCCACTGCTACAACCCTTACTCATATGCATCAACATACCTCAAAAGGAATTGGTAAAACACCCTTGTTGAAAATTGATATTAAATTTGAGCTGCCTATTTATAATGGTGAATTGAATGCAAAGAAGCTTGAAAATTGGGTTCATCAATTGGAGGTCTATTGCACGATTTAGAACCTTCAAGATGATGAAACAAATATTCAGCTAGCTTCCTTAAGACTAGAGGGTGCAACACTAATATGGTGGGAAGCCAAGACACAAGAAGAGATGAAAAACCATGGGAAGATTTCAATCTCTTGGTATGATTTTATTGAAGAAATTAAAAGGAAAATTTAACCTCTAGCATATATACAAAAATACATAATGGATTGGCATAATTTTAGACAACTAGAGGGACAAAGTGTTCAAAATTATACACAAATGTTTAGGAGAAGAGCACTAGTTTTGGGTGTCAATTTATCTTCTCAAGACACTTTGTTAAAGTATATTGGGGGTTTGCACAACTATCTTAGACATACTATTCTCATGTTCAATCCCACAAATTTAGATGAGGTTTGTGATCAAGCCACACATATAGAAGCAAGAGGGAAACATAATGAAAATGAGAAAAGTGATAGTTCCCTTGAGTATGAAGGAAAAGGAAAGGGTGATTTTAAGGGAAAAGGAAAGAAAAATGGTTCTATTAAGTTAGAAAAAGATAATCTCACATGTAAACATTGTTTGAAAAATGGCCATGATGAGTACCATTGTTGGGAAGTCCACCCACAGTTGAAGCCCAACAAAATTAAAACCAAAGAGAAGGAGAAAACAACTCTAATCATTGAACATGACTTAGGTTCATATTCAGAAGATGAAACCAAGATTACAACAATGGGTTTGAAAGGTAAGAAAATAGAAAGCAATAGTTCTTCAAGTTGTTCTAATGTAACTCAATATGATTATACAAGAATTGAACTATTTCATATTAGAGTTGTTTCAAAGCATACCAAAATAGACACACTATTTGATAGTGGTTCTCAAGCCAATTTGATTTCTGAAGACTTACTTAATAGGTTAAATCTAGAAACTGTTGCACATCCAAGACCTTATCCTTTATACTGGATATGCAAGAATTCAAACTTGTAGGTAACAAGGAAGTTCATCCTAAGGTTCGCAACCAATTCAAACTTTCTTGATGAAGTTGAACTTGATGTAGTTCCACTTGAGATTTCAAGTATTGTTTTGGGAATTCCTTATCTTTATGATAGGAGGGAAGTATTTTATCGCCATGATAATAAGTACCACTTGTTCAAGAATGGAATTGAGTACATATTTAGAGCGCATAAGAAGAAGATGAGTTTGTCTCTTATGCATGCAAGACAAATGAAGAGAATAGTGAATGCAAGTCAAAATTTTGCTTTGTTAATGTTCAAGCATAGTGATGTTTTAAATGAAAACTTTCAAGAAGATTCATCAAATTAACAATATGATTTCACTAAAGTCGCTAATGGTTGTAATAATAGGTTTTAGGGCTCTAACATGTTGCCTTTGAAAAGAGGTAAACAAGATGTGAAAGATTTGCAACAGTCCACATCATTGTTGAACAATGATGAGAATAAGATGTTGGTGTTGGATGATGCAAAAATAAAAGAAGAAGTGCCAAAGAAATATGACAAAGAAGGAATAGGTTCCAAAATTAATTATTTTGGGTTTCAAAATGGTACATGGCAATGGAAAAAACACTTGGTCAAAAGTCGACACAAGTACAATGAAAGACAAGCTAAAAATTTCCATATCAATAGTGTTTGAGGTGAGAAAGTTTTCAAGTTATTCAAGTTTCCTTTGATTTACGACCAAGGAAGGAACATTTTTTTTCTTCAAGGATAGTTTTTTTTTCTGAAAATTCTGGGAAATTGCAGCAAGATGGTATATACAACAACAAGATAGGGTCTCCAGAATCAAGGAAAAAGATTAATTTTCATGAAAAGCTCAAATTTTTGAATTCAAGCAAATTCCAGCGGATTGAGATTGGAAGGGTGAGGGGGATGTACCCTCATCCACATGTTCAGTAATGAAAGATATTTTGGGGTCCAAAAGGTTTTAGTGGGGAGATGTGATCAAGTGCTCAAAATTATGCTAAAAAATGAAAGTTATGAGAATGGTGTGGAATCTGAAGGACCGTGTAGATCTCATCGTTTTGAATCCGCCACAACTCGTTTCTCTGAAAACCAACACTGTATGCTCCCAGAAACATGATTTGTTCATTTTCACAAATAGGTAAAATGTTCAAAAATGGCAGCTAGCAGGGCAAAAATCTGGGCCAGTGGTAGGCTCCCTTGTGGCCTCTTCTGGTTGGTCAAAATGTAATTTTTTTTGTATTTCAGGCTTCACCACTTGTCCATTTTTCATTGGGTGTTGGTTGGTTGAATTTCATTGGATGGGATGGTGGAAAACCACATGCTGCCACGTGACCCAACTGGAGGCTGCCACGTGGCAACACGGTGGCCACCAAAAACTGGTTAAGTCTGAACTGCACCTTGTGGCATTCGAAATCGTGGCCTCCTTCATAACAACACCAAGACTTTCCAACCAGACTAATATTGCTCCTTATTTAAAATATGGCTAAAATCATATTAAAAGGTTAGTTGGGTGAACTATGAGGTAAGGGGTCAGGGCTTAGCCCCGACCCCCCCAACAAACCCACAATATGACCTCACGCCAGAGACCAAGGGCGCAAAGGTGGCCCACGAATATTTTATTTAAAAAATTATTTTGAACACCAAATTTTCATATTAATAAATACGCCATGTTTTTTTATTAAAACAAAAATTTAATTCAAACCATATCATATGGTTAAAATGTGGATTTATGGTGTTAGTGGATAGACTAACGGTCCGATAATTTCGCCCGAAATTTCACGAAATTGTCGCTTCGTTAGCGAAATTCAGGGCAAATTTGTAGGGCTAGTCCGGATTTTGGGGAATTTGTGGAGTGGTTAGTGCCAAAACTTGGGGAAGTCATAATTAAGTCAAATTTTGACCAAATTCGATGCAAAAAGAGGATACATAGGCATTTTTTGGCATTTTGGAGCCATTGGAACATGTTTAAGAGCTGTTTGAGCTAATCACACGTTGGAGCATAATAGAAGAGGGCCAAGCCATTGGAAGCTAGACCAAGGAGATGTAACCTAGGAGGGGTGAACTCCTTCATCATGTGTTTTTTTGTTATTGTTTATGGTGATGTTCATGTCTATTAGATGTTGCTATTCAATGTTTTCTTTATGTTAATTTTCTCAATAAATTCACATAAAAACTCATGGTTAACTTACAATTTACCTCATAATCCTCAAGCACTTTGTTTATATTTTGAAGAGGAATTTAGAACAAAAAAACTGATTTTTCCCTTCAGATCACAACTTCTTCAGAAGACTGAGTAGTTATCTTCTTCTTCCCAAAATCTTTCTCTCTTTTAGAAAAATCTCTACAATATAGTCAAAGGAAATCTCATTAAGTTTGCAACTAGATTGTAATGACTCAAGGTAATGAGAATAAGTGGGATACATTTCCTGGATGAAAGTTGTGAGAGGAACATCTATTTTAACACTGGAATATTTTATATCATGCATAATATCTCTTATTTCTATAGAAATTCCTTATAGATTCAAACTTGTAATTGTAATATGCTGAAACAATATACTTGAATCTACTCTACCAATTATTTGAAACCAATTTAAACGATCACGAAATCATAAAGAATAAAAGAGAAAGAATCCAATCAACACATTACACAATGATTTCCTGGGGAAAGTCGTAGCTTAAAATCACGCTATCTATATATTGCATTAGTTAGAAAATATGATAATATTACAATGCTTTTCTCAAGCCTAAGAAACCTCTGCACTATCTCTATCTTTCTCACTATTTCATAAACTGACTCTGGAAAAAACTTAGCCAATTTCCTGGCCTTCCAAGTTATTACTTCCTTTCACCATTCAATCAGGAATTAGGCCCCTATTTAATAGGAAATTTCCTCCACTGGATTGCACAGTCCCTTCAGGATCTTCCTCTGACTGTATACACCATCTGTACAACCCAGATAATTATAGAAATGACATTACATTGCCCTTGAACTCCAATCTCAAGTAGATAACTCATTGATCACACATTAATGAGTTATTTATGGCTTATTTATTAGTTAATTGGTTGATCACATAGTACACACCCCACTACTTGACCTCCCACTAGTTTCTCCAATAGTTGGAGCTAGTTAAACTGACTTTAACTCTGATAAAATGAATTAATTAATTACAATTCAAAATAAACTCAACAAAGGCTCCTAAAATGTATGGACCACTCTACATGACTCAAGTTAGACCCTAAACTCGAATTAACTGAACCAACTAAGTCAAAAAAATTTAGTAACTCGTACAAGTTGTGATGACATGTGGAATTACAATTTTTTTCTAATTTAATTCAAGGGAAAATTAAATTAGAAACTTTCTTGGTGTCATTTTCAACATTTCATGTTTCCATTTTCAACACTCCCTCTCAAAAAGAAAAGGATGCATATCTATTCCTATCCAGTACCCATGCATTGTTCTACATGCAACAATTCTCAATGTTGTTTTTGCTACTGCAACATCTATAACTGAGAATAAAAATTAAAAAATAATCATTGAATCAATCTGCAACTGTCTACTGGGAAAATTGTGTTGTTGTTTACTCTACTACTGAGCCTCCTACTCTGATATCAACACTGCACTGAACTCCTCGGTATCTGACGGAAATTGATCCTCCTGCTAATTAATACTGTGGGACTCCGTAGCAAGGTAATGATCCATGAGAAAAAAATACCTCAATGGACCCTGCCCAAATATTTGCACCCTTGGGACTATTTATTCACATTACCCCACCTCATACCTGGAGGTATGGCTGCATGTGCTCCCTCTGCCCACTTGGCCCGAACTCTCCTCCTACTGGAGGTCACTCACTGATCTTCTTCATCATCATCCTCATGGTTATCCCAACTGCCAACTGGCTGCAACTTCCTCTTGAGATCTAAATCATGCTCCCTCTCAACCACAACATCTATAATCCCTGCCTTGCTCCTCAAGGTTGTGCATGAATATTCCTCTAATTTGTAGAGGCTCTTGATTCTAACACTTAATTTCTTAATTTGACAGGAAGAAATATTCTTAAGGTAGGCTTTCCCATCTCTGAATACTACCTCATGCCCTTTGTCTTAAATCCTCAATTTCTTCATCAACTCAAGTTTCTTGGCTTCGTTTCTATTTCCAAATAGCTCATTGTTATTATTCCACATAGAAAAGGGAGTCTATTTTCTATGTAGTTTCCTGACTATGTGGTCTCTCACACTCTCTAGAATGATCCTCCTATCCCTTTCTACACACTTCTTCCACTCTGTTAGATATTTAGCATCAGATGTTGGAGGCTTCAGTATATCATGATCAATGAATTCCTTCAACTAATTATCTTCCAATGCTACCTCCATCTTATTATTCCAAGAAATGTAATTCAAGCTACCCTCAAGGGCATACTCGAGTCTTAGGCCATTAAAATGACATCCTGCTAGCTCTGAATAATGATACTACAAATTCAATTCACCTGCAAGGACAACTTCAAATTCTTCTATTCTAATGTGATTCCAGCTCTAATACCATGTAGAAATTCCTTGTAGATTCAAACTGCTAATTGTAATATGATAAAACAATAGACTTGTATCTACTCTACCAATTGCGAAAACTAATTTAAACGATCGTGAAATAAAAAGCATACAAGAGATAGAATTCAATAAACACATTACACAATGATTTCCTAAGGAAAGCCTCAGCTAAAAACCCCACTATCTGCATATTACATTAGTAAGAAAATATGAGAATATTACAATGCTTTTCTCAAGCTTGAGAAACCTCTACACTATCTCTATCTGTCTCACTGCTTCATATACTGACTCTGGCCAACAATTATCCAATTTCATAGCCTTCCAAGCTCCTACTTCCTTACACTATTCAATGAGGAATTAGGCCCCTATTTAATATTGTTGGCTCGAGGGGTCTTGACCTAGGTTCGGAGGTTAAGGTTTTCCAACAAACCCCTATACTACTGGCCCTTTCAACAGTGACTTTCTTGCACAGGCCAAAGTATCACCCGAAGCAGTATGGGAGGGTGTTGGAACCAGGTTTCTGCACCCTGAGAGAGAGTAGGTAAGTCAAACGGGTCTACGTTCCCAGCCTATTAGATCTATTCACAGGCTTATATAACAGAGCTATTATCATGCACAGATCTAGTAAATACCTTCACATCCACGTGCATAATACCAATTTATTAGCACAGAACACTATAATCGCAGCAATTAACAGATCATAGATACATATACCAGAAACATAGATACTTTCGCAACTTAATCATATAACCCAAGTCTGCATCAATCATAACAAAACAAATCCAGATAACATCAAATGTCCAACAGTACTTCGCATATATATTAATACCAAAATCCTCTTACAATCCCAAAAATACTTGTGCACACAGCCAATAGGGTCCGCACACAGCAGGACTGAGGATCTCTGTGCACACAGCTAGCAGGAGTCCTTACCCAAACAACCCGACTATAAATCTAACAATTCGTGCTTAGCATCAATCTCAATTCTTGCCTACCTTAAGCCTAAAAAAGGTTCATCTATTTATACCGACTTAGCCTATGCATCCAATGGTCCGCAAACCGTGGTTTGTGGACTCTTGGTCTACCCTTGACCCGTTACAATACATTCAGGGCTTTGACCCACCCCAAAACCCCTGCGTTAGACTAAATATTACCAAAAATATACAAAAATGGACAAAATTCGCAGCTTTAGGAGACCCTGTCCCAACAGTCCCCAAACACAATCTTGTGACTCCTCCTGAGTCACTGTGATGGTGGGGTCTCCACCTGTGCCTGCAGCAGTATGATCACTTTGACCAACCTAGTTACATAGTCAATGGTAGTGATAATATAATGCACACTTGTCTTCTTTTCGGGAGGGTTGATAGGTCCGACAAAATTGATAGCCCATTTGTCAAAAGCCTGTAGGGAAAATTGCGGTTGAAGGGGCATTTCATCTCTTTGGGAAGATAGTCCAGTTCGTTGGCATGTATCGCAGGCCTTACAGTAGTCGTGAGAGTCAGTATGCAGGGTGGGCCACCATAATCTAGTTCATAAGATCTTTTGCGTCGTTGCTTTCCTTGCGTAATGACCTACTACTACCCTGTTGTGGGCTTCTGCCAAGATATCATGCCGTGCATGCTCCAAGACATACCTGCGCAACACTTCATCTGCGCCAATTTTATATAGATGTCCTGTGATGATGGTAAAATCCGTAGCGTGAGATACCAGCTCTTTCTTCTGTTGCACCGAATATTCCACAGGTGCCATGCCTATAGT
The DNA here is from genome assembly GCA_034641835.2 of Pinus albicaulis. Lineage (NCBI taxonomy): Eukaryota > Viridiplantae > Streptophyta > Pinopsida > Pinales > Pinaceae > Pinus > Pinus albicaulis. Next base: position 1,678,801,256 of record CM076579.1, on the reverse strand, counting down.
CAGGAACCGGATAATGTTGGCGAAGTGCACATCAACTACCTTAATAGTAAACAGCTGCGCATCAGGAAATCCTTCCTCCAGGTTGGTCAGTTTCTCGCCACTCTCCATTCGAGACAAGTGATCTAGCCCAGCATTCAACTTCCTTGGCTTGACAATGATCTAAAATTCGTACTCCTGGAACAGCAGAAGCCATCGATAGATTTTCCCCCCAACCCAGGCTTATTCACCAGGTACTTCAAAGCTGAATAAGTTGTAAACATTTTGAAGTGTCCCCCTAACAGATAGTGTCGATACTTCTGTAATGCATAGACCATGTCCAACCCCTCCCTCTCTATGGTGGCATAATAGTGCTTCGTACCTAAGAGTTTTCGACTAGAAAATGCAATTGGGTGATCAATGTCCCCGTCTCCAGGTTGTGTAAGGACTACTCCCAGGGAGATTATTGAAGCATCAACGTGAACATGGAATACCTTCACCCAATCAGGAAAAATAAGGATAGGTGCAGATAACATCTTCTCCTTGAGTAGCTCAAAGCTCTTCTGACACTCGTCATCCAAAAAAAATGAAACATCCTTCTTAAGCAGATTTTCCAGAGGCGTTGTGATCAGTGCGTATCTCTAAATGAACTTCCAGTAGTAGCCTGTATGGCCAAGGATCGAACATAGTTGTTTCTTAGTTGTAGGTACGGCCAGATTGAAGATAACCGCAACTTTCGCAAGGTCAACCATCAACCCCTATCGGCAAAAAATATGTCCAAGCAGGATTCTGAAGGGTACGCAGAAGATACATTTCTTGATATTAAGGGAGATTTGGTTCTTTCTACAGGCATCCAACATCATGCACAGTTTTGAAACTGCGTCTTTACTAAGCCGAAGATAGTATAGTCATCAAAGTACACTTCCAGAAATTTGTGGATGAACTCTTTGAACACTGTGACCACCACTCGTGAGAAGATAACAGGGGAATTCTTGAGTCCAAATGGCATGACTGTATACTGGAAGGATCCCCATTCGGTGGCAAATGTAGTTTTGTTGCGATCTTCTGGTGAAATTTTGATCTGATGGTATCCTGAGAATCCGTCGGTGAACGAGTAGGCTTCCTGGCCTCCTACGTTATCGAGGATCTCATCCGAGAATGGTGTCGAAAAGGGATCATGTACACAGGCGTCATTCAACTTGCATAAGTCCACAAAGATTCGGATTTCCACCTTCATCTTCTTTTCCTAAACCACCATCAGGCTTACCCAATCCAACTGCTCGACTGGTTTGATAATACTTGCAGCGAGCATTTTATCGATTTCCTCCCTAACCTTCTGTTTATACTTAGGGTTCAATCGATAAGAGTGCTGCTTTACGGGGTGCGCATCTATTTTTAGAGTGACACACATAACCCCTAAGTCCTTTGTGATCCCCTTGAGCTCCAAAAACTTTGTTGGGAATAAGTATTCATATTCTATGAGTAATTCAACAACTTTTCTTACGGTGTCATCATCCCAGTAGTTCCCAATTTTAGCCAACTTTGGCTGCTTGGGTGTATCGATATTTACTTCTCACAGCTTCAGCGGCTTTGTTACATCCACAGTGTGCAATGGGGGTCCTGCAACTGCGCGTTCTCCCTCCAATTCTAGGATCAAGACATTGTCGGGATCCTCTTCATGTTCTTCTATGGTTATATTGCGACAATTGGCAATATCCTACATCTAAGTCTCCCATGTTGGTGTCCCAAAGGCTGCGTAAGGGCTGGATTCACCAAATACAAAGGTGTCGATGTCCTACAAAGCTTCTTCAAGTGCCTCCAAGACCCCTATAAATCTTAATGTTCCCATGAATTCATATTTTAAAGTTTCCCAGTGGCGGGTGTGCTAATGTAGCTCCACATCCAAGTAACATGCAGTGGGAATTGGTCCCAACGCATGAATAAACAAGTGAACCCATTCTTCTGTAGTCCGGTCACACCATTTCTTCATCCATGCGAACAAGTGCTCGCGCGGATCTCCTGGGCCAAGAAACATTTTGACATGCGCAGCAACCGGAGGCTCAAATCGCAGGATCATCATGTCCCAAAATTCCTCCCAATCCTGGAATACCCCCTTATGTGTGTCCCACCATCTTGCAGGTGTTGCATGCATGGCGAGATTAAGGGCCCATAGTCTTCGTTCTCTGGGAACCTCAGTTTCGAATGCTCACAAAAACACTTTTATACTACTGGAACCATAAAAGTAGGGAAGTTCTCTTACCTCTGAGGATATGCAGCGGAAGTCTCTTGTGTTTCACAGGCAGCGCAGCGCAGAGACATCATGTAGCCTGTTTTGCCAATTTTCTATTTCTCCATCAGAGTCTGAGGAGCATTCACTATCTTTTTCCCAGCAAAGCACACCATCAGCTGTAGGATTGATCTAGTCTTCATCCCTCATAGTTAACTTATAGATGTGATCCACCTCCTCCTCCTCACGCACTGGCTCCCTATACCTTTCTCCTTCTGCGGGGTCTAGTGTTACTATCACCCATGTTCGTTCACTTTAAAACACCATGCTTCTCTTCTTCAAATTGATAATACCGCCCATATCTATGGCCCGGTCCAATCCTAGGAGTATAGGATAGGGGTTCGCATCTTCTACAATATGAATGACTTCAAAATCATCCCAGACCTTAACTTCTCTAATATCTACCATGATCTTTGATAATCTCCCCAACGGTATGATCTTCTGTTGATTGGCCATGCGCAACTGGATAGTGGACCATTCCAACTTAGGCTCGCCCATTCGTTGCCAAGTTTTTTTAAGTAGTACGTTCTCATTTGATCTTGGGTCTAGAATAACCTGATCCCTCTCATAATCACCAATATGTGCAATTAACCGCATCTCCCTACCAGTGCATCTCTTATGCTTATATAGTTTGTGCACATCCTTAGCTTCCATGGCTAGGGTTGTCATTTCTGCGCAGCTATCGATTAAAGCTTGGAGGCTTTATACAGCCCTTTGGTTGCGCAGCAGCTTCATACACGCCTGCAGGAATGGTTTAACTTCCTCATCTACTTTGAGGTTCACGGAGGCTTGAGGGTTCGATGCCACAGAAAATTCTTGAGGAGCTATGACAAAGGTTTCCTTCTCCTTTTGTAATTCCAAACTGTCTTGTTTAGTGGCTACTTTACGGATAAGAGGTTCCGCCTCCGCCTTCTCCGCAGGTCCCCCTGTGACCATGCCACTGTGTGTTATCACATTAATTCTTAGCCCCTCATCTCGAGGTTCTGCCTCAACCCTTTGTACATTCTGCGTAGGTGTCTGCTACTTTTCCTGCATTTTAGCTATTAGAATCGGGCATTCTTCGATCACATGGTCCAGCTGTCTGCAGTATCTACAGGATTTCCTTGCTGGGTTCGTGCAGTCCCTTGCAAAGTGGCCTACCTCCCCGCAATTATAATAGATCAGTTTTCCTCTTCCGCTCCCTGCACTCACACCTCGGCCCCCTCCCCTACCCCTATTCATGGAGCCACCTATGCCCGCCAAGGATCTTGGCGAGGACGGATCCGACTGTACCCTATATAGGTTTCCTTGATCTATAATCAGATCATAGGTCTGAAATTTATGTTCATCATGTCCTACAGATCTGCAAAACCTGCACCATTTTTGCTTCACTTATGGGACATATGCGGCAAGGCGGGGGCAGTGGATGGTATCATGTATCCCAACAACACGACGATAATCACACCACAACACCGGCCCTCTTGGTCCCGTAGCTTCCCTAGGACGTAACGGGTTGGGTCCCCCAAACTGCATGTAGTCTGCTAGCAGGGGAAAGTTACCCTTAATGTGGCCATTCACCCTGCATCATATGCACCATCTTTGAGGGCTGGCCTCTGTTCCTCGCTCCTTCCGTAGATGATGGATCTCCATGTTCATTGCTTCTAGCTGGCCTTGGATTTGTTGTACTCCTAAATGGGTATCATCTCTTGGCACATCTTCCAGCTTCATATCAATCTCCAAGGCCTTTTCCTGTGATTCAATGGCTTGATGAACCATCGGCACGCATAGGTGGGGGCAGCAACATAGCAATGAACCACTCCGTTTGCTGCCTGTCATCATACAGAAATCCGCCTTCTCTAATTACCTTGTTTAGCTGTTGGTCAGCTTCCCATACAGACTCAGATGGTCCTTTCTTGAAACATTTTAGATCATTCACTATCTGAGAGTAGGACTTAGGCTTCTTGAACTGTTGTTTCAAGGCATTCTTAATCTCTTCAATGGTCGCATTCGCATGCTGATCGATGTATTCCATATACCAGTCCAAGGTTATTCCTTCAAAGGCAAGGGATAGCTGTGCCCTTTTCACTGCATCACTAGCCACGTTCTGCGCAGTCCATACTAATCCTGTGACAAACCAAAACCAATCCATGTCTTCATCCCCTACATCCTTGAAGGTAGGTAGCTTCATATGCGAGGCCATATCGTCTTCTGGTGGTGGTGGAGGTGAGTTCTTACACCTATGGGGGTTCGAAGGTGGCGTAGACGGAGGGCTATGTGCAAGAATTCCTTAATGGAATGTAAATAGATTGATCCCCTTCTTGATTAGTCCTATAGTATTTACCACTCAGTGTTGTACCCTCACTTTTATCAGAGCTCATTCAATTTTGTATGATTGCACATAATGCTCTTTTCGCACAATAGGATCTTGATCAGTAATGGAAAGGTTTTCATAAACTTACCCTGGAAACCTTTAAAGAACCTCTACTCTACCTCAGAATAGGATATGAACTGGTTAATTGAAAATTCCATCACAAATCCTCCCAACACAATGTCTACCCAGTGATCTACCGTGTGAGTGAGGGTATTATCAGTTCTTTCTAACTTTTGAAACAACTCTGGGGTCCACTGTGTGATCCGTTCATCCTTCCAACACATCTAGAAGTCTACGAGCCCTTCCAGCCACTCCTGAAGCTCAGTTGTGAATATCACGAAGAAAATTTCATAGATCTCCATGAAAGTGTATTTATTCTTCCACTACTCTGCGGTTAACTTCGCACTGCAGTTTTATTTTACTGCGAAAACCTTAACTTGCTTTTCAAACCACTCGTCGATTTCTTTCTTCTCAGGTTTCCAATATGGTCTTAGCATTACCTGATCTCTCTCTCAAAATGCTCCCGGTCCCAGCAACGGAACCATTTGTTGGCTCAAGGGTTCCTGATCTAGGTTCGAAGGTTAAGGTTTTCCAACAAACCCCTATACTACTGGCCCTTTCGGTAGTGACCTACTTGCGCAGGCCAAAGTCTCACCCGAAGTAGTCTGGGAGGGTGCTGGAACCAGGTTTCCGCACCCTGAGAAAGAGTAGGTAAGTCAAGCAGGTCTGCTTTCCTAGCCTATCATATCTATTCATAGGCTTATATAACAGAGCTATTACCATGCACATATCTAGTAAATACCTTCGCATCCACGTGCGTAATACAAATTTTTCAACACAAAACACTATAAGCACAAAAATGAATAGATTATAGATACATATACCAAAAACATAGATACTTTGGCAACTTAATAATATAACCTAATTCTGCATCAATCATAACAAAACTGGTCCAGATAACATCAAATGTCCAACAATACTTCGCATATATATTAATACCAAAATCCTCTTACAATCCCAAATACTACATACGCACACAGCCAGTAGGGTCCGCACATAGCAGAACTGAGGATCTCCGCGCACACAGCCAGCAGGAGTCCTTACCCAAACAACCCGACTACAGATCTAACAATTTGTGCTTAGCATCAATCTCAATTCTTGCCTACCTTAAGACTCAAAAAGGTTCATCTATTTATACCGATTTAGCCTACGCATCCAATGGTCCGCAAACTGTGGTTTGCGGACTCTTGGTCTACCCTTGACCTGTTACAATACATTTGGGGCTTTGACCCACCCCAAAACCCCTACGTTATAATAAATATTACCAACAAATTACAAAAATGGAAAAAATTCGCAGCTTTAGGATACCCTGTCCCAACAAATAGGAATTTTCCTCCATTGTATTCCACAGTTCCTTTAGGCCCTTCCTATGACTGCATGCACCATTTGTATAACCCAAATAATTATACAACTGATAGTACACTGCCCTTGAACTCGAATATCAACTGGGTAACTCATTGATCACACATGCATGAGTTATTTATAGATTATTTATCAGTTAACGTGTTGATAAAAAAGTACACACCCCACTACTTGACCTCCCACTTGTTCTTCCAATAGTTGAAGCTCGTTAAACTGACTTTAAATCAAATAAAAATTTAATTAGTTAATTACAGTTGTTGGGTGCAGGAATTACACTTAAGAAAACTCCTCAACACTTAATTTGTCAACCCAGGGGATTCGTAAACTTAGAGACGAAGCACAGGAAATGCCAGAGATAGTATGAATCTTTCTAATGTAAATCCCTACTTTCTAAAAGGAAATATTGCATAATCAAATCAAAAGGGAAAAAGGCAACTTGAACCATCAAAAATAATCTAAGACTGGAACGAGAAAATATGCATTTGCAAGAAATAAGTAAATATAAAAGGCAATCACTTCAGCTAATGGTTGTTTAATATACTGAGTGTGTATTTTCCCTTAGCAGAGACACTTTAGCAGTCTCGTTAGATGGGCACTTAAACCTGCTTCCTTAAAGATTTCCTTCTTGCATTAATCTGTCCTACACTAGTGGAGGATCGGAGAGTTATGTAGAAGGTATAAATTGTGTCTTTACTGAAGGCTTTTTTACTTCATGCAAGAGCTTGAACTTTTCAAGGTTCAAAGCACTCAGATATTGTGGCAAGAAAATAGTTACAGCACCTGATCAGAGCTTCCTGCACTTAGCTTTTAATCCTTAAAACAAGTGTTCAATTATTGCAAGTGCTATTTTACTATCAAATCAAATTGCACACATGAAAGTGAATGTTTCTGATTTTAATAAAATGCAGAAGTAAAGAAACAATCATTTATCATGTCGTAAGTATTTAAAGAAAGAAAGAAAATCGTGGAAAGTAGATTAAGAAAACTTTCTGCATCACACCAACGTGCACTGGTGCAGGTTTGCTTCTCCTGCTTGTACCAGGCGGTGGAAAACCAAATAAATAGAACTGCAGGAAAATGAAATGTCACACCAACATGCACTGGTGCAGGTTTGATTCTCCTGCTTATACCAGGCAGTAGAAAACCAAATAACAGAATTGCAGGAAAAAGGAAATGTCACACCAACGTGCCTGGTGCAGGTTTGCTTCTCCTGCTTGTACCAGACAAGAAAATCCAACCTAAAATTAAATGCAGGAAAGTAATTTGCAGGGAAAGAAAATGTAACTGCTTCACACGATGGATCCATTTTCAATAAGATATGAATGCATGTGCTGAAAATTGAATCACACTTTAATAATTTAAACACACATTATAGGAAACAGAAAATAGGGTAAACATGTTGGGTTGGCTGGGCCCTAGCCAACCAGCGCATTTCCCTTTTTAAATTAAACGTTGCTCAGTAAACCAGTTAATTCATCAACTTAAAAGAACAGAAACATAATTTTTGAAACATGAGGCGAAAAAACCTTTTATTAATTTATTTAGGCGAATACATACGTTGATACAATGTCTAGCCCAGATTCGGGCGATAACAAAAGACTGGTTACCGCCTATCGATTTCAATCTAAACTTTGCTCCCAAAATTATCCTTCTTGGTCCTATTTACACTTTACATTATATAGATCTATTGGCCAAAGGCCAAAATAGATCGTTCAACTAATTCATAAAAAAATGCAGAATTTAGTCTTGGCCTTCAAGATACGACGGTTTTGCAAAACTAGCCATAGCTAACCAGCTTTCTCCCTTCACGGATTAGTCTCAACTGCCCTTGAATCATTCACTATCGTGGCTGAAATGGCTTAAGATGGGGCGATGATTGAGGAGGTTCGGATCTGCTGCGAAATCTGTTGTGCTGGAAATAGTGCAGATCTGATCTTGCATTAAGATCAGTGGTCACGATAAGCACTTTAACCATCAAATAACCTTTGGAGATATCGATTAGTAACAAAAGTGATTTAGAAATAAGAAATCATGTGATAAATATTTAATTAATGCTAAATTGAATTAAAACATGAAAAATAAAGGTTTATACTAAATTTGTCACCATGCTTGGAGTGGTGCAGGATGAGGGTGCATAAAGGAGGTGAAACAGGGGTAAATGGTTATAATTTAGGAAGGGAAAAGTAGTAAAAAGAGAGAAAATTAGGGGGCTAACATCCTCCCATCCCTAATTTATTGTGTGTCCTCACACAACTCTTTACCTCTGCAAAAAACTTCAAAATTTTGAGCGTTCTAGCTCACTCCTGCTCCGACATACTATCATCAGTCTGCAGTGTTTCAGACTTCATCTTTTTTCTGCTCTTCAATTTCTTCGTCACCTTTTTAAGCCTTCTCAAACATTGTGAAGCATGTTACTTCCATACCCTGAGTTCTCCTTTCTTATTTTAGATCTCCGCCGTGAACTCTTCCTTATTATGTTCTTTTTCCTCCTGCATTTTGGCTACGAGGTGCTCTAAATTCTGTACCTGAAGCTCAAGCTCAAGTATCCGAGTAGCAAAAGCTACCGAATCTTATTCTTTTTTTATCTCAATAGGGGTTGTATTTTCTTCAGGGACCTCAGTATCCCTTGGAGTTTTAGTAAACACTTCTTCCTCTTCCGGTTATTTTTCTTCTTTTGGCACTTCCGGTTCTTCTTCTTCTCCTTCTACTTCTTCCGGCTCTTCTTCATCTTCTTGCTCTTCCGGTTCTTCTTCTTCTCCTTCTACTTCTTCCGGCTCTTATTCATCTTTTAACTCCTCTGGTTCTTCCTCTTCTTCTAACTCTTCCAATTCTTCTCCTTCCTGTGCTAGTTCTTTTTCTTCTTATGCCAGTTCTTCTGCTTCTGGTTCGTCTTGCACTGGTGCAGGTGGGGATTCAACATTCTGTGGGGACTGCGGTTCTACACCAGGTTCTTCATTCTTTTTACATGTTGGAGCCAATATTGCACAGCAGACAAAACACACAGCAAATAAATCATGCACAGGAAACACAGAAGTTTACCGTGGTTCACCCAACCATTCTGGGCTACGTCCACACAACAAAGGCATCGGCAATTCTTTATTAATCAAACAGGAGATTACAGACTCTCACACCCTCTCCAAAACAAACGTATGGATACCTGTTTTATAGCAAGGAGAATCTAACAACCTCATAAATCCTCTCAAATCAAATTTAGGATGCATTAACTCCCTCCCAACAAATTGGAGCTAATCTAGGAACTAATTCCTAATTTTTGTCACCTAATGAGATTTTTGCCAATTTTACTAAAACTAAAAAATCTCAACAATCTCCACCTTGAAAAAAATTAGCCTGATGCCCTGTTATTATTATTTTATCTCTTCTGCAAGCCAAGAGAAGCCAAACACCAGCGTAGCTTCTCTAACAAAACTGGTTTCATGAACATGTCTGCACAATTCTCCTTTGTATGCACCTTTTCAAGAGAGACTCCCCTTTCAGTGATAACCTGTCTTACAAAATGGTACTTAACTGGAATATGCTTTGATTTACTATGATAGGCCAGATTCTTAGCCAAATGTATTGCACTTTGACTATCACAAAGTAACCTGATGTTGTCCTGTAACCTACCAAACTCACCAAGCAAACCTTTCAACCAAACCGCCTCTTTGCAAGCATGCGAAGCAGCAATGTATTATGCTTCAGTAGTGGATAAAGCAACAATGTTCTGTAGCTTTGACATCCAGCTGATAGCTCCACCTGCAAGAGTAAAGACGTACCCTGAAGTTGACCTTCTCTTATCCAAATCACCTGCAAAATCGGAATCAACATATCTGCAAACAAATTCACTACTCTTATTGTAAGTAATACAATAACTACTTGTGCCTCTCAAGTACCGAAGCACCCATTTCACTGCTGACCAGTGTTCTTTACCCGGATTTTCCATATACCTGCTGACAACCCCAACTGCATGTGAAATATCTGGTCGAGTACAAACCATCGCATACATTAAACATCCTACAACATTAGCATATGGAATTCGAGACATATAATCCTTTTCTTCATCTGTATTAGGACATAAACTTGAAGAAAGCTTAAAATGGGAAGCAAAAGGGACTGACACGGGCTTCACATTGTTCATACCAAATCTCAAAAGTATCTTCTCAACATACTTCTGTTGTGATAGCCACAGCTTACCATTACTCCTGTCTCTGAAAATCTCCATGCCCAAAATCTATCTTGCTGCTCCTAGATCTTTCATATCAAATGTCCTTGCCATCTGAGTCTTCAACCTGTTGATTTCATCAATGATTTTGCTTGCTAAAAGCATATCGTCAACATACAACACTAAGATAATGAACATGCCATTACTTAACTGCTTAAAGTAAACACAATGATCATATTCACTTCTTATATATTTTTGACTCAACATGAAAGAATCAAATTTCTTGTACCACTGTCGAGGCGACTGCTTCAGACCATACAATGACTTCTTGAGCCTGCAGACAAATTTCTTATTGCGATGCTGAACAAACCCTTCCGGTTGTTCCATATAAATTTCCTCATCTAAATCTCCATGTAGAAAAGCAGTCTTAACATCTAGTTGCTGCAACTCTAAATCAAGCAAAGCAACTAAAGCTAACACAATTCTAATTGAAACAATTTTAACCACTGGTGAAAAAATCTCATGAAAGTCAATACCGGCTTTCTGAGAAAACCCTTTTGCAACCAGCCGCGCTTTGTACTTGTCTTCCGAATCATTCACACCCCGTTTCAGCTTGAAAACCCATTTACACCCCACAGTTTTCCTGTCTTTCGGAAGCTCAACCAGATCCCATGTGCCGTTCTTACTTAAGGCCATCATTTCGTCCTTCATAGCTGCTTTCCACTTGTCACTTTTCGAACCTTCTATTTCTTCCTGATAGCACAGAGGTTCATCATTGTTAGCGGTCAAAGCAACTGAAGTAACATAATCATCATACCTTCTAGGAGGATGTTTGATTCTTGTAGACCTCCTTAAGGATGTTTCTGGTGCTTCCGCAATTGGCTGACTACCACCTGTAGGAACTTCTCCATGACCACCATCTGAGACCTGTTCATGACCTACATCTGAAACCTGTTCATAATCTGATTCTGAAACCTGTTCATGACTAGTATCTGAACTATGGTCATCATGACTATCATTAGAAGTGCTGTCAAACTGAATGTGCTGAAAATCAAATACATCATCCTGTTTCAATTTATTATCTACATCTAACTGTACAAGAGAGGATTCATCAAACTTTACATCTCTGTTGATGATGATTTTGTGGGTAGTAGGATCCCACAATCTATATCCCTTTGTTCCAACACCATACCCAACAAAGATATACCTTTTAGACTTTGGATCTAACTTAGTTCGTTGATGTTTAGGCACTAGAGCATATGCATCACAACCAAACACTCTGAGTTTAGAATAGTCACAAGGGTGACCTTTCCATACCTCTTGCGGAATCTTGCAGTCTATGGCCGTCGATGGAGATCGGTTTATCACATAACAAGCTGTTGCCACCGCTTCCTTCCACAATTCCTTCTGCAAACCGGCGTTACTCAGCATACTCCTTGCTCTCTCTAGAAGAGTCCTATTCATGCGTTCAGCAACTCCATTTTGCTGAGGAGTATAAACCGTGGTCTTATGTCTCTCGATCCCTGCATCCTTGCAATAGCTGTCAAACTCCTTGGAAGTAAACTCACCACCATTGTCAGTTCTTAAACATTTTATTGTTCTACCTGTGCTGTTTTCTACCAATGCTCTAAACTGCTTGAAAACTGAAAAAACATCAGACTTTCTTTTCAACATGTAGACCCACACCTTCCTAGAAAAGTCATCGATGAACGACACAAAATATGACGAGCCACCATATGACGCTGTAGGAGCTGGACCCCAAACATCTGAATGAATATAATCAAGTATCCCTTTACTAGTATGTTTGCCTGTTTTAAATTTTTGTTTACTTTGTTTTCCAAACAAGCAATGCTTACAGAAATCTAACTTTCCAGACCTTAGATTAGGAAGTAACTTGCGATCAGCCAAAATCTTTAACCCTCTTTCGCTCATATGGCCCAACCTTTGATGCCATAGGCGAATGGAATTACTGTCATGTTCAAACACCGTAGACACATGAACTGACCCTGTTCTTCCTTCTAACTGAAACAGATTTCCTACTTTCTTAGCTTTCATTACTAGTAAGATACCTTTATAGATTTTCATAACTCCACCTTGAATTACAGTTTTATATCCATTCGTATCCAATGCTCCTAAAGAAATTAGATTTTTCCTTAAGTCTGGAACATGTCTCACATCTGTTAATATTCTAGTTGTGCCATCAAACATTTGCAGTTGTATACTTCCTTTCCCAACAATATTAGATGTGACATCATTACCCATGTACACGACTCCATCATTAACTGATCTATATGTCTTAAACCATTCTCTATGAATACACATGTGGTTTGATGCACCGGAATCTAACAACCAATGTTGACCATGATTTGACATATTAACGGACAACACTTCGTCGCTCATACCTGAACCAGATGCCGAACCTGTATCTGTCGTGTTTGCTTCCTTCTTCTCTGTCGAAGAGTCTTCTTTCTTCTCTGTTTGCTGTCTCTTCCAGCAGTCTTTCTTCAAGTGCCCTGATTTGCCACAAAACCAGCACTTTACTTTGCTCTTCTTCCCTTTCGACTTTGAACGCAAATCACTGCGTTTACCAGAGCGTCTTTCTCTAGAACGACCTCTAGCCATCATTGCCTCTGATGTAGAGGTGTTAGCATTCGACCGCTTCCTGGTCTCCTCGGACAACAAAGCTCCAACGACATCATCAAATTCAAGGATGTCTGTAGTACTAAAGCTTATGGAAGTAACAAAGTGATCCCACGATTTGGGCAGTGAACACAATAGAGTTATTGCCTTATCCTCTGAATCAAATTTTACATCTAGACTTTGTAATTGTACCAATAGAGTATTGAAAACATTCAGATGGTCAGTAATCGAGGTACCTTCCTTCATCCGCAAACCATAAAGCTGTCGCTTCAGGAGAATCCGATTTGTCAAGGATTTCGTCATGTAGAGCTTTTCAAGCTTGATCCACAAGCCTGCAGCGGTCTTCTCTGACACAATGTTGAACAGAACGTCATCTGCCAGACATAACCGAATTGCGCTCAGAGCTCTGTTATCCAACTCATCCCATTCATCCTCCGTCATGGAAGAAGGCCTTTTGCTCCTCCCCAACAGTGCTTTCGCCACGCCTTGTTGAATTAGCATATCGTGCATCTTAAGCTTCCAGATCTCGAAGTTGTTTTTGCCATTGAACTTCTCAATTTAAAACCGGGCATTTTGAGTTTTCGCCATTTTTCTCCATTTGATCTTTTACGTTTTGCAGTTGCTTCCTCCACCTGCAGAAACGCCTCTGCTCACCAGCACGCAACTCCTTAACACGCACCAGCTGCCCGCCTTTCTATTTGACTTGGAGCTACTCGCTGTTTCGATATCCGGAACTCCACGCAAGTAAGAAAAAAAAAAAAAAGCTCAAGCACGTTGCCAACAACTACGCTCCACGGTATATTATGAACAGACAGCGGCTTACAGCAATTTTATGCAGAAAATTTCCAACGCAGGCAGGAACGAATTGTTTGTCATGGTTTAAATATTAATGCAGAGCAAACATTAATGTTGTCAACTCACAACTCCAGCGCTCAACTCCTTTCAAACTCGGCTTCTGCACATTAGAATAGCGCTAACACTGCCCAACCCACGGTTCGGTCATCGTTCACCGGTATTCCACAGCAATTTTATCCGAGGCAGCAACTCACACAGCCTTTGCACTCCACCTCCAGCAGCGATCCACGCTCACCGAACCAGTTCAACGCTCAAACAGAGTACGCCAATCCTCCGCTGCGCCACGCCTCCAACTTGCTCTGATACCAATTGTTGGAGCCAAGATTGCACAGCAGACAAAACACACAGCAAATAAATCATGCACAGGAAACACAGAATTTTACCGTGGTTCACCCAACCATTCTGGGCTACGTCCACACAACAAAGGCATCGGCAATTCTTTATTAATCAAACAGGAGATTACAGACTCTCACACCCTCTCCAAAACAAACGTATGGATACCTGTTTTATAGCAAGGAGAATCTAACAACCTCATAAATCCTCTCAACTCAAATTTAGGATGCATTAACTCCCTCCCAACAAATTGGAGCTAATCTAGGAACTAATTCCTAATTTTTGTCACCTAATGAGATTTTTGCCAATTTTACTAAAACTAAAAAATCTCAACATTACATCCCTTAATAAAGAGGGCCAACAGAGTGTCATCTTCAATTTCCACAGATTATGCTGCGTCCGCAAGGACTGACAGCAAATCGTCTTCTTCAAGGGTCTATTCATGCACTGGGGGCATCGGAGGAGTTTCCTCAACAGGTGCACCCGTTGTCTTCTGTTTCTTTGGAGATGGGCCCTTTTCTTCAGTTGATTTCCTAGTTTGTTTCCTTCTTGCACTGGTGCAAGAAGGACTTCTCTTTACACTTGGACCCCTGCTCGTGCTGGCGGGGGTCTCTGTTTTCTTCTCAACGGCTATCTTCTATACTACAAAGGGATTTTTGTCTAGCTGCTTCAGCAACTCCTTCCATGTCATACCCTTAATTTCCAATTATTTCTAGACCAGCATTTTGATGAGGTCGTGATGATACAATTTCTTATCGCCCTGGTGCACCCGTGCTCCTTGCACGCCCTTGGCCATCTTTTCTAAAATTTTAAGCAAAAAGTAATTGAAATCCATCCTCCATCGGACGTGCTGGCCAGGTTCGAAGTGTTGTAGCATCCTGAAATGATATACAAAGGTGAGGGAGTACCTCCCTTCACAAGTCACGAATTTCTGGAGAATGAAAAAGAGGTCCCGCCACTGTCCCAACAGGGTGCTGCGTGGAACTCCTTTCTTCCAGTTTACGTTCATGTCCTTATCAACAACGAAACGTTGCCAGTGCTTCCTCTCGAGCTTCTAATTTTTAAAGTACTGCACACCAATGTTCTATAAGCCCGTCACTGCTACTATCAATTTTTCCGTGAATTTAAATCTCAGGGGCCCAATCTTTGCACGGCCATTTTTAAAACTCTGCGCGAAATGTAGGGCCACTTCACTATTGTGCCCATCAAATTTCTACAAAAACGGAAGAAAGCCTGAGTCTCGCAATAGTGCAAGACTATGGCGAAACTCGACGGTCTGATCTACCTCAGTGAGGGACGACGGTTCACATCTAATAGGCGGCATATTTGCTTTATAGTTATGAACAGTCAAAAAAAATTGCATGCAATACTGGAAAACTTAACTCTTTATAGATAGGGATCAGCCATCCACCATCCCTTCTGTCTTATCACTGATCCATCCCACCAAAATTGCCGTAGACGCACGGCATGTTTAGAATCATGCGGGATTGGTATTTGCGGTGGCATGTTTAACGACTAAGTGAGGTAATCACCATAAGTGAAGGATGTTTAGGATCATGGCAAAAAGAGTAATCATATCCAAGCAACAGTTTAACATTTCTGCATTCCTTTATAATTCAAAAAAACTTTAGCATTTATTAAAAATGATCATGATTCTTAACTAAAAACACTTTGTACTTTAAATCATTTTCTCCTAGTTAGTATGATAGCATAAGTACTTTATCAAATAAGTGAAAAAGGCTGCTTGTAAACCTCTATGATGACCCCTTCTTATGACATATGCTCAAAAAACAAATTGTACGCTGCTTCTGTCAAGGTGCATGCTTGCACCAATCTGTTTACACCGCTTATTGTACTACTCTGCTGGTACCATTCTGCTTATACTGTTAATTTAAGTAGAAAATAAGCAGAATGGTACTGCTTGCAAGCATATTGTCTAAAAAAGAATAGATAATTTAAGTATAAAATAGGCTAGACTTCTAACATAGCTTCCCTCAACTAATATTGAAAATTTGCTTCGCCCTTCCTTGATGCTTCAAGGCATCTTTTTGCTCTTTATGTCTGAGATCCTGCAATGAATTCATGGGGGAAAAAAGAAGTGGGAAAGGGGAAAATTTCAGAATGGGAAGGAATTTTGTTACAGGGACTCTAGGAATAGTACCAAAGAGGGGATAAACAGAAGTGGGATAGGAAAAAATTCAAGGGTAAAGTGGGATTTTTATGAAGCGGGTAGGGTAAATTAAGAAGAATGCGGGAAGGTTAATCATTCTAGGATTTAAAGAAGAAAATTGAGGGAATATTACGAAATGGGATATGAAGAAAGGCAGAAAAATTTCTGGAAGGTCTGCCTACATTGGTGCAAGAAAAAAATAACTGCAGTGAGAATTAAGTGTTACTTGAATAAAAATATCCATGCTAATTACCCCAATGTATGAAGGTCTGTTGAACCTGTTTTTACTCGGTGGTTACTAGCATATCTAATGATCAAGCAACATTCTCTTTTTATTAGAAATTTTTGATCTCCCTTCCAGCAAGCTGGTTTTCAGGTTGACCCTTCTGCAATCATGTCAGTGAACTGATTTTCACAATTACAAGAAAATATTTTTTCTTTACTTTTTTTATTTTTTATTAAATTTGTTTGTTTTTTCTTTGAGAAGAAGAAGAGTTCATGTTTTCAAAAGGTTGGTTTTACTGTTTACCACTGCCATCCAAAATTGCTGTTGGATTTGTTGTGTAAAATATTTCTTGGCAAGCGGCTGAAAATACTTCTTTAATCTATGCACATTTACCAAGAATATTTAATCTTGTCCATAAATAGTTTTGACTTCTACTGCTCCATTCTCGAATACTTGGATCACTTCATAAGGTCCCATCCAACATGTATGGAACTTCCCTTTAAAAATTTTAAATCTAGAATCATAGAGGAGTACCCAATCACCTGGTTGGAGCTGCTTGTTCTAAATAGTCTTGTCATGCCACCTTTTCCATTGTTGTTGAATTAGGATGTTCTGCTGAACAACATCTCTGCAAAATTCATCTAACTCATTTAATTGGAGAAGACACTATTATTGTGCCTTGGAGATATCTAGTCCTAACTGAAATGTCGTTCTAAAGGTTTTGATCTGGAACTCAATCGGTAATAGAACCTGTTTTCCATAGACCAGCTCATATGGTGTATGCCCTGTGCTATTTCTCCAAGTGGTTATGTATGCCCATGTTAGGGTCCCGTGATTTGGCCGATTGGCTAGCCAAATGACGATGTAACATCAAACCAAGCTTTGGAGCCCAAGGACCTAGCCTTCCTGGACTCAGAGAGGGCTCTCTCTATAAGTGTAAAAGATGTCGGTGTGTTTACTTGCGATGTTCTGATATTAGGCTAGTTATGAAGTATGTTTTTGTTTTTTTGGTTTTTTAAGTTTGTGAGGGATGAAACTGATCAAATACATAAACTGGATAACAAGATGTAGATAAATTGGGCTATGGGGTCAATCAAGTCAAGGAAGCTAATGAGGCGATGATGTAAAGCTGCTGTAGGGCCGATTTGATTCACAATAGAAGGGATCTCTGGGCAAAATGGATTAAATGAACAATAAGTTGGTGAAAAACAAGGGATTTCAAGTGCAAACTAGTTAATAGCAGACATAAACATGTAATAGCAAGCCATTTATCATGCTAGGAATAACTATAAGCTAATCAATACATAGAAATCGAACATTCCAGCCATACATAGAGGTATAAGACCCTCTAACTTCGGGGAAAGGCTATCAGACTTTGGGGAAAACACATGAGACAAACTAACAACTCATAAACTATGCCGGAACGCCTAAACATAGTCTCTAAGTCATTGGGCACTTGGACAGATAAGTTTTCATAGTTTTAGGCAAAGGGCTAGATCGGGACTAGGCCTCCTTGGTTCAACAAAATGATCAACAAATCAGTCAAAGAGAAAGTTTTATGGACAGAACTATGGGCAGCTGATAGGTAGATAGGGCAAACCATACATCCTACTCAACATACATGGAGCTGATGAATAAAACTTAGCAACAACACCTTAGGTTACTAAAGAGCAGCTAAGAATTCTTTAGCATAACTAAGGGAGAAGAAAACATCAAGCTATGAAGATTCGGGGATTTTGAGGTGCCTCCATGGGCATGTCTCAAAATCAATCTTTACTGATCTATAGCAGCAAGAAAAATGAAATATGAGTGAAAACTAGAAGACAAAACAACATTAAGAAGCACTATACCATTCTACCATGTCAAGGAATCCATCGACAAGCCTTCAACATTCCTCAAAAGCATCCAAGAGGCAATCCAAACATCATAACTCAAGTGTATTCTTCAAAGCTCATATGACCAATGCATTAATTCTTCTCTCAAGTTCAGCCTCTTGATTTACAATGAGAATCATAGGATAAATAGGCTAGAAGGAGGAAAACCTCATGGAGCAACTAGCTATCCCATTGGCCAAGTCAAAATATCTAAACTTGTCCTTGAGGCTTTGCAAAGCCCAAGGCACAAAATATCTAATAAAATATCTAAAAACTGCTAAAAACGGAAATTATATTGACTTTACATGATTTTCCCATGATAAAAATAGCCTAACGCACATTTGGGAAAAGCAGATTTTTGGAGTTCAAAAATTACAAAAATACTTCATATTTATGCCTGAAAAAGGTCCCCTGACTTGCGGGATGCAAATGGAAGCCTTCCCGATGTCGAAATGAGGCTCATAATGGCTCGTTGGAAAGCTCCCTGTGTCTACTTTCCAACGCAAGTGGAATCATCTCAATCTGATCTATGAAAGTCCCTCAAAACTGTACCTGTGTGCAAAAACCCAGAAAATAGCAGGCTGCTGATAGGGCGGGCAGAATGTGCAAAATGAGGCTGTTTTTCGCCAATTTGAGGGGGCGAATGATCTTCAAATGCCCTGAAAATCGCTGGAGAGTGGCTCATGAAATTATGGAATCCATTGGTATCACCCTCCTCCCTTGACGACTCTTCAAACTGAAATGGCGCATTTATGAGTTTTTGGCGAAAACCCAAAAAATGCCAAAAAACAAAAAGTTTTCGAAACAGGGCCAAAATTGGCATGTATGACCTTCAAGGGTCCATAGAGACATGCTCTGAAGCTGAAGCTAAAATATCGAGGGCTGATGTGCGTTTTGTTTCTTTTCGTGCTAGGCGCCTTTCCTTCAATTTCTTCAATTTTTCTTGTGCCACCTTCAATTTGCGCCTGGCGAATTGGTTTAGCTTCTGAAAGTGAAGTGTTCTTTTTCTCTGTAGCTCGAGATCCCTGTTTGCCTTCTCAAGCTTGGTCTCCAAATGCTGGTTAGCCCTCTCAAGCCAAGCTTCCTTGTTTTCCTCAATTTCCCGCTCAAAGAGGGTAGTGAGAGGAAAAGCTTCGAATTGAGCTTGTTCTTCAGCCTTCTGTTTCTCCAAGGCTCTCCTAAGCCCGATGGTTCTAGGCCTCTTTCGCCTAGGCTGGTCCTCCTCTTCCTCATCATCAAATTCGCCAATAAGCTCTTCAATTCTTACTTGCGCCTTTTCTGCCTCCTTTTTGTACTTGATGGCCCTTGCCTCATGAATGGCTGCATGAAATTTCATTTGCTTGTTCTCAACCTCCAAGAATTGATTGAAATTCCTTGCCCTTTGGAGATCTTCTTGTAAAACCTCAATTTGCCCTTCTTTGTGAATGAGGAGGTTTTCAAGGATGCGTGCCTCATTGTCGCTGTCATCGCTTGGGATAGGGATGACAGCTGATTTACCTCTATGCTTGGCGCTTTCTCTAACTGTACTTTTGCCTTTGAAGGCCAATCTAGCGCTCTTTCTCCTTGGTAAGCTAGGAGTTGTCTTTTTGGGCAATTTCCCCTTCTTAGGGACAGTTTTGGTCACCATTGAGGCGGCAGCTTCAGCTTGCTGTCCTTCCCCAACATCCTGTCCAGCTTGTGGCTCAAAAGATGTTTCAATTGCTTGCTCAACCTGCTGCTCTTCAAACTCTGTCCACTGCTGTTCCTTTTCCTGTACTTGCTGTTGTACCCCAACCTCTGTCTGCTGCCCTTCTTCCTGAAATTGATGCTATTCATCAACCTCTAGCTGCTGCCCTTTGATATCCAACTGCTGCTGTCCTTCTAAATCTGGTTGCTGCTGCTCATCATCCTCCTTTTCTCCATGTGGCTCACTGCCCTCTCCTTCTCCTTGTGTACTTGGCTGCCCAGTGATCATCTTGAGTTTTTTAGGGGTAGGCCTACTAGATAAAGGCACTGGGCGATGGACAGGCTGAGTCGGAGACACATGAGCAGGAGGAACAGTGGCGAAATCGGCATGGCTAATGAATAACTCCCATGAAACCCCTTTCTTCTCCAGCTGGTGCAAGAAGATGATTTTGATCAAGGAATGGTGAAAGAGAGAAGGGATTTGCTGAAGTGGAGCTTTCTTTTGGACAGTTGCTGCCATTTTCTCTATGCTCTTGGACAAAAAGTATGGAAGGTTTAATTGTCTGCTCCTGGTAAAATGCATCAACAAGCGAACATGATAGGCAAAGATTTGGCTAAACCTCCCTTCACAAGTGAAGTATCTCATTATGGCCTTCATCAGTGGAGCATAGCTGTCAAGAAGATAGGAGAAAGGAAAAATAGCAGTGATGGTCTCCCTATGTTCCGGCTTGATGAAAGGTTTATAGTCCTCCAAATCAAGATGCGCTTGTTTAAACCATTTTTCACCATGATACGGGATCTTGGTAGCTTTGGATACATATCTTGGAGAGATTTTGAAGTCAAGATATGCAAGCTGGAAGTGTTTGTCTTTGAACTTCAAAGCGCACAAATGTGTAAGTGGCGAAAAACTCTTGACTTCCTCTATCCTCCGACAGAAATCAAGACAGCCTACCTCATGGAAATTGAAAAGTACTGAGGGATGAGCATTGATTTCTTCTATGGAGATGGGCTCATATCTCTTATGTTGTCCGCCTTTGTGATCTCGCTTTGGAGGCATTCTGACTTGAAACAGGTTTGGAAGAGGTACACTGCCTCCAATGTATGAAGAATGCCTTCCTGGATTGAAACTGGCTACCAAACTGCTTGGACAGATAGGGACACTGTGGTTTGGATGAAATGTAACAATGCTTCCTTGAATAAGCCCCCTTCAACACTTATTAACAACAGTTTTTCAAATTTGGATGCACTTCAGCTATGTATCCTTCTCAACAATGGCGCTATGTGTAAGAACTGCTTTGTAGATTCTTTGTGAACAATCTTGAACAAATCCCCTCTTGTGATTTTGCTTAGAGGCTTGTTTGCATTTGTATTTTTGTTTTTGAAACCAACCTTCAAAAATTATAACCCTGCTTTTTTAGGCCATTTACCTTGAAACATGCCCCTGTCAGCAGACTTCTGTGGAGACCACACAGTGGGAAAAGAAAGAGACCCTGTGGTTAGGTGAAAAATAGCCCACTGTGTTAAGAGAAGAACCTTTCACTTGTGACTTTTTGAGAAGTCAATCACTGCCTTTATAACTCTGCCCTTGCTGTTTACTTGATTATCAATAAATGCCTAATCATCTACAAATGCCCAATCATCAACAAAATACCCTGTTTCACCTTCATAAAACTCTGTCCCACAATCTTCAGAATGACAAAATAGTGTAATAAACAAGCAGACTGATTTTGGGTGAGAAAGTAAGTGGAACAGTGGTTTTTAGGAAACAAACTCTCTGCTCTGTGAGTTTAAAGTCCACCAACACATCTATATTCCTGGCTTTGATGTTTACTTGATCATCAGTAAATGCCCAATCATCAACAAAAACCCTGTTTCACCTTCAGAAAACTCTGTCCGAAGCTTCAGAGTGACATAATGTAGTGCAATGAAAAGGCAGGCTTAGTTAGACAAAAACAGTGCAACAGTGGTTTTTAGGAAATAAACTCTCTGCTTTGTGAGTTTAAAAGGTTCACCATAATATCTACACCTCTTTTTTGACATCAAACGCAAACACCAAGCATTCTGCCCTTTAGACAGTGGCCATTTTCACTTGTGAAGTTTTGAAAAATTCAACATCACTTTGGTGCTTCTGCCCTAAATGTCAAAATCTAACCATCAATAATCTTTGCTCCTCAGTGTACTGTGTATTTCGGGCTTCAAATGTTAAACTTGATCATCAACAACCGTGCCTAATCACCAACAACCCTGCCTCCCGCTTCTCATCAACAAACTTTGCCCTTTTAACTATGTATAGCTTCAAACCGAGGTCTACAGGCTTTAAACTTGATTTTTCGAGTTTTTTAAGGTAGGAGATAGAGTACCTTGTGAGTTTTTTGAGAAGAAATCCCTTGGAGGGAGCTAAAAATGTAACGGAACCCTTCAAAACAGGCGCGGCAACCTTTGGAGCAAAACCCGTCGCGCCGGAGAGAAGTGTCGGGTGGAGTTGTCGTGCGGTCGGGCGGCCACCTACAGGCACGTCGCGCCGACGTTGAAGCCCTGTGTATTTTGCTGCCCAGGCACGTCGCGCCACTTGCCAGGCCCGTCGCGCCGCCCTAAAACAGTGCAGAAAACTTCAATTTGTTTGAAAAGCTCGCTGTGATGCTTGGGAGCTGTGGCAATTTGTTTTTTTTTTATTTCACAAGTGACTTACTATTGCTTTATCTCATTTCTTCGACACTCCTTCAACGGCTATATTCAAAAGATGAAGACCTTATGGCTATTTCGAACATAATGAAGCTTTTCGTTTCAAACAGTGGCAATTCACTCCATGATACAAAAAGTGTTTGCATCAAGTTATTTTTTAAACAGTGATGTTTCATCACATTTGCCTTGCCTATTCGTGGAGTCACATACCTGTTCTCACAAGAGAGATATTTCAAAAATTTCGACTTTTTCCCTCTTTTGGCACTTTTAGGTGACAATGTAAACAAAAGAAAGGTCATTCAAAAACTGTCAAAGGCATTTGAAAGCTGTTTTACCACTTACAGGAGACCATTGGTGCCTTTGCAATCAGTTTAACAATCTTGGTCCTTAGGTGATTTACAGGTTTCCTTCTGGTCTGTAAGTGTCTTCTACTAGCTGTCTCTTTTTATAACATGATTCTCTGCTTCAAAACTCACGGTGCCACATCCCTGTCACTGCTTTTGCTGTACTGTATATTTGTGCTGAAACTGTCCTTTAGGATGATGACCATTGTGTCTGTTTTAGGGAATATAAACAATGATAGTTCATCAAAAACAAATTCCTTTCTGCCTAATCATAGGATCATATACCCATTCGCCTCCTCATTTGAAAAGACAACTTGTAAAATATGAAAACAGGGTTTCTGGGCACATAGTCTTTATTCTGTTCTGATCAATATATTAGACCCCTTTTTGTTAATGGCACTATTTCATGACTGGACTATGTTCACTGCCTCCCTCTCTTGGTGATTGCTAGCAAAGAAGGACTATTTCATAATGCACCAAAAATAATTGAGAAGTAGAAAACACCCCTTCTTAAAAGGTGCCTCTTTTGGACTTTTGACATATGGTATTGTTTTGCTGCTTGACTCTTTCCTCAAGGAGAAAATCTTCTTTTTGATATCAGTGGCACACATATGCTCAAAATTGTCTCTTTTCTATTGCATACCTGTCCTTATGCATTTTATGACTCAACCTTGGTCACTGTTTCACTTTTCCAGTGACAAATTGCTACTTCTGAGTGTTTCACAAGTTTTTCTCTGGACTGTAAATACACTTTTAGGTTGCATCCTTTCGCTCTAGACTTCTTTGTTTGCTCAGAAGGATTTCCTTTGATTTCTGGATAAGTGGTCATGGAATGTCTTTAACCCTTTTTAAGTTAACTGCTCCTTTGGCATTCAAAGCATACAGTATGTTCAACATTTTCTCTTTTCTACTGGATGGACTGTTGACAGGTAGCTTTTTTGAAGAGGGAGATCAATACATTAATATCATAGACAGTAACACTTTCCTTCATTCAATTTCTTTGAGTCTTTTCCCTGCACTTTTGGACTTACTAGTTTTCAACAGCCTGCAATGATTTTGGCCCTCTGCTCATATATGGAGGAGGCTCTTCATCAGGCGAAAGTGGTGGAAAGTAAACCATTTGAACAACACCAATCTTAGCATCTTCACATGCAAGCTTCACTGTGTTTTTGAAGGAAACCTAGCCACAGTGACACTGTTCTAAGGTTACTGAGATATTTGTCACTTGGCTTGTTCATCTCCTGACCTGTTATATTGACAAAACTCTTTGTGACTATGAAGGTCAGTGCTTTCTTGAAAAACCAAGAACTTTCTCCTGCCTGTGTAATGGCATTGTTTATCACCTGTTCTGTTTGATCTTGTGGATAGACAGGGTCCTTATGCTTTGGAAAGTTCACTGATGACAGGCCTTCTAGAGTTTCAACCATTTTACCTGACATGAAAGTTTCAGATGATTTCTTTTATCAGGCCAAAATCCCCTTTCCTTTGAGCTTATCATATTTCCACCATAATCCTGTTATGGTCAGCAATTATATGCATGAAACCTGAAGATATTGTTTCATTGTTTCAGTAAGGGCAAACATGGACTTTTGCAGCCTTCTGAGTCAACTCTGGCCTGCGCCCTCTGCTTATGTATGAAGGAGGCGCCCTAACCCTCTGCTTGTAAATGAAGGAGGTTCTGGGCCTTGACAATTTACCATTTAGTTGAGACAGTGGCGACCCTTTCTTACTGTGATTTTCATGCTGGAAAGAGCTGTAAGGTCCTGAAGAGTGACCTTTGTTTTGCAGCTTCATCTCAGGCTCATAATACACTTAGAAGCAGCTGTTCTTCTAACTGTAAACTCAAACTTTTACTCCATGAGATGAAATATATTTCCTGTCTTTGTAGAACCATAGAACACAGTGAAAGACCTACTAGTCAGCTTGAGAATGGGCTTCATGCAGTGCTGAGACCTAGGGAATATGAGTGGCGCGACTTAAGGCTGTTTGTCAGCTTCATTTGCAAATTAAGGGATTAGTCATGGTAAGTCTGCTGCAGATGAGGGCTTTTTGGCTTTTCGATGATTGCCAAAGGTGAAATGTCCTAAACGCCACTTCCTAACATAGGGGAGACCTTTGAAACAGATGTGGATTTTCCTTTTAAAGCTGATGGGCAGACTAATAAGGCTGAGGTTAGATATGATTGTTGACAAGGAGGTTGTGGTTTTGCCAGGGGTGGACTGAATAGGTAGAAAGGCGAAAAAGTTTTGGGAGGGTTTTCTGGATGACATATTGACATAAGGAAATCAGTTTCTAGAAAACTCAGCTGAAGATATAGTCATCACTAACATGCAAAAAATACTGATGGCTAACAGCCCACAAAGCTTCTGGTAATCTTTCAGCCCAGTCTTTCCAATGCAAATTGACTGTCTTCGTAAGAATGGACTTGATCACTTTGTTTGTAGATTCCACCTGGCCATGTGCTTGCGGGTGATACGGCGTAGATTTCCTGTGTCAGATCTTATGTTGCTCCATCATACCCTGTACCAGATTAGAAATAAACTACAGACCATTGTCAGAAATAATTTCTCTAGGCACACCAAATCTAGTAAAGATTTCAAAAAAAATAAAATCAACAACTTTTTCTGTAGCAAAAGAAACAACTTTAGCTTCTACCCATTTTGTAACAAAATCTGTACAAACCAAAATATGCTTTTTCCTTAAAGATGTTGGATTTGTTGGCCCTATAAAATCAATAGCCTATTTTTCAAAAGGCTCAATCATAACTTGGGGGCATAAAGGTATTTCATTGGTTTGATTAGGTTGGCCCATTCATTGACAGATATCACATCGCCTTACATATTGTTTGGCATCCTTAAACAAGGAAGGCCAAAAGTAACCAGCACATAATACTTTATATGCAGTCCACTTATCAACGAAGTGGCCTCCACATGGTTCATCATGAGCAGATTTCAATATGTCAAACACTTCCTCCTCTCTTACACATCTACGGATAATCAGATCTGGAATATGCAGCACTTTTCTGAATAATATTCCGCTTTTCACGAGCGGACAAGTGGGGTGGTTTCTTCCCAGTAAGTAATTAGCTATGTCAGAAAACCACGGAGAATCTGTAGACATAGCAAAAAGATGTTCATCTGGAAAAGCATCATTAACAGGAGTTACTTCACCAGGATTATCTAATCTAGAAAGAAAATCTGCTACAACATTATATTTCCCTAGTCTATCAAAAATAGTAACATTAAACTCCTGTAACAATAGTAACCACCTAGTCACTCTACCGCTTGTCAATGGTTTGTTCATCAAATATTTAATCGTGGAATGATCAGTATGTACAAATACTTCATATCCTGTAATATAGTGTCTGAACTTATTAATTGCAAAAATCACAACTAAAAACTCCTTATTTGTAACTGTATAATTCAATTCAGCGAAAGAAATTTTTTTACTAATATAATAAATAGCATAGGATTGCTTATTTTCCTCTTGTCTTAAAGCTGTGCCAATAGCCAAATCTGAAGCATCATAGGAAATGTGAAAAGGCAGGGACCAGTTTGGACCTCGCAAAACTGGTGCCTGTACCAACTTTTCCTTCAATGTTTCAAAAGACTATTGGCAAGTCATGCACCAAGAAAATTCACTATCCTTAGCTAGAAGTCAGAGAAGAGGAGTAGCTATCTTTGAAAAAAATTCAATGAATCTTCTATAGTAACCAGCATGTCCTAGAAAACCTCTTACTTCCCTTTGAGTTTTGGGTGCAGGAAGATTCAGAATGATTTCAATCTTTGTCAGATCAACCTGGATACCTTTGTCAGAAATCAAATGGCCAAGCACCACTCCCACTTTGCATATTAATCTAAATTTCTTATCACTCAAAGTGAGATGGGCTTCCTGACAACGAAGAAGTACTTTCTCCAGATTTTTGAGAGCTTCCTGAAAAGAATCACCAAACACAGAAAAGTCATCCATATAAATTTCTACAAATTCTAGATCAAAAAAAATAGCCAGGACTGCCCTTTGAAAGGTAGTCGGGGTATTACATAAACCAAAGGGAAGCACTTTGTAAGAAAATGTCCCCCATGGACATGTAAAAGTAGTTTTATCCTGATCTTCGGGTGCAATCTGTATCTGGTTATAACCAATGAAGCCATCCAAAAAGGAGAAATATTTCTTTCCTGCAAGGGTATCAAGCACCTGATCAATGAAAGGGAGAGGTAAGTAATCTTTAAGAGAGGCTATATTCAATTCTCGATAATCAATACAAATACACCATCTTCCATATTTCTTAGGTACTAGTACTAATGGAGAGACCCACTAACTGTCGGAAATAGGATAAATAAAACCAACATCTAAGAGTTTCGGTACTTCTTCCTTCACAATGTCTCTTAGAGTTGGATTCATTCGCCTTTGGGGTTGTCGGACAGGTCAGGTTCCTTCCTGAATATAGATGTGATGTGTACAAGTTTCAGGAGGGATACCCTTCATATCTTCATAGCCCCAAGCAAAGGAACTAAGATGGTTTTGCAACAAATTCACAAGCTGCTCTTGTTGAGATGAGTCCAAATCTGAACTAATATGCAAGGATTTACAAGGGCTAATCTCAACAAGAGTGGTATCAGGCTCAGGAGTACTTAAGGGAGTGCTCAACTGCAGTGGTACAGAAGAATGAGAATCATGATTTTCTTGAAAATCTAAGCTGAAAATTTGGCTCAAAGGCTCATAATTAGGCATAATGTCTAGATTATTCAAGAAATCTTGAATCTCATATTCTTGTGAAGACCCAGTATAAGGATGGATAAGGGAAATAGACTGAGTCTCCTCATCACTGCTTTGATCCAACCATAAAGTATCTCAAAGGTCCTGAATGGATCTGGCAGTGGGGTATAAGGTAACTTTCTTCCTAGAATCTCCATGTGAGATATACATATCATCGAAACGACATCCAATATATGCATCAGCCGTAGCAAGCCATGGTCGACCTAAGATCAAGGGATGTCCTCCTACTGGATTCTTTGGCTCAAGCATAATGAAATCAACAGGATATTCCCAAGAATCTAATGAGATGATCACATCGTCCAATACTCCTTCTGGCTTAATTTTAGATCTATCTACTAATTCAAGCACAGTGGGAGTTGGGCGAAGATGAGATAAACGAAGTTGATCCATGATTTTCTTAGTCGTGACATTAATGGTTGCCCCTAGGTCTATAAGAACATTAGAGACAGGGACATTACCAATTTGAACTGAAACACCAGGGTTTCCGAGATCAGTATATTTTTCCACAGACACACATCCCGTCATCAACTCTGCTACCCTACCAACAAATTGAATGGTTTGGGGTTCCAATCTCTTCCTCCCGGGTTTCTTGAGACAGAGTTCCTTAATAATCTTGGTACAAATGGGGATCTCTTTAATGGCTTGAAGCAAAGGTATCTTAATGAAAATATTCCTAAGCTCAGATACCAAACTAGTCTCAAAAATAAGCTCACTCCTTTCCATTACTAGCCTCTCTAGGAAGGGAGGATGGTTGGAAGAAGATGGCAAGGATTCAGAGGGTAAGGGCTGCTTACTGAAAA
The DNA here is from genome assembly GCA_034641835.2 of Pinus albicaulis. Lineage (NCBI taxonomy): Eukaryota > Viridiplantae > Streptophyta > Pinopsida > Pinales > Pinaceae > Pinus > Pinus albicaulis. Next base: position 1,678,772,697 of record CM076579.1, on the reverse strand, counting down.
CTTTCAGAGAATGGTTGAGAGTTTCCTCTTCTCCTTTCTCTTCAACGATCACCATAGGTTGCTTCTAATTTTCTGATGTTACAGTCCTTCCCGATCTTAATTGAATATCATGAACCCCAACTGGAATAGACTGGTATTCAAATGGTAAAGGTGGGTTTGTTAAATATATCATTTGCACTGCTTTATTATTATTAGGATTGGGCATAGGTTGAGCAGGAAACTGAGGAGATCGAAAGGGTGGAGGTAAAGGCAATGGTGGATTGGACTGACTCGGAAGTTGAGGCATTGAATAAGGTGCATGTGTAGATGGGTATGACTGCATAGGTGGCTGGTAGGAATATGGAGAATGAGTTGGCCCTCTCCAACCTTGTTGACATGGTTGAGAAGGTTTCCCATGCTGATATTGATTCCCATACTGCCACTGTTGATGAGAGTTAGGATAATAATATGCATGTGAATTATAACCAAAATAGTGTGGAGAAAATTCAAAATCCATACCTGTACCTACCTGAGGCCAATTCCTTCTTCCTCCCATAGCATTCAAGTATTCTGCTTCAGGCTATCCCCCCTGTAAATACAGCTTTAAGTCCTAGTATAGAGGGACATTTTTCTGTGATATGGTCTTTTGCACAACTAGCACACTTATTAGTTTCTTTCAAATTAAGAGGACACTCTTTAGGGGGATGCTCGTCTCTACATTTAGGACAGAAAATACATAATGAATCTTGTTCCTTCATGAGTTTCTGCTGAAATTTTAAGGAGTCTAAGTGTTTGGTAACAGTGTTCATTATATCAATTTTCATGTTTTCCATTTTGTTTTCTAGTCCAATAATCATAGCATTAGTAGATTCAGTTTTTCTATTTCTATTTCGAGTTCCTCTACCGGATCTGTACTAGTTTCTTGAAAATTTCCTGCATAATTCACAAATTTGATCAAAAGTTTGCTGAGAAATATCACCTTGTCCTAACAGATTCAAATTATTTCTAGCATTATCAGTAAGTCCTCTTAAGAACAAGGTTCTAATAGTGTTAAGATCAAGCTTAAGTTTTGACCTTTGTAAAATATACAAAAATATTTCTAAACAATCTTCAAGAATTTCATCATCATCTTGTATGATTGTAAAATTTCATCCTGCATGTCCCAAGTTTTGCAATATTCTTGATATTTAGACAAAAACACTCTCTTCATCTGATCCCAAGAGCTTATGGTGTTTCCTTCTAACCCCATAAACCAGCGAAGAGTTGAGTCCTTGAGGGTAACATGAAATAATCTTAACTTCTGAGCCTCAGTTGCATAATCATAACTTCTACACACAATATCAACCTCAAATAGAAAAGAGTCAGGATCTTCATGAACTTTACCATGGAAATGAGGGAGAGCTAATGGTGGAATATTCTTCATCTGTGACATAGTATCAGGATCCACAATTGGAAACACAAAAGTGGATTGTCCTTCACTTACCTGGTTGTCACCAGTCCCTTCCAAATGATCTTCCTGGTCCATCATTGTTCCCTTCTTACTTGTACTACTCTCCACAAGTTGATCCACACCTGAGCTGTTATTACCAAAATCCAGGTGGATTTTTCCTACGTGATGGGTTTGAATTGGATTGGGCTTCCTGCTGACAGAAGGAGACCCAATATGAAAATTATTTTTAGAATTATTTCGGCTCTTAGTGGGCTTCGAACCCTTACCTTTCCTAGGCATTCATTTCAAAAGAAAAGAAAAAAAGAAAAAAAAAACAATTTCTAAAAAATGTTGTCAGAAATCAATTGACACCAGTAAAATTCCTTCAAAGAAACAACACTGCAAAAATAAAAAAAAATTACCTCTATTGCATAATTAGAAAATTCTTACCAAATCAAATCACCTCCCCGGCAATGGCGCCAAAATGTTGGGTGCAGGAATTACACTTAAGCAAACTCCTCAACACTTAATTTGTCAACCCGGGGGATTCATAAACTTAGAGACGAAGCACAGGCAATGCCAGAGATGGTATGAATATTTCTAATGTAAATCTCTACTTTATTAAAGGAAAGATTGCATAATCAAATCAAAAGGGAAAAAGGCAACTTGAACCATAAAAAATAATCTAAGACTGGAACGAGAAAATATGCATTTGCAAGAAAGAATTAAAGATAAAAGGCAATCACTTCAGCTAATGGTTGTTTAATCTACTGAGTGTGTATTTTCCCTTAGCAGAGACACTTTAGCAGTCTCATTAGATAGGCACTTAAACCTTCTTCCTTAAATATTTCCTTCTTACATTAATCTTTCCTACACTAGTGCAGGATCAGAGAGTTATGTAGAAGGTATAAATTGTGTCTTTACTGAAGGCTTTTCTACTTCATGCAAGGGCTCGAAATTTTCAAGGTTTAGAGCACTCAGATCTTGTGGCAAGAAACTAGTTCCTGCACCTGATCAGAGCTTCTTACACTTAGCTTTTAATCCTTAAAACAAGTGTTCAATTATTGCAAGTGCTATTTTACTATCAAATCAAATTGCGCACATGAAAGTGAATGTTTCTGATTTTAAGAAAATGCAGAAGTAAAGAAACAATCATTTATCCTATCGTAAGTATTTAAAGAAAGAAAGAAAATCGTGGAAAGTAGATTAAGAAAACTTGCTGCATCACACCAACGTGCACTGGTGCAGGTTTGCTTCTCCTGCTTGTACCAAGCGGTGGAAAACCAAATAAACAGAACTGCAGGAAAACGAAATGTCACACCAACATACACTAGTGAAATTTTGCTTCCCCTGCTTGTACTAAGGGGTAGAAAACCAAATAACAGAACTGCAGGAAAAAGGAAATGTCACACCAACGTGCCTGGTGCAGGTTTTCTTCTCCTGCTTATACCAGATGGGAAAATCCAATCTAAAATTAAATGCAGGAAAGTAATTTGCAAGGAAAGAAAATGTAACTACTTCACATGATGGATCCGTTTTCAATAAGACAGGAATGCATGTGCTGAAAATTGAATCACACTTTAATAATTTAAACACACATTACAGGAAACAGAAAATAGGGTAAACATGCTTGGTTGGCTGGGCCCTAGCCAACCAGCGCGTTTCCCTTTTTAAATTAAACGCTGCTCAGTAAACCAGTTAATTCATCAGCTTAAAAGAACAGAAACATAATTTTTGAAACATGAGGCAAAAAAACCTTTTATTAATTTATTGAGGTGAATATCATACGTCGATATAATGTCCAACCCAGATTCGGCTATAACAAAAGACTGGTTACTGCCTATCGACTTCAATCTAAAATTTTCTCCCAAAATTCTCCTCTTTGGTCCTATTTACACTTTACATTATATAGATCTGTTGGCCGAAGGCCAAAACAGATCGTTCAACTAATTCATAACAAAATGTAGAATTTAGTCTCAGCCTTCAAGATAAGACGATTTTGCAAAACTAGCCGTAGCTAACCATCTTTCTCCCTTCACGGATTAGCCTCGGCTACCCTTGAATCATTCGTTGTCATGGCTGAAATGGCTTAAGATGGGGCGGTTATTGAGGAGGTTCGGATCTTCCGTGAAGATCTGTTGTGCTAGCAATAGTGCAGATCCGATCCTGCACTAAGATTAGCGGTCACGATAAGCACTTTGACCATCAAATAACCTTTGGAGATATCGATAGTTACAAAAGTGATTTAGAAATAAGAAATCATGTGATAAATATTTAATTAATACTAAATTGAATTAAAACATGAAAAATAAAGGTTTATACTAAATGTGTCACCATGCTTGGACTGGTGCAGGATGAGGGTGCATAAAGGAGGTGAAACAGGGGTAAATGGTTATAATTTAGGAAGGGAAAAGTAGTAAAAAGAGAACAAATTAGGGGGCTAACAACAGCTCAAAATAAACAAAACCAGGGCTCCTAAAAAGTAGGAAGCACTCTACATGACTCAAGTTAGACCCTCAACTCGAATAGGTTGAACCAACGAAATCAAACTAACTTAGTTAACTCATACAAGCTGTCATGAGATGTGGAATTACAATTATCTTCTAATCAATTTCAAGGGAAAATTAAATTAGAAATTTTTTTGGTTCCATTTTCAACATTTCTTCTTGTCATTTTCAACAATTTCAGAGACTACAGCAAGGGGATCATAATTTTTCACTTCAAGGTTGAACTATTTGATCATTAATTGGACTACCTCAAGCTCATAGTGTGAGTCATATAAGTCTTTAAGCCTCTTTAAGGCTTCAAAATCATTTGTAAATTGTGTAATAAGATAACTCATCTCTTTATTGACTAATGTTTTAATCAAGGCATAGGCCTTGTTACTCTTGTTCTCCCATATGGTGAGCTCTTTGTCTGAAGTGGGATTTTCAAGAGATTTCCCAGCTTCTCCTTCACATACTCCTTTCCACAAGTCATTAAAATGAGGGTATGCTTTATCTTTATGGACAATTCATGGTAGTTCTATTTTCCAATGCAAACTAATAAAATGATAGAAATGAGAGAATACATCTTTATCAATAATTACATCTCACAATACCTCTGCCTTCCTTGAGATTACGATTCAAATTGTGTACTTTTTCTATCCTTAAAAAAACACATGAAAATGAAATGGTAACAAAAAATTCTAGCCTTCAATTCAACCTTAACTCATGGCCACAAGGTGCACATATATACCAATTCAATGTTGTGAAGTTAAACAAAATATAGTATGAATCATTGAACATATACCACCACTACTAACAAATAATTACGCATAGTATTCAAGAGAGAGAGCAATGACAGTCATATAAAATAGAGTTTCAACCAGTGTGCATACCAAATCAACGTAGGGTTTGAATTTTGAATGCACAAATCAACAAGTCAAAGAACATGGCCTTTGTTCTAACATCCCCAACGGACCAACGTTCAAACACACATAATAGAGATTCAAAGTAGTTTTAAAAAACCATAGGAACTAACCATATGTATCTCACCATATTTTTACCAATGCAGATAATCAACCATCATTTAAAATATACCATGGCTCCAACGCACAATGTGTGAGCATGGAATATTTAAAAATGAATCAACATACCATACATAGTCCACAATATAGATGATTCAATGCACCAAATTTCACGATTTCACATTTAATGAAACAACAAAAATGACCGACTATATTCAATGCAAGATTTTAATCTTCAACATAAATATACGACTTCTCAAATGCACCATTCCAACACAAAAAAATTATGCACATAATGCACATTCAACACTGCTCATGAATCATACAATTCATACCAACATTCACTAAGTATTTTTAGTTTCATCGTCAAAATTCTATCCATGCTATATGGGGAAAAGGACCCTAAACATTGCAAAATTCAGCGGATGTCCTTGATTCATGGTATCCACCATGACTCAAAATATTTCAATTGGGCTGAAATATTTCAAATGCACCATTCCAACACAAAAAAATTATGCACATAATGCACATTCAACACTGCTCATGAATCATACAATTCATACCAACATTCACTAAGTATTTTTAGTTTCATCGTCAAAATTCTATCCATGCTATATGGGGAAAAGGACCCTAAACATTGCAAAATTCAGCGGATGTCCTTGATTCATGGTATCCACCATGACTCAAAATATTTCAATTGGGCTGAAATTCTCACTAAAAACTTGAGAGATGCTCTGAAGTTGTCAACTTCATCCCCTTCGGGCTATGTGTTAGCCACCTATAAAATTTGTTATATCAAATGGTGGCTAAATCTTTTTTAGCCTTCAAGAAACAATTCATTTCCAAATTATGATTTCTTGAAGTCTTATGATGTCCTTTAACCTTGGTATTAATCTTCACTGTTGTTTCACTATTAGCCCTCAAGGACCTTGCTGTTTACCAAGAAAAAATTTTCATGAGGCTCCATTTTCCATCATTTCTCTTCTCCATTTTCACCTTATTCCCTTCATAACAATCCCTCCATAAAACTTCATCTTAACCTTCAAATCATCCTAATCCTCTTTTAAAACCTTATATTCCCCCTTTATTTGGTTTAAATCCATCCATTTTCATCTATTAGAACTCTCATTTGGCCTTAAAATCTCTGTTTTAGTCCTTAATAACAGTATTTTGCATTATAAGTTATTAAGCCCTCGAGGGCTTATATCTTTAAAACCCTTACCCTCATATGGCCGAAGCCCTACAATCGGGTGCTTAAACACACTAGCCTTTGTGCCAAAACCCCTTTACCCTTCTATTTTTCCATTCCCAGACGTTAAGGTTCAAAATGAACATGGACCATTGATCTACATAGATCAACGATCATCGGGCTACTCGTTCTCCGCATTACCGTTTTCCTTGGCTTCTTCCCTTTTTAACGTTCCCGTCTCCCCTTTGAATCTCGACCGCCCGATCATCAGATCCAACGATCGGGACTTAACTCGATAAACCCAACTTCCCATTTAACCCATCCACCACGCGACAAAAATGCTGACGCAACTGTGGTCCCACTACATTCCTCGTCCGCACATCTTTTCCCCTGTTGCGTGTGATCCACACCGTCGGATCTACCGCCAATGATTCGACGAACCAAAATCCATATCGCAAAATCCTAATGCCCTAGGTTTAATGTTCCAAAATTTTGTGAAATACGTGGTTTTCAGAATCCACATGTCAACCGCTGAATCGTATCGCACTCCATCCGAAAAATACTTCCTACCCCCCAAATGCCATGTGAAAACTGCTGTCGGTTTTCCAGAAACCACCTTTCTCCAAATTCGCGCCAAATTCAATTTCGAACCTAGTTAGCTATTTCTGCCTGGTTTTATGTCCTCCACCACTGCATTTTTTCATCCTCAATCATTCCTACCACCTCCATCGAACATCTAAACGCAGTCAATCCATATCCACAGGGTTTCTTAACGATTTGTTGTGTTTTTTGCAGGGTTTAATGGTGGTTGTTCTGAGAATTTCCACAGTCACGGACAGGTGACCAGTTCAGTCCAGAATGACGATTCTGTGACTTATATCAATGAGTAAAAGGAACCAGCAGGGTTTCCAAATTCATGTTATCAGTGGATCACGATCCTTGATCTTAGATTAAACCCTCCAACTGACAGAAAGCCACCTATGCCAGTGAAACAAAGCAGTAAAGTGTATCAGTATATAGAATTAATGAGTAAAGAAGATTAAAGCCAAAACCTGAAGATTAGGGTTTTAATCCTCGGGTTTAAAGAGATTAATACAGTGTCAAAGAAGGAAGACTCGAAGATGGAGATCAAGGCTTAATTAAGCCTAAAACACAGATCAAAGGATAAATCATTGTGTTCATAAAAACAGAGAGATATATCAGTCGAAAGAAGCCTCCACTACCACATCAGAGACTAAAATATCCTTTCAACTACCAAAAGTGTCACCTACAACTTTCATAAATTAAAAGAAGGCATATTTATTGCCTAGTCAGTTATATTTTGTTTAAAAGACAGCCAGAGTTATTGCCAGCCTGCCTAAAGAGTTTTAAAGTCAACAAAATCTTCCAAGCAGCTAAATACTTAATGAAAACCAATTAATACGGAGAAAATATCAGAAATCTTCTCTATTGAACTCCTCAAAGATAGAGAAGCATTAAAACTTGTATTAATTGAACCTAGAGATCCTCCCTTTCATCCCACCCCCTCTTTATTCTATAAATACTTCCTTAGAAGATGAGAGATTGTTGGTTGGTTGTTAGATTTTGATGTAATCGTAGTTGTATCGAATCATTGTTGAATGTAAATAAGTTCTGAAGCTCTGTTAAGTTATTGAAGAAGATAGGATGAGAAGAAAAGTTTGGAGCTGTGATGAAATATTGAACATGTAGTTTGTAACTAGATTGACAATCAATATACAAACGGATTCTTGGGATCCTCGTCTATATCATTGGTGAAGAACCTCTTACTGTTATTTTTTTCCTTTCATGTATGCCATTTTGTTCACTTTTCTCTGATAAAGAGCAGCAAGCATAGAGCTAGGATTTACTATTAAAAGTACCCTTCTCTCACTGATAAGCTTTATCTATATGTTTTCTGCTAATTGTGATATTTGGGAATGACTTAAATTAAGTGTAAACATTATCAAGGAATGTTGGTTAGTCCTTGTCTTGATGTGAAAAACTTGAAAGGAAGTTCTTGAATGATATTTTCATTACATGCTAAGTAGAGTTAAACTAGAAAAGTTTATGGTTTGCCCTGTCTTCTAGTTCTTTCTCCAAAAGTTGTTTGAAAGTTTCCCTAAGAGTATGCTAAAACCAGGCCATGATTTTAACATATCTGACCTGATCTTAAGCTGCACTTTGTTTTCTTATCTGTTTTCATCCCTTCTGAAAGTAGTCTAGTGAGATTACTGGATTGTTGTCTGATAAGCTAGCTTTAATACAAGCTTGTCCAAAGAAGTCTATGGTTAGCCCTGTCCTTTGGTTGGTTTCAAACAGTTGCTTAAAAAGACTTTTCTTGTATGGTAAGTTGATAAATCCTTGTTGAAATTATTGGCTTTTTCCATTTTCTCAACAATTTTAATGTTCCACTCCATCATTTAATCTAAAGGATCTTTTGATATAGATGACTTGCCCCTTGGATCACTCTTGAAATTGTTGCACAATTAAACCCTTTTGTGACTCCATTGCCCAATGGTTTAAATCTGCTTCATACTAATCCTATCTGCTGAACACTTCTCAATACACTTGCATCTTCACTCTTCAGAACTCTTTCATTTTGTGATATTCCATCCAATTAAAGATCATACCCAACCAAACAAACAAAAACCTTGTACTTAAAAACTAGCCTAATATCATACTAAAAAACCTTAAAAGATAAATCAATCTTTGCACTTATAGAGAGATCCCTCTCTGGATTCAGGAGGGCTAGATCCTGGAATCCCAAAGTGGTTCTGATGTAGGCTCTACAGTGTTTAGTCTTGCCACTCTACTAAATTACGGAGGCCTAACATTTCTGGCGACCATACTGGGGACTTCTAAAGTAATAGATAACTTCACAACTCAGATAATCCCATTTTTTTTTACAAATGAACCAAGTGTCTTCCTAGAGTGGTTTTTTATTGTTGATGGTGAACAACTTTCAAGCCCTGAAATCAAGTAAAAATCATTCACGTGGTGATTCCACTGAAGATCAGTAGGCCTGCTGATTTTCCTTGGTTTTACAAAGACTCCACTGGGAAACCCTTTATCATTACATCATTTAAAACTCAGCGAAGAAAACTTTTAGGATTAAAGTTTTCTTGCTAAAAGATCAGATAGCCTACTAAAGATTGTCATATTTGGTTAAACTTTGCTTGTTATTGGGTCTGAAAACATAGCATAGTGGCTTCTAGAAGAGTTTATACTAGAGCCTATCCTGACCCAAACCCTCCTGAGATAGTTGATAATCCTGAAATTATACTTAGGAAATATCCTAAGGCTCAAGCTTCAACTATTGTTAGGCCCCTCCATAGAGCTAATTCTTTTCCTGAAAACCTTACAGCTCTACAAAATTCACAAGTTGACTTAAAAAATCCATTCAGAACTAGGTCACTTGACGATATAGATCAGATAGATTTTGAGTCTCCACCTTCATCCCAGGATAGAGGTGAACATCCTGGTAGCAGAGAAACTACCCAACCTGATTTACATTTCCTGCATAATTTTGGTTTCTCTCATCCTAGATCTACTCAACAGCCTCTTGCTGGTCCATCCACTTCTGTTATCCATACACCCACAGTTCAAACTACCCCATTCCACCAACTCCCTCCCATCTTACATCTCCCACCTGTAAACCCCCACTTTTTCCACAACCTCCTATCATGACAACATGGTATGCCCCTCTAGTCCTTCCTTTACCTTTAGTCAATCTACCACAGGACTATCAGTCCAAGATACCATTATATGATGCCAGTGGTGCTACTACTGCTTCACAACATGTGGACAAGATAAATGATTATTTTGACAGAAATGAGATTGATGATGAAACTGTCAAACTCAGATTGTTTGCTCAAAGTCTAGGGGGAGAAGCAAGAAAATGGTTCAAAAGCTTAACCCCTAACAGTATTAATGATCTCCAAGCCCTCTATCAGTCATTCTTGAACAAGTGGGAAGTTAGAAAAAACCCTCTCCAAATAATTTCAGATTACAACAATCTCAAAAGAAACACGAGGGAAAGTGTTCAAAATTATTGCACTAGGTTCAATAGTGTTTATAATGCCCTGCCCCCAGACTTGAAACCTCCACAGGGCTCAGATTTGGCCAAATTTCCTAAAGGATTTGATCCTGAAATGGCCTATCAGCTATGAGAAAGAGATCCCTTAACCTTGGAAGACATGCAAAAGGGAGCTCTTGCTGTGGAAGTAAATCTGATCGAGAAAATAGCAAGGATGAGGAATGAAAAGAAAGTATCATTTAGGGAGGAATCTACACCCTCTACATCTAGCTCAAAAATGGAAAGGATGATGGAAGAAATGATGAAGAAGATGAGCATACTTGAGAGAGCACAATCTAGAGAAAACCAATCAGCTCCCCAAAACATAAATCAATCTCAAAATCAAAATTAGAACTTTAGGAGAAATCAACCTCAAAACAGACAAAGAGAGGAATGTCAACAGATCAGACCTCCTTTCCAAGAAAACTATGTAAGTGAGGTTGAAGAATCAATTGAACAAACAGAGGAAGATAACATAAACATGTTGGGAGTAGGTAGTGACAACTTTGATGTTCCTATTAATATAAAACAAGGTCTATACACACATTATGATGATGAAAGAACAGAGGATGAACATTATTATCAAGATCTGGAAAATGTCATCATAGAGACCCCAAAATAATATGACCTTAGGAGTAAAAAGAATCAGGAAACTCCCAAGAAAAAAACCTCTGACAATTCTACAAAAAACAGCCCCATGAGCAAACCCAAAAACATTAAACAAAAGGACAAAATAGTGGATGTAAACTCTGATCAAAACAAAGAGAAAGGCACTCAAATTAATGAAAAACAGAGTGCAGACCTTAGCAACATTAGTACTTCAGCTAGTGTTCCTATTAAAACAATTTTGACCATTGTAAATAGAGGAAATCGGCAAATTGATTTTGCTGATAAAGTGGTGATTAACAAGGCTGAAACAAACATTGTAAAAAATCAGCTGCCTTTTAGTTTGGAACAGGAAATTGCCATGATTAAAATCTCTGTTCTCCTCACTGAATTAGTCACCCAAGATGTCTATAGATCACAAATTTTGAAAGCCTTCAACATAGGAGAAAACAATGACACTGTCAACCTCAATGATGACCAACCAGAGCTCTTATTTGGTCCTAAGATTGAAGGAAGATACCAAGAAGGGCCAGTTCCTCCATTTTATATTAGTTTGAAAATTCATGACAAAATTTTACACAATGCTATGCATGACTCAGGGGCCTCTCACAACTTAATGCCCAAAGCAGTAATGGAGAGTCTAGGCCTTGAAATCACCATACCATACAAAGATATATACTCCTTTGACTCCAGTAGAGTGAAATTTTTAGGTTTGATCAAAGACCTTTGTGTAAACTTCGCTCAAATTCCATCCAAGTGTTTAGTGATGGATATTGTAGTGGCTGATGTACCCCCCAAATATGGTATGTTGTTATCAAGATCATGGGGAGCTAAGTTGCAAGGAACAATGAAAATGGATATGACATATTCTACCATCCCTATTTTTAATCAGACTAGAAGACTTTATAGGGAATCTCACATGCAATACATGGTCAGTAGCCAAGAGAGACCAGAAAACTCTCCTCTTTATTCTGTACATACAGGCCTTGACTCATTTATTCTCTTCAATAATGAAACATTTAATGAGCAAGAAAACTTAACTAACTTAGTGGCCACCCCTCACTGTAACATAGTGGCAGACACGGAAAAGGAGGAAAACAAGACAAAAGTATTAAGACAGATCGCCAAATCAGAAAATTACAGCAAACTAATCACAGGTCTAGGGCTACGGAACAGTCATCCATTGGTTGTCAACCTTGAGAGTCAAGGGAAGAGTCCTCAACATAATGAATAACATGAGGAAATAAACCAAATTCAACATAGTATTGGCTTACAAGAACAATCTGAAAGCACACAAGATAAAGAGGAGGGTAGTCAAACTAGTAATTCTGAAACTGGTCCTCTTTGGAGTATGAGTTTTGATGGTTTTCACAACAAGAATAGTGCAGGTGCAGGAGTGTGGCTTCACAACACAAAGAAAAATCATGCTAAAGGACACTCATACAAATTGAACTTTCAATGCACTAATAACATAGCTGAATATGAGGCACTCCTTCTAGGGTTGCATTTATTAAAAAAATTAGGAGCCAGAATGATAATTGTTCATGGAGACTCTGAAATAATAATTAGGCAAATTAATGGGGAATACACTGCGAAACATCCCAAATTGAGAGCCTATAGGAATTATACCCTGGATTTACTCAAAACTTTTGATGAGTATGAACTTACATTTGTCCCCAGAAACCAAAACATGCTGGCCAATGCACTGGCCATTTCTGCTAGTACTTGCAAAAGGCCTTGTGAAAACAAAAAACACACGATCCAAGAGAAATACAGACCAGCCATCCCAGATAATGAAAAATACTGGCAAGTGTTTAAGGGAGATAAACAAATAGAAGACTTCCTACAGTTCAGAAATGGATTTGAGCTGCCAAGTTCAAATTCAGAGTATGATCAAGACTCTCTTATTAAAGAAAACCCACTTGATGAAGAAGTGAAGTCTCCAGAGATTGTTGATATAAATCTGTTATCTAATAAACCTGAACATACAACAGAAATTAGTGCAGATTTAGAAAAATAAGACTTAAAAATGTTGCAATCAAACACTCAAAACTTGCCAAAAGAACTGGTCCCATTAGAAGAATTGTTTGATTTCAATGATGTTGCCAAAGAACCAAAACTGGAACCTGTTGAAACTGAAGTAGAAGAATGTAACATAGGCAATGAACAAAAGCCAAAAATTATCAAACTGTTTAAAAAATTGCCAACTCACATAAAATTGAAGTATATTAAGCTGTTGTGAGAATTTTCTGATGTATTTGCATGGAGTTATGAGGATCTAAAATCATATGATACAGAAATAATTCAGCATAAGATACCCCTCAAAGAAAACCAGAAGCCCTATAGACAAAAATTGTGTAGAATAAACCCTGTTCAATTACCCCTGGTTGAGAAAGAAATTAAGAAAATGTATGATGTCAGAATCATAGTCCCTGTTAGATATCCAGATTGGTATCTAATCTTGTGTCAGTCAGGAAGAAAACGGGAGAAATAAGGCTTTGCATTGATTTTAGGAACTTAAACAGAGCCTCATTAAAGGACAACTACCCTTCGCCCAAGATGGATCATATTTTAAAAAAGGTAGTTGGTTCTATAAGAATTTCTTTGCTAGATGGCTTCTCATGTTATAATCAAATTCTAGTACATCCTGATGATCAACTCAAAATAGCCTTTACCACACCTTGGGGTACTTTCATATATGTGAAAATGCCCTTTGGTTTAATGAATGCTGGTGCTACATTTCAGAGAGCCATGGATATTGCATTCTCAGAAGAATTAGGCTTCTTCATCATTATTTACCTTGATGACATCACTGTTTTTTCCAAAACAGATGAAGAACACCTAGAACACTTGAGAAAAGTCTTTGAGAAATGTAGAAAATATGGGTTATCTTTAAATCCAAAGAAAACAATGTTTGGTCTCCAAGAAGGCAAACTACTTGGACACATCATATCGGAAGAAGGGATAAAGATAGACCCAAAGAGGATTGATGGTATATTGCAAATCAACCATCCTAGAAACATCAAGGAACTTCAATATTTCATTGGGAAGATTAATTTCTTGAGAAGGTTCATACCCAATCTAGCTGAACTCCTTAGAAATATGACCAATATGCTTAAAAGAGAAGAAGGATTTAAATGGACCTTAGAAGCAAAGAAATCATTTGAACTGGTAAAACAAGCATTAACCAAAACACCAGTTCTCATTAGCCCTAATTTTACAAAGGATTTCTTTATTTTTTTTCATTTGCATCAGAACACACAGTAGCTGCTGTCCTATTACAGAAAAATTTGAAGGGACAAAAGCAGCCAATTGCATTCTTTAGTAAGGCATTAAGAGATGCACCTCTAAATTACAATGTCATAGAAAAACAAGCCTTTGCCTTAGTCAAAGCATTAAAAGACTTCAGAGTTTACATTTTACATTCCCACATAATTTCATTTGTGCCAAATTTAGTTGTAAAATACATTTTAACCCAGGATCCAGATGGCAAAAGAGGGAAGTGGATTGCTGTGATACTTGAATATGATTTAGAAATCAAGCCCACTAAGCTCATAAAAGGCCAAGGACTAGCAAGATTAATGGCTGAGTCTAATTTTGAAGCTCTTGATATAAACATGTTAGATGCATTAGATGAACAGGAGGAGTTGTCAACTCCCATTATTGAAGATCATTTTCTGTTTTCATCTTGGTATGCTGATATTTTATATGTTTTGCTCAATTTAAATACACCTCCTTGTTTGTCTAAAATGAAGGCAACATTTTTAAAGTTGAAAGTTGTTAACTGCATTTTGGATAAGTGTCTATATTGGAAAAATGCTAGTGGATTATTGATTAAATGTTTGCTTGAGAATGATGCAGATAAGATCAAGCATGAATTACATGAAGGAGAATGTGGAGGCCACCTCTATTGGAAGACAACTTCCAATAAAATTCTTAGAGTTGGTTACTATTGGCCCACCCTCTTTCAAGATGTCCACAAAATGATTATTTCCTGTCACAAATGCCAACTCTTTGAAGGAAAAAGAAAACTGCTTCCCTTACCCTTACATCCAATCATTGTTGAAGCTCATTTTCAGCAGTGGGGTCTAGACTTCATTAGGGAAATCCATCCAGCCTCATCTTCCCAACATAGATGGATCCTCATTGCAACAAACTATTTTACCAAATGGATAGAAGCCATCCCTTCTAGGCAAGCCACTGACTCTGTCATCATAAAATTCCTTGAAAATCATATCCTATCTAGATTTGGTTGTCCTAGGAAGATTATCACTGACAATTCTGTTGCATTTGGATCCAAAAAGATGGTTGAATTCTATCATAAATATCAGATTACATTGGGCCATTCTATTGCTTATTGCCCCCAAGGTAATGTGCTGGCAAAATCCTCAAACAAAAGTTTGGTGAATATAATCAAAAAGTTGCTGGAAGACAATAAGAAATCATGGCACACCAAGATAGTACATGCACTATGGGCTAACAGATTAACACTAAAGAAATCAATTGGAATGTCTCCCTACCAGCTAGTTTATGGAGCAGATGAAATTTTTCCAACCATTCTAGGAGTGCCAGTCATAAAGCTGATCTAAGAAGTACAGTCTGAAGATAATGATATGACAAGAAGAATCAATCAGACTATACATCTTCAACAAACCAGAGAGGAAGTCTACAACAGAGCACTACACAAGCAAGAAAACATAAAGAAGCTATTTGATAAAAGGAAAAAGGCCAGTGATTTCAGCATTGGTGACAAAGTTTTGAAGCGGGATTCCAGGAGAGAAGATAAGGGCAAACATGGAAATTTTGATAACCTATGGCTAGGACCTTATCTCATTCATTCTACCACTGGTAACAATGCTTATTTCTTGCAGGAAATGAATGGAACTGAACTTTTCGGAGGTCCTGTCAATGGCAGGACGCTCAAACATTATTTTTCTTAACTATACCAGTTTGAAGCTTTTCATTTTCCCTCATTGTAAATATCATAGCTTATCACTGTTTTTAAAGTTAGAAAAAGAAAAATACAAAAAATATGAAAATAGAAAAGAGGGCAGAATGAAAACAAGAAAGGTACAGCCCCATACCAAAAAGAGAAATAAAATATGAAAGTGTGCAAGCTTAAATGACACTACCACAAGAAACACTCTCTATTCAATCATACAATCAAATCATGATTGGATAAATTTAAATTTACTGCTGATAGGTTAGTGAATCAGATTTTCCAAACAACTCAATCTTGCCTTATCAGTAAGGTAGATTAGGATAGAAAAACAAAGGTTCAAACAAGCTCAAAATATTGAACCTATGAGATTGATGAAGAACTGGTTCTAAAAAGCTCAAAACTTGAACCAGAAAAGAAACAAGAAGTAGCTCAAACAAGACTAAAACCAGAGCTGAAGAAATAATGAAGGATGTTTTTAAAATTTTCAGATCTTAAGCCTTCACTGTTTTGTTTTAAATTTTCTGCAAATTTTAGTCTATGTGCAGCTTGTTTTTATGTCATAGGCGATAGCAAGTCAGACTGCTTAATCCTGGCTTGGATGCTTTTAAAATTTATGTTTTAGGAAATAGAGAATGAAGTCTGTCAGACAATCTAATCCTGACAGATAGTAGTTAGGTAGAGAAACTTATGAATTCAACTGCTTAAACTGAACTCATGGAGAAATAAGAGTAGACTTAGACTAGTTTTATGTTTTCAATAAAAGAATAAAATGATTGATGAAAAGGTTTGCAAGTACAAGTGCACCTTCTGAAGAAAAAATGTTAGGAAGTAGGTTGTGTAGGTACATGTTTGGGAAATACTTTTCTGCTGATATATCAAGTTCTAAATTCATTTTTGCTATCAACTGATAAGAAATATTATCAAAGTGCAAGGCACTGATCAGCTTCCAGAGAAAATTGTCTGAAGTTCTTGACACCTTCAAGAAGATGCCATCCCCATGTGGAGCCACTTTTAGCCACCTATAAAATTTGTTATATTAAATGGTGGCTAAATATTTTTTAGCCTTCAAGAAACAATTCATTTCCAAATTGTGATTTCTTGACGTCTTTTGATGTCCTTTATCCTTGGTATTAATCTTCACTGCTGTTTCACTATTAGCCCTCAAGGACCTTGCTGTTTACCAAGAAAATTGTTCATGAGGCTCCATTTTCCATCATTTCACTTCTCCATTTTCACCCTTATTCCCTTCATAAAAATCCCTCCATAAACCTTCATCTTAACCTTCAAATCATCCTAATCCTCTTTTAAAACCTTATATTCCCCCTTTATTTGGTTTAAATCCCTCCATTTTCATCTATCGGAACTCTCATTGGCCTTAAAATCTTTGTTTTAGGCCTTAATAACAGTCTTTTGCATTATAATTTATTAAGCACACGAGGGCTTATATCTTTAAAACCCTTACCCTCATATGGCCGAAGCCCCGCAATCAGGCGCTTAAACACACTAGCCTTCATGCCAAAACCCCTTTCCCCTTCTATTTTCCATTCCCCGACGTTAAGGTTCAAAATGAATATGGACCGTTGATCTACATAGATCAACGGTCATCGGGCTACTCATTCTCCGCATTACCATCTGCCTTGGCTTCTTCCCTTTTAATGTTCTCGTCTCCCCTTTGAATCTCAACCACCCAATCATCAGATCCAACGATCGGGACTTAACCCGATAAACCCAACTTCCCATTTAACCCGTCCACCATGCGATAAAAATGCTGACGCAACTGTGGTCCCACTACATTCCTAATCCGCGCATCTTATCCCCTATTGTGTGTGATCCACACCATTGGATCTACCGCCAATGATCCGACAAACCAAAATCCATATCGCAAAATCCTAACACCCTAGGTTTAATGTTCCAAAATTTTGCGGAATGGGTGGTTTTCAGAATCCACATGTCAACCGCTGAATCGTATCACACTCCATCCACAAAATATCCCCTACCCCCCAAATTCCATGCGAAAACTGCTGCCAGTTTTCCAGAAACCACCTTTCTCCAAATTCGTGCCAAATTAAATTTCGAACCTGGTTAGCTGTTCCTGCCTGGTTTTATGTCCTCCACCACTACATTTTTTCATCCTCAAGCATTCCTACCGCCTCCGTCGAACCTCTGAACGCATTCAATCCATATCCGCAGGGTTTCTTAACTATTTGTTGTGTTTTTGGCAGGGTTTAATGGTGGTTGTTCTGAGAATTTCCACAGTCATAGACAGGTGACCAGTTCAGTGCAGAATGACGATTCTGTGACTCATATCAACGAGTAAAAGGAACCAGCAGGGTTTCCAAATTCATGCTATCAGTGTATCATGATCCTTGATCTTAGATGAAACCCTCCAACTGACAGAAAGCCACCTGTGCCAGTGAAACAAAGCAGTAAAGTGTATCAGTATATAGAATTAATGAGTAAAGAAGATTAAATCCAAAACAAAAAGATCAGGGTTTTAATCCTCGGGTTTAAAGAGATTAAGACAGTGTCAAAGAAGGAAGACTTGAAGATGGAGATCAAGGCTTAATTAAGCCTAAAACATAGATCAAAGGATAAATCACTGTGTTTATAAAAACAGAGAGATATATCAGTCGAAAGAATCCTCCACTGCCACATCAGAGGCTAAAATATCCTTTCAACTACCAAAAGTGTCACCTACAACTTTCACAAATTAAAAGAAGGCATATTTATTGCCTAGTCAGTTATATTTTGTTTAAAAGACAGCCAGAGTTATTGCCAGCCTGCCTAAAGAGTTTTCAAGTCAACAAAATCTGCCAAGTAGCTAAATACTTAATGAAAACCAATTAATACAGAGAAAATATCAGAAATATTCTCTATTGAACTCCTCAAAGACAGAGAAGCATTAAAACTTGTATTAATTGAACCTAGAGATCCTCCCTTTCATCCCAGCTCCTCTTTATTCTATAAATACTTCCTTAGAAGATGAGAGATTGTTGGTTGGTTGTTGGATTTTGATGTAATAGTAGCTGTATCGAATCATTGTTGAATGTAAAAAAGTTCTGAAACTCTGAAGCTCTGTTAAGTTATTGAAGAAGATAGGCTGAGAAGAAAAGTTTAGAGCTGTGATGAAACATTGAACATGTAGTTTGTAACTGGATTGACAATCAATATACAAGCTGATTCTTGGGATCTTGGTCTATATCATTGGTGAAGTAACTATTATTGTTATTGTTTTCCTTTCATGTATGCCATTTTGTTCACTTTTCTCTGATAAAGAGCAGCAAGCATAGAGCTAGGACTTACTGTTAAAAGTACCCTACTCTCACTGATAAGCTTTATCTATATGTTTTCTGCTAATTGTGATATTTGGGAATGACTTAAATTAAGTGTAAACATTATCAAGGAATGTTGGTTAGTCCTTGTCTTGATGTGAAAAACTTGAAAGGAAGTTCTTGAATGATATTTTCATTACATGCTAAGTAGAGTTAAACTAGAAAATTTTATGGTTTGCCCTGTCTTCTAGTTCTTTCTCCAAAAGTTGTTTGAAAGTTTCCCTAAGAGTATGCTAAAACCAGGCCATGATTTTAACATATCTGACCTGATATTAAGCTGCACTTTGTTTTCTTATCTGTTTTCATCCCTTCTGAAAGTAGTCTAGTGAGATTACTGGATTGTTGTCTGATAAGCTAGCTTTAATACAAGCTTGTCCAAAGAATTCTATGGTAAGTTGATAAATCCTTGATGAAATTATTGGCTTTTTCCATTTTCTCAACACTTTTAATGTTGCACTCCATCATTTAATCTAAAGGATCTTTTGATATAGATGACTTTCCCCTTGGATCACTCTTGAAATTGTTGCACAATTAAACCCTTTTGTGACTCCATTGCCCAATGCTTTAAAGCTGCTTCATACTAATCCTATCTGCTGAACACTTCTCAATACACTTGCATCTTCACTCTTCAGAACTCTTTCATTTTGTGATATTCCATCCAATTAAATATCATACCCAACCAAACAAACAAAAACCTTGTACTTAAAAACTAGCCTAATATCATACTAAAAAACCTTAAAAGATAAATCAATCTTTGCACTTATAGAGAGATCCCTCTCTGGATTCAGGAGGGCTAGATCCTAGAATCCCAAAGTGGTTCTGATGTAGGCTCTATAGCATTTAGTCTTACCACTCTACTAAATTATGGAGGCCTAAAATTTATGGCGACCATACTGGGGACTTCTGAAGTAATAGATAACTTCACAACTCAGATAATCCCATTTTTTTTTACAAATGAACCAAGTGTCTGCCTAGAGTGGTTTTTGATTGTTGATGGTGAACAACTTTCAAGCCCTGAAATCAAGTAAAAATCCTTCACCTGACGACTCAACTAAAGATCAATAGGCCTGCTGATTTTCCTTGGTTTTCCAAAGACTCCACTGGGAAACCCTTTATCATTACATCATTTAAAACTTAGCGAAGAAAACTTTGAGGATTAAAGTTTTCTTGCTAAAAGATCAGTTAACCTACTAAAGATTGTCATATTTGGTTAAAATTTTCTTGTTATTGGGTCTGAAAACATAGCATAGTGGCTTCTAGAAGAGTTCATACTAGAGCCTATCCTGACCCAAACCCTCCTAAGATAGTTGATAATCCTGAAAGTATACTTAGGAAATCTCCTAAGGATCAAGCTTCAACTATTGTTAGGCCCCTCCATAGAGCTAATTATGTTCCTGAAAACCTTACGGCTCTACAAGATTCACAAGTTGACTTAAGAAATTCATTCAAAACTAGGTCACTTGATGATATAGATCAAATAGATTTTGAGTCTCCACCTTCATTCAAGTATAGAGGTGAACATCCTGGTAGCAGAGAAACTACCCCATCTGATTTACATTTCCTGAATAATTTTGGTTTCTCTCATCCTAGATCTGCTCAACAGCCTCTTGCTGGTCCATCCACTTCTGTTATCCATACACCCACAGTTCAAACTACCCCATTCCACCAAATCCCTCCCATCTTACATCTCCCACCTGTAAACCCCCCACTTTTTCCACAACCTCCTATCATGGCAACATGGTATGCCCCTCTAGTCCTTCCTTTACCTTTAGTCAATCTGCCACAGGACTATCAGTCCAAGATACCATTATATGATGTCAGTGGTGCTTCTACTACTTCACAACATGTGGACAAGATGAATGACTATTTTGACAGAAATGAGATTGATGATGAAACTGTCAAACTCAAATTGTTTGCTCAAAGTCTAGGGGGAGAAGCAAGGAAATGGTTCAAAATCTGAACCCCTAATAGTATTAATGACCTCCAAGCCCTCCATCAGTCATTCCTGAACAAGTGGGAAGTTAGAAAAAACCCTCTCCAAATACTTTCAGATTACAACAATCTCAAAAGAAACACGGGGGAAAGTATTCAAAATTATTGCACTAGGTTCAATAGTGTTTATAATGCCCTGCCCCCAGACTTGAAACCTCCACAGGGCTCATCTTTGGCCAAATTTCCTGAAGGATTTGATCCTGAAATGGCCTATCATCTACGAGAAAGAGATCCCTTAACCTTGGAAGACATGCAAAAAGGAGCTCTTGTTGTGGAAGTAAATCTGATCGAGAAAAGAGCAAGGATGAGGAATGAAAAGAAAGTATCATCTAGGGAGGAATCTGCACCCTCTACATCTAGCTCAAAAATGGAAAGGATGATGGAAGAAATGATGAAGAAGATGAGCATACTTGAGAGAGCACAATCTAGAGAAAACCAATCAGCTCCCCAAAATAGAAATCAATCTCAAAATCAAATTCAGAACTTTAGGAGAAATCAACCTCAAAACAGAAAAAGAGAGGATGATCAACAAATCAGACCTCCTTTCCAAGAAAACTATGTAAGTGAGGTTGAAGAATCAATTGAACAAATAGAGGAAGATAACATAAACATTTTGGGAGTAGGTAGTGACCACTTTGATGTTCCTATTAATAGAAAACAAGGTCTATACACACCTTATGATGATGAAAGAACAGAAGATGAACATTATTATCAAGAGCTGGAAAATGTCATCATAGAGACCCCAAAATAATATGACCTTAGGAGTAAAAAGAATCAGGAAACTCCCAAGAACAAAACCTCTGACAATTCTACAAAAAACAGCCCTGTGAGTAAACCCAAAAACATTAAACAAAAGGACAAAACAGTGGCTGTAAATTCTGATCAAAACAAAGAGAAAGGCACTCAAATTAATGAAAAACAGAGTGCAGACCTGAGCAACATTAGTACATCAGCTAGTGTTCCTATTAAAACAATTTTGACCAATGTAAATAGAGGAAATCGGCAAACCGATTTTGCTGATAAAGTGGTGATTAACAAGGCTAAAACAAACATTGTAAAAAATCAGCTGCCTTTTAGTTTGGAATAGGAAATTTCCAAGATTAAAATCTTTGTTCCCCTCACTGAATTAGTCACCCAAGATGTCTATAGATCACAAATTTTGAAAGCCTTCAACATAGGAGAAAATAATGACACTTTCGACCTCAATGATGACCAACCAGAGCTCTTATTTGGTCCTAATATTGAAGGAAGATACCAAGAAGGGCAAGTTCCTCCCTTGAAACATAACGCAACATTCTAGTGGTCTAGGCTAGAGACATGTTCCGGCATCTTAAAACCTAGTAGCTTTCATTCGCCATCTGGCTTGAGATAATGCTAGTATGGACTTGTGCTCCGCATACCGTCGAGCATATAAAGGGATACCCCTCTAGGTTTCAATCCTTTTATCCATACGAAGCCGAGTTTGCCGCCTTGTAACCGTGATACACCAAACACATCATTCTGGGAGACTACCTACACGTAGGTTAAGTCCTTGGTCATTTTTTCTTTCATTTGATCACCAAGGTGTATATGGCAGGGCATCCCATTCTGTTGGAATGAGATTGCTCAGAATTATTTTGATGCATTGAAGACATTTCTTGTCAATGCTCCTCTGTTGCATCCTCCAAATTATCGTCGTGATTTTTCCCTCTATTTAGCCACCGTTCAACATGATTTCCATGGTTCTGGTACAAGATGATGATGACGATAACAAGCATGTTATCTATTACTTGTCTCATAACCTCCTCGATTCTGAAAACGTTATGCACATGTCAAGAAGTTAGCGTTAGTTGCGGTTTAGGTAGTTCAACATTTTCATCATTATATTCTTTTGCGTACTGTGACTGTGATTTCTGATTGCAACCCTATGAATTATATATTGTCTCGACAATTGTTGGGGGTAAAATACTTGAATTGGATCGTCATCCTTGAAGAGTTCGATTTGGAATTTACTGCTTCCAAGTCAAAGAAATCATTAGTCTTTGTTGATTTGATCTGCTCCCTCCCTTCTGACTCTCCTCCATCTCATTCTAAGGAATACATTACAGACGACATGCTTTTATTTATTAGCACCCTCGACCCTTGGTACGGTGATATCATCATCTATCTCTAGACGTCTACTTTCATATCTGCGCTGATGAAGGATGCCCGTCGACGCATCCGACATCAATTGCAACCTTATCGTATAGTCGGAGATACGCTTTATCGCGTTGGAGTGGATTCCATACTCCACTGATGTTTGACTCTTCAGGAAGCCGAGAAATCCCTAAATGACTATCACAGTGGTGCCTGTGGCACTCACATGTCTGGTTATGCTACTGCACAAAAGATTCTTTGTGCTGGTTATTTTTGGCCTTCTATCTTCAAGGATTTCATTGTTGCGGTTCGTAAATGTCATGATTGCCAGATCTACCAACGCAAGATGTGTGCCCCGCCTGTACCTCTTCATCCTGTCATTATCGTTGGTCCCTTTGCGAAGTGGGGCATTGATTTTATGATGTGTAATCCTCACTTGGCTGGGGGGACATGCCTATATTGTCATAGCCGTTGACTACTTCACCAAATGGGCCAAAGAAACGCCTACACTTGCCGCTGATGGTAAGACAGCTGCTCAATTCATATTCAATCACATCATTGTTAGGTTTGGCATCCCTCAAGCCATCATTACTGATCATGGTTCCCATTTTCGACATTATATGGTGGCGGAGTTGACTTCTAAGTTGGCTCTATGTCACGATAGATCAATGTCGTACTATCCTCAAGCCAATGGCCAAGTTGAAGCCATGAAAAAATTTCTAGTCACCATGCTTCAATGTATGATTGGGATCCACAAATCCAATTGGCATCTCATGTTATTTTCAGCTCTTTGGGAAAACCGAACCTTAGTTAAGAATGCAACTGGATTCACTCCTTTCCAGTTGGTTTATGGTCTGGAAGCTACTCTTTCGATTAAATGTGAAATACCTTCACTCAAGTTGGTTGTTGAATTACTACCAAACACTTCACCAGAAGAAGAGTGTCTCCTTTATTTAGAAAGGCTGGATGAAACCCGCCGCCTGGTTGCTCTGGTTATCAAAGCACAGAAGAAGCAGGTCAAATATCATTTTGACCAATAGGTTTCCCCTCATTCTTTCGTCGAAGGAGATCTCACCCTCCTGTATGACCAAGATCATGATAAGCTGGGGGTAGGAAAATTTCAACCCATGTGGCATGGGCCCTACATTATTAAACGTGTGTTGCAGAATGGGGCCTATGAGCTTATTGACTACGAAGGTCATCCTCTAGAACAACCCAGAAATGGGTTGTATCTCAAAAAATACTGTGCATGATTCATTCATGCATGATTTTTGTACATAGGTGTTGTTTTCATTTTTGTACATGTTTTGGGTTTGGTGTGCTTTGTGAGAATTTTTCCTGCTTATTGGGTCTTGCTTATTGTGCAGATGTCTATTACCCCTTATGTCGGTTTCGCGGCTGGTGCTTCCCACAGTACCAGGAATTTATCTTTAGCTTCCTGGGTAATTTATGATCATGTTGGTGAGTTGATAGATCTGCAAGGTATTTGTCTAGGGCAAACCACAAAAAATGTCCCTAAATACAATGATGTCATTGAACTATTAACTGAGGCAATCAACCTCGGCATACACGCATTGCTTGTAAATCTAGACTCACAACTTGTCGTTCTTCAGCTCAATGGTCATTATTCAGTTAGAAATATGTACATTCTAAGATTGTATTTACATATTCATTTGCTAGAAATAAATTTTGATTTAATTACATATCAACATATTCCTAGACGAATGAATGCATTAACTAATACAGTGGCCAACGTTGTATTAGATAGACATTTGCGTAATTTGTAAAATCATCATCATATGTAAAAGATCCATGTAGGAAAATAGATGTATATATATATATATATATATATCGAATGTTTGCATCAGTGTACATCATAACTTTAAAAAAATATGTATGTTTCTGTTACATCCTAATACATCATGTCTCTCAAAAAATATGCAGATAAAAACCTAGGTGTCTAATCGACATGATGCTCATGGTAGCATGTCACTGCCCGTACAAGCCACCTCAGCAAGCGCTGAATTCAGCTTGGCACACCTACGGTATGTCTCTGGTAGGCACGAGGAACATCTTCGAATCGTGCATAGTCCAGGACTCCACGTGTGATTCCCTCCAGATTGTGCACAATATCCTCCTCCTCGCCTCCCTTGCCATGAGGGTCAAAATCGCGAGGGATTCGCCTCGCTATCAGAGACATGCTTGCAAGTCTCTCTGGGCCAACATCTGCAAACATATGGTGTTAATATCAGAACATACATAATTAAAAGAAATCATAACACTCATGAAAATTAAAAAATGATGAGTCTTACCCAAATCTTCATCCCAATCCTCTCCCTCTGGGAGTGGGAGGTCTAGATCACCAGTAAAATTTGTACTAGAGTAGGGCCAATCCTCCACGATGATCAGCTATCAGCAGAGCCAATAAAGAACTCTGGTCTCTAGGAAATTTGTTCACCGCCCCCTGCCCTTGGCATTAGAGCTACCCATTGGGCCATCCGTGGCTCCCTCACTGGTGGTGCCGGAGCTATGACCCCCTGAGATTGGAAGATTGGTAGTCATTCCAAGAAGAACGATACCAGGATAGACCCATAACCGAATTTCTTCAATTTTGTCTTCTTGCATTTTGTCAATTAGCATTTCATGTTTATTGTCACGGCCTCTACCCAGTTGTAGATGGTCGGTGACAAGCAGTATAAAACAAGGAGCAACTATGTCATTATTGCTTCATGTGGTGCTTGCAATCCTGCAGCTCATGTGATGGTATGTAGCACTACTTTCAGTATCAAGTTTGGGATAGTCTCAATATCGACTTTCCCACTTCCTGACCCCTTCCGTGCCCCTGGACATACCCTATCTATTACCATGCCCATTCTCTCCATGGTGGGCCAGGTGCTGGTCATGATTGGTGCTACTGACCTGCGCGACAGTCCTGTTATGAAGTAGATATCAGAAACATCAATCTTGATTTCCTGATCTCGAAGGATAATTTTTTCCTAATTCTCATCCCATATGGTGATCAAGTACTGTAGCAGCTCCAATTGAGCTCGGAGACACGGTGTCAAGAAGAACTTATTCAGTCCACAGTCCCTAAGAGATTTCATGCATCTCTCATTCCTCATGGCAAGCTCATCCTCTTCATTATGTTCCTGTTCTTTCCATTCGATCACCATTCTGCTACTTTATACCTGCAAACATTTTTACATGGACATTGTTAGCCTAATTAAAAACTCGAATTTGCAAAATTTGGGTCTATTGACTGGAATTTTGAGCATAAAAATGGTTTTCACGGTTGGCGCGACTATTTCTAAAATATTCGCGCCAATGGGCGTGCCCCAGTGTAAAAAATGGGGCGGTTGACATGATTCCGTGCCTGAAACCCGCACCAATCGTCGTGCCCTAGATTTTACAAATTCTTCCTCGGGAATCAAAACTGAGAATTGCAGGTAATAAAAGAAGGCTTAAAAGATAGAGAAGGGTGTCGGCTTTTACCTGGAACTGAAGGATTCGAGATTGATCTGCTGGATTGCCCGCTATCGTTGCTACAAAATCACAAGCTAAAATGGGTCACTATTTCTCCACAAGAGGTAAAAGTGAAACGTAATTAGTTTTACCATTTTTGGCATTTTATAACTTTTCAGAACCCTAATTAGGTTTTAAGACATGTTTTTCAATTATTTTATTATATTATTTTCGAGAAATGGGTTTTACACGTGTCCCTTGTGCAGCAATAGGTTTTCACATGATGATGATGAAGTAACGAGTTATATTTTATAATTTTTCGGACTCGGTAAAAACACGAAAAAGTCACTACTGGAGTCATCTTTCAGCTCTTTTCTGACTCTCTAAAATTGAAAATATCACTGATATTCTTGTCATTTTGAACTTGTTAAACGGATGTGAAACGATATCTACCCAATATAAGTTTACCCCTTTTTTGGGCTAAGATGGATTATTTATGAAAAATGAATACCTTAGCCTATCGCGACTAAGAGGTTCTTTCAGATATTGTTTTCTACCTTTTTGGATCTTGGAGACTATTTACGAAAAGGGCCATACTAGATTTTATTTTCCGCCTTCTTTTCAAACTCTCTAAACATGAAAAGATGCCGAGTTCTCCCTTTTTCAGACTCGTTAAAGCCTGATGACATTGGATTTCGTCACCATGACGTTACTCGAGTTCCTCCTTCCTAGGGCTCATAAAATGTACTAGTTTGGATTTGTCTAAAGTACAAAATTACATTGCAAGCATATGCTATCCCCTTCAAGCTTGTTTTAAAAAAATGATTGGGGTACTCGCCAGAAATGGTGGGGGAAAATGGAACCAAATTCTAGTTATGTTGGTAGTATGTCGCTCTTGGACATGGCACTTGTCTGCATTCGTGTTGGGTTGGGGACATCTCATTTTGTCATTTTTGCCTCCATGGGTTTGGATAATCTCTTTTGACCTCTCATTTTCTCTTTTTCATGTCATCATGACCTCAGATCCTTTGATGTCAAATAGTGCCAAATCCAGTGTCGTGTCGCTGATATGTTCAAGAGAAGTTTTCCTCTGCAGTTTTCAACCTCCCTCTGATTCTTTTTTGTTCCTTATTCACTATCATCATGTTCCTCTGTCTTGTGTCAATGATGTGGGAAAATTTATGGCCCTCCTTCGACCCGGTCACTTCCTGTCGACTTAACTCATTATCCAGGAATCTGATCTAGAGACTCCCTTCCGTTACCTTGGAGCCTGCATGCCTCAATGGCAAGTTCTTCACATTCGACGCAAGGTCCACATCATTGGCCTTCGATTGGGTGATTCTGTGGATGTTCGACGTCATATCATTGTTCAAATTCTATGGATTGTACCTTTCATACATTGAGGCATTATCATTATTGGTGGTTTCTCTCACGTTTATTAACAACTTTCATCATTGGCTGGTAATTAGACGGTTTTCTTGCATGTTCGACTTCAGCTCATATATTCCCATGCTTGAAATTGTACTTGTTCGAGTTGAGATGGAGCGCAAGACCCTGGGTTTTCTCTGATAAAATCCAGGCTACAGATTTTGGTGGATTATCGTGACTTATTGCATGACTCTTTTGATTGGATGACTGCGACCATACCAGAGTCTATTTGTTCATCCTTACTGCTGGATGGATGCATCCATACCTTGGATCTTAGTTTTTTATGTACTCTATTATGGATGGTTGCACCCATACCACATGTTCATGTATCAGATATATTAGTTGTACTTGTAATTTTAGGTTTTCTGATAGCAGTGTTTGGTTCGAACGCGTTCTCACAAAACATTTCGCCCCTCCCTCTCCTTCGGACCTCATGCTTTAGGGGGCATCTGTTACACAACATTTTTTCACTGTCCCTACAATCCCCATCTCGCACATTGGAGGGTCATTTCTGTGACTAGTAAGAAGTGTCATGCCTTGCAAAGACCATCATTGCATCCCTTTACATAAATGCAATATTCCTTCTGTTGACAATTCCCTGAGCAGAGCTTCAAAAACCCTTTTTTTTTCCTTCGTGTGAGTAGCTAGTTATACCCTCGTGCCGATGAGGAAGATTAAAACTGGGCCCCACGCCATTTGGCGCTCTGTCTCAGTTAGACACCTGTGCCGAGCTATTTATGGAATTTTTTTTAAAAATAGAGGCGGAGATTCCAATCCAACAACTTCGAGGATGAGTCACTGGGAGTGTTTGAATTGATTAACCACATAATCCCTCCTTTAGTTTAAGGTTTCCACCTCCCATGAGAACCTCCTAAAGGATAGGCCTCCCTCCCACCTTTATAGAGATCCTAACCTCCTCCTTTTCCTCTATAAAAAGAAGTTATCTCTCCTTGCATAAGCTAGCTGAACATGGAGAATTGAATTACTATAGCTGAATTGTTGAAGAGATAGAACAAGAAGGAACTTCATTGAGAGAGCTTAAGTCCATGCCCTCATCTCGTTCAAATCCCCTGACAAGTATTTGAGATGCACTTCAGCTGAACCCCGCTGGAGGAGACTGCAACGTCAAAGCTTTGGTTGTACCTCTTCCTTCTATCAATATATACATCACTATTTTTTAGGTTCCCATTTTGTGTTCTATCGTTTGTTTAATGCAATATTCTTAGCCCTCTTTGACTGGCTAATGATTACAAATGAAGTTATTATGTTGTATGATTTTCTTGTTTACTGTTCTGTGTGCAGGTATCCGAGCATGACTGTAGAAGGATTGTGACTTTCCGAGGCAGGAGCGAGAGGCCACCACCGCTACAGCTATGAAAATAGCATTGGAATCCAGGTAGGTTGATCTACCATGTCCTCTTTTCATTCAGTAATTAGGAATCTACACTCTAGCATGTCTCTTTGTTTCTAGACCCACTCTAGGGCTAGAGGGATCGTCTCCATCCACAGAGAGGATTTACCTGCTTAACAAGAGCGTACTGCTTTGATACGACTGATCCAAAATTAGAAAAGAACACAAAAAAATATAAATATAAACATAAATACAAAGATGCAACATAAATAACACTTCTTTTCATTAATATCAAAGAACTAAAATATGCTTACAGGTAAAATGGAAACAGACTAGCTCGGGCGATGCTAGCTTATCTCTAAGAAGAGATGTGGTGGCTAAATTCCTATGTACTATGTTACAATGAGGCTCAAAGACCTATTTATTATTGAGAAATAATGGAAAACCATAAACATCCAAAAACCTAACACTAGGAGATGAAGCACCAAAACTATGGGACCCGTTTGGGTAAATTGATACATTGAATTAGTGGGGTCATAACTTTGGCATACGATCTCCATTTGACACACACAATACCTTGTTACAAATATCTATCCGGGGACTACAAATTTTGAGTGAAATTCATCAATTAGCTCTAGTTTTCCCAAAAAACTTTGTTTAGGGCCTCAAAACGGCTCTGAAATGTTTAGGACCCGAAAAACTCTCAAGCATAGTAAATTGTGCTACAATTAAGGAAACTGAAAAAATAAAATAAAAAATTATGGGGCTCCAAGTGGAATAGGCGGGTGGCCACCGATATCCACATGGATCAACGCCGCCCCCCCCCCCCCCCGAATAGAGAATTATCCCCCATTGATTTCCTCATTGAGATGAAGCCACCTTACTGAACTTGGTTCCTGGTGAGCCACCTGCCTTGGTGTAGGAGTTGGCCAGCTTTGAAAACATGATACAATTGGATCTTCTGCTGGCAAGTTTTCTTGATATGCATGTCCATGATATGATTAGTGGTGGTCTGTTTCATGTAGTCTGGGTTTAACTTTGTTTGTGTGAGTTGTTCTACAATGTTGGATATGTCAAATAATGGTGGAAAGTATTGTTGAAAGCGATCCACATTGAACACTGGGTGCAGGCCAAGGAACAGTCAAATGTTGAGCTTGAAAGTACTGTCCCCTACAACCTTGGTGATGGTGTATATCCCATATTGGAGCAACCAAATCTTACAGTGGGGCGCAATGAGGCATTCCTTCTGCAAATGTAAACAAAATTTGTCTCCGACCTAGAACTTGTGTGGAACCCAATGCTGATCATGTCGTTTCTTGTACTTAGCATTAGATTTGTCCAATATGTCATGGAACTTCTGGAAGATGTGTTTGATTTGCTCAATGAATTTTTTAGCCCTATCGGTTTTAGACTTGAAATGGGCTGAAGTTGTCTGAGTAGCTGCAAATGGTATGACCACATCAATGGGAAATAGTGGTTGGAATCTGAACCCCACCTGAGAGGGGTTGTGGCTAGTTGAGCTATGGAGAGCTCTATTGTAGCTGTGTTGGACATAGGGGAGGATTTCGTCCCATGTGCGAGGATGCTTCAAGTTTTACATGTGCAAAATGTGTACGATCATCGTGTTGGTGACCTTTGTTTGGCCATCTGTTTGGGGGTGGAAATTCGTGGACTTAGTGAGCTTGGTATCCAACATCAACCAGAGACTTGACAAAAATGTACTTATGAACTTGCCATCCTAATTTGGGATAATGGTCTGCAGGATCCCAAAGTGTTACCACACTCATTCAAAGGAGATCTTAGAAGTAGCTTCCACTGTGATACTCTTCTTGGAGGCCGCCAAAATGACCATATTAGAGAATATGTCGACGACCACGGAAACCCAGTCATTTCCATGCCTAGTCGAAGGGAGTCCCGACA
Organism: Pinus albicaulis; assembly: GCA_034641835.2. Classification (NCBI taxonomy): domain Eukaryota; kingdom Viridiplantae; phylum Streptophyta; class Pinopsida; order Pinales; family Pinaceae; genus Pinus; species Pinus albicaulis. The sequence continues at coordinate 1,678,741,369 of CM076579.1, read as the reverse complement.
TGTAATCCATGGATATGGATTACCAAGGTTGAATAGGAGTAGGTAGGGGATTATATAGGCCTTGCTTCTTGATGGTCAGTTTGGCAATGGTGCAAGAAATGCAGGATCTGATGTACTTCCCAACATCGTGTCGAAGGTTCAGTGAATAAAAGTTCTTCTGGAGAACTGCCACTATTTTTTTTATTTCGAAGTGTCCAGTGACCCGACTGTAGTGTGCCTCCCAAATCATGTTGGCACGCTCGCTTGAACAAACACAAAGGTGTTCTAGGTGAATAGTGTATCTTGGAGGTGAAAATTTGGAACTTGTTTTCCTTCCAGGAGTGTCGGGTATGTGTTGTTTAATTCTAGACTACTCTTGTACATATGGGGCCACTATGAAGTCTCATTCCCACAAGAGTCTAGCACAGTGGTTAGCACCATGACCAGTGGTCCACTAAGGTAGTCTCCAAAATTATTGGTGTTTCCATTTTTGTACTTAATGTTCAAGTGGAACTGTTGCAGGTATGTGGACCATTTCTGATGGTGATCATTCTACAACTTCCCTTGTGTCTATATGAACTGCAGGGATTGGTGGTATGTGTGGATGATAGTTTCCTTCCTGAGAATGTAATTCTTCCATTGTCGGCAAGCCTACACAATGGAATACATCTCTTTTTCATAGGTGGGATAATTTTGTACTGTGTCTTAAAGTGTCTCATTGTGATATGCCACTGGATACCCCTACTGATTAAGAACTACACCAATAACATAGTCAGAAGCATATGTCTCTATCTCAAATGGTTGTTGTAGGTCTAGTAATGTGAGCACTGGTGCAGAGCAGATGCAATGCTTCAGTTTGAAAAATTACTTTTTTTTGGATTCATACCAAAATAATTTTTCTTTCGCTCCACCCTTGATGACTTGAATCAAATGGCAAGTGATATGAGAGAACCCCAACATGAACCTGCGGTAGAAATTTGCAGTACCCAGAAAGCTACAGAGCTCTTTTAGAGTGGTTGGGGCTGGCCAATCCCAAATAACTTGTATCTTGAAGGGAGTGGCTACTCCAGAGTGACTTCCGGATGAAGACGCATCGCCTGTGGACATCCGCCAAAGGTTCTAGGAAAAATTTTCCATCACCACGTTCCTTTATCACTCGAGGGATTCTTCAAGCAATATTTTTAAATGAACTCTAGCTCCTTCATCTTTCTTTTCTTCCACCATGGGAGGCCATCATAGTTTGCGAGGTTTGTCTAGCAAAGGTTCAACTATTTCAATCCGTAACTCCTTATACCCTGACTTTGTTGTGCACATGAAAAGAAAAAAAGAGAAATAGCATACCTCTATTGATCAGGTGTTCATAAATTTTTCTCAAAATTAAAAGTTACAATATTGGGATGAAACTAGAAAGATTGCGTAGATCTAGTATTTCTGATTCCGGTGCCGCGAACAGTTTGAAAAACCGATGTCGTATGAGGTAGATATCGCCTTCTAATCAATTTCCCAAAAAACTAAATTTTATGACAGGGTTGACTGAGATGCCCAGTCAGCATGTAGGTGCACAGTTAGCAAAAATGAAATATTCTGAAGAATATTCCTTTTCTCAGAGCCAGTTAGAGGATTCCAAGTGGCGTGATTTAATTTGTTGGATGGTTGTACGTTATTTATTGAAGCCAATGGATGGGTGACACGTGGTCAGCCCTGAGGCTACCACGTGTCCCCTGAACAGTGTATTAAATTTTTTTATGGAGGTCATCGAGTTCGACCCCGCAACCTCTAGCAGAACAGCCACCCACCACAACGCATGAGCTACACATTCTATCTTAACTAACAAAGGTGAAATGTTAATGTTAAAGTGTAATACACTTGCATATGGGGGTGGGGACCATCAGCGGGTAGGACATACCACTGTAACAAACCACAACCATATATGTTAACCCGACGGCTTATCAACCGTAACCTCCATCGTTGAACGCGATCACATGTGGAAGTTACATTGAATATCTCCACGCAGTGAGGCTTAAACACCACTTCTAAACTCCGACATTTAACTTTAAAACCATGTCACGACTATGAACTCGTGGTTAAGGTATGTTCTTCGCTGATTTAAACGTCGACCGTTATGGTCAGGCGGGGTACCGGGTGTGCATGTGTCCACCCCTACCCTTGACATAAAACCTTATGGTTAGAGCTGGTGGAATAGATAGTGCACCAATATTTTTATGGAAAATGGCTGAATTTAACTATAGTTAAGTGCAATTCGCCAAATTTAGTGGAGGATTTCTAGGAACTACTCGGAAAATGACTTGGAGGGTCAATTTTTGCCCAAATGGAGTGAATTGAAAGGCATTCTAGACTAATTGGAGCATTCTGAAGCCAATGGTGTAGAGAAAACAACCATTAGAGGCTTGTAAACACATGTATTTGCAAAATTTTGAGCATAATGAAAGATGGACATGCCATTGGGAGCTAGACTAGCAAATGTAGCCCAAGAGGGGTGAACTACTTCATCATGCCTGCTGTGTAAATGTTATGTGTGGTTTCATTTTTTTGTTATACACTGTTGTTCAATGTTATTTTCTCTTATTTCATGCTTCTAATTCACTAAAATCACTTATATTTCATGGTTAAAATCCTCAATACTTAAGCAAACTATGGAGACAAGTATGCACATGTCTATTAACTAAAAAGACACTTAGCACATCAAACTAATACAGTCCTTTCAAATCAAGTTGGTACTAGAGCTAGAGTTTATTCTCTGGTGTTGTTTTGTGGAAAATATTTGTTTAACTGTTTGCAAGTTTCACATGCTTACTAGGCTCAAGCTCAAGAGAGGAGAAGGCACATTGGTTGAAGCAAGAGGGTCTCAAAGTGAGCCAAAGCAAAGGAGAGCAAGATTGCCACAATCTCCACCACCTATTTCACCTCCTAAGGAAGCAGAAGCAACATTAAGCATGCCTTCATAGGAAGAATAAATCCATGAAGAAGTGGATCCCAAAGAGGAAGAAAGAGTGTTCAGGAAAGCATTCCTTGACATGACTGAGATGGTTAGAATAATTTATCAAGAAAGTAATGAGAAACTAGAAGGAGAAGGATCTAAAATTCACAAGGAAGGACAAGGATCATTAGGAGATCACAATGATTAATATAATTCAAAGAAGGGAAATGGAGGAAATGGGGGCAGTGTAAAGTCACCAGCCTCACCTTCATCATCATCATCCTCTACTTCATTTTCAGTACATCAGTCACACAAGTCAAAGAACATTGGTAAAGTCCTTTTTTAAAACTTGATGTTAAGTTTTAATTGCCAATATTTAATGGTGAATTCAACGCAGAAAAGCTTGATAATTGGATTAGGTAATTGGAGATCTATTTGAGAATCCAGAACATTCATGATGATGATATCAAAATCCAATTAGCTTCATTGAGAATGGAAGGTGCAACACTTGTTTGGTGGGAAGCCAAGACAAAGGAGGAGATCAAGAAGCATGGTAAGTTTATTCTATCATGGACTGATTTAATTTCTGAAATAAAATGACAATTTTATCCATTAGCTCATATACAGAAAGCCATAATGAACTAGAAAAACTTTAGACAATTGAAAGGACAAAACGTGCAAGTTTATACCCAAGAATTTAGCAGAAGAGCTCTCTTATTAGGGGTAGATTTGCAGAGCCAAGATACTTTGCTCAATTACATAGGAGGCTTACATAGCTACCTAAAACATACTATTCTCATGTTTAATGTCACAAGTCTAGATGAGGTATGTGTTCAAGCCACACATCTAGAATCTAGAGGGGAAAACATTTCTAATGAGGGTAGAAACAAACCTTTTAAGGGGAAAAACAAAGAGGAGACCTCAAAAGGTAAAAGCAAAAAGAATGCATTTGTTAAGAAAGTGGGAGAAAAAGTGGTTTGTAAACATTTTTCAAAAGAAGGCCATAATGAAAATCAATGTTGGAAATTACATCCTGAAAAGAGGCCCAAGTATTTCAACAACAAAGGGAAATAGAAAACTGCAGCTACAACTCAACATGATTTAGGAGAGGATTCCAGTGACGCATCTAAAATTACAGCCATGGGATTAAAGAACATGAAGGGGAAATAAATTGAAACTAAACCCAATACTAGTACATCAAACTGTCACATACATTCTCCAAATGAAGAATAAATAATTGAACTGTTTCATGTGAGGTTCATATCCAAACATACTAAGCTTGACACATTGTTTGAGGGTCACAAGCAAACTTAATCTCTGAAGACTTGGTCAAGAAAATTAATCTTGAGACCATACCACATCCAAAACCATATCCACTTGCTTGGATTTGTAAGGATGCAAATTTACAGGTTTCGAAGAAGCGTATATTGCAGTTTTCAATAATTGCACATTTTGTTGACACGGTTGAATTAGATGTGGTTCCGCTTGACATAACAGGTATTGTTTTGGGGATTCCTTACTTGTATGACAGGAAAGCGATCTTCCATCACCATGAGAACAAATACCATTTATTCAAATATGGAAAGGAGTACATTTTTAGAGCACATCACAAGAAGACAAATATTTCTATGGTAAATGTTGGACAAGTAAAGAGGCTGGTAAATTCAAGTAAGAATTTTGTTCTTCTAATGATTAAGCCTAAAGCTGATGATAATCATGAATCATTTGAGGATTTTGATCCTAAGTTGAAATCAGATTTATATGATGTAGTTGATGCACATCATGAGATGTTTCAAGAGCCAACAGGATTGCCTCGAAAAAGGGAGACTCAACATGAGATTCAGTTGCAGCAAGATTGTCCTCTTCCAAACATCGGCATCTATCGCATGTCGATAATGGAGAATTCTGAAATAAAGAGGCAAATCAAGGAGATGTTGGACAAAGGACTCATAAGGCCAATTAATTCGCCATGCGGTTCACCCATAGTCTTGATTCCGAAGAAAGATGGGACTTGGTGCATGTGTGTAGACTTCCGAGCTTTGAACAAGATAACAGTAAAGAATCAATACCCACTCCCAAGGATAGATGATTTTCTTGATCAGCTGAAAGAAGAAAAGTTTTCCACTAAGTTGGATTTACAAAGTGGATATCACCAAGTAAGAATTGCAAAAAGTGATGTATGGAAAATTTCATTCAAAATCAAACAAGGACTCTTTGAGTGGTTGGTTATGCCATTTGCTTTGTGTAATGCATCGGTGACTTTCATGCGTGTTATGGATAGTGTTTTGCATCCATTTCTTGATGACTTTGTGATTGTGTATTTAGATGACATATTGATTTTCATAAAAATAAGAGAAGAACATGTCTTTCATGTGAATAGAGTGCTTGATGTTCTGAGAAAAGATAAATTGTTTCTTAAGATGTCAAAGTGTGAGTTTGGAAAGAATTATTTGGTTTATTTGGGACACATTGTAGGAGGAGTCGATTTGAGAATCGATCCCTCTAAATTGGAAGCCATTGTGAATTGGCCCACTCCCAAAATATTAATCGAGGTAAGAAGTTTCTTAGGTGCAGCTCAGTATTGGAGAAAGTTTATTGCTAACTTTTCTGCCATCGTAGCTCCTATGCATGCAGTGACAAGTGTGAATAAAGGCTTCCAATGGGGAGGCAAAAAAAAACAAGATTTCAAAGCTTTAAAAGACAAGATCAATTCAAATCCAGTCCTTGCATTACCGAATTTGAGACATCCATTCGAGATACAAACTGATGCTAGTGATTATGCCATGGGTGTAGTTCTTTTGCAGCATGGTAAGCCTATTGCTTTTCATTCTGAAGCATTCAATGGTGTTGTAACTAATTATCCTACATATGAAAAAGAGTTGTATGCATTGGTACAAAGAGCCAAGAAGTGGAAACACTACTTAATGGGTAAAGAGATGATTATAGATATTGATCACCAACCATTACAGTACTTGCAGTCACAAACAAAATTGCAGCAATCACGACATTTCAGGTGGATGGGATTTCTTCAACAGTTTCACTTTGTTATAAGGTACAAGAAAGGTATTTTCAATAAATTTGTTGATATGCTTTCAATACCAATTATAAGTGCTTCTACTTTACTTTAAAATTATTCTATTGTACATGAGAGTTACATTGAACAATATGCACATGATGTTGATTTTCAAGATGTGTATGCTAGTTTGGGTGAAGGGAATCAAGTTGAAAAAAATGATTATCACGTGCATAAAAATTTGTTGTTTCAATTGGGAAAACTATGTATACCACAAGGAGAGAGGCTAAGTGTCATGATAGAAGTTCATTCATCTCTTATTGTTGGACACTTTGGGGTAAGAAAAAACAGTGGCGCATCTACAGAGGTATTTTTATTGGCCTCGCATGATAGATAGTGTGTCTTGTTTTATAAGAGGTTGTTCTATGTGTGTAACAAGCAAGCCTAGAATTAGGAAGCTTGGGTTGTACATGCCACTACCGGTACCATCAAGGCCATGGGAGAGTGTCTCCATGGACTTTGTTGGAGGTCTACCTATGTCAAGAAAACACCATGATTATCTTTATGTAGTTTTGGATAGATTCAGTAAAATGTGTATACTTATGCCATGTAATAAAACCATTACTATTGAACAAACTGCTGAACTTTATTTTCAACATGTATGGGTTCATTATGGATTGCCTACTTCTATTGTTAGTAACAAGTATTCCTGGTTCATTGGGAATTTTTGGTCCAATTTAAATAAACCGAAGGTTGTTGTTATGGGTTCCACCCATCCTTCAACCTTTGGTTGTCCTTTACTTCAACCTTTGGTTGTTGATCCTTCAACCTTTGGTTTTTTATTATGGATTCCACCCATCCTTCAACCTTTGGTTGTTGATCCTTCAACCTTTGGTTGTCCTTTACTTCAACCTTTGGTTGTTTATTATGGGTTCCACCGATCCTTCCTTATCATCAACCTTTGGTTGCCCCATCACCCCACCCTCAACCCAAGGACCTTTGGTTATCTCCCTTACTGCTAAAGTATCGGCACACACCTCTCAACTACAAGTACCTTATCATCCCTCCTCTTTGGAGTATGATGGACACAAAGTTGAAAAAGAGCATTTCTTTTCATCCGCAAACTGATGGCCAGACCAAGGTGGTGAACAGAACCGTTGTGCATCTATTGAGAGGATATTGCAACAAACATCCTAATTTATGGGATGAACAACTACAATACATTCAGCACGCTTAAAATCGGGCAAAGAACTCTTCTAAAAATACATCACCTTTTGAAGTATGCTTTGGGTATTTGGAAAAATTGTCATTAGACTTCATCTTTGAGAAGGATGTTGCAATTGATGGGCATAGTGATATTGGCAAGGCTCGAAAGTTCATTGAGAAAATTCAGATTATACATCAACAAGTTCAAGAACAGCTTGAGAAGAGTCAAAGAAAATACAAGGAGAGGCCATTAGGGGAATTTTGAGGTCTAAAATGGGCCTCCTAAGGAGATAATAAAATAATATCTAAATCAATAAAATAATATTTATGAATTTGCAATTCACTTTTTGCACCACAATCCATGTAACCATAGTTAAATTCAATTCAAAAGTTATACCAAAATAAAATTAATAAAACAATTGTATTGATGTGACTATAAATAAGAATGAGCTTCTCAAGAAAAAATCATTATCAGTGAACAAATAATGCATTTTTCCTTTGTACTTAAATAACTTAAAATAAAATATAAATATAAATTTATAAATTCTTAATTATTATATGCTATTAATTAAAATTTATATTATTTAAATTGTATAATAACATGTAATTAATATACTATATAAAAATAATATAATATAATAAATGTTTAGGGATATGCATTGTTTATTTCAAGAAATATGAAATGACAATAATATATTTTTATTCAAAAAGTGTGAAAAGATATTTATTATGAGTACTTTACTTTGACTTTAAAATTACTTAGAGCACTACCATGGTTAACCATGAGTTTTTATCCACCATTGAGAATGTGACAAGTAAGTACCTTTAACTCAATCAATGCCACCTCAACCATTAGGAATGATGTCATCCCCTAAAATGTGATTAGTTCTCATAAAGTGAATTTTGATTGTACATTTTTCTTAGGAGGCCCATTTTAGACCTCAAAATTCCCCTAATGCATGACAAACATAGCGTTGATCACAAATTTCAAGAAGGAGATGAGGTATGGTTTCACATAAGCAAAGAAAGGATGTAAGGAGAAGGTAAAAATCTCAAAACCATTTGCTATGGTCCATTCAATATCATCAAGCAAGTTGGTAACAATGCATTTCAACTTGACTTGCCTTCATATATGCAAATTCATTCAGTTGCTAATGTTGAAAACTTATGTTTGTATGAGCCACCTTTGATCGATGATCAAGGAAGTGATGTTCAACTTCCTTCTATTGAATATTTCTCGCTAGAATGTCTGGATGAGATCAAGGAAGATACAATTATTGACAATAGGACAAGAGCATCCAAGAGGGGTAGTGTTGACTACCTTCGAGTTGGGCTCAAAGGTAGTAAGCCAAGCAAGGCAAAGTGGATGGAATTTGGAAATGTCAGGGAGCTATACCGTGAGTCTATTGAACAGGTAATCAAGTCTTTTGGGGCCCAAAAGCTTCCCAATGGGGAGGTGTGATTAGGTGTTCACAAATTTTGCTCAAAATTGAAAGTCACGGGATTGGGTTGAAACCAAGACGTTGCGTAGATCTTGTCTTTCTGATTTCGGCACCGCAAACGGTTCAAAAAACTGATGACGTATGAGGGAGATATCACGTTCTCATCGATTTCCCAAACAACTAAATTTTGCGACAGGGTTGACTGGGATACCCAGTTAGCATGTAGGTGCACATGCAACAAAAAATGAATATTCTGAAGAATATTCCTTTTCTCAGAGCCAGTCAGAGGATGCCAAGTGGTGTGATTGCATTCATTGGAAAGTTGTACAATATTTATTTAATCCAATGGATGGGTGACACGTGGCCAACCCTGAGGCCACCACGTGTCCCGTAAACAATGTATTAAATTTTTTTATGGAGTCTGTTAGGTTTGACCCCGCAACCTCCAGCAGAACAACCACCTGCCACACCGCATGAGCTATGAATTAGATCTTAACTAAAAAAATTCAAAGGTTAATGTTAAAGTGTAACACATTTGTATATGGGGGTGGAGACCACTGGCGGTCCGAGATATGTGATCACATACCACTGTAACAAACCACAACCATATATGTTAACCCGACGGCTTATCAACTGTAACCTCCACCGTTCAACGTGATCACATGCAGAAGTTACATTGAAGATCTCCAAGTGGTCAGGCTTAAACATCGCTTCTAAACTCCGACATTTAACTTTAAAACCATGTCACATGGCTACGAACTTGTGGTTAAGGTCTTTTCTCCGCCGATTTAAATGTCGATCGTTACGGTTAGGCAGGGTAGTGGGTGCGCATGTGGCCAGCCATACCCTTTACATTAAATCTTATGGTTATAGCTTGTGGAATAGATAGCACGCTACTATTTTTATGGAAAATAGTCAAATTTAACTGCAGTTAAATGCAGTTCACCAAATTTTGTGCAGGATTTCTAGGAATTACTGGGCAAATGACTTGGAGGGTCAATTTTCGCCCAAATGGAGTGAATGGAAAGGAATTCTAGACTAATTGGAGCATTCTGGAGCCATTGGTGTAGAGAAAACAACTATTAGAGGCTTGTAAACACTTGTATTCATAAAATTTTGAGCATAATGAAAGATGGACATGCCATTGGGAGCTAGACTAGCAGATGTAGCCCAGGAGGGTTGAACTGTTTCATCATGCCTACTGTGTAAATCTTATTTGTGGTTTTATTTCTCTGTTATACACTATTTTTCAGTGTTATTTTCTCTTATTTCATGCTTCTAATTCACTAAAATAACCTATATTTCATGGTTAAAATCCTCAATACTTAATAAAACTATGGATAGAAGTATGCACATGTTTATTAACTGAAAATACACTTAGCACAACAAAATAATACAATCCTTTCAGATCATCTGTGATAGCGTTGATCCAAAAATAGATAGGAACACAACATAATATAACCATAAATATAGAGATGAAGCAGAAATAACACTTCATTTCATTAATATCAAATAACTGAAATATGCTAAAAGATAGAATGGAAATAGGCTAGCTCAGGCGATGGTAGCTTATCTCTGAGAAGAAATGTGGTGGCTACATGCCTCTAAACTATATTACAATGAGGCTTGAAGGCCTATTTATTATTGAAAAAAATAGAAAACCCTAAACATCTAAAAACCTAACCCTAGGAGTTGAAGCACCAAAAATACGAGCGTTGTTTGGGTAAATTGGTACTTCAACTTCCTGAGGTCCTAACTTGGCATACGATCTTTCTTTCATGCATTCAATACCATGTTAGAAATAGCTATCTGAGGACTACAACTTTCGTGTGGAAAACATCAGGAAAAGACTCATTTTTGGCCTAGTTTTTCCAAAAAGTTTCGTTTAGGGCCTCAAAATGGCTACGAAAGTTTAGGACTCGAAAAACTAGAAAACATAGTAAACTATGGTACAATTAAGGAAAATGAAACAAAATGAAAGATACAATGGTCCCCATTGCATTGGTTTCCTCCATGAAATGGGGAAACTTCTGTTGAACTTGGTTCCTGGTGAGCCACTTGCCTTGGCGCAGGAGTCAGCCATCTTTGACAACCCAATACAGTTGGATCTTCTGCTGGCGAGTGTTATTGATCTACGAGTCCATGATATGATCAATGGTGGCTTGTTCCATGTAGTATGGGTTTAGCTTTGTTGTTGTGAGTTTTTCTGCAATGTCGAATGTGTTCAGTAATGGTGGAAAGTATGGCTGAAGGCAGTCCACATTGAACATTGGGTTCAAGCCAAGGAATGGTGGAATGTTGAGCTCAAAATAATTACCCCCTACAACCTTGGTGATGGTGTGTGGCCCATATTAGAGCGACCAAATATTACGGTGGGGCCCAACGAGGTGCTCCTTCTACAAATGTAGCCAAAAAATTTCGCCCACCTGGAACTTGTGTAGCACCCGATGCTAATCATGTCGTTGCTTATACTTAGCATTGGATTTGTCCAATATGTCAAGGACCTACTGGAAGATGTGCTGGATTCACTCAATGAAGTTTTTATCCTTGTCGGTTTCAGACTGGACATGGGCCAAAGTTATCTGAGTAGCTACAAATGGTATGGCCACATTAATGGGAAACAGTGGCTGGAACCCCAACCCCATCTGAAAGGGGATGTGGTTAGTTGAGCTATGGAGAGCTTTGTTGTAGCTATGGGGACATAGGGGAGGCTTTCATCCCATGTGCAAAGATTATTTGAGTTATACATGCGCAAAATGTGTACGATCACCCTGTTGAAGACCTCTGTTTGGCCATATCTTTGGGGTTGTAAAGGTGTGGACTTAGTGAGCTTGGTATCCAGCATCAACCAGAAACTTGACAAAAATGAACTTACAAACCTATTGTCCCAATATGAGATAATGGACTATGGGATCCGAAAGTGTACCCACACTCATTCAAAGAAGAGCTTAGCAGTGGCTTCTGTTGTGATACTCTACTTGCAGGCTGCAAGAATGGCCATCTTAGAGAATATGTCGAAGACCACGGAAACGTAGTCATTTCCAGCTTAGTTGAAGGGAGGCCCGAAATGTAATCCATGAAGATGAATTCCCAAGGTTGACTAGGATTAGATAGAGGAGTCTATAGGCCTTGCTTCTTGTTGGCCAGTTTGGAAATGGTGCAAGAAGTGACAGATTTGATGTATTTCCCAAAATCCCATCGAAGGTTTGGAAAATAAAAATAATTTTGGACCACTACCACTGCTTTCTCTACTCCAAAGTGTCCAACGACCCAAATTTAGTGCGACTCCCAAATCAACTTGGCATGCTTTCTTGAAGGAACACAAAGGTGTCCTAGGTGACATAACAGTGTAACCTAGAGCTGAAAATTTAGAACTTTCTTGCCTTCCAAGAGTGTCTGGTATGTGTTACTGAATTTTGGATCGCTCTTGTACATATGCGGCCACTCTATTGTCTCATTCCCAAAAGAGTCAAGTACAGTGGTCAGCGCCATCACCGGTTGTTGGCTAATGCAATATGAAACTTTATTAGTGCTTCCCTTCTTGTATAATGTTCAAATGCAACTGTTGGAGGTATTGCTAGACGGACAAATCCCTCTTGCGGACAAGAGCGATCGCCCTAGTATCCTAAGGATATCTAGAAACAAAAAGATAGATGTAGACCATTTCCTCTAGACTATTTTTCTTAAGAATTATTAATTAACTACTGAGAGATACTCCTACCTGTAGTCTAACGCTTGCTTGGTCTTTAATCTAGTCATTCCAGAAGGTATCGATCTAGCATATAAGATCTGCAATCAAAGACAAGTAAACAAGATCAAGAGCATCTACCAAATATGATAATTCAAAAGAAATAATCTATCGTAGTGATCAAGGAATCTAAGTATTAAATCTTTCAAAAAATAGATGAACAACTCAATGAGAAAATAGAATCCATTTGTATTATCTTTGAATAAAAGAAGAAACCTTACAACCTTGATGCCTTGATTCTTGTACAGGTTCTTCCGGGGTCCCGAACAGTCGTTTTCCTCAGTTTGAAAAGACTCCCACTCTCTTTATCAGCATAAGACTATGGCTATGAGTATGTAATCTCTCTCATGCCAATGATGCAAAATGTGGAGTGTATATTTCTTCAGCAATTCACCTCCAAACTATCAAGTTCTAAGTATCCTTGAGACTAAAACTTGGTCTCAATTTATAGCAAAAGGGAGGTAGTTTCAACTCCAAAAAGGAAGGGATAAAGCCTTCTCATCATGGGATTTTTTCTCCAAAACCAAGGGATAGCTCCATCTATGAAGGGATAAAGGTTCATGAATGGAAGGGGCGAAGCTCGACCAGATAGCGCTTCTAGAAGGCCCCAGCTGGGAGAATATTCGACCAACTGGGCTTCTAGAATTTACTTTTCTTTTTATTTTACCTTTTACGGGGGTCAACAATTTTAATGAGAAGAACGTGCGGGATGTACCGCAACTTTTATGGAAATAAACTGCGGTACCGCAGGAAATGACTAAGAAAAGTGTGGAGTTAGGCTTTTAGGATTTTTAAGAGCTTTTTCTCCAGTTCCAAGACTTGATTTAGGAACTTTATGTTTTTAGACTTCTAAGGAAGCAATAAATAGGTAATTATGAACCCATATAGGCAGCTCAATGTCATGGTGACAAATTTCAGTGTAACAGATTGCCCCCCTAAAGTGCGAAGTCTGAAGAGTTTTTTGAAGAATTTTGAAGAGTGAAGTCCTTTATCATTCTGAGGATCGGGTTGTTGGCACATCGGTTGAAACCTGGAAAAACATTCAATGCAAGCATATATATATGTATATCAACGCTGAGGTAGGCATTCCCATACTCAGATCAAAACTAACTATGTGTTCTAATACAAAAATTATTTCAGAATTACCTGAAGTAGTTGACACAGTATGGACGCAACCATCTGTTATGAGTAGTCTACTATATGATGAATAATAAAACTCCTCACAACCTGGATGGTGGAAACTACATCCAGGGTCTTGATTTATGCTTCTCGAACTAGTATGATTCTATCCATGCGATTGATTGTGTCGAAGTTGAACATGGTAGAAACCACTTGATTACCAGTCAATGATGTGAACTGTTAACAAGTGTGAGAGAAACCACCAGTAATGAAAATGGTTCTCAAAGTACTTAGTACAATATATGAAATGTGAATTTGTGATCTGAAGTTGAACATTTCACAAAATCTTACGATCAAAGGTCAATGATGCAACCTATCGTCGAAGGCGAGAAATCTGCCATTAGGGCATGCAAATCCCAAGGTACTGATAGGATTCTAAATCAACTTTCTAGATGATGAGTTGTTGTCGATAGAAAGTGACCCGTCGTAGGAAACTCACGACACGAAACTATTAGATCAAGTTTTGTAGAAATGTTATAGCAAGTACTAACTCAGGGATGGTCAATGCAAGTGGACTCTGGAGAAAAATGTTTGAAATGAATGGTTTATTTAACTAATCTCTTGAACACATAACGACACTGTAGATGGTTTGGTAATGATTTACCTAAAGCTAATACCTAGAAACTAGCTGAAGACTTTCAATGTGGTTTGATTAAATGTTGGCCAAAGGATTTTCCCAACCCAGGTATTAGTGTAACAAAAAGTGTCATGTTCAAGAGTGGTTTACTGCTTAAAAAAAAGTGTGACAAGTGGATTCATTTTCTCTCCTTTTTCCCCACCATTTCTGGCAAGTACCTCTTTATTTTTGACAAGCTTGAGGAGGATAACATCTGCTTTTTGTATAAGCTCATCCTTCGGACGAGTCCAACTGAGTATAAAAATTGAACCCTAACAAGGAGTGGTTTGTTCCTGTTTATAATTGACAGGTCCTTTACTGTTAAGTTTTAACAAGTCCAGTATAGGAGAAACTCAGTGTTTTTCAGTTTTAGGGAGTCAGAAGAAAAACTTAAGAAAACTCTGTAGGTGTACTTTTTCGTAAATTTAGTCTCTCAAGCCCGAAAAAGGATAAAATAATACAGGAGAGAACTCTGTTGATCATGATTAGTCAACGTATACCTTTTTCATAAATAGTCCATTTCAGTCCGAAAAAGGGGTAAACTTATACTGAAGGGACGACTGTTCATTTCCTTTAACGAGTTCAAATAGTCAAGTACTCGGCAATATTTTCATGTTTAGAGAGTCTGAAAAGGGCTTAAAAGAGAACCCCGGGGTTTCACTTTTTCGTAAATTCTCAAGAATCTGAAAAAGTGATAAAATTATGCTCATCATTTTCGCTTTTTTGTAAGTTTTAACGAGTTCAAAAAAGGGATAAAAATGTACTCATAGTTTTCACTTTTTTCGTAAGTTTTAACAAGTTCGAAAAAGGGATAAAAATGTACTCATATGGTGTCACTTTTTCGCAAGTTTTAACGAGTTCGAAAAAGTGATAAAAAGCATACTCATTGTCAAAATGATCATTTCACTCGAAAATCTTGTATTCTGCACAAAAACCCAAAAATTAAACATCCCTGTTTTTAATAAGTAAAAATGATTTGAAAAACAAATTTTCAAAGTGGAAAATAAATAAAATATTATTTTATTTATTCAAAAAATCTAATAAAAAGTAGTTATTTATTTTTACCATTTGCATCTAGAGTGAAAGTTGAGATCCTTTGGGAGAAAAGTTCCGAAGGAGATATTAGAAAACTAACTGTTCAAATCGAAAATCGTCGAATCCAGGTAATATACAACACATTTCTCTTCATTTTCATCCATTTACATTCTCTTTTTAGGCTTTAAAATCATTTTTTAAGAGAAAAATAGGCTCAAAATTTCGCCCTTGGGCATCCGCAGGTAATATACACAGCACCTGCAGAGCCCAATAATTTTCCTCTCACACTTTTCATGTATAGCGCGTATGGTAGTCCGCACTGTCTTAGTGAAAAAATTGTGGAGGCACCGTGAACAAAATAAAATGATGATTTATCTCAAATTAAGCCAAATTTTTCCATTTTAATTTCTTCTAATCTTTCAATGCATCCATTGCAGAGTATCCACAATGCTTGAATGGAGAGAACGTGAACACGAAGTGGTAGATGAGGCAGCTATGGGAAGTCTACCCACATTGCACGTGTTGAGAAACTATGGATTATACAAATTTTGGGAAATGCAGGGCATGAGGGCTCAAGTAGAGCTATTGACATGGTTGGTGAACAAGTGGGATGCTCACGAGTAGTGTTTCATCATCAGTGATCACCGGCTCGAACTTGAGCTGGAAGACATTTACTTCCTCACTGGTTTATCCAAAAGAGGAGAACCTATTTCCTTTTTCGGAGCTAGGCAAGGTGGCCTGCCTGTCGCTAGCTATCAACAAGAATTTTGTAATGAAGAAGCTGATACAAAAGACAACCACATTAATATGAAAACCATTATTCATCTTGAACTCAAAGTGGTTGCGTTCACAATGACTAGATTGTGTGGGAGCGCAGCTCCGCACGTGGCTACCAAAGCCCAGATGCAGATAGCGGTTGAATGCTTTAGAGGCATCATCTTCAATTAGTGTGAAGGAGTATTGGCTAATGTAAAAGGCCAATTGACCAGAGCTAAGAACGCAAAGTTGAAAAACTTTGGATATGGAGCTATCGTAGTTTCTTTCACTCTAGAGAGGATCCCATCTCTTGCCCCTCAGCTTATCTCGATTGATGCTAGTGGGATCAGGGAGCCTCGGATGGTCCATTGGGTGGAAGTGATGGCCCCGTCATGGTGAGGGTTTTGAGATAGTTTGATTTACACCTGCATATTTTCATTGGTTACAGAACCAAATCTTCGCCATTGAAGATTTTCCGTATGATGGGATAGATTTCCGTGGTAACCCTGATATGTCCCTTCCTCCAGGAGCACAATGGGACGAGTCAGGTAAATGAATCATTTTGATGTGTTTTTAACTATAATTTTTATTTTTATTTTTAATCGTCCAATACTGATGACAAAAAATTCAAATGCAGATGTTGGTCCACGAAGACCAGCCAATCTCCGCTGCTTCGAGAGGAAGCGAACAAATCCTATTGCACCGCCAGAGAACCAGGCAGCAGAGATTCTCACTGATTTAGAGAAAAACATGGAGAGGTTGACTAGAGACATTCCAGAGACTACAATGGATGATATTCCACTTCATCTCCAGAGACATGTTGTTGGAGTTCCTGGCCAGTTTTGGAGATACCTGCGTAGAGTGGCACGGGCGATAGTATATTATCATGATCATCACCACAAATAGTGGATGATTATCGCAAACTATTGTATTTTTGTTTTTTGTATCACTCTCTTTCAGATCATAAGGTGTTTTAAACCTATGGTCCTAGACGATGTAATATTTTTTGAAACACAAACTTTGTCTATGATATGACTACTTTCACCAGCTATCTTGTTCAACACTTATCGAATGTTGTTTTAATTTACTATGTTAATGTTGCAAATGTCTATTTATAACATTATTAGCTAATGCATCAGCCAATGTATTTAAAATTCTTGGAATGAATTTATATTCAATGTAATCAAACTGCATTTCCAAGAGACGAACCTTCAAGAATAATCTCAATAACACTGGATTTTTAATTATGTATACTCTATTTAAATGCAATACAATGAGTTCTGATTCTAACCTAATGATCAAACGCCGAATGCGAAATGATGGCATCAGATAATAACTAAATCACTGCGCTATATTCTGCAACATTATTCATTGTTTGACCAAGGCTTACCCCATGCATAGAAACTAACCCATCAATGGGTGAATAGATAACCCAGGCTACGGAAGAGATATTTTGTGTATTACGACATGCACCATCAGCAAAACCAATGTACGCTTGAAGGGACGTTGACATCTGCAATATCAAGAGTAATCAAGATAAGAAGGGATAATAGTCAACACAAACTTAAACTAAACACACTCATCTAATCTAAAGCAGCTAACTAAAAAAAATAACTAATGTACAGGTGAGATCTTCACACAAGAAATCAAGCATAATATCTCTTCAGATAAAGTCCATTTCTGGGTTTATCTAAAGAGACCCCATCATAATCAATCAATTCGTAAGCCCCTTTTGCAAGCACTCGCTTGACAATATAAGGACCATGCCACATAGGTTCAAATTTCCCAACTCCTAGTTTATCATTATCTTGGTCATATACCAATACTAGGTCACCCTCTGAAAAAACATGAGGTGTAACACTTCGGTCGTACTGAGCTTTAACGCATTTTTTATGAGCTTCGGCTACTAATGCAGTAGTGTGCCGAGTCTCATCTAATTGTGCCAAGTACAAAAGACATTTTTCCTCTTCAGAGGTTGCTGGTAGTAACTCTATGGATAATTGGAATGACGGTATTTCACATTCAATCGGTAACACAAATTTTAAACCGTAGACCAGTTGAAAAGGATTGAACCCTGTTGCAGTTTTTGCTGAGGTTCGGTATGCCCAAAGTGCTGAAAAAATCATAGTATGCCAATTCGATTTATGAATTCCGATTATCCTTTTAATCATAGTGGTTAAAACTTTATTGACGGCTTCAACCTGACCATTAGCCTGCGGGTAATATGGAGTACAGTTATCATGGTGCAAGCCAAGTTGGTCAGAAAGTTCGGTCAACATGATGTTTCGAAAATGGCTCCCATGATCAGTAATTATAGCTTGGGGTACACCAAATCAAGAAATCACATGATTGAACACAAATGTAGCTGCACTTTTTCCATCTGCCACAAATGTAGGCATCGCCTCGGCCCATTTGGTAAAATAATCTACTGCGAGAATAATATACCCATGCCCCCCGGCCAAGTGAGTGTTATATGTAATGAAGTTAATGCCCCATTTTTCAAAAGGATCGACAACAATTATGGGGTGAAGAGGAGCTGGTGGTGCATGCATCTTTCGATAAAAAATCTAACAGTTGTGGCATTTTCAGACCGCGAGAATGAAATCTTTGAATAATGAAGGCCAAAAATAACCAGTGCGCAATATATTTTGGGTTGTGGCATACCCAGACATATGATTGCCACATGCTCTAGAATGGAAGTCATTTCAAACTCTTTCAACCTCTTCATGGGTTAAACATCGTCAAAATAAAGAATCCGCACCGCAGCGATAAAGTGTGTCTCCAACAATATTGTATTGTTGATATTGGTAATGGATCTTTCGTCGATGTGAACGTGAAATTTTAGGCAGAAAAGTTTGGGTTTGGAGATAAATGATTATATCCCCATACCAAGGATCTAACGTACTGATAAGAAACAAAGATTCATCAACGATCAAATGCTCTACCACAGTTTCAGTCTCAATATTCGGGAAGTCACACATTAGTTCGTCGAACACTAGTGATTTCTTTGATTTGGATTTTTCAAATTCTAAATCAAAATCCTAAAGGATAACTATCCATTTAGATATTTTCCCTCGAGCAATTTCTTAGTCAGAATATACATCATCGGGTTGCAATTAGAGATCATAGTTTTTTTCGTAACAAAATGTAATGAAGAAATCGTTGGACAGCTTGAACTGCTGCCAAGGCCAATTTCTCCACATGTAAGTATTTAATCTCTGTTGGATGGAGATTTCGACTGAGATAGTAAATCACATGCTCGTTGTGGAATTCATCCTCCTGAAATAATACCATTCCAATGGTGGAATCATAGGCTGCTAAGTATAAAAATTAATCTCGGCTATAATTTGGTGGATGCAATAAACGTGCATGGGTCAACACGTGTTTTAAAGCATCAAAAGACTGATCAGTGATCTCATCCAAAATAAAAGGAACATTTTGTTTCAAAAGCCTGGTAAAACCTTTGGTTAACTCAGCATAGTTCTGGATAAATCTATGCAGAAAGTTTGCTTTCCCTTGCAAACTTTGGAGTTGGTGGAGTGTTGAAGGAGGAGGTAAATTGATAATGGCCTCAACCTTCGAAGGGTCGACACAAATGCCTTCTTTCAAAATGAAAAATCCCAGTAATCTACCAAATTGTACGCAGAAAACACACTTGTGCGGATTCAAGTGAATCTTATAATAGCAACATCTCATAAAAATCGCTCGTAAATGAGTAGGATGATCTTCCCTGTGTAATGAATGAGCAAGCAAGTCATTGAGATAAGGTTGCACAATGTGTTTAATGTCATGAAAAGCATATGACATTTCCCTTTGAAAAGTTGCCCCAACATTCTTCAATCCAAAAGGTAGTTTACAATAAGCAAATGTTCCCCAAGGACAAATGAATGTTGTTTTTGGTTGATCAACAGGGAGTATGATTATTTGATTGTATCCGGAAAATCCATCCATAAATGAATACATTTTATTTCCGACATAATCGTCAATGATTTGGTCGATATAAGGAGTTGGATAATTGTCCTTAGGACAAGATTTTTTAATATCCCTATAATCGACACATACTCGTATTGTTCCTTGTTTTTTAGTAACAGGAACAATATTAGATACCCAATCTGTTAAAGGGATAGGATAAATAAAACCTACTCTTAGTAATTTGTGGATGTATTGGACGTAATTTTTGTTTGATCGGTTTAGCATCCGGGTAAGTTTTGATTTCATGAACAACAATTTTGGGATCAATTCCTGGCATTTCTTCATAAGACCAGGCAAATATGTCACAGAATTATTGAAATAGGGCTTTATATGTAGCAATTTCATCTAACGTACAAGAAGCACCTATATGAATGTTTTCAATAATTCCTGGTTTTACTGATATGTCAATGGGAACCGTGGAAGAAATATTCCCCAAATTCACTTCAAAATCCATATTTGTGATCGATATTAGACTCTAGGGTTCTTTGACATAGTCAATTATAAAAATAGATCAAAAATTATTTTCAAATCTATCAAGCTCAGGGAAAAATGATGACCTATGATGGAGATCATCCCATGGTAAATCATCTATGGACAAGAATTCACGAATGCTCTCATCGGTATAAAACACTTCTTTAAAAGGATTTGGAATTGATGTTATAGCTGATTTTGATGGTGAAAATGATTCTTCATTGACCACATTCATTGGATCATAATCAGTTGATTGTGAATTGGAAAATGACTGTACTGCTTGATATGCTAACTCAAATGGACTCAAAGGCATCGCGTTATTGATTGAATCCAGTTATGATTCTAAAGGCACTACCCAAGGATCATCAAATGGGATAGTGCTTGATGTAATCATATTGATATTAGCAATAGTACGTGGTACGTTAGGTGGAGGCATAGAAAAATTTCCCATTAAAATGGAATCTTTGATTAAACCTACTCCTACATCTTCATAAGGAATAATCGATTTTCCAACGTGCTGAATACCATCCGTAGAAGCTGGGTTTGATGACTAATATGAGAGCTGATCAATTTTCACAATATTTCCTTGATGAGGAAACATGATTAATCGAAATACAGATGACACGACAGCAGTCATAGCATAAGACTAACTTCGACCCAGAAGAAGGTTGTAATCTAGAGGGGCATCAGCTACTTCCACATCTAAATTAACGGTTTTACCTTCGACCTCTATAGGTAGATCCTGCAAAATTCTGAATGGATGGAATCCTCTTCCGTCAAAAGCTTTGAGGATTGTCGAGGATTGGTTAAGTGTCAGAGAACCAAGTAATTTCCAACAGTTTAACGACATCATACACGTAGATGCTCCTTCATCAATAATAGTATGAAAGCAACGTTTGTTTTTTACTAGTACTGGAATCTGAAAAGCCATTTGATGAGGAAGCCGTGGTGTAAAATTTTCTAAATCTAAGACCATAAGGTTCGAATCCTGAATATCTATAGCTCCAATTGTTGATAAGAGTAATTTCCTTTGTGCTGGGCATGATTGCAGCACTTCTAAGGCCGACATTGCTGAAGGAGATATTGCTAAACCTTTGACAATGTTGTAGTTCTAAGCAGCGGTCACATGTGGATTGAAAGATGATTTATGAAGTATACCTTTAGCAGGCGGTTTGATTACTAGATCAGGATTCAGTTTCTCGATATGAAGTGGATTAGAAACCGAAGGAGATGTAGCTGGTGCAGAACTAGAATTTTCTACTTCTTTACCAGTAACAAGATTTTTACTACCATAATCTTGTGATTGAGTTGCAACCATTACTTGAGAAATCATCAAAATATCTGCTGATGTATTAGAATAAGATCCAATCATTTTTCTATCTTGAACAGGAAAAGGATCCTTCAAGACAGCGAGAGTGGGTGGACCTTTGACGAACTTAGATACCTCAGCCCTATGTGGACATTCTTTGGTGAAATGATCCTCGTCACAAATAAGACAAAGATAATGAGGTTTTCGTTTATCATCAGTCATTTCAGTTTTATCAATTTTTTTCTTTGGGAGATGAATTCTGTTTACTTTTTTTCTTCCCTTTCTTCTTGTTTCCAGATTTTGATTTTGTAGTAGATGAATCTACAATGTGAATATTGGCAGAAGTTTCCAGGGAAGATTCTCCTTACGGTGAATCAGGTAAAGTTATAATAGGAGAAGTAACCTTTGAAGATTTCTTCTTACTCTTACTCGTACTAATTGAACCGATTAAACCATCAGTGGCATGAGACCTTGAAGGAGTTGTTGTTATCTGATCAGGACACGGTAAATCGAGAATTTTCTCGTACAAAATACCTGACTGAGTATATACTAAGTCAAGATACTGAGCTTGAGCGATGACTTGTTCTTTCGTAACAACTCCTCCTTTGGCTACATCTTTAGTGATTTTTGGTAGCAATGATTTGATAAACCTTTCTGCCAATATTTGATCCGGGATAAAAACTTTTACCAAACGTCTTCTACGTCTCCATTCATGCATATGATCTGATATGTACGTAGACGTGGATTGTTTTAGTGAAGTTAATAATTTCGTGTCGTTGTCGTATCTGACTGGAAATTGAAAATGAGTTAAGAAATCAGTTGCTAGAGCGTTGAAATTGCTAAATGAGCCTCGTGGCAATTCAATGTACCACTTGGCAACTAATCCTATTAACGTTCTTTGAAAAATTCTAAGTCTAATGGAATCGTCGATTAATGAGTTGGATGCACACTAAAGGTGGTAAGTCATAACATGGTTAGAAGGATCTTCTCTTGATTTTCCTTCAAACTTTGGGATATCAATGGGCAACTTATTTAGCATTGGCGGGCAATACAGATGATAATAAATGGGATCATTCGAAAGGCGGGATAAATCAGGTAAATTCAAAGTTGCTATGAATGGCAATCGACGGGTAGGGTCTTGCTGATAACCTTGTGAAACTAAACCAGTTCCAGGAGGAGGATACCCGAGATATCCTGGAATAGCCTGTGCATTTGGAATCGGAATGCCCCCTGGATACCCAGGAATAACCGGACCATACTGGGGTTGAACAGGTATCGGATATGTATACCTAGGATACAGTTGTTGCGGGTAAACTAGATTTTGTGGAACATGTCCATATTGATACGGCCCTTGATACGGTTGATAAGTAAACTAAGGTTGACTTGTTATAATTGTACTTGTACCAGGTTTTCATGCAGGCATCTGAACAGTAGTCTGAATTGTAGGTCCAGATTGTGGAATAGAAACTTGAGGAATCTGTACCGATATTTTCAAGGTAGAAGTAATAGGAACTATAGACACTCCAGGAATAGGTGTGGTTGGTTGAACAAAAGTCTGAGCAGTATTTTGTGGCGGAGTCCTAGGTGTACTCGGACCAGGCTGCTGAACAGGACCAGATGCAGGTATTTTAATTGTAGGCTGGACTGGTTGTTGGGGTTAATTATAACCAACTTGTTGTCTAGCTTGATAATAAGGTACTTGCACATTTGGTTGTAAATTTTGTTGGGCTTGGGATGGATCCCACACCATTTTGGGATATGAAGGTCCCATTGAAGGTTGTGCATATGACAGACCATAAGTAGGTTGAACATATGGCTGATAATTAGCTGGATAATTTCCGCCTCCTTGTAACATTTTATGTTCTTGATAGAATTGTTGTCCTAAAGGAGGTTGTAATCCTTGAGCTGAGTACTGCCCTTGAGGTTGATATTGACCTTGAGGCATATACTGTCTCGGAGGTTGATATTGACCCTAAGGTATGTAATTTCCTTGAGGCATATACTATCCCTGAGGTTGATATTGACCCTGAGGTATGTACGATCCTTGGGGTTGCCCCCCAGGCTATATTTGACTACTTTGAGGTTGCCCCCCAGGTGGTAAATTACTACCTTGAGGTCCGGGGTTTGGAATATTTCCAGACATCATATAAACTTTCTCATTGTTCAAAGTTCAAGTATTAGATTCATTTGGGCGAGATGATGACATTGGTTTGTTGGGAAAAGGAGATGCCCCTAAGAAGGAACCAGAGAGCGACTGATAGCCCGCGGGAACAAGTGGACCACCAGATAAAAATGTTTCTGGCGATTCAGTAAACATATATGACTCACTAGACATGTTTAACGGAGGTCTATAACCTATTCGTGTAGAGTAATAAGGAATTCGGGGTGGCGAATAATTCAGACCAACATTTTGTAGAAAGTTTGTTAATGAAGAATGCCATGCATCTTGTCTAAAAGGACTATAAAAATTGATTCACGTTCTCTAAGTTCTAAAGTTTCCTGAGTTTAAGGAAGAACAATTTCGTCCTCTGTGTCAGTGACTTCTTCAATACTAACGACACCAAGAGGAAGATCTTCTGTAATCTGATCCCTCACTCTGGGTGAATCAAGATAACCATGAGTTGGAGTAGTGAATTCTAAATTAGGTTCAGATGTAGCAGACTCAGTTTCTGGCATAGATGCAAATTCAACTAGTTCGGAAACAGAGAGTTTTTGAGGAGTAACTTCTCCTATTTTTGGTTGGTCTAATTCGTAATCAGGATGAATAACAATGGATGTTTCTTCCTGATCAATTGATCTAGTTCCTAATGTTTTTCCTTTTTCACTTTTAATTTTTCTAATTGGCTCGATGTATATTCAGGGCTTTCCCCTGCATTCTACGTGATTGTCTTGGTAATTCAACCACGATTAAAACCTTTAACACACGTAATCAAAGAAAATTTCAATCAAAAACCCTACAGTCGCTAAGCAAACAATCAAATGAATCACATGCCTATAAAAATCTAAAAGATCAATCCACACACAAACAGTAGATCCCCACACTAAAAACACTAGTTGGTGATGAAATCCAACATCGTAGAATTTTAATGTAGAAATGGTGATTGGAACAGTTACCCCGACAACATGCTTAATGAAACAGATTGGTGAAATTTTCTCCACTTAAACCATCTCGAGTGAAGATAACCCTCCAAAGAGTCCAAGTGATTCTAGCTGACGTCTGCTCCAGGTACAGTGGGAACTCCCCTCCACCGTCACCTTGGGAAAGAATCCTAAAGTTTATGGCCACTAAGGTCACCAACGGGAACACATATACCTCTGGGAATAGTCTACGAGCCGATATACATGCAAGGGCAGAGTAACATGCTCAATCCCCTTGAAGGCTTCTTGACATAATCCAAGGTTTACCAACAAGTGACCCCAAGCTCCTCGACAATTTTCTATCTGAGGTTTACCGTTTTTAATATGTGCACATATTCTATCATTCCCAATGAGATAGGTATGATTACCTCACTGGCTCATATATGATCTCGTGCTTGACTCCTTTAGGAGGAGCTTCCCAGAGCATACATGCTACAATTAGATTTTCCTACCGCAAGATCGACTACTTGTTTGTTTTTAATGTCTTGGAAAGTTAACTAAAACCTATTCCAAGACACTAGCCTGAGCTATGTTGGTGGAAAAGAGCCCTAGAAAATATAAAATTTCTAGATTGATTTTAATTAAGCGTTACTTTTAGTTGGCAGTTTCTTAGGACAATGGGTATGGAAATGAAACTTCGATGATGTTTTAATGACCTGACTCAAAATACGCTACAATGCATCTATATGATAAACAACTCATTTCTTTTCAATGAAATATAACTAGAGGAAAGAGTTGAGAGACTTCAATAATTTTCAAAATATCAATTCTTTCTTTCCTTCACGAGAAATTTTGAAAAGAAGACAATTTGGAGAACTCAATTTCAGAAAGATATTTGCTCAAAAAAGAAATTCCCTATATCATTTAGATCGGAAACAATAATCAAAATTCTTCCAAAAGAAAGCTAAGAGTCTTAAAATTATAAAATTCAAAACTAAAAGAAAACTCTAATCTCAAATTCTATCTAAAAATTGGAGGATGTTTATGTTTGGTTTGTAATCTAACCAAGAACTTTCTGCTTATTCCAGTAATAAACTAAAGCATCCAATAATGGCATTAAAATGAAATTCAGACCTTATCAATCCAAAAGGTTTTGTAAGTTTGCAAATGAAAATAAAATCAAATTTTCATAAGAGTAACAATTGCATCAAGTTCAATGGCTCAACAGAAAAGCAATGAAATACCAAGTAGCTGAGGTATACAAAAGTTTCTGATTCAGAGAAACAGGAGGACTAAGCAGACTTTTACTCATAAAATGCAAACTAACTGAATAGATCACTTCAACACAGAAATTTCTGAAAGAAACCTTGACAGAGATCTTTGACAGTCAAAACATATTGGGATAATAACAAAAATCAAGAGATGGGATTTTAGAAAGAAAAACTCATATTTTTTCAAAATTTTCCAGAATTCTGCAGTTTCTAATGGAACAAGGTGTGGTACCACACATTATTTCACTAAAATCAGCGGAGTCTACTGCTCTATTTTTAAACAAAAAGTGCGGAAGGCTGAAAAGTACAAAAAAAATAAAAAATGCAAATTTCCAGTCAAGAATCCTATTGATTTTTGTACCCAACCCAATTTTAAGCTAATCAATGTCAAAGAAATCTCAAAAATCAAACTAAAAATAAATAAGAAAAACTAAGTTCATATTTTATTTCCCCAGCGGAGTCACCAATTTGTTAAACTGAAAAATCCCTCTTGCGGACAAGAGTGATCTCCCTAGTGTTAGGATATTTCGACACATAGGAAATAGTTAAGAATACCTTAGTCTAGTGTAGAGTTAGGTAAAGTGTGTTTCTTTACCATGTACATTTGTAACTTATAATCCGACGGTCACGATTTGTAGTGATCTGACAGTTATCTCTCACCTCGGTATTAACGACACTTGATCCGTGGGTTAACACCCGATTGGTCTATGATCTCTATTTAAATAGCATGGAGGGTCATTTTTCCAGTAACTGTTTATGAGAGAAACATATGTAACTTTTCTTTTTATATTAATAAATTGCCTGAAGTGGCCGCGTTGGCTCAGGTTGTGGATTTTTTCCCTCTTTGAGGGTTTTAACCACGTGATTATACTGGTGTACTAATTTGTGATATGTTTTTGAGTGGTGACCTTTGGTTCTTGACCTAAGGAACTTACCCTATAAATTCCTACATGGTATCGGAGCTATTTTGAGGGCCGCGTCCATTGTTGATCAAAATCCGAAGCCAGTTTGACTGTATGCGAATGACGTTTTGTAGATCTACTATTTATGAGAATTTCTAGTCTTGGAGAACTGCTTGTTTGTGTCCAGAGCGTCTGTTACAGTGAGGAATTCCTTTCGTTTCATGCAAAAAGGTTTACGGCTGCACAAGTTATGACAGTTTAGATCTAGAGGTATAAAGCATCTGTTTTGCAGTTATATTTGTTAATAGTTCTGGTTATTTCGGTTCCCTCTTTTCATTTTCGGTTGTTAGGTTTTATTTATTTTCCATATATATACCCTCTTCTCTGTGTATGCTCTTTTCTGTGCGCTGCGTTGGATCTCGGCAAATCAAAAATAGGGAAAAGGGCTATTTTTTTGCTACGTATGTTTGTTCCCCACATCTTTGTGCGATCTCGGGAAATCAGAAATAGTGAAAAAAGTGATAGTTGTCGGTAAGGCTAACCGAAAATCTAACATTCTACCGTAAGGCTTTGCATATCATTTTTTTTTTGTTCGGTTTTTTGTGTTTTTTTTGTGCAAGAAAAGGCACGCACACCGAAGAGTTTAAAAAAAAAAAAAACCTTCTTCCTTTCATACAATAACGTGATTCTTTTACTATCTCACTTGGTGAGGGGTCATTTTATGAGAATAGAGGTCTTGGGTTCAAGTCTCCTTCTCAAGCTTCTTTTGTAAAAAAATTTTGTTAAAAGGGGTGGATTTTTTTTTAAAAAGCCGCACTTCATCCCGTTCCCGTAACTATTCGGCATCTACAACTCAGATTTTTCAAAAGGTATAACTTCTTCCTCCGGAAGCCATTTTTCGAGCCGATTTTTTTGAAACGGCCTAATGTTTTGAGATCTTTCGATTGGAGCAGTTAGTTTCATCTTTTCTCAGCTTCATTTTTTTTTTAAAATGGAAAGTGCATGCCTAGTTTTTCTTAACAACACTAATTATTTCCAATGGCTACCTCACATGGTAGATATACTTAGAAGTAAAGGGCTTTATAGAATAGCCACAAGACTAGAAACTAAACCTTTTGATGATGATAAAGCTGCTAAATGGGAAAATAAACAAGATCAAGCACGAGGGTTGATAAGAATTCCCATTGCTCAAGATCTTCGATTTCATATCCTTGACATTGACACCTCTGATGAAGCCCTGGAAAAGCTAAAAACTGTTTTTGACATTCAAAATCAAATCAGGGCCAACCAGCTTGAAAATGAGTTGCTTACTTTGGACCCCAATAATTTCTCCTCCATTGAAGATTTTTTGTCCAAATGTAAGACCCTCAGAATTCTTTTAGAAGATTGTAAGATCAAAAAGGACGATGGTAGCCTCATCTATTACATTCTTGCTAAGCTTGGCCCTGCATACTCTGTATTTGTTTCCACCTTCCATTCCGCTAGAGAAGCCATCATTTCTTTAGGAACCACCTACAGTAATCCCTCTTTTGATTCCTTTTGTGATTCTTTGATAAGGGAACAAGAAAAAATTTTACACCTTGGTCTTATCACTGCTGGAAACGCTTCTAAGAAAGCATTAGTAGCCTAACAACAACCATATCAAAATAATCCCAAGAAGCAGTATCCTAAAAAATATGGTCCTAAACCAAACAAGGGCCCTAAGAAATTTCAGCCACAAACTAAAAAATCAAATCACCAAAATAATAAGGCAAATCAAAACAAAGGGAAGAAGACAGATAGACATTGCAACTTTTGCAATCGGGATGGCCATATAGAGTCCAAATGTTTTAAGAATATGGAAGCCTTAGAAGTAGCAATGAAGAAGCAAAACATCAATTTGGAGCATTGTTCACCTTCATCTTCAGGCATGGCGCTTTTTGCTTGTGGTTGTCAAGCATCAAGATCTGGTTATGCATTAAATGTATCTTCTTCTTCTCCTTCTCATGAGTGGCTCATTGATTCTGGAGCTTCTTACCACATGGCTAAAAATAAATCCATGTTTTCTTCTTTAAATGATTGTAACACCAAACATATTTATGTTGGTGATGATAGATCTCTTAGTGTTGTAGGAACCATTCATCTAGATAATGGTCAGTTTAATGATGTACTATGTGTTCCTACCTTGTCATGCAACCTTCTATCTGTTTATCAAATAACTCATTCAGGTGAAGGGAAAATAGTAGAATTCTCACCTCATGATGTTGTAATCAAGGAACTCAAAGATCCTAAACATATTTTAGTTACTGGCATTGCTGATAATTCCACAAGGTTGTATAAGTTTGACAACTTTGGGTCATCATGTCTTCCCTCTATTTTTGTTGCTCATAATGATGATGTGAGAAAAATTTGGCATGAGCGATTTGGTCACTTAAACTATCACTCTCTTCAAACTCTATGTAAGGAAAATATGGTGACGAGCCTTCCTATGGTATCTTGCCAAGATGGTGTTTGCTCCAGATGTGTACTTGGAAAATGTCATTGGGATAGTTTTGACAAAAATGCCTCTTGGCACGCTTCAGCGCCTTTGCAGCTTGTGCACAGTGATTTATGTGGTCCACTTCCTACTGTTTATTTTTCTGGTTGCAAGTACTTCTTAACTTTCACTGTTGATTTTTCTAGACGCACTTGGGTATATTTCTTAAAACTCAAGAGTTAAGTTTTTAACATGTTCTTGGCCTTTAAGGCCTTTGTTGAGAAACAATCTGGACATCAAACTCTTAAGTTAAGATTAGACAATGGAGGAGAATATGTTAACAACAAATTTATCAACTTCTGCACTGAGCATGGCATTCAATTGCAACATATTGTTCCATATACTCCACAACAAAATGGTGTAGCTGAAAGGAAGAATCGCACCTTAAAAGAAATGGCTAATTGTATGCTTCAATCTAAAGGACTTGGTCTCAATTTTTGGGAAGAAGCCATTAACTGTGAAAATTACATAGTAAATTTCACTCCTACTAAGGTTTTAAAGAATATGAATCTAGAAGAAGCTTGGAGCTCAGTCAAACCAGATGTAAGTCACTTTCGTGTTTTTGGAAGTGATGCTTGGGCCCATATTCCAGATGAAAAACATAAAGCCTTAGAACCTAAGAGTGAAAAATGTATTTTTGTTGGATATTCTGAAGATGTCGAAGGATATAGACTTATTCAACAAAAATCCAAAAATATAATCATTAGAAGAGATGTAAATTTTGATGAAAATATATCGGCCTGCAAGCCTAGTTCGACGGGTGTGCCACCTTTGGCTTGCGAGCCTGATTGGCATATGTGCCACCTCTCTCTCTCTCTTCTATTTTTATTAGCATTCCTTCTAATTCATATGATGACAGCGAGGATGAAAATCCTCCTCCACCTCTTGAAATTATTCCTTATACTCCACTACTTCCAAGATGGGTCCGCTCTACTCGGGATTTAGCAGGTTCTCTTGCAGGTGACCCTGCCGATCGACGACGTACACATTCTCAATTCGAAAGAGCTTCTTCCTTATTGGCTCAAGTTCCAGAAAATCCTAATCTAGAAACCTTTGAAGAAGCCTCCAGTCATCCAGCTTGGGATGAAGCTATGAATGAAGAATATCGCTCCTTATTGGTGAATGATACTTGGGATCTTGTTCCTCTTCCAAAAGGAAGAAAACTTGTCAGATGCAGACGGGTTTACAAAACAAAGTTTGGACCAGATGGAAAAGTGGATAGACATAAAGCTCGTCTTGTCGCTAAAGGATTTTCACAAGTTGAAGACATTGACTATACTGAAACCTTCTCCCCTATTGCCAAAATGAATTCTATCTTCCTTGTTCTTTCCCTTGCTGCTTCCTTTAAATGGGAATTCCATTATATGGATGTTAAATATACCTTCTTACATGGAGATTTACATGAAGAAATCTACATGGAACAACCCCCTGGCTTTATCCAAAATGACTCTAGCTTTGTTTGTCGCCTTAGGAAGTCTCTCTATGGTCTCAAACAAGCTCCTCGAGCTTGGTATGCCAAAATGGATAGATTTCTATTAGATAATGGCTTTTCTAAGTGTCATTCTGACAACATTGTCTACACCAAGAAAGTGGGTAAGTCCTTCACCATCCTTGTTATTTATGTTGATGATCTTATCCTTACTAGTAGTGATCCAAACCATATAAATCATGTGAAGTCTAGCCTCAAAAAAAAGTTTGAGATGACAGACTTAGGACACTTGCATTATTTCCTTGGTCTTCAAGTCTTGCAATCCAAGGAAGGCATTACCCTCTCTCAGTCCAAGTATGCCTATGATCTTCTACACCACTTTCACATGGAAGACTATAAGCCAGCCCCTTCTCCCTTTCAGTCTAGATTCAAGCTTTCAGTCACTTGTACTACCCCTGAAGTTGATGCTACCTTATATCGTCAACTTGTTGGTAAACTTTTGTATCTAACCCACACCCATCTTGACCTTTCCTTTGACGTTGGTCTTGTTGCTCGATTTATGCACCAACCTCATGAAAGTCATTGGAAAGCAGCTAAAAGAATACTTCGATATATTCGAGGTATAGTTCAATTCGGGATTCATTACAGTGTAGGAGCTTCTCCATTGTTGATTGGTTTCATTGATTCTGATTGGGCTGGTGACCCTGATGATCGAAATTCTACTGCAGGATATGTATTCTCTCTTGGTTCAGGACCTATTACTTGGTCTTGTAAGAAACAAAGTGCCATCTCTCTTTCTTTAGCAGAAGCAGAGTATCATGGTGCAGTTGAAGCTAGCAAGGAAGCCATGTGGCTTCGTCAGATTTTGTCTGAATTTGGTCTTCATCAGCAGCATCCAACTACACTTTGGTGTGATAATCAGAGTGACATTCAGCTATGTAAAGATCCATTTCAGCATCAACGTATGAAACACATTGAACTCCACATACACTTCATCTGAAATCTCATTCATGATCGTGTTCTTGAAGTGTAGTAATGTCCAACCAATGATCAAGTATCTTTTAGGATTTTTAAGAGATTTTTCTCCTGTTCCAAGACTTGATTTAGGAACTTTATGTTTTTAGACTTCTAAGAAAGCAATAAATAGGTAATGATGAACCCATATAGACAGCTCAATGCCATGGTGACAATTTTCAGTGTAACAAGTATGTGGACCATTTTTTATGGCAATCGTTATACAAATTTCCTTGTGTCTGTATGAACTACAAGGGTCGATGGTTTGTGTGGATGACCATTTCATTCCCCATAATTTAATGCTTCCATTGTTGGTAGACTTGCATAATGGAATATATATCTTTTTCGTAGGTGTGATACTTTCAGACTGTGTCTGAAAGTGTCTCACTATGATATGCCACTGGATGCCCCTGATGAGTAAGAATTGCACCGATATCATAGTCGGAAGCATCTATCTCGATCTCAAATGGTTGTTGCAAGTCTAGTAATGTGATAAGTGGTGTAGAGCAAAGGAAATGCTTCAACTTGGAAAATTCCTTTTGTTGGGATTCAGACCAAAAGAATTTTTCTTTTGCTTCGCCAAGTGATATGAGAGAACCCAACACGAACATGTGGTAGAAATTGGAAAGACCTAGAAATTTGTGGAGCTCTGTTAGAGTGATTTGGACTATCCAATCGTGAATGAACTATATATTTAAGGGAGTGGCACCTCGATAGTGTTTTCTGGATGAAGATGAGTCACCTATGGGCATTCACCGAAGGAGCTAGGAAAAGTTACCCATCATCACATTCCTCCACCTCTCAAGGGATTCTTCGAGAAATATTTTGAAAGGATCTCCTGCTCCCTCATCTTTATTTTCTTCCTCCATGGGATGCCATCAGGGTTTCTGAGGCTGGTCTTGCAAAGGTTTAACCTGTTCGATCCTTAACCCCTTATACCTTGACCTCGTTGTTGACATGAAAAGAAAAAAAGAGAAAGAGCATATCACTTTGATACCACTGATATGAACTTAGACAGGAATGCAACAAAATAAAAATATCACCATAAATACAAATATGCAACAGAAATAAATGTTGGTGATCAAGGATTCCCTCTGCATGATAAGTCAACATGACCACCATTCCTGAACTTCCCATTCCTCGTACCTTATGCTAGTTAGAAATCCTCCAAGGCAAAGCCAACTTTCTTCATCCGTTCATCCTTTACTATGCCACCACCGTGCATGAGTTTATAAGACTCCTTAAATCTACCATTCCATTCATTTTGGATGACCATGCTCAACAGTATTTTGATGCCCTGAAACATGCTCTCACTTCCGCTCCCTTGATTAGTCCTACTAAATTTGAAAGGGATTTCATCCTGTACATCTCAACTTCCACCCATTTGGTCGTTGGGGTCCATATCCAGGAATATGACACTGGAAATGAACATGTTATCTATTATATCAGTAAGAACCTTGTAGGCCCACCTATGTCCTACTCGCATGAACAAAATTTGGCGCTGGCTGTCATGTTCTCGGTCCAAAAAACTTCGTCATTATATCATTACGCATTCCACCAAGGTCGTGACCAATTCCAACCCTATGGATTTTCTATTGAGTAGGCGGATCATCAATTAGAAGTACTCTCGTTGGATCGTTATCCTTCAGGAGTTCAATATCGAGTTTTTCACACCCAATAGTAAGAAAGGTTTAGACCTTGCTGAACTCATTTTTGAATTGCCTACTGGTACACAAGATCCGTCGGTTAATGATGATTTACTCGATGAACATTTGTTCATTATTACTTCAGATGACCCTTGGTATGGCGACATCCTTACCTATCTGCAAACCCAAAAATTTTCTCCCCATATTGATCATGATGATCGATGATGTATATGACACCAATCCCCTCGCTATCTTCTCATTGGTAACTATCTTATCATTAGGGTGTTGATTTTGTCCTTCGTCGATGTCTCACACACACTAAAGCTGAGAAAGTCCTTAATGCTTTCCATAGCAATGCTTGTGGTGGCCACCTCTCTGGTTTGGCCACTGCTCAAAAAGTCATGCGCGCTGGGTATTTTTGGCCTTCCCTCTACGGTGATTGCATTGAAGTAGTTAAACACTGTTCCAACTGCCAACTTTTAGCCCCAAAGGCACGAGCTCCTCTGGCTCCCCTCCATCCTGTCATCTCAGCCGATCCATTCTACAAGTGGACCATTGATTTTATGGAGTGTTTTCTTACGATGACAAGAAACATAAGGAATGGGTCATTTCCATGTTTTTTCTGCATCTGTGCGAGCCCATGGGTCAGTAGAAGATTGATTCGCAAGAAGAAGCCCTAGAAATTTCCATGAAGTTAGAAGTTGCAGGATGATGCTCAATTTAGAGCGTTGCAGATTCATAGCCAATTAGAGGCGATGCACATAGAAATTTAGAATTTACAAAGAGACCGAGGTAAAGAATCTAGCACAGATGTCTCGTGCATATGTTTCATGGTATCTGGCCCCACCAAAGATCAGTGCCCTATGCTATCGGATTATATGCAAGCTTGGGGACCGAGTCTAATGTGCTCGAGGGATATTGCTGGACCTAGTACCCCCACACTATGGTGTGCCGATTATCGGGTGGTTGGGTGGCATGATATAGACCACCACCCATGGTTAGGCACCTATGTCCCGGAACTGAAGCAATAGTGGTGTATATTTTTCTCTTCGGTGGGACACAATGAGCACAACTGTCGAACGTACGATTTGATGATCGATAGAGGGAACCTTTATAGAGTGCAGGTTGACCCTTCGTCACCGGCATCTATGTATTCATTCTACTCATACCATCCTCTTCTTATTCCTATGATGGGGTACTACTGCTAGGGTTGCTTCTAGGCAATGAAATTTTTCACACTTCTGAATGAAACCTAAGACCGAAAATAACTCATGATCATTACTCTATCAGCAAGAAATAAAATATTCTAGAGCATAAAGACTCATCTAGCTATTTGCAAGAAAGGAAATCCACAATTAGGCTAATGCAAGAAATAGAGTTAAACTAAGTGGAATTCATAAAGTAAATTGCTGAATTGAACTTGCAGAAAGGGAAACTAATCTAAGCACACAGTGGGCCAAATGGCTGATTAAACTCTAGCTACTTCATGCTTGGCTGTTATTATTAACGTTGCATCTATAATGAGCTAATCATGCATGTAAATACTCTGTTTTGTAGCAAAATAAGGAGGTGTTGAGGTGGCTTAACAAGGTCTTGGACTCATGGTTTCAGAGTTGAAGGTGTCTTGGAAGTTGTGCCAGTTATAGGTGAGGTTAAAGAGAGGTTTTGGGCTGAAGAAGTGGTTGACTGGCATCGGTACATGATTTCATGTAGTGCTACAGGATGTCCTGAAACGCTACAGGAAACAGGTCAAGGGTAGTTTGAGGCCAGAAATGGCAAGTAAAGGGGTAGGAAATGTGGAATGAAGGTGGACCTAGGTGGATGGAAGGTAGCCAACCCTTTGGAAAATCTCATAACTTCTTACAAAGCCCATCTTGCACCCCCGGAGTGGCTCTCGGTGTTGTGGTGAAGATCTAAAAAAAACAGAGTTGAAAGCGATTTGGTTGAAAGTTGGTTGGTGAAGGGTGGAAACTGAAGCTAAGGATGTTGGTAGAGTCCTCCTCTACTACTCTACTCAGAGATACAATGAAACTACATGTTCATGCATTTATCATGACAAATCTATGATGAGAATGATGGAAAATATGATTTGAATTTAAGAAAACCTACTTATGCATTTGAAACAGAAAAATAACCCAACATTCACAACATGTTCATGGTAAACAAAGCAACCTATCTATTATTTCCAAAAAATCATAAACTGAAAGCAATTTGGGCCTGTGGTGGTGATCTACCCTCCTCAAGCTCTAGGGAGGCTTTAACACACAACTTTGGAGTTTTATATGCTATTGTACTATGACCTACAAGAGTCTAACTACAAAAACACTAAATGGAATAAAACTAAACATAACAAGATGAAATATAAGAAAAGTAACTACAACACATGAAATAAACTAACTACAATGGCATGGAAAGGAAACAAAAATACAGACAGGGAGGCTTTAACACAAAAATTTGGAGTTTTATATTCTATTGTACTATGACCTACAAGAGTCTAACTACAACAACATTAAATGCAAGCAAACTAAACATAACAAGATGAAATATAAGAAAACTAACTACAACACATGAAATAAACTAACTACAATGGCATGGAAAGGAAACACAAATAAATAAGAGAGACCGAGCCCAATAGATTGGGCCCTAACCCACAAGCACATCTCTCTCAAAATAAATCAGTGGAGGAGAAACTGAATACTCATTTTATTGCATAACCAATCTTATTACATAGCATATGAAAGTCACACATGTATATTACAAGAGCTAATATTTCTATAGCTATCTCCAAAAATCGAATCCTAATGATCTCTTGCTCTGTCCTATTTATCCTAAAGGATAGCTACCAATAAATCCCTATAAAGTAGGTGATTCATCCCCTTGGACTTTCAGAGAAGTGGAGATTTGATTCCCTTAATATTCCACTTGCTTGGCTGCCTTTGATTTCGAGTTGTTGGAGGAGAATATCGAGGATCACTTGGCCACCTTTAGGAGTTAAGGAGGTGGTCAACCCCCTTATAATCATTCCTTGTGATCTACTCTAAGGTTTGATTACACAATATTCAGAAAAAAATGGCATATCTTTGTGATTATCCTACATTTAAACCATATTAGGCATTCAAAGTATGATAACCCTTAATTCATCATCTACACTAAGCAACCTATGACCATAATGTAATTAAATGTCATAAAGAGAGACTAATAAGGATAAAAAGGTGACAATTAACCCCTTAAAATATAATTAATGATGGTGCTCATCAGACTTAGTGGAGGAATGAGGACCCTGGTGGGAAAGTGTTATGCATAATTATGATTTATGGATAAATCAAATTCCCTAAGTGTGGTGTTAGGCACTTAGAACAACAGATTAAAGACTTTGCTATCACTTTCTTTAAGAATAAATAGACATACAGAAAGATAGAAGAACCTACTTGTGATCCAAGCACTTCCTATTCTCCTTCTGTCACTTTTGTTGTAGCCTCCAATCCAACTTAGATCGCCAGATTGATTCCTACAAGTATAAACAAAGAAAAACAAAGAGATTGAAATATACAGATGCCTAGTTATCTTAATCACTTAAATCGATTAAACATGAAACTTATATATCATTCAAGAGTCCATTTCATGAGAAATAGAAACATAAACATATACATATATGGGAAAATGAACAACAATATTTATTAAAGAGTAGAATGGGGAGGTTACAACCAATGATCGATTTTATATCACCAGCTCCAGCTTCATCCCAGCCTCATCATAGACAAAATCGCACCAACAACAGATCACTTCTATCACTCTCTCAATTGAGAATCCAACATCATTTCTTTACCAAAATTCTTCCTTCCCTAGCACTAGGATCTGTGCTCAATTTATAGGGAAACTGAAGGTAGTTTCTCAATCAATGACTTTCTAATAATAGGCAAGACATGTTTCCAAATT
Source organism: Pinus albicaulis (assembly GCA_034641835.2). Classification (NCBI taxonomy): domain Eukaryota; kingdom Viridiplantae; phylum Streptophyta; class Pinopsida; order Pinales; family Pinaceae; genus Pinus; species Pinus albicaulis. The sequence continues at coordinate 1,678,703,914 of CM076579.1, read as the reverse complement.
CAGAGGTTTTAGATGGACACATGGATTCGAATTTTGACACATATGGACTCTTCTATAAGGCATTGGCATTGTGGAGATTCCTGAACAATGAGAAATTCCCTCCCATTTGACCAACGCACCCTTGAATGTCGGGAAGTGCATTGCAGTGCACCATTGAATGGAGGGAGCTTCATATGCAATGCAGTTAGTCCCTTGAGAGGCATCTTTGGTAAGCTCATAAGTGGTATAACATATACTTCAAACCTTGGAAATATCACAATAGAAGCCATGAATGATTTTTTCTTCTCTTAGGGCATGTAGCAACTAAAATGATAGGGGATGATAGACCCTATTTCATTGGTCCTAGGGATGATGTCCAGTTTGACCAGGTCATGATGGATGATGTCGAAATTGACCTATAACAACTACCCCCTAAAGCATGAAGTCAGAATAATAACAAAATTTTTGAATGAGATGCTTTATGACGTGATGGGCTAGAACTGAAGCATAGTGGTGACCTGCATCAATCTTACAATACATTACATCATGATATTTTCATCTTGATCATGAATTACTGAGGGAGGCATTCCCATGCTCAGCACATAAACTATCTAATGACATATACATAGTGCATAAAGTCATCTACATTGGAATGTTGCCCAATACAGACATGCCTACAGATATAGGCCCATGTTCGGATGACAATCTGTATGTAAGGTCATCGTATAAATGATGTGTACAACAATCCTAAAATCGCAACCCAAATGGCTGAAACTAGATCCGTTGTCTTCGTATCTCGTTCACTCGTTCGTTCAGGTACAAGTCTAGCCATGCGAATATATGATTTGTAGTCAAACATGGTAAGACATCGTTTGATTACCAACCAATGATGTGATTTTTTAACAAATGCGAGAGAACCACCATTGATGTTAATGGATCTCAAGGTACTCCAGTACATTTCAGAAGGCGTGAATATATGATTTGATGTCGAACACTAAACAAAATCTTTCAGTCAAAGGCTTGGAAACGAGGATCTTGTCAATGTTGTAACAAGCCTCATCATATTGGAAGATGATGTTTCTAAGTAAACTTCCTGGATGATGATTTGATGTGGACAGGAAGTCACTTTATCGCGAAATGAGAGTTACTGATTTCGGAGACAAAATGTGACTTGATATAGCAATGTTCAGGGATGATTTTCATGAGAATGAAAGTTTATGAGTATTTGCATATGGATTAGTATTCACTAGATGACTTCTCTTGAACATATCGGTGACACTGAGATGAGTTGGCAACATTAACCCAAAACTAAAGTGAAGGTATGATGAACCATAGGTATGAATGAACCGTCAAGAAGATTACCCTACCCAAACAGTCACAATGATGGAGTGAAGTGTCATGTTCAAGAGCAACCTGCTACTGTAAAAGTTATGTTCACTTTCCCAAAATTTCCCCAATCATTTGTCGACCAGTACCTCTTTATTTTTTAACAAGCTTGAGGAGGATAACATATGATTGATCTATAATTCGACTCTTCGGGTGAATAATGTATCGCTATTTAATAATTTAACGATTCTAGAAATGAATGAAACTCGATTCTTGCCATGATCGACAAGCCCGTCGCTATTTTACTTTTTAACGAGCCTAACGATAGTGAAAACCCGGTCCTTTTCCATATTTAGAGAGTTTGAAAAAGAAGACAAAAGAAAACTCCATAATTACTTTTTCATAAAGTTGTCACTCAGATCCAAAAAAAGTGTAAAATGATATCTGAGAGAACCTCCTAACCATGTTTGACTAAGGTTTTCCTTTTTCGTAAATAATCTATCTCAGTACGGAAAAGGGTTAAACTTATACTGAGTAGATATCAATTCATTTACTTTTACGAGCTCTAAAAGACAAGTGCTCGGCAATGTTTTCACATTATCAGAGTCTGAAAAGAGCTAAAAGAAGACTCCAGGGGTTCCTTTTTCGCTGTTATTGAAGCTCGAAAAAGAGATAAAAGTGCACTTCAAGTCCTTTTTCATTTTTATCAAAGCTCAAAAAATAAGGATAAAAGTATGCTTTGTGGCCAAATAATTCTCGAAATAAATTTGAACAACTAATCTACTATGTCAGTTGTAAACCTATTTAGAACAGCATCAAATGGATTAAAAATACTTGTTTCGTGATAAAAAATGAATAAAACCATAGTCGTGGCAATCAATATGATTTTCAAATAATGAAATGACTAATTAAAAGATTTTTAATATTCATTTTTACCATTTGAAAGTTACCATTTTCATTTTGGAGCTTTGAACCTGTTTTTGCCCCCGAACTTCAACTGTTGATTGTGATCGATCATGTGGATGGTTTTCCTCGTTGTTTGATCTAGGTTGGTGCCATAAACCTCCTCTTTCCTTTAGTAGTATTTTTTTTTTCATTCCATTGCAATTTTTTAGGGATTTGGGCCCCTTGGGGTAAATCTATTTTCAAAAGAGGGCAACACACCCTTGGATGTCGAAATCTGCGTTGGAATGCACCTGAAACGAAGGCTAGGTGCATATGCAACACACTGTCTCTTGTCTAGGGCTGCGTTGGGTGAAATTCACATTTTTTATTGTTGCATTTTACCCAAATTTTACCTATTTTTTTGCATGAAAAAGGTCCTAATGAGTCTTATGGTTATATTTCAGGGATTCATCAGACTAAAATGACAATTACTTGGAGGCAAAGAGAGCATGAAGAACAAAACATGATTTCCCTTAATGATCCAGGTACTTGAATAGCCCTTAGAGACTGTGGCTTATTGAAGTACTTCCGTCTATCAGGTATGAGGCAATAGATGGAACTATTGGAGTTCCTTGTTCATGGTTGGGATCCGACAATTGAGGCATTTCATATTGGGAACAAAGTGGTCCCAATTTTAGTGGAGGATATCTATTTTCTGACAGGCTTGTCGAGGAGAGGCCTACCCATTTCCCTCTTGGGGTCTGCTCTTGGAGGAGAGATGGTGAGAGACTATATATAGCAGTATTGAAATCTAGGGGCAGAGCCTAACAAGGATGGGAAAATAAACATCCGCGATGTTCATGACTTACCATTAAGAACCATCTTATTCATGATCACAAAGCTTGTTGGTACTGCTAAACTCCATTTAGCGAATAAATCTTATATGCAGTATGCGCCAGTGTGTGTGTAACCAACAATTTTCAATTGGGTTGAAGCCATACTTTATAAAATGAAAGAAAAACTAAGCAAGGAAAAGGGAGGAAGGAAGAAAATTTCCAACTATGTTTTGATCCTCATTTCTTTTGCCTTAGAGCGGATTCCACTAATGCAGCCTCAACATGTGACGTTGGGTATATCTAACCCTAGAGATCCAAGGATGTAGAGATGGGTAGAACTGATGGATAGACATGTAGGCCAATCGTCCATCGGGTTCTCGACTACATTATTTTCCTAGTTCAAGCGACAGATTATCCCCATCGATGGCTATGCATATCCAGGCGTCGACTTTCGAGGAGATCCAGACTTAGCTTTACCAAAAGGTGCTCAGTGGAGTGCAATTGGTAAGAATGTTTTGACCGTGTTTTTTGTTTTTCTAAGGTTTATACATGTTTTTGTATTTTAATGTTTTCCCAAGACTAAACTAAATTTTTGATGTAATGCAGATGTGGGTCGAGTTCAACCAGTGGGAGAGCCAGAGCATGGAGCAGATGAGCCAGTAGAGAGGGCTTTCGGGAGAGCAGTCCTTTAGGATTTAGATATGGCTGAGAATCTTGTTGAGCTTCAACAACACATACAAGGGATGACCTTTGAGATTCTGGATTTCCAGATCGAAGAGTTACCTATGCAACTGGAGTGCCACACTATTGGCGTTCCTAACTACTGGATGTGATTACTACGTAGGATAGCTATATCGGTAGCATGTTATCATGAGCACGACTAGTTTACTTTTGACATGTTGCATACATTTTGAGGTCAGATGACCAATGTGTCTTGGGCACAAATTTTGTAAAAACCTATAACTATCTATCTATTTGATTTTAGTGTTCTCCTATGCTTATTGTGCAATCCTATTCAATTAAGTGAATGTATATTTGTGTTGCAAATGTCTGTTTATAACATAATTCGCTAAAGAATCAGTCAATGTGTTCAAGTTTCTGTAAATTTGTTGATATTGGATAAAATCTAAATGTCTTTCCAAAAGTCGAACTCTTAGGAACATACGATGCAGTGTCGAATTTCTAACAGCATAAATACTAGTAAGTTGTAATACCACAAGTTGTGAGACTAACCTTATGATGATATGGTTAATACCAAATGAAATGGCATCAGAGAGAAGTTCAATCAATGTGATATACTCAGCGATATTGTTTGTAGATCAACCGATACAAATCCCTTGAAAATTCAGTAACTCGTCATTTGGAGTGAAAATGGCCCATGCTACAGAGGATATATTCTGCGTACTACGACTAGCACCATCTAAAAGCCTAAAAAATGGTTCCAAAGATTCAGACATCTGCAATGAAATGTAAAGCGGATTACTAATTTCAAGAAAACTCTAGAAAAACAAACTAAGACAATAAATTCAAATCAAAAACATATATACAATATAATACAAAAAATTACTACGCTCATGATTAAGCATAGTAACATTTCAAATATAACCCATTTTTGGGCTATGCCAATGGAATTCCATCATAATCTACAAAATCGTAGGCACCCTTAGCAAGAACTCTTTTGACAATATAGGGTCCATGCCATAATGGCTCAAATTTCCCCGTACCTATTACATCAACTTCCTGATCATAAATAAGGACCAGGTCACCCTCTGAGAAAATGTGAGGTTGGACATGCTTGTCGTATTGCACCTTTATACATCTCTTATGTGCTTCGTTGGCCAATTGGGCTTCACAACACATTTCATCAAGATGGATGAGGTTAAAAAGACGCGCTTCTTCAGCAGAGGTGTTTGGTAACAAGTCGATTGCAAGTTTTAACATCGGTATTTCACATTGGATTGGAAAGATAGCTTCCAGACCATACACCAATTTAAAGGGGGTAAATCCGGTCATGTTTATCACTGAGGTTTGGTACGCCCACAAGGCCGAGTACAAAATTAAATTTCAGTTTCGTTTATGAACTCCTATTATTCGTTGAAGCATTCGTTTAATTTTTTTAATAGCCTCAACTTGTCCATTTGATTGTGGATAATAAGGAATAGAACTATCATGTGACAGTCCTAATTTGGTAGTCAATTCATTCATCACATGGTTGTGAAAATGTGAACCATGATCTGTGACTATAGCTCGTGGGACCCCAAACTGTGAAATGACAGGATTAAAGAAAAACAATGCAGTTTTTTGTCCTATGTTGTTGAATGTGGGCATCGCTTCAGCCCACTTGTTAAAGTAGTATACTGCGACAATAATAACCATGCCTCCTGGCTGAACGAGTGTTACAGGTCATGAATTCAATGCCCCATTTTGAAAATGGTCCCACATAGACAAAAAGATGCATTGGTGCTAGAGGTTTTCAGATTTTATGATCAAATATTTGGCACGCATAACAAATTATGACCGCGAGGTTGTAGTCACCAAATATGGTAGGCTAAAATTAATCGGCATAGAGTATCTTCTGTGCGGTAGCGTATCCAGAGAAATGTCTGCCACAAGCCCCAGCATGACAGTCATTTAAAACCTTTTTGGCCACCTAATGAGTGAGGCACCTTCTTAAAATTTTATTGACACTATGACGATAAAATGTATTGCCGACAATCAGATAATCTTTGGCTTGGTATCGAATACGTTGTTGGTCAAAGCAAGACGTATTAGGCCGAAAATTTTGAGTCTGGAGATAAATGATAAAATACCCATACCAAGGATCAGATGATCTGATCAGAAGTAGAGACTCGTCAGGAATAGATGGTTTCGACATAGTGGCAATACTATCAGAGGGAAGGTCACATAGAAGCTCAGCCAAAGCTAAATATTTCTTTGATTTGGATTTGATGAATTCCAAATCAAATTCCTACAAAATGACAATCCATTTTGAATACTTGCCCCCCATAAATTGACGTGATAAGATGTAAGTCATGGGGTTGCAATCCGAAATGACAGTGGTCTTCCAAAACAGGATGTAGTGGAAAAATATTTGGACAACTTGAACAACTGCCAAGGCAAGATTTTATACATATGAATACTTCACTTCCGTATCATTGAGATTACAAATCAAATAATAGATCAGATGTTCTATCTAATTTTCTACTTGGACCAATAACATAGTAATGGTCCTATCAGCCGCAGCGATATATAAGAAATAATCACACTGGTAATTGGGGGGATACATTAATGATTCCTGGACAAGTGTATCCTTGACAGCATCAAAAGAAGCTTGTGCAACTTGGTCCCAATAGAAGGGAATCCCCTTTTTCAAGAGCCGAGTAAATCCTTTAGCCATTTCAGCATAGTTGGGTATGAACCACCTTAGGAAGTTAGCCTTTACCTCAATTTTCTATAACTAAAGCAAATTTGATGGCGCAGGCAAATCAAGAATGGTCTGGACCTTTAGTGGGTCTATTCGAATTCCTTCTTTTGAGACGACGAATCCTAGCAAACAACCAGAACCAACACAAACCACACATTTATGTGGATTGAGGTGTATTTTTTAGTGTCGGTAGCGTAAAAAGATAGCTCTCAATTGGATTGGGTGATTAATCCGATTTCATGAATGCACGGGTAAATCATATAGATACGATTGAACAATGTGCTTGATGTCATTGAAATCATAATCCATTTCTCTCTGAAAAGTTTCCCTAGCATTCTTTAAACCAAACGGGAGCTTCCAATAAGAGAATTTGCCCAAGGGACAGATGAATTTTGTCTTATATTGGTCCTCTGGGTGGATATTGATTTAATTGTATCCATAAAATCCATCCATGAATGAAAATATATCACATCTAGCACAATCGTCAATAATCTGGTCGATAAAGGTAGTAAGATAGTTGTCTTTTGGACAAGCAAGATTGATATCCCGATAATCGACGCACACTTTGGTGGTTCCTTGTTTTTTCATAATAGGAATGATGTTGGAAACCCACTCAGTTAACGGAATAGGGTAATGAAACGAGCACACAAAAAATTTTCAACTTCTGCTTTAATGGAAACGACCTTCTTTGGATGAACAGGACAAAGGCATTGACGTACCGGATTGACATCAAGGTACATTTCAATGGTGTGTTCAATGATACTAGTATCTATGCCTGGCATTTCCTCATAAGACTAAGCAAATACATCATGCAATTCATGAAAGAGAGAGAGATATGTTTCGATTTTTGATGAAGAACAAGACACGTCGACATGAATGTTTTCTACAACTTCAGGTTTGTTTGGAATATCGATAAAAATTGTTTCTTCAATATTTGACAAATTTCACTCAGAATCGATTGCATTAATAAGAAAAGAATTCAAAAAGAATGTTTTGATTGATGGGTGATGTTAACACAAAATTTCACTTGATTGGCTACTAATCAGACAACTTCATGTAATTGTTTCAAACCAACTTGTAACTGAATCTTAGCCTCTTCAGTTTGGAGAGCTCTCTTAAACGGGTTAATGATATTTGATAAAGATGAATTTATATGGCTAACTCTACTTGGAAAATAAATTGATTGTGATGTGTGTAGGTTGAAAAAGTATAAGTATGCAATCATTGGGCTTATGGATTCAACAAATCAGTAATTCAGTGGTAATATCACTTGACATGGAAGTTGAGGCAGGTAAGAGTTTTCAGCAGAGGTAAATCACACATGAAACATGAAATAACGTAGCCAATTCATCTATAAAGGAAGTCAGGGAATACACCTATGAATTCTGAGTATTAAAGATGAAAACCACTACAAATGGTACACATAGAAAGTATAGATCAAGTAAGCACTAAAAACTCCATGAGAATCTCAGGTTGGTCAAGTAAAATTCCTATGTATTACTGAAAACAATCAAATTACATAAAGCTACAGTATTGTCAAAAAATCTCCAACTCTTTACAAATTCAAATATCTGCTCTTTAATAGACTTGTTACATCAATGATGATCTTCCTTTTGGCTATATTCATCAAAATTTTCCTAATGACACCTTGCATAACATGAAAACATGTACTTTAATGATAAAATAACAGCTATTCTATTCAACAGTCCTTTTCCTAATAGGACTCAAACAACTAATTATTACATCAACTACCTTATATTCTTGAAAAAGTTATACATATGACAACTAATCCTCCACATGTTCGAATAGGCTGTGATAGAACTCATCACTACATGACATCTTAATTAATCTCCTCCAAATTTGGAAACAAACCCTATTTTTAAGGAAAATTGGTCCTTATCTTCGACGAATGGTTTGGTTGATGAGTTGTGTTCATCTCATGGTCTTCAAGTCTTGGATGACTTCTGACATAGTCCTTTGACCCTTTGAATGTATCCACCTATCCAAAACTTCCCAAAAAATTTCTCATAAACCTTCAACATAGCACGCTACGAAAGTATGACAGTTTCGTAGCATACAAAAACTAACCTTTGCCATCAACATTTTTGCTTCTTTCCTTCTGCATTGTGTTTATTATGCCTTGACATATTCTCCATAACATTTACACCCCTTAAAAGTTAACAAAAGTGGTTTTTCAAGCAAAAATAAAGCTACAGGTGGTTGTGTAGCATTTTCCTAGGTTCAAGCCTAGGAAACGCTATGAAACTGTTGAAAACTGTATAAATTCCATATTTTTGCCTAACATAAAAAATATGCCTTCCAGCTGTAAAAAACAAATTCCAACATGCCATTTACCTTTCAAAACATAAAATAGCTAAAATTAGGACTCTTGAGGTGTTTCTTCCTCATTAATTATGAGTTGAGTTATTGGCTCCTCAACTACTGTCATTTTTAGGCCTTTCTTCTCCAGCTCCTCATGGATTAGTTATAGTTGTTGTTGGAGGTCTAAAACCTGATCCTTCAGCTTTCTGTTTGTATATTTCAAATGCAAGTTCATTCTTCTGACATGTTTCACCTCTTTCCTTAATGGCACAGTCCATTTGATTAATTTATGTGTGTTGTGTAGGGTCTTTGATACACTGTCAATCTGCTCTTCCCAAACCTCTTTCATCTTTCAAACCAAATCTTCTGGATATTATGTTTCCTTGCCTCCTTCTTCATGACAACTATTTCATGATTAGCCAAACTCAACTGTTCTTTAAGGAGTTCAAACTCTGTTTTTTCAATTACTTTCTCCTTTCCTTTCTTTGGCTTGCTAACTATATCTTTCTTTGTAGGTGATTAAATATCAATAATTTCTTGTGGTGGCTTGACAGTGTCAGTGGCTGGATGAAATTATTTATTTCTCTCCAAAAAAAATTTAGCATGCCTTGTCATGGGATTTCTTGCCTGAAACATAAAACTTGCATCTTCTCCTTCAAACTCTAGCTTCTTTGCAGATTTAGCTTTCATGAGCTTTTGTCCACCTTCATCTATATCCTCATTCTGGACTATAGGAGTCTCTTCAATATCAATGACATGTAGTATGTCTTATAAATTTCCTTTAGGCACTGTTTTGTCTTCTAAAACCACTGTTTGACTCCTTGTCATCCTTTTGCTTCCTTGTTTACTCACAGCTTGCTCTTGTTTTGCAGGTTTTCTCTTTGTTGACTTTTGTTTTGAAGGTGAAACAATGAGTGTATCAAATCTCTGCAACTTCTCTTTTTCCCTCATGACTGGTGTAGAAAATGAATTAACTTAAAAACAAATTACAGAAAACAAAGATACAAAACCAGACAAAACAATGGCGGAAAAGAGGCTTCAGCCTCATGGAATTATCATTATTCTCTCTTATTAAAAGATTTTAGTATTACAATTTAAATATATGAGAGACAATGTCTTAAGATATTCCATGCTATCTTAGACTGCTTTGGTTGAGATAATTTCTCACCAAAAACCCACCAAGATAGGAGTTACTAAACAAACTCCAATATTTGAGGAACAACCCAAGAGTTAGGCACATATTCCTAACTTGGAATATTTAATTAATTAATTTATGTTTGGATTTATTATTTTTTTTGTGAGAGAGGCTAACATTCCCCCCTTCAATGATAAATCCAAAATAAGAACGAGGAACCATCTTCCAAGTTCTCATGTTGATCCTCAAAAACATTGCCTGAAAAAAACAGCCAAAACCGGATGCTGAAAAACTGCAATCTGAAGAGACCATGAGTCAGCTGCATGTCTAATTCATCTCTGAATTTTTCTTGACAACTCCATCAAGTGCCAAGTTGCAAAAGGATCCATCTGTCCTTTTCATGAAATCAGCATCAAAAATTTTTCAAAGCCCATTGGCTGATGATGTCAAAAAACAACTCACTGTTGCTTTTGCTGTGTTGAAAATTGTTCACTGTTGCTTTGTTGTCGACTGCCCACTGGAAAATTTGTTGAAGCCCACTAGCTGTTGAAGATTCCCACTGGCTTCTTTTTTTGGTTTTTTCGAGACTTTCAGTCTGACAACCACTATCAATCTCAATGAAATTTTCCCCCCTTTGTCAGCTGAAAGGAGAGACACTTCTCTTGGAAAGTATTCCTGAACTCCCCCCCTTTAGGTGTAGGAGTTTTACACTGGTGTACTCCCCTGTTCAACTGCATGAGAGTACCATCATCTTTTCACTGTTGGTTGCACTATGTATGATTGTATGTGATTTTAGAATTGAGACAATCTTTTGACTGTGGATGACCATTTCCAAGGGTTGATCCATTCATAATGTATCTTCAATCTGGCTTATTTTTATTGGTTGTAACATTTTTCTGAGGAATGATTGGGCTTGCCACAATGGCAACAAGGATGGAGATCAAAACACTGATCTTCCATATGACCGGTTCTTTGACAATGAGAACATTTCGGTTGGACTTCAACTTTAGGTTACGTGCAATTTTGTTTGTCTGCAACTTTGGGTTGCGTGCATTGCTGGTTGTCTGCAACTTTCTCAGAACTTTCTAAGGTGATTTTTGCAAGAAATTCTGCACTGACGAACTTAATTGGCTTGGAATAATCTGGGATATCCAATTTGGTGTCATCATTGGCATATCCTAAGCCTCGTTGATTCTTGTTATTTTTAATTTCTTCCCATGGCTTGATGATGGGCTTGGAAGAAATTGGAACTGGAACAACTTCGACACTTGAAGCTGTTTGGATGAATGACTTATCATCTAGATGGTTCAAAGACTTGAAAGTATCACTCTTTTCTTGCAATTCATTCTTTTGAAGTTGCGACTCGAGTTGAAGAAACTCAATGGTTTCATGTGTTTGTTGTATATGCTATGAAAGATCAGCAAGAGTTTCTTTGCTGATTTGCACCATGTCTTCATCACTGGAGATGATCAAACTATGAAGAATGTTTAACGACAGAATATTTTGCACCATCTAAACTTGGTCACTTGAAATCAGGCTCTCTTGTTGGAGATGTAATGCTTTGAACTGTTTCACTTGATTTTGGTACTTGAATGACAGGCTCGCTTTCTATGTGGCTTGAATGGCATGCTCGCTTTGATTTGTTGCTTATTGCGCTTGCTTGGAACACTTGCTAGAATTGTAGAATTTTCTTGCTTGAACTCTGGAATTCACACTCGCTTGATGATGATCGTGTTTGCTTGAATGCTCACTTGACTTACTTGATGATTTCACACTCACTTGAATGAATAGCCACGCTCGCTTGATGTCGATCTCAACTTGCTTGATTGTTTTAACTTGTTTAGTTTCTTTGATGGTTTCTGCAATGAACTTCACGCTGGATCGCTTGATGGTTTGATCTTAGTACTGACTTGATGCAAATTTATTGAATGAATACTCACGCTTGCTTGCAAGAGATGTAAACTTGTTGCTTGTTTGATTTAGAAATTCATGCACTCACTTGATTTTGCGTAAAGGAAGGGTGTCGAACACTGTCGACAATGCACCCAAGAAAGCTTACAATGATTTTAATGATTCACTTATAACAATGAATTTGATTACAAGTTCTTAAATGGATTTTCTGATGTAGACTTTGCTTTGAAAACGCTGGAGTTTCCAGATTCATGAACTTGATTGTATTGAGTGAATTTTCTTGTTGATGTAAAATGATGATGTTGACAACTTTGATTATGTGTTGTAGTGACGCAAATGCATGTGTTGAGCTTAATTTTCCTTCCTTGCAGCTATTTCGTTACATGTGTTGTGCTTGCATGTATTGAACTTTATGGATGTGTTAAATGAAATCATTTATGTGTCAAAAATAGACACAAATCAAAAGCAACAACATGAAGCCATAAAAACACTCGCCATCACAAACACACACATGGTGTACCTAAGATCCCCTTATTCAATTTCAAGCAGATCTAGGACACTTGAACACCACAAATAATATGTCTTTATTGAGTGTTGAGATCATCAACCTTTCATCTTTTACAATATCAGTATTGAAGCTTTCTCAAACAATGAGAATTTCATTCTCGCAAATTTTGGAAACAAATGTCTTCAAAAATCGTGTGCACTGATCGCTCACACCTTATCTCTCCAAATACTCCTTATGTCTTCAAAAACATTTTTTTGTTTACAATTTTCAAATTTACACTTCACAAAATCACTTCAAATACAAAACACTCATCCCTCAATAAATCACCTTATGTTTCCAAATACAAAAAATAAACACTCATTCCACTCACTATCTCTCCTCCCACTTACTATGTCTCATGACCTTTATACTCATACGTATCCTCATGAAACATTTAAAGTGTGTAATTTAAATGACATAGGATTTGAACATCCTTATCTCTTTATCACTCCAAAAAAAAACAACTTTATTTTACACCATAAGATGATATGTTCACCTCCTATTTCCATACAAATATTGAAGCATAGCATAAATTTCTAGAACTTTTCATTTTTGTCTTATTCGATTATAATATGTTTTATTCATTTGTTTTACCATGATTTTAACACTGTGAAGGTTCACATGTACCTTTTAAAAAATTAATCCATCTTTGTCGGCCTTCATGGAGGTTCTCGTAATGGCTACGAGGGTAGTATTTTTTTGCAATGTCACCGTTCAATTATTCAAATCCATAGTGAATTTTGGTAGCCTCGGATACCTTTGAACTAATTTCAATTGCTTCCAGCAAATCTCAAATGGATTAAACTCAGCAACAACTCGTCTCTCTACGGATCTGATGGGCAAACCAACAATTATCTCAACAATCTATTGTACTCTCTGTAGCTCATGAACGGTCATGGCTTCCGTGGGAAAGATAATTTTATAATGAAATTCCCCTTTTCCGCTGGATTTATGGGCACGTATTCTGAGAATAGTGGAGGGTGTCGGTACAATAAATTGTTGTAACATCTTTCTCAGCTACCTCTGCATAATAGCCTCGCTTTCCAGTACGTTCATAATTTTTTTTTTTCATGTGCGCACAACAACATATTAGATACACACAGTGTCATCCCCGTTTAGACGTGATCGTGGAGTTTCCTATCATAGGCTCTCCAGCCAACGATCTACTTCGCTTCTAATGAGAAACTGAAGCTCGCTCTGCATCCTCCTTGGGCACATTCAGTCAACTCCACGCCGACATGAGGGTTGGATATCATCCAAGTCACCCCTCCTCAGAAACTAAAAAAAATCACTGTGAAAAATCGGTGTGCAAGAAATTTCATTCATGTTCCACTAAAAAACACATTTAATCATTTGGAAATGAAACAAGCTCAGAAATTAAAAATACATTAGCTTATCATCCGCGTGGTTTTTGTCTGAACCACTTTTGCATGTATTTTTAATTATCTGTGCTGTAGAAATGCAATTGTCGGTGCAGCGCGTTAAAGCGATGTTATGTATCCATGGCCCTGTTTTTTTTTTTATGATTGCTGAAGAAGCAGTAGTGTTGCGCTCACACGGTCCATCTCAATTAATTTTCATGATTTCCAAAAGTATCTCTCCACACACTCTTTCACATACACCCAAAATCTTTGCTTGCGGCCATCATCTTCTCAAGGTTGAACTATCCGGTAAAGTTTCTGCATCCTTAGCTGTTTTTCGCTTGATCCAATGATCCGAATGGAAAATGACATCAACTCATGTTATTCATCTACCCATATTATCCATCTACCCATGGAATTTACCCATAGTATTGTAAATGGCATCGACTCATGGTATTCATCCACCCATGATATTTATTCACCCATGGTATTATAAGTGACCCATGGTATGTATCCACCCATGGTATTCATCCACACATGGGATTTACCCATGGTATTGTAAGTGGTATCTACCCATGGTATTGGCCCATGGTATCCACCTATGGTATTGTATCTCAAAAAAGGCTATAAATAACAAGCCTCACTTTGTAAAAGAACAGATTGTCTGCCACAATGTAGCTTCTACAGTTATTCTCTGTTTTAATAAAACAAGTTTCTTTGTGGTTTTATTTTCTTTGTGTTCTCTCTTTTCTTTCTGGCATTATAATTTTGCAGATCTTGTCAGATCTATTTCAACTTTTTAGATCTTGGGGGCCTCCCCCCCAAGATCCGGATCAGTGGTATCAGATTCAGGTTACGCCTCCATGGGAATGAGGGTTTGAAACATATTTCAGCTTCAATGTTTTGCAGCAATCTTCAGTAAAATCCATGAATGTTTTGGGCGGCGAGTTTTCAGATCAGATCTGAAACTTTTGGTAAAAAATTTGCAAAAACAAAGACCAGATCTGGATTCCTTGCGAAAAAATACTCAAATTCAAAAAAAAAAACGGCCAAATTGGAGTTCGGATGAGGGAGATATTGCTAATTCAAAATCAGCAATGTTGAAGCAATTTTTCTGACGACAATTCATGGACGGCGGCTCTCCTGTCATTTTTCGCCATTTTTAGTACAAAATTTCAAATTAATGGAGATAGATCTGAGCTCCTCTTGAAAAATCACCCAAGTTCAAAAAAAAAATCGGTTGAATCGGAGTCCGGATGTGGGAGTTATCGTTGATTTAACATCAACTATTTTTTCAGAAATTTTGTGACGGCGTGCCAGTTCCAGCGCAAATCTGAGAGTCTAGAGTCTCCAGATAGTGGTTTCAAACACATGAAATGATGCAGAATGATCATTCCATTTCCAAAAACAGGTTATAATAAATATTCTAAGTTATATTGACCGAGTTATGCTCATTTTAAATCTGGAGCAGCATTCGGAGCGGGTTCCCTTTGGAGACGTGCCCTCCCACCCCGCTTTAGTAGGCACATGCTTCACATTCATCAGTTTGATCATAGCAGCGTTCGGCTTGGGTTATTTGGAGACGTGCCCTCCCACCCCAAGCTATGTAGGCACCTGCTACTTCATCAACAATCAGCATCACAGTTATGGGTCAACTACACAAAATCATTTTCATCGAAGTCCATTTGCTAAGCCGCACACTGTTAGTCACACAGTTGGTCACAAGCATTACAGGGTATCTCTATCCTCGGATCTTCGTTTTTCATGATTTTGGTTCATCCACAAACCCACACTTCATCGAAGTCCATTTGCTAGGCCACACACTGTCAATATCACAGTTGGTCACAAGCATTACAGGTTATCTCTATCCTCGGATCTTCGTTCATCACGGTTATGGGTTAACTACACAAAACCCTTCTCTTCAGTGGTTCTTCATATTCAACAAAGGATTCTCAGGAGGGAACTTCACGCAATGGAGACCATTGCTTCTTAAGGAGGGAGGAATGATCCGAATGGAAAATGACATCAACTCATGTTATTCACCTACCCATATTATCCATCTACCCATGGAATTTACCCATAGTATTGTAAATGGCATCGACTCATGGTATTCATCCACCCATGATATTTATTCACCCATGGTATTATAAGTGACCCATGGTATGTATCCACCCATGGTCTTCATCCACACATGGGATTTACCCATGGTATTGTAAGTGGTATCTACCCATGGTATTGGCCCATGGTATCCACCTATGGTATTGTATCTCAAAAAAGGCTATAAATAACAAGCCCCACTTTGTAAAAGGACAGATTGTCCGCCACAATGTAGCTTCTACAGTTATTCTCTGTTTTAATAAAACAAGTTTCTTTGTGGTTTTATTTTCTTTGTGTTCTCTCTTTTTTTCTGGCATTATAATTTTGCAGATCTTGTCAGATCTATTTCAACTTTTTAGATCTTGGGGGCCTCCCCCCCAAGATCTGGATCATCCAACTAAAAATTCCTTCTCTCACACTATTTTGCGAGTCATTGGGTAATTAAACTACAGTTTCACCATGGACTTTGAATGCTACAAAGAGATCCAGCTATCGCTAAATACAAATTGAATGTAGTTAAGAGACAAAAATAAATGGCATGCAGTTCAGAAAGCTCGTAAAATTGAGCGGAGATCACTGAAGCTCTGGTCCTCCAGAATTGAATCTTTTAAATTCAGAGATATTACAACGCCAATGGAAAGGAAATTTAATAAAGACTTTTCTCGAACACGAAGTGCCAAAGCCGAACATACCTCGAACTAGCAATGGCCTCCTCTGCCACGGGCTATCACGGTGCTTCACAGCAGCAGATCTCTCTATGCCATCTCAACAGATCTGAAAATAGAAGAATTTGAACACCCTCTATAGCAAGTTCTGGGCCTCCAGCCAACAAACGCAGTGTGCAGTTAGCATATCACAATTTTCCAAGAGGCTCAATTGCACCATGCTTAATAGCCTCCACTCTCAAAATTGGAACGCTCAAATAAGATAACCCAACACACTAAACCCATAATTTAGATTTCACATATTGTAAACCCAACACACTACTGCAAAATAAGCAACGAAAAACTACAATCTCCCTATACCTTTGGCGAGAGCCAAGCCCAGGACCATACAGCTTTGATACCACATGTAGAAAATGAATTAACTTAAAAACAAATTACAGAAAATACAAATACAAAACCAGACAAAACAATGGCGGAAAAGAGGCTTCAGCCTCATGGCATTCTCATCATTCTCTCTTATTAAAAGATTTTAGTATTAGAATTTAAATAGATGAGAGACAATGTCTTAAGATAGTCCGTGCTATCTTAGACTCCTTTGGTTGAGATAATTTCTCACCAAAAACCCACCAAGATAGGAGTTACTAAACAAACTCCAATATTGGAGGAACAACCCAAGAGTTAGGCACATATTCCTAACTTGGAATATTTAATTAATTAATTTATGTTTGGATTTATTATTCTTTTTGTGAGAGAGGCTAACAACTGGTTCACTTTGCTCTACCCTTGTTGGTTCACTTTGTTTTTCCACTAAAGGTGATGGGATAACCCTAGGTTTAGGAGTTCTTGTAGGGGTAAGGGTATCCATTTCAAAACCACTAAAAAATAGGAAAGAAGACCAGTCTCTGCCTAATCTTTGTAGTTCATCTAAAACTAGAAATTTTATTAAACCATGATGAAACAATAAGGTTTCACTTCTTTCAGATTTTGCTTGAACTTTATTGCTAAACTTCTGTGTAAATAGAAAGGCAGATCAAGAGATATCTTACTAGAAAAGTGTAGGAGAAGCTTGAAATGGTAAGAATAGACTTTATGGTATCTCCCTTCACAAGTGAAATATTTATGGATGACAAGTAGTAACTTTGAGAAATTATCCTTCACGCATCTCCTTGGAATGGCATTTGTAAGGTCCATTTCACTGTTTTCTGGCTTGATAAACTCTTTACATTCCTCCATGTTGAATTTGAACCCTTTCAACCATTTTTCTTGTCCCCTTGGAATTCATGTTGTTGCTACAATGACCTCTGGTGTAATGGTGAGATTTAGCATCCCCACCTTAGTAGCTGTTCCACTGAAGTTTAAAGAAAATTCTTTGGAAACATGTACATGGCAGCCTTGTAGTCTTTCACAAAATTGTAAACATCCTATCCTTATAAAGACTTCTATAGTTGTTGGGTCTTCATTTATTAGGTTCATATCTGATGGCTCATATCTAAGACATTGGCCACCTTTATTTGTCTTTCTTTTTGCAGCCATAGTTTCTTTAGTGTCTTCTCTGCCTCGTTTGATAATTCTCCGCCTCTCTTGATCACTGATATCTACAACCCTTTGAAAATACCAACCACAACTTTGGCTCAATGAAATATCTCTCTAGAGCTCAATAACACACAAAGAAGAAATGGAGAATGAGAAATGACTAAATTTGGAAAGATTTTTGAAGTTCGATGCCCACTCATAACACAATGATGACTCATACATGCTTAAAATGGTGATGATGACTTCAGCCCTGACCATGTACCTTGATCTTTACCCTAACTGACTCGAATGGTATCTAACTTATCCTTTTCAAATGATTTTCTGACACCTAATTTGACATGAAAGATAGGAAACCTTACTTTTGTAGCGTTTCTAGTGTAATTTTGGGCCTTTTCGTTATGAAAGTATCAGTCTTTTCGTAGCGAAAAGTGAAATTTATCAGTGTATTTCGCTACGAAATTGTGGTTTCTTGGCTAAAACGACCATTTCAATGCTAAAGCATTTGGAAATGAAAACTATCAAAAAATTGGGATTGATGTGACATGAGGGGATTTGAAAGAGGGTGGGTTTAGACTTTAGGGTAAGCTTAATAAGAAAAATTAAAAATTTTCCTTGACCAAGTAATGAAAAATGAATCCTATAACCCTACCTTTGACACATGAACCTATATGACAATGTTAAATTATGCTTCATTTTTTCTGAGTGATAATAGGTGATATAGTTCACTAAGATTATCTTCTTCATAATCCTGAAGATGGGAGCGATGATGTTGATCTTCCCATGGTTATCCTTCTGACATCATGGTTTCTAGAATCATATGGAGTACCAAAATCTAATGAACAATCAACCCAAATGAACGGTGACGATGACTTCAGATTCGCCACCCAAGACAAGTAGATTGATTGCTATGCCATCTCAATTGGGCTGGATGGCAGAAACTCATCCAACGTAACAATTTCAGAATCACCCATAATCTTCCTTAAGCCAGATGGAGTGGAAGATATCATGTAGCAGGTCTCTATACTTGCAATTTATGCCAATGCCGTAGGCGGTGATACTGAAAAGGTTCCCATGAGAGAATAATCCCTTAAGATTCCTACACCAATGTTCTAAAGTGCGATTTGGGGGCGTGAACTAATGGAACACTTCCAGTTACCTAGGAACTGGAGGCAAAGAAGGATAGTTGATTGATGACTGTGATAACACCTTTATGTGGAAAGGCTATCATTCTAAAATATGTAGAAACGATCGCAATCATAGCATATACCCATGGCCTTTCGAGTAAAATATTGTAGTCAAGGGGTCCGTCAATGACCTCAACTTCAATATTCATTGTTTTTCCCCCTAGTTCAACATGCAGGTTATTGATAATGCTGCAAGGCTTATATGTATGTCTGTCAAAATCTTTCAATGTCATTAGCGATTGAGATAGGCGCGACGAGCCAAGTGACTTCCAATAGTTTAGAGACATAATTCACATAAATTCTCCCTCATCAATAATAGTACGATGAACAAGGTGATTGAGAACATTTACTTGGATGGAGAATTCCAATTATGCTAGTAATTGCGACACATAGCCCGTATGATTAAAGATTACGAGATTGGAATTTCTTGGATCAATTCCACCAATTTTTGACAACAAAGTTTGGTTCTAGGAGGGAAAATTTTGTAGCACCTCAAGCACAAATATAGCTAAAGGGGATTGAGCCAAATCTTCAACTATATTATAATTTTAAGCAACTCTAGCTCGAGGATTAAATGTCGATTTATGAATGACTCCCTTTGGTGGCTTGATTGTCTATTCAGGAACAATAGGTTGTGGTATCAATTCCGTAGATGGATTCATGGTCGAGGTAGTAGGTTGATTAGTAGCCTGACTACCATAATATTTATTACGTGTTGACACCAAAAAATCAATTGATGGTTTCATGACAGACAGCATAAGCACTTGGGAACTAGAAGCTGGATCTGTAGCAACCAAATTTGTGTCCGGATTCCGAAATGGATCTGTCAAAACAACTAACGCATGTGAGGTCTTAACCATTTTTTAGACTTCAACGCAGTGAAGACAGTCCCAAACAAAGTGTTTTTTCTTACTTCCAGGTTGCTTGTCACTTTTTCCCTTGTCAAATGACACGACATGGATTTTGGAAGAAGGCGTAGGATCAAATGCAGTAGAGTGATTTATTCTTGTAGTACCAATCATACTGTCTCTGACATGAGAGTCCTTTGATGGAGGAGGAATAGTAAAATTAGATCGCTGCAAGTTAGGAATTTTCTCGTAGAGCATGCCAGACTGAGTGTAAATCAAGTCTAAATATTGGGCACGAGCAATGACCTGCTCTTTAGTGTTGATGCCACCCTTAGCCACATCCTCAGTTATATACGATAACAGGGAATTAATGAACCACTCAGCAAGAAGCTGATCAGGAACAAATGTATTAAGAATTCGACGACAACGACACCGCTCATGAATATGATCAGAAATGTGAGTAGCATTAGTTTGTTTAAAATTAGTCAAGATTTCCATTCCAGTTTCATATCGTATGGGTAACTGGAATTGGGTCAAAAATACATTATCTAGGGCAGTGAAATTATCAAAAGAAACTCTTGGTAACTCAATGTACCATTTTGCAGCTAGACCAATGAGCGTACGTTGGAAAAGATGGAGTTGAACAGAGTCATCATTGAGGGATTTAGATGAACACCATAAATGACAAGTCATAACATGAGTCGATGGGTCTTCCCTAAGGTTTCCATTGAACTTAGGAATATCTGAGGGAAATTTATGAGGTATCACCGGCCACCAAAGAGCATAGTTGATTGGATCATTGGTGAGCTAGTTTAAATCCGGTAATTCTAAAGTTGCAACAAAGGGAAATTGTCGATTGAGGTCGGGTTGAGAATAGCCAGGGTATGATGGAATTGCTTGGGAAATAGGCCTTTGAGAACCAGCATAAGGAATTGTTGTTGGTAACCCAAATAGGGGTTGTTTTGATAAGAAAACGCTTGAGGATTCTGTTGACCAAAACCTAGATACACTACTTGTTGAAATGAAGGTTGTGGCATTTGCACTTGTGGTTACCAAGGGGTCTGTCCACAAATATTATAACCCAAACTAGAATAGCTTGGATTCGGTTGTGGATAGGTATAACCTGGTTGCGGCTGCAACATCCCATAATATGGTAATCCAACTTGTGAATAAATGATTCCAGATACCGGTGGTTGTTGTAAACCAGCCAAAGGAGTTGGAGTCTGAGGGCCCAATACTTGGGGGTATTGGGTTGAAGGACCCTCCTAAGACGGTTTAGGTACAACAGTTTGAGTCTATAACAAGGGTAGAGATGTATTAACAAGTGGAATTGATGTGGGTGCAGCAGGTTGAACCAGTTGATACGAGTTGACAACCGCTTGTGGGTGGATAGCCAGAGTGGGTTGCCATTGACAAACATTCATTCTGACGTTAGGATGACCAAATAACGACGGAGTACTGTCGAATTGGGTGACCATAGGTTTCCCCCCAGCATGAGGAGTATAATAATATGGAAAATATTATTCTCCAAATGCAGGGAGTCCAGTTGAAATTGTACTACAAGGAATATACCCAGATCGACCAGCTTGATATTGCCCTGATGATGTGTATAAAGGATCAAGACGTTCAGTAATCACTATAGATATACCAGCTAGAATACCAGACGATGACATTGGTGAAGTCCATGGGTTTGAGGATGCACCAGAGAAGGTTCCATATAAATATTGGTAACCAGGCGGGACAGAAGGGCCACCATATAAATGTGACTCTAGTGAAGTTGTGAACATCGACGGGGTAGTGAGAGAAGAAGTTGTCGCAATTGTCGCAATTGTAGTTTTTTCAATGAAAATCCTAGCTGCTAAGGGAAAGAGTAATCAGTTTTGAAAGCCAACAGCAAAGAGCACAAACTAAAATGCAGCTTTCCTAACTTGTTCATATGGAAAACCCACAATTCACTATATGAAAATGCAGGTTTTGCTTTTCAGTTCCCTTAATGTAAATGCAAAAAGGAAACTATCTGCATCAAATCAACAAAAAACAAATGTTTTCTTCTTTGAGAAACGAGTAATTTAACAACAATTTCTCTTTTAGGAAAAATGAAGAATGGAACTACATTTTTTCCTACAGGAAACGAAGAATTTAACGACAATTTCCTTTACCAAAACAAATCGATCATTATGGGAGTTTTGAGGTCTAAAATGGGTCTTCTAAGGAAATTATAAAATAATAGTGGAAATAATAAAATAAAACTTGATTACATCATCAAATTTTGGAGGGAAAAAAGAAAAACTATTTTTTCAACTCGTATTTTCAACTTATCTCCCTATGGGTTTTCTCAAATTTCAAGAGGAAACACTCGTTGGATGAAGAATTTGATTCCTCATCCAAGGAGTACACATGTTGCATACTTTTGATGGACCTTACTACACGAAAAATGAGAAATTCATGAAAAACATGATTGCAATCACGTTTTTCATGTATTTCTCATTTTCGTGTAATAGGCTCCATCAAAAGTATGTAACATGGGTACTCCTTGGATGAGGAATTAAATTTATCATACAATGAGTACTCCCGCTCGAAATTCAAGTAAAAATTTAGGGATATAAATTGAAAATACAATTTGAAAAAGTATTTTTAATTTTTTATTATTTTTTAATATTTTTACTTTTTTACTCCAAAAATGGTGAATCATCCCCCATTGTTGACATCATGATCTTGAATCCTATTGGTTCTTATAAAGTTTATTTTGGTTGTACATTAGTAATTTCCCCTATGACTCATCAAATTCCAATGGCTGGCTGTTACAATCTACTCAAATTCTCAAAATTTTCAAATATAATTAAGGAAAATACTTTGTAGCTCCTTATGTCTGAAGTGAAAACTACTATAGTGTGATTGGATCTACTAGAGGGCCTCAAATGGTTTGTAAACTATCATGGATATTCCCTGGGATAATTAATCACAACAAATCGACTAAAATAGATTAGAAAATAGGAAATTTACACCATGAGGGTTTATTTCTCCTTAGATTGTTGGATATATTAATAATTTTTTATTGCATATTCATGCAAATTATAACTATGCGGAAATTAGAGAACAAATAAATTTAAAAAACTCAAAAAGAATAATTGCTACAAAATATATATTGGGAAACCCATTTGAAATCCCCTGGTTAATATTCCTTCATTGCAAATAAATTGTATTTAATAAAAGGGCTAAGAGAAAGAGACATAGATTCTAGTTGCTTAAGGAGGGAGATTACCGGAAGGAACTGTTGTTTTAAATAATAGTGCTAGTTGGCTTGGAATTTTAATGGGATGACTGCACCATAAAATTAACTGAAGAAATGAGTACATGCCTAGGTATCCTTTAGCTACCACCATAAGTAAGGATAATTAAAAAATATTAAAGGTACCATGGGTTTTGAAGTTTTAGAGGGTTGATTGGTGTGGAGCTTGGATGAGGACATATGACTAGTCTATTTGGTGACAATAATTTCCACACAAGCATGCATATAGAAATAGACGGAGTAAAATTGACGCTCTCACGCTCTCATGCTCGAAGACAATTGGTATGGGGGGGAGGCATGAAAAAATTGCTGCATAGTGGAGAGGATAGAACTTAATCTCATGAATAGATAGAGTAAGGGAGTTAGCAGAGTGATGATTAAAATGCACAATGATTGATATTTGGTGAAAGTGAACTGGATGAGGAACCCTCAAAGAGGCTTGATGGGCGAAAAAAATTATTTAGAGGAGTGGCTTCCATGAAGGTTGAAGAACCACTCAATTATTTTGGATTGATGAACCACTTGCTAGGAGAGAAGCACCCATAAGTACTCCACCTCAAGCAATGGAATATGGCTCGGGGGTGACAACTACAAGTAACTGTGGCGTAGCTTGCCTGTGGTTGGATGGAGAGTTAGACCCCAAATCTCAGTTGTAGGGATTTTAAATTACCATATAAGTGTTCATGTAACTGTGTGTGCATGAAGAAACTTATATTACTAAATAGAACTATCTATGTACCATCATAAGTGGATATTATGGCATGTGTGCCATATATTTATAAATGGATGCATGATGTGTTGTGTAGACATTGTTTTATAAGTTTGGAATAGTTATTTTTTGTAAAATTAAATATATTTGGCTTCTACATAATGTGTTAGGAATGAGTTGATTTAGTATTTCATTCCCAAGTCTTGATTTTGGGTTGAATCCCTTGAGTAATTATTGTTGGATAGTTCATTCAATACTCCATTAATACAACTGATGATTTATACTGGTTCAATATTTTGAAGGAACATGGTCTTGTTAATGCTAGGAAACAATTTACTCCTATGATTATTGTTGTACCTAATGTTGTTTCGTTTTCTTGAATATAATAGTTATATGAAATCTGTGTCATTGTGGGCCTAAAATTAATCTATTTACTTGAGTGTGAAATTTGGTCAAATCCTTCTTTGGAAATGACCTCTTTGTCTTTCACTGATTTTCATAGCTTACTTATCGATATCAGATGTGGAGTTTCGTATATGCCTGATAATTTTTAATTTCTTGCATGGGTTTGGAATGACTAGAGTATGGAGAGATAGATAATCTCTATTAATCAATTGAATGCATATATGTGAATGTTGTGGTTTAAAAAATTTAAGTTCAAGAGGGATTAAGACATATATATATATATATATATATATGAATGATGTGATTGGGAAGTTGGTTCAGTCCCTATAGTTTTGTGAAGTGCACTTAGGTGCACATCTCTTGTGTATTTTTGTCAGGAAAGATAATGGTCGGATTTATACGTGTTCCAACATATTCCAAAAGTAATAATTCTGTGTATTTCAATGAAGTGTAGCTGAGGATTCCAAGTGCATTGATTCATGCCTCCATGGACATGGTGTGCTAGATAGAGGTGAAAGATCTTAAATATTCACTTTCGATTTTGTGAAGTTTAAGATTAGCTAGGTGGTTGATTTTTGCAAGCCTCAAGATTGACAATTTTCTCAAGGAAATTGGATCAAGAAAACTTCCGAAGTATAAACCTTGGGAAACATGCTTAAATTTTATGGTGGGGACCACTAGGTAGGGGGTCGAACTAGTTGGGATAAATAAATTATTCGGGAGAGACATGTGCCCGTCCAAAGATGTGATTCTAGACTAGTTGTGTGGGACCCGTTGATCAGAATCTGAGAGGTCGGGCCTTGATGGTGTGTGCAATGTGGTTTCTTGCAAAGACGCCAACCCTGACCCTCTTATTGATGTGACCCGAGTTTGGGTGACACACCTTCCATGTAGGCTCTCCTGGTGGCATAGTACCCACATGGGAACCGCGTTGGGTGCCATGTGGCAAGTCATATGGCTCTGGTAAAGCCTAAAAGGCTAGTTTTAGTCAGGCATATCTTTTGATCCGGGGGTCAGATTGAGACAAATGTGATATCATTGGAAATTTCTCGATGAGACGAATGCAACAATTCCATCCATTTTAAGTTTTTAGGAAGTTAAAAAATATCAAAAAATTTAGATCCCATTTCCATAACTAGATCTTGGAGATTGGGTCAACATAGTAACTTCCTCCTTCTAACCTTAGTTAGGGATAGGGTTAATAGGGGGTATGTTACAGATTGGTATCATAAATTATAGGTTCAACACTTGGACTGGATGGGCTCTATCATAGAAGAAGTTTAGACAAAGGTTCAACTCTTCACCTTTGGGAATAAATTGGTGCTATGTTATAAACTTAATAGAGCAGTAGATCCAGTGCTTGGATCTTTGGGGCTAGGGTGAAGCTCTAGTTGAATGTGGATAATATTGTATGCTAATTATAACATTTGATTGTGATTTGTATGCTGGTTGCAAATATTCTCTAGTACGAATGATTTTGTTGAAAAACGCAATGGTAGTCTTCGTGTTGCATGGCATAGTTGTTTCTGTCGATCATATGTATATATTTATGTATGTTGATTGTTTACATGTCCATGTGAATGCACATATGACATGAGGGATTAGGGAAATCCCTATATTTATTATATTGCAAAGAATAGCTATTGTTGATTGAATTTATACGTTCATGTACATTTTGGATGGATGGGAAAATCCTAAGGTATGTATGTTATATGACAGAGACCTTCGATGGGATGAATGCATAATGTTTGTGACTCTATTAGAGAGTCAATTGGTTGATAATTACTTATTGTAGGTGTAGGTAATTATAACTATGACCATGCCTTGTATATCGATCATCTTCATGAGAAAGGTGAACGTTGGTGTAATAGTGTAATGAATGGTTATGTGCTAACCTGGGATTGCATGAATGTGCTATGGATAATTTTGTAAATGTGAAACACTGTAAATGTGAAACACTATAAATATGATAGATGCATGTGGCCTCCTACTAACCACATTAAGGATGTAGATACCATGATTGTTGGCCTTGGCAAAGAGACTGAACTTAATGGCTACTACTGGCCTTAGAAAGATGGCTATTTTTTCTTAAATATTTTGGAAATGACGGTCTTGGTAAAGAGACTTATTTTTCAAATATGTGATGACATATTGATATCTATATATTTGCAAGGTAGAAAAATTATCCTAGATTAGAAATGGGACAACTTGTATATTATTTATTTTATTTTAGTAATCCACTAACAATCGAGTATGTGTGGCAGCACATGATCAGGAGCTCAGGACCAAGTGTCGTAAAATGGTCAAAAATGAAGGTGCTCAGAACTAGTTTGAACCTGAACGACCGGATAGAGCTCGTCTTCCTGATTCCGGCGCCGTGAACGGTTCGAAAAATGGTCGCCGTATGCAGAAGTTATTCAAGTTTGAAGATTTCTCAATTTCCATTAAAAAATGCCAAATTTGACTTCATTTAAAATTTTATTAAAAAAAGAATATTCCACAGAATATTCTGGGAATATTCCGTGGAATATTCTGCAGAATATTCTGGAGAATATTCCGTTGGCAGCCAATGGAAGGGCGCCACGTGGCCCCAAGTTCGAATTGGAAATGCGTTTCAAAATTTTTATATGGAGTTGGCCGGATTCGAACCATGGTCGGGCGGGTAAGAACCGGGCGATTTTACCGTTGGACCACAGCTTTGTGTTGTTTACGTTGGCGGCAAAGAGTTTTAAAAACAGTGTGGAAGGTTTGGGCGGGGCTCGAAAGGGGGCCAGCCCCGAAGGGCCAGCCCCCTTCCCATAAAACCTCCAGCGCGGAACCAGTTCCCAAATCAATCGGCGCGCTTTTCGTTGGCGGATTTAAAACTATGGTTACGTTGTTATATGGTGTTTTATTTAACAAACCTTTGTATTAAATGAAAACGGTTACAAAGACCGCCAGCACATGTGAACGTGCTTGGCGTTAACCATAAACACTTATTGCCAACCATAACCGCCCGGATAAAATTGGTAGTTCCGCCCTTATTTTGGCGCCACCGCCTTATTTGGTGGGCTTATCCACAGTTCCTCCACAATTGGTGGAGTTTCTCAAGGTGAAACTGGCAGTTTAGTAAAGAGGGCATAACTTCTGCTAGGGGAGGTCTCTGAAGACGAATTTTTTTTTGATTTTGGGTCTCTTCGACCTTCTGAAGCCATTGGCACAGGTTTCACAGCCATCTGAGGTCGTTTGCAGGTGATTTTGCTCCGTGGAAGTTCCAGGAGTCACCATGGCCAAATCAGTTTGGGAGCTGCATTGGGAATTGTGCAGCCAGTAAATGTGGAACGAAGGTCATTCCTGAAGTTTTTCGGCATTCTGAATCCATTTCTATAGCTCTTTTTTCCTTTTGAGGAATTCTTCTCACTGTTTAGCTTCAGGGAAGCTTTCAGGGCCACTAGGGCCATTTCAGTGCTGGAGCTGTTTGGGGGCTATGTTCATCCATTTTTGGTGATTCAAAAGCCTATTTCTGCTATTTTCAACCTTATGAGTTTAATGGAAGAGTTTTCAGAACCAATTGAGGTCATCTTCACCTCTAAATTCTCCATGCAAGTCTAAAGGGCCACCAGGGACAATTGGGGAAAAGTACTGTAACAGGTACAATTTTCACTGTATAGTGTTTGGGAAATAGCATGTTTAGCTAATTCCTATCTTCTGATTCTGTATTTACAGTCAGATATGTCTTTCGAGACACTCTTATTCTTGTATTAGCCTTTGTAGCATTTTTAATACAAGAGGACAAGCCTAGTTTGAGAGGCTTGGTCCAGCAGATGTAGCCCAGAGAAGGGGGTGAACTGCTTATCATTTTGATGTCTTTATTTGCTGAAGATGATATGCTAAACAAAACTGATATAAATTGTTAAACAGAAAATATACATAACTTGCATACACACATAATCACCTACTCAGCTGCAGAAAGTTATTTGTCTTATTCCGCAAGACTTCAAACTTCAAGTATGTGTATGTCAAAGACTTCTAAGTGTTAACTTCATTATTTCTTTAGGCAGAGTCTATAGAGGGCCAGGTAGCCTCTGGAACTCATCCTCTCTTTAGAGGTGACATGTCCGGTGAATGCCCCTATAGTCTATCTCTGTATAAGAAATAATAAGTTTTCACAATTTCAGAGGTCACTTTGAGTGTATAGCTCACATTTGAAATTATGGGAAATGGATACCTTGCACCCTTAAACAAGTACATTCCATTTTCAGATCAGCACATAGCAAGATTCAGTTGTAGCCAAAGGAAACATGTATCATAGTATGGTGCAACAGGGTATGGCTCAAGACTGTCAAGAATGAGAAAGAGGGAAATCCCTCCAAGGGAAAGGAACATTACAGAAGTTGGAGGTTGAGCTCAGGGACTTGGAAGGTGAGCTAAATATTTTCAAGGTAGAGATTATAAAGTTCACAGGGAAACATCAAGAACTAGCAAAGTGGAGTTCTGAACTGCAAAAGAATTTGCAAGAATTGACTTGTCAAACTAAAATATCAAAAATGGAAAATCACATTAGCAGGAAGATACCCCATGAAGCTGAAAGGGAAAAGAAGAGGATATTTCCCTGTTGGTATTGTGGAGAAAATAATCTAAGAAAGGAATGTCCTCGCAAACATAAAAATAAAGAAAATAACCCCTACAAGATACAGGGACACGAATCGACAATGCATGATACTGAGAAGGAGGAGGGGGAATTCCCTCAAGCTCCTTAATATATAAATATATGTGTTGAAAGGATCACTTGTGAACTATTGAGGGATGTGATACTTCAAGGATGCCATAAACCATCGAATTACTTTAGGCTTATTTTTGTATATGTATATGTGTGTATATATACACACATTTGTATATGGTGATGAAGGACACACTGAATTATAGACTCATGGAGTTGAGTTGTTATGGGATATTTTTAAATTCTTACATAATATGCTCTTGATTGCTGACTTCATGATTCAATTTTATTGCTTTGATTGATGAATTGAATTCATGGCCATGCTACCTTTGTTTATATTGTTGTCTCAAATTTTATTGTTTCCTTCTCTTTTATTTTTTAAATATTTTTTTCCTTTTGAATTTCATGCTATGGGCTTGAGGAAAAACTATTTGGTGTGGTAGGAAATCCACATGGCTCTTGTAAGAGAGCCGAGTGAAACCCAAAAAAGAATACAACTTGACAAAATGCCTCCACATGAAGTAAAACGAGGAAGCCTACAAGAATGGGAAGTGCATGATTTTCATGGACAAAATACGCTCATGTTGGGTATATGGGCCGAAACAAGCCATCATTGGAATGCCTTGGAGCGTTGCTCCTGAATGTGACAACAAGAATAAAAGAAGAAATGTGCATGACTAGAATGTAACTATGCAAACATTGCTATTAGAATATAAAGGCTGGACACATTAAAGCTAACAACAAAGTGAAAGGAAGAGGAAAGGGAAATAATTTTGGAAAGAGAATTCCCTTGAATAATGCATGTTTTTCTTATGTGTAGGGATTTATCTAACCTTGGTTTTAGTTGACATAAGTCAACATCTTCCATTTCCTTGAGTAAATGGATAGTAATATGACAACAAAATGGGTTGCTTGGGTCCATGGGGAAAATGGACATTGAAATGGGTCAAAGTAAGTTATTTGAACCTTAAATCTACTTACACATGTAATTATGTATTGTATACATGATCATGTTTATGAGTATATATATGAAAATTCCATTTTGTCTGACAGGGTTTGTTGAAATTTGCAACAAGAAACAGTGAAATTGGCATCTAGAAACAACATGAAAATGCACACACACTAGTGTGGGATCACAGGTGACACAGTGATGGATCCTTGCGACACATTAGTGTGCAACCAAATTTTTAAATAAATTGGAAAATATATTGTAATCTTCTCTCATAACAACTTGTAATAGTTAACTAAGTGTAATATACTTATTTAGCTCAAGAATTTCGAGTTGAGGGTCAAAGGGTAGGCATGTAGAGTGATTCTATTATTTACAGGGTCTAGTTGCAGTTGTAGCACTAGAGTAGTGTGAGTGGGATCAGTTAACGCACATTAATTGAGTTAAAATTAGTTTGACTAGTTCTAATTGTTTGATGAGATAATGGAAGATCAAGTGAATTAAAATAGATGTAATTCACCAGTAGTGATCTACCAAGTAACTGGTGATTCACTATTTATAGATGCATGCATGCTAATTCTGGTGGAGACCCAGTTGAGACAAAGGTTCAAGGAAAGTAAAATATCAGTTGTATTTTGAGAAAACTGCCTAGATGCAGTTATATAACCACAGGAAGCCCATGATGAATTGCGCAATCAAGGAAGGCTAAATTTCCTATTTAATAGGGTTTTAATTCTCTATGGATTGCGTAAGCAGGGTAGGCCGAGGTTAGGTTGATAATTGGCTATGTGTTTGTCCAATTTTTCCTAGATCAGTGTGAAGAAATTGGTAGTGTATGAGGTTGTGGTGATCACAAATACATTGTATTGTTTCATGATTCCTTGGTTGATTATACAATAAAAATGAAGGGGTTTTAAGAATTTTCTTTCCCCCTGGAATTGTTGGCGAGAAAACAGGTCTCGCAGAGAAGACCCGGGTTCAGGTTAAGGGCCAACAAGGGTGTCCGCTGTAGTCTAGCACCACGCCGACATTTTCAACCTGCTCCGAAGAGCCGAGAGACTCACCCGAGGCATGCCATGACCTTACTAAGATGGGGGGTAGATCGGTATCAACATAATGACATTGGTATGAAGAAATAAAAGCTGTGACAAAAGTCTAAACAAACACAACGTTCCATCCAAGATATCTCTCGGGAGTGCATTCAGACTTATAACACATAAAATTAAAAATCACTACTAAATCCATTCATTCCAGACCACAACATATACTCAGAACAGCAACTCCTGATTGTATTATAAAGCAACCATCAACAACTGAACATTACAAAGCTCCTTAGCATGAGCTCGAACGAAACAGAATACAAGTGGTCGTATTGGACAGAGATAAATACAAAGATACAGAAGAATAGAGATCAGAACAACATAACAGGGCTCTCCTACGGCTCCTGTCTTCTGACCCCGTCTGCACCAACCTCTCTTTCCACTGACAGTTACTCCTTTCTCTTCACTCGACTGTCTTCTGTTTCTTTCCGTTAGTCGGGAGTTCTACTACTTGTTTTCTGCCACGCTCTTCCGCCACCTGTTCTTGCTCCCACAACAGTCGCGCCATCTATCCTCTACTCCTTTGCAACCTATCTCTCTGCCTACCATGGTTGCGTTCCACCACGTACTAGCCGCAACTCAAAAGCTATTTAATTTCAAAACAAGGGCCCCAACAGGCCCCGACCACATCCTATTGACTCGCCCCGAGTCAATCATTCTGCACTGTTTCTACTTCCATGGGTCTGCTCGGCCCTATGCTCTGCTCTGCCTGCCTCATTTCTTTCGGCTGTCTAAACAAGGGCCCCAACTCTGGGACCTTTGTTAGAGTTGTTCCCTTGAGTTCCTGGAAGGTTGTCATGGCCTATTACCATCCTTGCATTAGCGCATTGGTTCCGGCTGTGATCTTCTCGACAACTTCTTCTCCAGCATTAGGCGGCAAGTCACCAAACACGGTGGTGATTTTAGTATTGGCCTCAGAGGCCAATTTTTGCATTGTCTGGGCACTAATTTTCACTGTCTGTCAGAGCTCCCGGAGGGCTTGCTTGGCCGTTGTTGAGTTCTCTTCTATCTGTTTTATTTGGACTTCCAACACGTCCACTTGTGCATACAGTTGGTCAAGTCCAGTCAGGTCCGTGGCCTCCTGGATTTGTCTTTATATTTACTATATTTGTAGCGAGACTGGTTGTGCCTTCAGAGTAAGTGCCGTTGATCATTCCTGTAGACCCTTCAGTAGGTCGTATGCTTCTCTTGCTGCAGTACTCATAACTTCCTACATTTTCGTTACTTGGCTCTGCCTCTCTGATATTCTTGCTGAGTATATGACCGCAGGGTTGGGTAATGTTGGTCGCGCTGCCAATGCTGCCTTGAGTTCCCCATTTTCCTGATGGAGGTTTGAGTATGCCACTCTGATGTGGACTACCTGCCCGACTACATCAGTTTCTTGTATCTCTTCTTGTATTTGGCTGTTGCTAGCTGTTACTGTTGGCCAAATGTCCTGGAATACCCTTGTTATTATCTGAAGTTGATCTTATAACTGCCCCTTCTTTCTCTTCAGCTGTTCACACCCTTCAGTAAGCGTGCTAATCTATATTTGTTGCTACTCACATTTCTGCTGGAGCTTTGAGTGAAGTCTCTCAGCTTGCTATGCTGCTTTTTGAATAAAGTGGTATATTTGGACTGTCCCCCATGTTTCCATGCTTTTTGCACCGGAGGTACCCTGATCTAGCAACCGTGTATAAAGTCGATGTCTACTGGTGACAGATTTCGCTGACTGGTCCTGTGGTGACTGTGGCGGCGTCTGGTGCGGCAGCCGGTTGCTAGAGTCAGCCATCTGTAGATCGGGTTGCACTTCTTTACCTATTAGGGCAGATGGTTGAAGCGAAGTCTGCTCAGGGAGTGACCCAACCGTTTCTTCCATTGATTGCTCTATCTGATTAAAGAGATTAGTAAATGTAGTTTGCTGGTCCGAGGTTTGGTCAACTAGAGGTAGTCGTGTTGTATCCGAGTTAACTTCATTCCCGTGGTCCCCATTAATTTTTCTCTGGACTATTGGGTCCGACACTGTGGTTGATAAAGTGGAGGGTGTGGAAGTGTGGGGTTCTCGGAAAATGGATGATGTGGCGAATGGTAGCCGGTGGCTGCGAGGTGGCGATATGCGAATGTTCAGGAAATCGATGGGGTAGATGGGGTTGTGGAGTGGTAGCCCCCCCAGTCCCTTGGGGCTCGACTACCAGCTCTTCTCTGATCGGTACCCCTACACTCAATTGTTAGGGTGGGTCCTCCTTTGTGAGATCGACCACTGGGCTAGGCACTGTGACCTTGGCCCTTTTTTTCTTTGGTGCCGCTGCTGGTTTTGCAACTTTATTCTTCCTGACCAGCGTTGTAGTCACTGGGGGTGGTGAACTAAATAAAAAATTTGGTATGGTTGCGAATATGGAGGCCGTGCTGGGCAATGGATTGGAATGGGATGCCTGAAATTCTGAAAATGTCAAAAATGCAGTGGTATCGCTAGTCAACACTTGAACTACTCTATTAAAACTTTGTACCTTATTTTTCAGTTGCTCAATGATTGGGAATAGCTGCAGCCTCGAAATATTAGCCTCTGCCTCTTCTGAAGTTTCTCCCCGCATTGGGTTTGGAAACATTCCATCGAAATTATATGTGTAGACCCCATCCCTGACTTCCATCGCCACTCCTGGCCACGAACAGACCTCTGTGTGGAAAGCTGCTTCATCAATCTAGAATCTTAATGGCCTCATATTGAACGTTGATTCTGGTACACAAGTCGGCCTGAGAAAATTTTGGTTGTGGGTGACCCTGAACCATATCTGCTCGGTATATCCATCCAACAGCCTTCCTGGAATTCTTTTTTGACTCATCATGACGTCAACCATCTGGCCATACCAGACTCTAAAAGCTTCTGCATTCACTTCCTTTGTGCTAGGGTCTCCGGACACTCTCCACGGCACAAACTTCATTGCCAATGGTTGGCCTTCTGCTATCTCAACCGGTATCCAGATGCTTGGTAAGGTCCACTTCCACATGGCTATAGCCATGATCAAGTATCCATAAATAAACCCAGTTGCCCTCCTGTAATTGTCCTCGCAAGCTTCGAACAATTCCTTCAGCAAGAAAGAGCACCAATTCAGCCTTGTCCCTTGGACATAATGCTCTGCAATCGAAATTGTATCCAGCGTACATTCCCCTTTTGTATAGTGCCTCATTGTCTCGCTAGCAATCCAATAGCAGGCGAACTTGACCTCCGGTCTATTGATCAAGTCAATATTTGCTCCTTTTCCCCCTCTCCTGGTGCCATATTTAACATAGTAGTCTGTGTCTCCCGATTTCTTGGCTCTTTTGGATATGGTTTGGAATGCTGCTAATATGTCCCTCCCCTCCTAAGACAGTCCTGTCAATATATGGATGTCCTTTACATGAATTTGGATTTCCTTTCCCAGCCATAGCGAACCGTTCTGGATCTTGCTTAACAAAAACTTCGTGCACTGCATCGCAGCGCCTGTAATCCTGAACACTGGCAGATTCCTCAGGTTCAGAATCATAGACTGTTGGATGCCTATGAACTCTGGTAGCACTCTTGTCATTGGCTGTCCTGCTGCTGTTGCATAATTATCTATATAGACTTGCCTTTTTAGCGCTAGAAATTCAAAAGAGTTTGTAAGGTCTGTATCTATCAGTTATGCACTATCGTATTTTCCCACAAGGGACTCCATCTTTTGAATTCTGCTGTCAATTTCTTGCTCCACGATCACTGGGCTTACTCTGGTCATTTTGGCTCTTCGTTGGTATACTTGTAGGATAGTTCTCTCTCTTTTCTCTTGAATTCCTTCTCCCGTGTGCCTTCTCTATTCTTCTTCTGGTTCGGCTTCTCTTGTTCTTTTGGATATTTTTTATTCTAACTCAGATTTTTCCGGCATTCTTGCGCTTCTCTGCATGCAGGTTATGTAAGTAACCAGCACAGGTGATGTTGATGAGACCCCATAACTAATTAATTTCCCCTGGCTTCCTCTGCGGCTGCAATCGTGTGATTAGTTACCGGCTGAGGTGGGTTCTGACATTGCTGACTGTAGTTTTGGGATTTGGGCAGACACAACAGCCGGTGGTTATGTCTAATTATGGAAAATTTATTACGGTATGGATGATGCTAATTATGGCAATTATTTCCAAATCTTGGTAATCCTACGAACTGACACTGGTACTACGCGTAATGATGATGGGCTGATGTTCGGCACGCTTCTCTATCTGACGTGGATGACACGTTGGACACTACCCCTTCCTCGACCACAATTGGTTGTGTTGCAGTCTCCGCAACTCAACTGTTGTTATTTAGTATTATGTTTAGTTTCGATATAGTGGACTCCTACCTAGCTCGTCTCGGGTGCGAGAGAGTTATTGTTGCTATTCTACCCTACTGACTCCTCTCGGGTGCAAGAGTTATTGGAATTGAAAATATGTAACTTACTCTTGGTAGGGCTTTAGGCATGCGCCATTTACCCATCCTTGTAGGACTTGGCCGTTTAGTTGTGTTAACCAAACTGCTCCTAAATCTTTGATTTCGATTACATGAAATGGCCCTAGCCAATGCATTCGCAGCTTTCCTGGGAATTTCTAGTATTTGTTGTCATAGAGGAGAACTTTCCCACCAACCTAAAAATTATTGTGCTTGATATGCCGGTCATGCTAAGCTTTATGTCTCTCCTTTTGTACAGTTTGGTGAAATTCGGCCAGAAATCGTTCTTCTTCAAGTTCCTGCAATTCCTGCAATTGCTCCTTTAACGATTCTTCTTCTGATAGCTGTAGTGATGTCACGACTAGGAGGCTGGGCATGATGAATTATGCGGGGACTACTGCTTCTCTCCCATATACTAGCTGGAATGGTGTTTGGTTATTTAATCGCTTTACTTTTGTTCAGTAGGCCCACTGCGTTGCTGGTATCCGCTCATCCCAGTCATCACGCTATGCATTGCATATATTTGTTAGGCCCTTCTCTAGTATCTTGTTGAACACTTACAGCATTTCGTTGGCTTGTGGATGATACAGGCTACTTTTATGGTGCTGTATCATGAAGCTTTTTAGCATGGATTTAATGGTGTCATTAATGAAGTGGGTACCCTAGTCGCTGGTCAGGCTTTTTGGACACCCAAATCGGCTGATTATATTTTCAAATATAAATCTTGTAGCAGTCTCTTCCGTGAAATTTCTCACAGGCACTACCTCTACCCACCTCGTCAGGTAGTATGTTGTTTTTATTATGTACCTTGCCTTTGAGCATCTTGCAGCTGGTTTAATTGGTCCCACGAAATCGACTGCCACTTTTCGAACGACTGCAGTACTTTTATCGGATGCAGCGTAAGTTCATCTCTGTGGGATGGTCGTCCCATCTACTGACAAACGTCACGTTTCTTAACAAATGCTTTGTTGTCCATATGTAATGTAGGCCACCATAAGCCTGCTTGTAGTACCTTCCTTGCCGTCGGTTTAGCTCCCACATGTCCTCCCGCAACACCACTGTGGCACTCCCATAGCACTGTTTCCCTTTCTTGGTCCAGGACACATCTTTGAAGAATCTGGTCCAGCCCCATCTTGTATAAATGTCCCACTGTTAGTTGATACTCTGTAGCCCGAACTACCAGGTGTCCTTTCTGTGTTGAAGTATATCCCTGCGGACACTGCCCTGTCATGAGGTAGGCAGCTATCTCATTTAAGTATTCTGGGATGGCTTCTACTCTGAAAAGATCAACATCTGGTAATTGATCATCTAGAGATCCTCCGCTCTCCCCATTCTCTAGTCGGGACAGGTGATCAGGCCCTACGTTTAGTCTTCCAGGCTTTATGATAACTTCAAAGGTGAACTCTTGAAAGAGTAGGAGCCATCTGCAGATACTCCCTTCTAAGACTGGTTTGTTTACCAAATACTTTAACTCTGAGTGGTCTGTAAAAAATTTGAATGAACCTCCCAACAAGTAGTGGCGAAACTTTTGAAGAGAGTACACCATTTCCAATGCCTCCCATTCTGTCGTGGTGTAGTTGCGTTCTACTATGGACAACTTGCGACTGGAAAAATATACTGGTTGATTGACTGAAGTGTCTCCTGGTTGGGCCAAGACTGATCCGAGCGCGATGCTGGAAGCATCAATGTGTACATGAAATTTTTTGTCCCAATCTGGGTGGACTAGTGTTGGCGCACTCACTAGCTTTTATTTTAGAGTATCCAAGGCTGCTCTGCAACTGTCTGTCCATTGGAACTGTTCAAATTTCTTCAATAAATTCTCTAACGGAGTTGTTATCTTTGCATAGTTGTAGAAATATCATCGGTAGTAGCCTGTGTGGCCCAGCAGTGATCTCAGCTGTTTTACCATTTCTGGTGCCTCCATGTTGACTATCACCTCTACTTTGGCCGCGTCTATGCAAACACCTTGGGTACATACCACGTGCCCTAGCAGAGTTCCAAACGGCACTACAAATATACACTTTTTCAGGTTCAATGAGATCTGCAGTTGTCGATATCTATCGAACATCACCCTTAACAACATCGCATGATCCTTCAGTATGCTATAGATAGTCCAATCGTCCATGTAGACTTCTAAGAACTTGTGGATGTATTCCCGGAAAGCAGCTATCACGATGCGCGAGAATATTGCTGGTGCATTTTTCAGTCTGAATGGAATCACATTGTATGCGAATGAGCCCCATTCGGTGGTGAATGTTTTCTTTTTCTTATCCTCCTCTGCTATCCTTACCTGATGGTATCCTTAGAATCCATCAGTGAATGAATATGCCTCATTCCCTGCAACATTTTCCAGGACTTCGTCGCTAAACGGAGTAGGAAATGGGTCATGGATACAAGCATTGTTTAAGCTTCTATAATCTACACAGACTCGTATTTCAGACTTTTCTTTCTTGTTCTATATAACTATGGGACTTACCCATTCTGCTTCCTCTACTGGGAATATCAATCCTGCTTGCAACATCTTGTCGATTTCAGCCTTAACCTTTTCCTTCACCCTCGAATTCAGACGATATGTTCTATGTTTCACTGGCCTTGCATCAGGTTTCAATATTATCCGCATCTCCCCCAGATCTCCTTTTATGCCCCTTAAATCCGCTACTAATGAAGGGAACAAGTCCTCATATTCCTTCAACAAACTGACTATTCCTTGGTTGTTTGTTCATCCCAATAGTCCCCAATTGTTGCTAGTTTAGGCTTATCCTATGTCCCAATATTTAATTTCTTGGTCCTCAAAGGTAGCAGATGGATTCCTTTTGTCATAGGTTCTTCTTTGATATTTCTCTCCCCCTCTGTTTCTTCAAAATACAGGTGCCTGAGATCCTCCAGGTTTTCATCATCCATCTTCTCACTGTTTCTCTTTTGACATGCCACTTTTGGTCTGACACCTAGGTACTGAAACGACTGCTCCTATTCCTTTTGAATATTCGGGAAGAATAGTACCTTCCTGATAGCCTGAAAAGCTTTTGTAACCATTTCTGTCTTTCCCTCAAACAAGAAGCACTGCGTGAAATTTTCCGCAATCATTTGCTGGTCCCTCTCTTCTTCTCTTCCGTCAGATACTAGGCCATTGGTATCAAGTCTAGAGATTAGATAAACTAGTGTACCCATAGCTCTTCTGGATATCCCTTGTTTCTCCACTGTTCCTCAAATTTCTCCAGATGGTTTCTGGGGTCGAAGTCCCCGTGATATTTATTCTTGTTGCGTGGTCCTTCCTCTTCCTTAAATCTTTCTTTTAATTCTGCCGTGATTTCGCCCCACTGTGTGAGCGAGTTGCGATGATTCCTCTACCATCTTGCGGAAGTAGATTGTAATGCTATGTCCATTAGTGGTACCCTGTGGCCTTTTGGTACCTTATCTTCTATTTTTGTTATGAAACTATTTGCAGCATCCATATCAAATAAGGTTGGATATTATTGTACCTCGGTCCAGATCCAATTGATTCGTCCAATGTTGGCGCACCTCCGTGCATTAGTTTCGTACCCTCCTTGCTTCCAGTCATCCCAAGCTATTTCTGAGCCCAACTCTAAGCTTTGGATGCTTCTCCAGCTTACAGATCCTTCTGCTGTTGGGTTATTGTAATCTTCTCTTCTTCCTGCAGTCATTTGATAGAGATGATCCAGAAGTCCAGCAACCTCTCTGTTATCCACAGTCTCTGTATATCTTGGTCCTTGGTACGGGTCAAGCGGCTGAGTGACTCTGATCTCCCCATCCTCGAAGATCATTAGTTCTTTTTTTAGGTCCATTATTGTGTAATTTTCAAAGGCCCAATCAATTCCTAACAAGGTAGGATAAGGATATTTATCCCCCATGATGTCAATGACTTCAAAGTCTGTATATGTCTTTACCCTTGCAATGTTAA
Source organism: Pinus albicaulis (assembly GCA_034641835.2). NCBI lineage: Eukaryota > Viridiplantae > Streptophyta > Pinopsida > Pinales > Pinaceae > Pinus > Pinus albicaulis. The sequence continues at coordinate 1,678,664,383 of CM076579.1, read as the reverse complement.
CTTCAATGTTCTCCAGTCTTCCAATGGGTAAAATGCAGTACTGGTTCACCATCCGAAGTTGGATTGGTGAATACTTCAATCTTGGCTTCCCTAATGCTTCCCAGGTGTTCCTTGGCAAAATATTGACATCGGATCCCAAATCAAGCATAGTGTCTTTAATTTAGAAACCCGTGACTTGTGTGTTCACTCGGAATTATTTTCTCGTCCTTCTTCTATTTCTCTTTACCCTTTGTGCATACCTCTGGTTTGCGCTTGATGATTCTCTTGCTCTGGTGCTCCTCTGCAGCACCCTTTCCAGGTTCTGTTTTAGCTGTTCCAGCATTGGTGTATTGTTAACAATTTTTAGGAACAAATGGAACCACTCCTGGATCAAAGCTTCTGAGTTACCTTAGGTTTCGTTGTCCTCCTTAGGTTGTTGTATTTCAATTCCTTTGTTTCCCCCCAATTGGACAAAGGTTTCTGCTGCTTCCTGAAAAAATTGTTTCTGTCGTTCTGGTCTGACCAGCAGTTTTGGGGATGCTAGCTTAACCAGCTTTATTGGGTCCCTTACATGTGCATCTTCCCCCATTATTTTGCCTCCTCACGTTATTATGGCCACATTCTACATTTTCTAAGTCTCCATCAACCTGTGTTCTGCATTTACTAGATTTTTCCCCCTCTGTCTAGCTCTTTCCTCCCATCTTTTGATGAGCTCGGGGCAATCTTCTGTTGCGTGTGTGTTAACTCAGCACTGGGGACACCAGGGTCTTCTAGGGAGTGGACATTCTCTAGCTACATTTCCTTCCTGGTCGCAGTTGTAACATCTCATTGGACCTCTACCCCCTACCCGACCTCCTCTCAGGCCTCCCCCTCTCCCCCGCGGAGCTTCGTTCACTCTATATGAAGGCTAGTCCAGCCATTCCACCAGTGCATCTAGGGCTCGACACTGCTCTGTGTTGTGTGTTTTTGAGGCACAAAACTCACAGTATGCATTATTCGGAACGTTGGAGTATTTCTGTAAGATTGGACACAGGCGAGGTGGATGGCCCATATTCTTGCATATCTCACAATACTTGGTGTTGGTTGGATTTTGTTGTGCGGGGAACCCCGTGTACTATTGTTGCAGTGGATATATTCCTTGGGTGTTTATTTATGCAACTCCCCCTATTGGTGTAGCCCCTTGTGCCCCTGTAGCGGATGTCCCCATGTTTTACCCCCGCAACCGAGGACATTCAGTTACCACATGTCCTTCCATGAGACAATGTGTGAACCATACATTAGGTCTTGTTGGCCGCATTGGTTGAATTTATTTATGTTTTTCTATAAAACTTGTTATTTGATGTTGTAGGCCCATTATAGAGGGGTCCTGAATTGATGCTCCCCCCTTAAACTCTTGTAGATAACCCGCCATGGCTTCTATCTTCATTGCTTTCTCTAGTGCATCTTGCAACATCTCGATTTTCTGCTGAGTCAATGGGGTTCTTGTCAAGGGAAGAAAAGCTTTGATAAAACAGTCCCTCTGATGGTTTGGGTCGATTGGGTAGCTAATTTTTTCAATTGCATCTTTGAATCTCTGCATTAGATCCCAAGCAGTTTCTCCTTCCCGCTGCTTGATTTCCCACATTTCTGAAAAACCCTACTGGTTTGTTTGGGGTAATTTTATTTCTTTAACGAAGTCTCTCTTCACATCTACTATTGCTGGATTCTGACGACCTTCAGACCTTTTTATAAACCAGCGCAACGCTCTCTCCCTGAGAGTGGTTTTAAATTCTATTAACTTCAACGCATCTGGGGTCTGCCTTGTCTTCCAGATGGCCTCGCAGAGGTACCAATGCTGCTGCACATTGTCGTTACCCCTCCAAGAGAACTTTGGGTATCAAGTAAAGGATCCCGCCATATTCCCTTGTATAGGCGTTACTAAAATGAACCCGTTGGTTCCTGGTTGTGCAATGGTACTACTAGCGATACCTCTACTAACGTGTATTGCTGTTGAAGAGTGAACACTATGCAACTTGCCTAATTTACGCAACTTAACAAAAATTTCACCTGTAGGTTGATAAAGCACCAGGAGAAAGTTGGGACTAGAGATACTATAACTTTGCGGAATAGGAATACCTTGAGATATGGACACCGGCCTTTCTTGGAATATTTTCTCCATTGCAACATGCATCTCCACATCAGACACCTCCTTCGGGCACGCGTCTTTGGCTTCTCTATCAGACTTCTTTCCTTTCTCCATCTGGGTTGGGTTCCTATACACTTGCCAAACTTCTTTAACGGCCCCTCCCATATCTTGGGGACCCACCTGGCTTTCCATTTCCTTCGTCACCTGAGGCACCTCCTCCTTACCCTTCCGACTATTTTCCTGTCTTTTTAACTCCTTTATCACCCTTTCTCACCACTTCTCAGTGATTTGCGCCCTCCTATGTGCACGTCGCTCCCTCAGCCTATTAGAGGTCTCGACATCCATACCCCTACTCCCCCTTTTTACTATTCTAGTAGCATCTCTCCCTTAGTCCCTTCCCCCGGCATAAGAGGTTTACTCTTCCATCTTTGCTTTTTGGAATCAAATTAGTCCTTCGTCTACCGTCAAGGCTTTAATCCACAATGGATCTCCTTCAGCAGTTTCCCCCTTAACCCAGATCTGAATGTATCTTCTGCTCTCAAGAAGGACTGGTAGCACTCCGCTGGAAACTCCACTATGTATCCGTCCAAGGTAGATTCCACCCAAAAATCTACAGCTCGGGTCAGTTTGGTGTCTAATCGATGAGAGGCCACCAGATCTCCGTGCACCCACTTGCGATTTATTTTCCGTGACTTTTCTCTGGTTTCCTTGGTCTGAAGCCTCTGCAACTAGTTAAAGAGTTCTTCTGGGAACTTTCCCCAAAATATTTCATAGGTATCACTGGAAGAATCAGAAAATAGAACCAGACTCTTAACCGTTTTCTCCTTTTGTCGTCTCAGCTCAGCTTGCTGAGTGATGAACTGATCTAGGTGGTTATCCCACCAACTTCGTATTTCTCTTTCAAAGATCCAAGATACCATGATCTAGCTCCCAAATAAAGTTTCAGGTCCTAGCAACGGAACCATTTTTTGGCGAGAAAACGGGTCTCGCAGAGAAGACTCGGGTTCAGCTTAAGGGCCAACAAGGATGTCTGCTGTAGTCTAGCACCACGCCGGCATTTTCACCCTACTCCGAAGAGCCAAGAGTCTCACCCGAGGCATTTCGTGACCTTACTAAGATGGGGGGTAGATCGGTATCAACATAATGACATCGGTATGAAGAAATCAGAGCTGTGTCAAAAGTCTAAACAAACACAACATTCCATCCAAGATATCTCTCGGGAGTGCATTCAGACTTATAACACATAAAATTAAAAATCACTACTGAAACCATTCATTCGAGACCACAACATATACTCAGAACAACAAATCATAATTGTATTATAAAGCAACCATCAACAACAGAACATTACAAAGCTCCTTAGCATGAGCTCGAATAGAACAGAATACAAGTGGTCCTATTGGACAGAGAGAAATACAGAGATACAGAAGAATAGAGATCAGAACAACATAACAGGGCTCTCCTACGGCTCCTGTCTTCTGACCCTATCTGCACCAACCTCTCTTTCCGCTGTCTGGCTGCCTATTTGATCTGCTACCAGAATGACTGACAATTCCTCCTTTCTCTTCACTCGGCTGTCTTCTGTTTCTTTCTGTTAGTCGGGAGTTCTACTACTTATTTTCTGCCACGCTCTTCCGCCACTTGTGCTTGCTCCTGCAGCAGTCGCGCCACCTGTCCTCTACTCCTTTGCAACCTTAACATCTCTCTGTCTACCATGGTTACGTTCTGCCACGTACTAGCCGCAACTCAAAAGCTATTTAATTTCAAAACAAGGGCCCCAACAGGAATATTTGGTGTTGTGTATTGATTTACTTCTTTCTCTTACTTGCATGTGATTGAGAGATCGTGTTTTATATTCTGAAAATATTGTAGAAGGATTAAGTATCTTGATTTAGTACATTATATGATCGAATTGAATCCATTGATACAATTTCTACATGGTATTATAGTTGTGTTAGATATTTTATACATGGCATCATAGCGCCAGGAATCACAATAGTGGAGAAGAAATTTAGTTTGTGTTGAGAAACATTCAAATTTTCTGATACTTTCTTTGGAACTAGAATCAAATCAACATGTCTTTCAATGGCTTGAGACTTGAATATGCACTTGAGGGCAGTTCGGATTATATTTCATGGAAGGACAGGATGTTTGGAGGACAATGGGTTGAATCAATTCATAGATAATGATATTCCCAAGCCCACAATAGCAAATTCCCAACTACTTGATGCATGGAATAAGAAGGTAGAAAAGGTGAGGAGGATCTTGTTAGAGGTATTTTGAGATCATATTGTCTTGAGTCTACATGGAAACGAAACTACATATGCTATGTGGAAGGCCTTGGTAGATCTGTTTCAAAGAAGCAGTGATGACAGAAAATTGGCACTCAAGGACAAGCTCAGGAAAATCAAAATGGAGAAGGGCGACATAATCCAGAAATACTTGACCAAGTTCAATCAATGTCGAGATGAACTTGGAAGTGTTGGGATTATGTAGCTGATGATTACTTGGTGAGCCTAGCACTTGTAGGCCTTCCCAAGATCTGGAATAGTTACCAAGACTCTATGAATGGGAGAGAGAAGTTACCAAATTGGGAGCGACTATGGTCAGATTTGGTACACGAAGAGTTTCGATGAAATACCAAGGATGGATCCTCATCCAACACTGATGATGAGGAAAATTGTGCCTTGGCTAGTAAGGCAAAGAAGGGGAAAGGGAAGGAGTCCCATTCCAAATATAAGACTGGCAAAGAAGGCAAGAATCGTGACATGTCAAAGGTGAAATGTTTTCACTGTCATGATCATGGAAACTATGCCACAAATTTTCCATAAACAAAGAAGAACAAAAAGAAGGCTCCAAGAGCTACAGCGGGAGAAGATTTGGCCTCACAGTTTAAGTTGGACTTCTCTCTCATCGCATGCATGGCATCAATTGTGATGGGATCTACGTGGTACTTGGATAGTGGAGCATCTTTCCACATGACGGAAAACAAAGAACTCTTTAGTAGCTTGGAGGAGAATTATCGTCAAATGCACATTGAGATGGGTGATGACAAGAGGTATAGCGCTACCGAGATTGGTACAATTACTTTCCATAGAAATTCAGGTAAAAAATTCATGTTAAAAGATGTCATGCATGTACCAGGCTTGAAAAATAATTTAGTTTCAGTTACTATATTGGAGGCTCTTGGATATGATGTGGTTTTAAGTGAAGGAAAGGTGTTCCTTCATCACAAAGCCACAACACAGGTAAAGAATATTAGGGTTCATATGAAGAACCTCTACAAACTTGATGTAGATGGTTGTGCAACATTGAGCAGTAAAGCAGGGAAGGTGGTGAGCCAGGATATAGGTGAGTTATGGCACAGGAGATTGGGCCATCTACACCACAATGCTTTGAGGATCATGCAGCAGATTTATACAGGTCTTTCGAAGGGTACTCTTGCGTAGATAGACACATGCAAGGGATGTACCATGGGGAAGTATGATTAAGCCATGCGATTGTCCCTTGATAGGGAGCTTGACTTGCATGCAAATGAGGAACTCTTAGTTCCAAAGGATGAACCATAGGATGTGGAGGAGCCAAGGGCAGAGGATCATGGAGTGGTAGAAACCACTCACGTAGAGCCATCCACCAGAAATGGTAGGAAGTGCACCAAAGAGGCTAACAGATTGATTCTAGATGTGACAGAGCATGTAGGTGCACCTACATCACAGTGCAGGTAGAGAAGGTCCCCAGACAGGTATACTAGATACATGGCTCTTATGAGCTAGTGTATTGTGACATAACCATCCTCTTTTGAGGAAGTAGTGCAGCAGCCAACATGGGTTGATGTCATGGTTGAGGAGTATGACTCCATTATCAGAAAAAGTGCTTGGGAAGTGGTCCCAAGACTAGTGGGGAATTCAATGGTTGGATCCAGGTGGATCTACAAGGTGAAGTAAACAGATACCTCCAGGAGGGGGAAATTTCAAGCCAGATGGGAAAAGTGAGTACATGCAGCTATACCTCCAGGAGTGAGGTGGGGCGATGTGCATAATTAATCCCAAGAAGAAATTTGGGTAGGGTCCATTGAGATAGTGTGTCTCATGGATCAAACCTGACTAAGAGGAGCCCACAGAACAACAGTAGCAAGAAGGATCGGTTAGATTTATGCAAACAGATGTCAGGAAGAGAAAAATTAGAGTGACAGGTGTTGGATACTGGAGCACAGATCAGATTTGGGAGTAGTGCGGAGTGCATGGATGCATATGTCAGCAACGTAGAGAGTCCACTATACATGTGCAGTAGATAGCAATAGTCAGAAGACTCTTATGACAAATGCATTATACTGATTCAGTTTTTTGGAGGCTATTCAGCTTCAGGAGAGTTGCATGTTCGAAAAACAATAGGAAGTGTTGCATGCAGAACATTTGGAAAAGGCACCGGATCAGGACAGATTTATTCCTTTCTTGTTCAGAGGGAGTGTTGAAATTTGCAACAAGAAACAGTGAAATTGGCATCTAGAAACTGTTAGGTCCCCGTAATTTTCTAGATTGATTGAGATACAAATGGACAGGGTAACATCAAACCAAGATTTGGAATCCAGGTACCTAGCCTTCCTAGATTCAGAGAGGGATCTCTCTAGTAGGTGCAAATATGTGAACTTGTTTGCTAATTAGGGTTGATTTTAGGCTAGATGTTAAGTGCAGGGTATTTTGATTGTTTTTGGTTGGGTATGATGCTCAGATAGATTTAGATAGAAAACAAGGAAAATTTTTAATTCATTGGGCAATGGAGTCAAACAAGGTCATGAATGAGTTCATCAATGGTTTCAACAGCGCTTGCAGGGCAATTTTAACTTGGTTGGTGGGTCTTTAAGGTTGTGAAAGGATCATGAGGTGCACATTAAACTTGAAAACAACAAGCTAATAAAGGGCAGAAATAGAATCCTTTATATACTTGTAAACTGAGGGAGTTAGAAGATTTATAAGCATATCAAGAGATTCAAAGGCTTAAGCAAAACCTAATCCATTTGATTTCAGACTGAAAGTAGATAATCAACCAAGACAACATTCAGATAAAACATAGAAAGGCAAAAACTTATTTAATATTTCATGGATTTTATCATCAAGAGCAGAAACAAATTTAAGATGCACAAGTAACTTTAACCATAGAAGGAGAGAAAAACCCTAACATCCACAGTTACAGCTATGAAATTTCTTGAAACAATTTTAGCTAAGTAAAGGCAAAGAGCATGGTTAAGACAAACTTCTTTGACAAACTATAGGCAAAGCTGCTTCAAAAGATGATTTCAAGAACAGAGTATTTCAGAGGTAAAAATATGTAGGGCTAGCCATAAATGATAATAGATACTAACCGATCTAAATCATTCAATAAAATAGACAATTCAAAAACGTATTAGAGAGCAAAAGATGGATTCCCTAACATATCTTAGCAGAAGAAAACATAAGGGAGTGAAGGAAGCAAACATATCTAAGGTGTCATTAACAAACATATCTTAGTCTAAATTTTTTGTCCTACTGCATCATAGATGGGTGGAAAACATATGAGAAAAATAGAAAACATTAACAAAAGAAAACTTCACCATCAACCAGGCCTATGGATCCTGCAAACAGTCCTTCTCCATCAACAAGCAAATCAAATCATGCATAAGCTCCAAAACATCAATTTCTCATCAAGGGCTTAAAGGGACTATGTATTGCTTCAGAATAAGTCATAAAAATCCAAAAAAATACATCAGACCCTCATGCTCTATTTATGGAGGTGGAAACCCTAAGAGGCTTCCAAAAACCCTAATTTAGCCATAAATGTCATAAATGTGCTTAATGACCATGCAAGGCCCAAGACACATAAGAGATAAGATAATAAATGAAAAAAATCAAAACATAACTCCCAAATCAAATCAGGAGTGATTTTCCCAAGAAAATATTAAAAAATCATCTTGCCATAAATTTGTGTGTTTTGTTGACTTTTTGGCAAAAGAAAGTCCAAGAGCGCAACGCCACTTTTGCAAAAAATAGGTTGTTTTACAACCAAGTTTTGGACCACTTCCCGATGTCGGATTTGGCCCCGTGATGGCTCGTTGGAAATATTAAAGAGTCTAATTTCCAGAAATACTTGATTTGTGCTAAATTTATTCCATATACCTGCTCAAAAATCCAATCTCCCATGACTGCTTAGTGCGCAGCGCCAGGCCTAAAAAGGAGGCAGAAAGGTCATTTTTGAGGTGTCTTTTGACCTTTTTGAGGGTGAAAAAATGTTCCAATTGACCTGAAATTTTGTGGGTAGACTTCTGGTGACATGAAAAACCCAAAAATTTAAACTTTATCAGCTGAAGATTCCCCAAAAAAGAGCATAGCGCCTAGGGTGCTGCGCTCCTAGGGCCTCAAAATTTCAAAAAAAAAAAAATTCTCCTGTGCGCAACGCTATTTTTCAGAGGGCATTTGGAGGCCTTCCTAGTGTCGAAATGAGCTTCGTGATAGCTCATTGGAAATCATGACTTATCTACTTTCCAAATATACAATTTTTTTCTTTATTGAAGTTGATTTACCTTGTCAAAAGTTTATTTTTCCATGACTGGTCAAAAAAGTGTTGAGTGCTGGTGCAGACAACCTTTGGAGGCCTTCCACAACTCCAAATTGAGCTCATGATAGCTCATTGGAAATATGGTTGAGTCTGATTTCTAAATATACAATTTTTTTCTTGATTGAAGTTCATTTACCTGTCCAAAAATGGATTCTCCCAACACTGGTGAAAAAGTACTGAATGCTAGTGCAGAAATGCAGAGTGCTGGTGGAGACCACTTTTGGATAACGTCCTCAATTCCAAATTGAGCTCATGATAGATCATTGGAAATATATTGAAGTCTAGTTTTCATTTCACCTATTAAGAAATTAATTTTGACATTCTAGCTGTGAGAAAAATGGAATTTCCCAAGGTCACTCCAGAAGTGTAGAATTTCTCCCGTGACATCTGTATTTTTGACATTGATCTCAAACCATGATACCTGTGTAAAACCTGAAGGAGGTTTTTCTTATTGGACATATTATGGACTAAACAATCTCTCAATTTTTCCAAATTCATCTCTTTTTAATCCGAAACACAATTTGAAGCAAAACTAGCCCTAGGTGTGACACATGGTTTGTCTCTTGGAATGCATTCTTGGAAAATGATGGAGGCATGATTTTTATGAGATGGTATAGACTTATTCTTGCTTATATGATCTATCAAATGAATCCTTTTCTCTTGTGCCTCCCTTTCATGTCAAACCCTAGCTTAGTTGCAAGAGGAAATTAGGGTTTAGTGTGAGGATTTAGGACTGCCTTGCAGAGGGAGGAGAATGAAGGGGTTAAGGGTTGTCTAAATTCTTGGGGAAATTTTGGGGGATAGGGATAGATGTTAGGGAGTAGGGGAAAGTGAAATTTTAGGAATTTAGTGAGGGGAAGGGGTCCAAAAGGTCAAAACATAGGCCTAGCCTTAAAAAGTGTCAATTTGTGGCAATAAACTAGGTTTTGTAGAAAAATGATTATTCTGAGGGATAGGAGTGATGGGAAGTGTTTATGGAGGTATTATAAGGATAGGAGGAGGTGTAAGAGCATCAAGATATAAGCCTTGTTGACGACTTAATCATGGAGGTCATGAAACCAAGAAAAATTCCTTTAAAAACCCTAGATAGGCAATGGATTAGTTTAGGCAAAACAAAAATAGAGGGTTGAAGCCAAAGGTGGTGAAACATAGTGATAATGAGTGGAATGAGCCCATGATGGGTCTTCTAGGATGGGTGAGCTAGGCTTGGCATGACAGAATGATGAAATAGTGAAAAAATTATCCTAAGGATAATGAAGGCCATGAGATTTCTAGAACTCACAATGTTCATGAAATTTTTTTCTAGAAATCTAGAACCGATACTTAGTCATCTTCAGATAGTGAAAATTATGGATGACTAACAGTGGCTCCACTTGGGGAGGGCAGCTCCTTTTCAGGAGGTGTCCAGAACATTCAAATCTCTGGCTTTTGAAGACCAGTGCCTTACTTGCACTTTGCAGATTCTCTTTCTTCACTTGCTGATGTCCTTTTGAAGCTATGATCTCATAATCTGAAAATACATGTTTTCTTCAAACTCATCTCTACCTACCCAACCTACTTTTCCTAACATTTTCTTCTTCTTTAGGTGCATTCGGGCTAGCAACCCTTAACATTTTTTCTTCTGAAAGAAAAACAAGCCATCCACTTCTACCCTTATTGCTTCCAAGAGTTCAGATTAGGCTAATGAACTCCTTTTTTTTTCCACCTAATCTACTCATTTGTCAAGATTAAGTTGTTTGACAAACTTTATTCTCTAAGCTACTGACATGAAATTGAAAAACACGGCTAAATCAAGATTAGGCAGTCTAATTTAATGGGTTGTGGCATTAGAACAAGCTGCACACAAGTGTTATTTTTGTACAAACAAAACTTAGGAAACATAAGGGTAGTATATATCATTTGTTAATCATCCCTATTTTCCTCTTTGGTTCAGATTTGAGCATGTGGAACCAGCATATTTCATTTCTAATCTACACCTATTGACAAGTCAAGATTAGATGTTTTGACAATTTCTTTCTCTCACTAACCTATCAGCAAATAAATTGAAAACATGTTCAGCCATGATTAGGCTAGATGACTGAACAAGACTTCTCTTTCAAAAAACAAGTAGTGGCATTTAGACTTGCACACTTTCAACATCACTATTTTTTGGGTATGGGGCTGTACCTCTTTCCAAATCTGCCCTATTTTTCATTCTTTCTATGTTTTTGTGTTTCTTGTGATTTTTCAAAATAATATAAAACCAAAAGATGCTCAAATGCTAATTTTATTTGCGCCTATCTATCCTAATCTAACTTTACATATGATGTACATTAGGTGAATTATTTTTTCCAGTATAGCCAATCAAGTAAGTGACTAGATGATTGCTTTTTGTTCCACTTCTTAGGTATGTTGGCAAGCCACTCCCACTCTGTCTTCTTCTGAACAATAGTGCCCCAAATTTTCTTTAAGCTCCACCACAAGTTGTTCCTCGCATGTTTTACTCCCTCTTTAAAGGTCTCTAAGGAAATAGCAAAGGGGTCTTCAAATAATAACTGGCCTAGAGGATTTGAGAAATAGACCTCATTTAGGATTACTCCCTCCTTTACTTGACTAACCTTGGGATTATTTTGAGAAAGAATCTCTTCTCCCTCTTTATGATTATCTGATTTGGCAGCTTCAGAATGCAATGTTATGCTGCCTTCAAGCAATCCTAGTATGCCTTGATTGAGTGAGTTGATTTCTATTTGTGAGCCATTTTCCTAATGAGTAGGACCATTCTCTGGCACCAGGTCTTCTTGAGAAGGTAGTCTAGCATCAGCATCAATCTGTTCTGTACTTTCAATATGAGAAAATGCATTAGTGGATAGGTCAACAGTAGAACACATAGACATATCTTCTTTACAAAAAAAATTGGATGTTGGTTGTATGCTTAGGATTTGATTTCTTTCTTCTTTTGTTAAAAGGGGAGGTGTCTTTCTCTTTCTCTAGATGGAAATATGATGCTTTTCTTCCTTTTGTGACTACTCACAAGATGAATATCTTCTTGAGGAGGTATTATAGCCTCAACAACAATCTGTTCCTTTGTTTCTTTATGAGAAATTTTTTTAGTAGGTAAGGCAGGAGTGGGACAAATAGGAATATTTTCCTTATATAAAGGTTCTGAGGTTGGTTGTACTCTCAACATCTGATCTATCTCTTCTTCAGTTAAAGGAGAAGGCATTTTTTGTTTTCTTTGGATTGGGCAACAATTTTTTTCCTTCTCTAGAGAAGACTGATTCTGAGGTAGGATATCTTCTTGAGCCTCATCTAGTAGGGGTGATGAATCATCACTTGTGTCTTCAGAGAGAGCCTGTGGATTTTCTCCTACTTCTTAATGGATTTGATCCTCAATCAACTCTTCTTGGATGTCATGATAGTTTTTTTGAGTATGAAATGCATGAATTTCCTCTAGGAGGTCTTCAGGATGCCACTTTCCTAAATATTCATCAATGTTCGCAAGGTATTGAATGAGGTCTTTGGATTGTTCACAGAAATTTTTAGCTAATGACAAAGATGGGGAATTTTGTTTATAATGTTCATAAAATGCCTTGTGTATATCTTTTAAAGAAAACAAGATATCAGGTCTTAGACTAATGTTAACATGAAAATCTTCATAAGGCATTCCTCATGCCATTCAGCTTTTAACCCCCATACATGGATATGAAACTTGATGAGGTGTAACAAAGGGTCATCAGACTCTTCATCTTGAAACCTGGGGAGGTTTTTGTCATAATCTATCTGAGGCAATTTGTGTGGGAACCCAGGGATGTGATCTCTATTCATTGGAGCATATCTCCTTTGTATCCTTGGATCCATGTTTGTAAATGAGAAAGGGCCACTGAATCTTTCCAACCAGTCTTAGAGTTCTCTACCAGTGGAGTCTTTAGGTCTATTTGAGATTCGTGGATTCGCCAGGTGGATGTTTTTGTAGTTTTGAGGGTATGTATATAATGGTCCACCACCAAGTTTTGACAAAAATCAATCTAGAGACTATTTTGGGTTTTTTGAGTTTCCTTATGCAGCCTTAAGGTTAATGAGTATCCCCTAGCTGAGTCAACATCTTGCTAGGATGGTGAAACAATTAGTTTCTACTCTTGGCTATGGGTTGGTTTTTAAGTCAAAATAGGGATGTATATGAGTCTATAAGAGTTTTTCAGGCTACTATGAACTCATTCCCACCGTGATCGCCATTATGTTGGTGTGAGCGGTGGGATAAATTCACAAGATAGTATTCTTAAGTTTGACAAGGGATTTCTGAGTGTTGAAGGAGTAGTTAAGGCTATGACTTACTCAAAATGTCCCACTGTGATCGCCATTATGTTAGGTCCCCGTAATTTTCTAGATTGATTGAGATACAAATGGACAGGGTAACATCAAACCAAGATTTGGAATCCAAGGAACTAGCCTTCTTGGATTCAGAGAGGGATCTCTCTAGTAGGTGTAAATATGTGAACTTGTTTGCTGATTAGGGTTGATTTTAGGCTAGATGTTAAGTGCAGGGTATTTTGATTGTTTTTGGTTGGGTATTATGCTCAGATAGATTTAGATAGAAAACAAGGAAGGTTGTTAAGTCATTGGGCAATGGAGTCAAACAAGGTCATGAATGAGTTCATCAATGGTTTCAAGAGCACTTGCAGGGAAATTTTTACTTGGTTGGTGGGTCTTTACAGTTGTGAAAGGATCATGAGGTGGACATTAAACTTGAGAACAACAAGTTAATAAAAAGAAGAAACAGAATCCTTTATATACTTGTAAACTGAGGGAGTTAGAAGATTTATAAGCATAGCAAGAGATTCAAAGGCTTAAGAAAAACCTAATCCATTTGATTTCAGACTAAAAGAAGATAATCAACCAAGACAACATTCAGATAAAACATAGAAAGGAAAAAACTTATTTAATCTTTCATGGATTTTATCATCAAGAGCAGAAAAACATTTAAGATGCACAAGTAACTATAACCATAGAAGGAGATAAAAACCCTGAAATCCACAGTTACAGCTATGAAAGTTCCTTGAAACAATTTTAGCTAAGTAAAGGAAAAGAGTATGGTTAAGACAAACTTATTTGACAAACTATAGGCAAAGCTGCTTCAAAAGATGATTTCAAGAATAGAGTCTTTCAGTGGTAACAATATGCAGGGCTAGCCATAAATCATAATTGATACTAACTGATCTAAATCATTCAAGAAAATAGACAAGCCAAAAACGTATTAGAGAGAAAGAGATGAATTCCCTAACATATCTTAGCAGAAGAAAACATTAAGGTAGTGAAGGAAGCAAACAGATCTAAGGTGCCATTAACAAACATATCTTAGTCTAAATTTTTTGTCCTACTGCAGCATATATGGGTGGAAAACATATGAGAAACTTAGAAAACATTAACAAGAGAAAAATTCACCATCAACCAGGCCTATGGATCCTGCAAACAATCCTTCTCCATCAACAAACAAATCAAATCATGCATAAGCTCCAAGACATCAATTTCTCATCAAAGGCTTCAAGGGACTATGTATTGCTTCAGCATAAGTCATCAAAATCCAACAAAATACATAAGACCTTCATGCTCTATTTATGGATCAAATGAGGAGGTGGAAACCCTAAGAGGCTTCCAGAAACCCTAATTTAGCCATAAATGTCATAAATGTGCTTAATGACCATGCAAGGCCCAAGACACATAAGAGATAAGATAATAAATGAAAAACACCAAAACATAACTCCCAAATCAAATCAGGAGTGATTTGCCCAAGAAAATATTAAAAAATCATCTTGCCATAAATTTGTGTGTTTTGTTGACTTGCTGGCAAAAGACAGTCCAGGAGCGCAGCGCCACTTTTGCAGAAAATAGGCTGTTTTACAACCAAGTTTTGGACCACTTCCCGATGTCAAATTTGGCCCCATGATGGCTCGTTGGAAAGCTTGAAGAGCCTACTTTATATAAATACTTGATTTGTGCTGAATGGATGCTATTTACCTGCTCAAAAATCCAATCTCCCATGACTTCTCAGTGCGTAGCGCCAGGCCTAAAAAGGAGGCAGAAAGGTCATTTTTGAGGTGTTTTTTGACCTTTTGAGGGGGAAAAAATGCTCCAATTGACCTGAAATTTTGACTTCTGGTGACATGAAAAACCCAAAAATGTAAAATTTAGCAGCTAAGTATGCCCCAAAAAAGAGCGTAGCGCCTAGGGTGTTGCGCTCCTAGGGCCTCAAAATTTCAAAAACATAAAAATTTCTCCTATGCACAGCGCCATTTTTCATAGGGCATTTGGAGGCCTTCCCGGTGTCGGAATGAGCTTCTTATAGCTTTTTGGAAAGCATGACTTGTCTAATTTCCAAATATAGAATTCTATTCTTGATTGAAGTTGATTTTCCTTGTCAAAAGTTTATTTTCCCATGACTGATCAAAAAAGTGCTGAGTGCTGGTGCAGACAACTTTTGGAGGCCTTCCACAACTCCCAATTGAGCTCCTGATAGCTCATTGGAAAACTGGTTGAGTCTACGTTCTAAATGTACAATTTTTTTCTTGATTGAAGTTCATTTACCTATCCAAAAACTGATTCTCCCAACACTGGTCAAAACGTGCTGAATGCTGGTGCAGAAATGCAGAGTGCTGGTGCAGACCACTTTTGGATAACTTCCTCATTTCCAAATTGAGCTCATGATAGCTCATTGGAAATATATTGAAGTATAGGTTTCATTTTACCTATTAAGAAAGTCATTTGGATACTCCAGCTGTGAGAAACACTGATTTTCCCAAGGTCACTCCAGAAGTGCAGAATTTCTGAATTTCTCCGCAACCATCAGGCCAACCTGCTCAGCAGGGGCAACCTGGTGGCCCTCATCAGTCAGGTCAACCTGTTCAACCAGGATAACCTACACATCCCGTCAACCCTGCTCAGTCTCCGCTCTATTCCATGCCGCAGGCGAATCAACCTGTGCACCCCACTTATCCGGCTCAACAGGGCCCCACTTATCAGCAGCTTGTTCGACCCCAAGGTGGTTATCACCCTCAAAGTCAATATCGACCGGTTTACAACCCGCCTCCAGGTTCTACTTATTACCCTCAGCTGCCTAGCTATACCTATACTCCGCAGCAAAATCCCTACGCTGCTCAATCATGGCCCATGTATACTCAGAATCAATATCCTGTTTATCAAGCCCCGTATCCTAGTTCTCAGCCACCATATCAACCGAATTATCTGGCTTATACCCCCTATGGTCAGAATCCTCAGGGATAGAACCAATGGTGGCAGAGTTATGCTCAACCAGGGTGGACTATGGGTACGGGTCCTTATCTTGGACCTGCAATGCCTTTTAACCCTCAATTACCATTCCTTGCCACGTTGGAGTTGCTGGATGTGTCCAAATTGACAAATGATCCAATTCTTCACAATCCTTCTGGCCTCCGGTCCCAATGAAGGTTCCTAGTGATTTTCCCAAGTTTGAGGGAAAGTCTGGAGAAGACCCCAAGCACACGTCATGACATACCATTTGTGGTGTTCTTCTAATTCTTCGGTGGATGACTCTATCCGACTTCATCTTTTCCAGCACACCCTTACCGAAGCTGCTGCTAAGTGGTACATCGAATTTCCTCGTGGCATCTTTCAAGATTTTAACACTCTTGCTATGGCATTCCTGACTCATTTCCAGTTACCGGTTTGTTATGAAGCCGGGATGCATCTCCTAACATCCTTAAAACAGGACCCGGCCACCCATATCTCGGACCACATTCATGAATGGAGATGACGTCATCGCCTGATCAAGTTTGACATTCCTGATCAGATTCTTACTCATTGGTTCACTACCTCCTTTTTCAACCAGATTGCAAAGGACATCACCATGGGGGCATGTGTAACCGAGGAACAAGCCATCACTCATGCCCAGTACCTTGACTTAGTGTACTCTAAATCGGGTAATTTGTATGATATCTTGACTGAGGCTCCACGGCCTGGAACCTCTAAAGCACCGGCTACCCCATCATTCGACAGTGTTATTGGTTTCGTATCACAAACTTCATGCAATTCTTCCAATGGGAAGCAGAAATTGAATTCTTCCAATACTTCTGCTCCTCCGACTACCCCTGATTCTGGAAAAACCTCAGAGGTCAACGCCGTTCAAGCCAATCCTGCGGACAAGACTTCCAAAGGGAAAAAGAAGGGAAAAGGTAAGGCCAAATCTAATGCCTCGAAACTGGAATCGTCTAAACCTCGTGCTGATGATGATTCACAATGAAAGCTGAAGTATCCCTATCTCATTTGTGAATATGATCACTACACCAAGGATTTTCCATGATGATCCAAGGTTAGTAAACTCCTTAAAGGTGCTAAGGGAACTCCGGTGGTCCTTAAAGAACCTTTCCCATCTCAGCAAACCCAGATGGTCGATCAATCCGCACCATCTGCGTCTTTCGGCTCTCAAGTTTTCATGATGAATGATTCTACACCTGTTTCCATTGCTACTCAGTCGAAGGATTATGCCGAATCACGTCAGGCAGCCGAGAAAGAGGTTGTTGATGGTCTTCCTCCCCCACCTACCTCTAGTCCCCTTGAAATTGAGAAGCGCAGTGCTGAACCCGTTATTCAGCCACCTTCCAAAGGTGTTCTCCGGAAATCTTCCTATAATCCTAAAGCCCGTGTTGCTCAGCATTACAATACTGTTGAGGATTTGGTGTAGGCATCTTCCGTGATGTCCATGTTAGAAGTGCTCCAGAGTTTTCCGTCTCAATGGAAAGCATTGTTATCCGTGATTGGCGGGATCGATCCTGCTAATTCTATCCTTCTTTCTTTCAATCTAGAGAATTTCGTCCCCCGACTTCCGCACCAGATTGTGCTTGTTATACAAGTCGGTATCAATGGTCTCAACATCCATAGGGCCATAGTGGACGAAGTTGCATCTACCTACGTCATGTCATCTATTTGTTGGAAGGCTATTGGCTCTCCAGCCCTTAATTCGTCACCCAATGCCCTTGAGGCATTCGATGGAAGGGAATCAAAACCCTTGGGTGTTCTCACTATTCTACCGATCACATTGCAAGGAAAGACGGTAAACGTTGAAGTAGAAGTTGTTGATGCCAAACTCAACTACAATCTTCTACTCGGTCGCATTTGGACTCACGCTATGTTGTGCATTCTGTCCACCCTTTTTCGACTCTTAAATTTTCCTCAGGGGGGAAAAATTATTACTGAAAATCATTTGTCATTATTTACCTCATCTTCCAAGAACAACATGCCATACATGGATCAGATTCCTAATCCCCCTGACAGCATAGGGCCGGGTCTTTTCAAAGATCCCGTCCTCATGGGTATTTTTCCCCTTCCACCACCCCATACCATTCAAGTTAATATGATCTCTCGGTTGGATGACCCATGGATCATCCCTTTGCCTAAACAGGTTGGTTCATTTGGAGATTCAATGCCGCTTAGTCCCATCAAGATCAATTATTGTGAGCTAACAGCTGCATCTGATTCTCCCCCTCCTGAAGCTTCTCCTTTAAGCATGTCTCTCGACTTATATTCTCAATCCCCCTGGCTCGGTGATGCAGATTTGCCTGATCCTCTGAAAGAAGTGTTTCCATCTGACGAGGCTATTATGGAAACAATGTCTCTTGAAGATCTACCGTGGAGTGATGGTCATCATCCTTCCTCATTTATGCCTTGCCTCAGGGCCATGTCTAATTGTCTTGAGCGCTTTGTGTCCTAAGTTCCTTCTCCACCGCTTTAGACGCCCATTTTGACTCATGAAGTCTTTGCGGAAGGTAACTTGGGGAACATTCCTCAAACGATGCCTATCGACATCTTCGTTAAACCAGGGATCGTCGAGAACATCCATGTGGGAGTTACTTGCTCTTATAAGGAAGTCCGAATGTACACTAGTCTCTTTCATGAATTCCGTGATGTTTTTGCGTGGTCTTACGAAGAAATGCCTGGAATCAACCCTAGTATTGTGGTGCACGAGATTCCCACCTACCCAAGTGCGAAGCCTGTTCGCCAACATCTTCATCCTGTGCATCCTCGAAAAGCTGCCGCTATCAAAGCTGAAGTTGAGAAACTTCTTAAAGCGGGTTTCATCTATCCAATTCCCCTGACTGAATGGGTTTCTAATATAGTTCCTGTAGATAAGAAGAAGGGCGCCATTCGTGTTTGTGCTGATTATCATGATATCAATCGGGCCTGTCCTAAGGATAATTATCCCACCCCGTTTATCGATCATATTATTGACGATTGAGCGGTAAGTGAAATTTTCTCCCTTATGGATGGTTTTTCTGGTTATAACCAGATTAACATTCTCCCTTCAGATCAACACAAGACCTCTTTTATTTGTCCATGGGAAATGTTCGCTTACAAGAAACTCTCGTTCGGTTTGAAGAATGTTGGGGCTACGTTCCAGCGCGCAATGTCATATGTTTTTCACGATATTCGGCATATTGTCCAGCCATAACTGGATGACCTTCCAACTCATTCAGCTACGCGGAAGGACCACCCTGAACATCTCTGTCAAATAAATGCATCTTCTACGTTGACTCTAGTAGACTCCTAGGGTTTATCATATCTAAAGATGGAATTCACCTTGACCCTCTTAAAGTTGAGGCTATTGTTAATCTCCCCGCCCCATCCCCATTGTATCAACTTCAGAGTCTCCAAGGGAAAGCAAATTTCTTACGTCGTTTTATCCCGAACTACACCGAAGTAGCCAAGGTTTTCACGTGAATTTTAAAGCAGGATGTCCCTTTCTATTGGGATGAGATTGCTCAGCATTATTTTGATAGGCTTAAGACGTTTCTTGTCAACGCTCCCCTATTACGTCCTCCGAACTACCATCATGATTTCACCCTTTATCTAGTTGCTGCCTTCAGCACGATCGCTATGGTACTGGTCCAAGATGATGATGACGGTAATGAACATGTCATTTATTACTTGTCTCAAAACCTTCTCGACACTGAAACATGTTACGCACATGTCGAGAAGTTGGCGTTGGCTGCGGTCCAAGCTATCCAACGTTTTCGTCATTACATTCTTTTACGCACAGTGACCGTGATTTCTGATTATAACCCCATGAATTATATTCTGTCGTGGCAATTACTAGGGGGAAAATATTCGAAGTGGATCGTCATCCTCCAAGAGTTTGATTTGGAGTTCACTACCGCCAAATCAAAGAAATCACTGGTTTTTGTAGATTTGATTTGTTCCCTCCCCGCCGACTCTACTCCTTCTACCTCCGAAGATCACATACCGGACGAAAATCTCTTCCTGATCAACACCCTCAACCCATGGTATGGTGATATCATCGTGTACCTCCAAAAATCTACTTTCAGGTCTGAGCTAATGAAAGATGCCTGACGCCGCATTCGGCATCAATCGCAACCTTATCGCATCGTTGGAGATACCCTTTATTGCGTCGGAGTTGACTCTGTACTCTACTGATGTCTGACCCTCGAGGAAGCAAAGAAGGTTTTAAATGACTGTCACAGTGGCACCTATGGTGGTCACATGTCTGGTTACGCCACTGCACAGAAGATCCTTCGTGCTGGCTATTTCTGGCCCTCTATTTTTAAAGATTGCATCGTTGTAGTACGTAAATGTCATGAGTGCCATATTTATCAACGCAAGATGCATGCGCCGCCTATTCCAATGCACCCCGTCATTACTGTTGGCCCTTTTTCCAAATGGGGCATAGATTTTATGATGTGTAACCCTCGTTCCGCCGGGGGACATGCCTATATCATCATTGTCGTCTATTATTTTACGAAATGGGCCGAAGCAATGCCTACACTGGCTGCAGACGGTAAGACAGCGGCACAGTTCATATTCAATCATGTTATTGCTCGATTCAGCGTCCCTCAAGCCATATTCACTTATCATGGTTCCCATTTTCAGGATTATATGATGGCGGAGCTGACGTCTAAGTTGGGTCTGCGTCACGACAGCTCAACGCCTTACTATCCCCAAGATAATGGCCAACTTGAAGCTATAAACAAGGTCCTTGTTACCATGCTTCAGGGAACAATCAGGATCCACAAATCAAACTGGCATCTCGTGTTGTTCTCAACTCTATGGGCCTATAGAACATCGATCAAAAACGCAACCAGGTTTACTCCATTTCAATTGGTATACGGTCTGGAAGCTACGCTTCCGATTAAATGTGAAATCCCTTCACTTAAGTTAGCTATGGAATTACTGCCTAATACTTCACCTGAAGAAGAATGCCTCCTCTATTTATAGAGATTGGATGAAACTCGTCACTTAGCTGCCTTGGTTATCGAAGCACAGAAGAAGCGAGTCAAAGCCCATTTTGACCAATCAGTTTCTCCTCGTTCTTTCATCGAAGGCAATCTCGTTCTTCTATACAACCAAGCTCATGATAAGCTAGGGGCAGGAAAATTACAACCCATGTGGCATGGGCCCTACATCGTTAAACGTGTGTTGCAAAATGGGGCTTATGGACTCATTGACTATGAAGGGTGTCTTTTATCGCAGCCCAGAAATGGGTTGTATCTGAAAAAATATTATGCCTGAATTATTCACACGTGATATGTGTACATAGGTGATTGTTTTCATTTTGTGTGCATGCTTTGGTGTGATGTGCTTTGTGAGTTGTTTCTACTTATTTGGGTCTTGTTGCTATGCAGATGTCTATTTCCCCTTATGTCGGTTTCGCAGATGGTGCATCCCGCAGTACCAAGAACTTGTCTTTGGCATCCTGGGTAATTTATGATCCTGATGGTGAGTTGATTAACCTACAAGGTATTTGTCTGGGACCAGCCACGAACAATTTCGTTGAATATAGTGCAGTTTTGGAACTATTAACCGAGGCAGTCAACCTCGGCATACGCGCATTACTTGTCAAGTTGGATTTGCAACTTCTTATTCTTCAACTAAATGGTCATTATTCAGTTCGAAACCCATGCATTTTGAGATTGTATTTGCGTATTTGTTTACTTGAACGGCATTTTGATTTCATTACATATCTACATATACCAAAATGAATGAATACTTTAACAGATGAAATAGCTAACATTGTGCTAGATAGACATTTGCGCAATTTATAAAAACATCATCATATGTACAAAGACCCATGTAGAAAAGAGATGTATATATATATATCATTTTTTTACAAGCCGTGTGCATCATAAAACCCAAAAAAATAATATATGTTTGTCACAGTTACATCATGAGATAACATGTCTCTCAAAATGCGAAAATAAAGCCTAAATGCCTAGTCAGTGTGGTGCTCATGATAGCAGGTCACCGCCCGTACCAATCGCCTCAGCAAGTGATGGATACAGCTTGGCACTCCTACAATGTGCCTCTGATAAGCTCGAGGCACGTCATCAAAACGGGCATAATCTAGCACCCCATGGGTGATCCCCTCCAGGTTTTGTACCAACTCCTCGTCAATGCCCTCCCCCGGAGGATCGAAGTCACGAGGAGCCCACCTCGCTATTGGAGACATACCGATAGGACGCTCAGGGCCAACATCTGCATCCATATGAGATTAACTGTCAAAGACATGCATATATACCCAAAAAATCATAAACTCATGAAAAATAAAAATGAGCCTTACCAAATTCTTCGTCCCAATCCTCTCCCTCCGGGAGTGGGAGGTATGGGTCCTCGGTAAAGTCTGTGTTGGCGTAGGGCCAATCCTCCACGATGATCAACTGTCATCGAAGCCAATCAAAAAATTCTGGCCTCCAGGACATCTGTTGGCCACCCCCTGCTATGGGCATTAGTGTCGCCCATCGGGCCATCCATGGCTCTCTCGGTGGTGGCTCCAGGACTGTAGCCTCCTGGCGCTGAAATATGGGTAATCGTTCCAGGAAGAACGATACCAGAATTGACCCATACCCAAACTGCTTTAGTTTGGACTTCTTGCATTTGGCTAGCTGTCGTTTGATGTTCATAGTTACGACCTCGGCCCAGTCAAATATGGTCGAGTTCATGCATTCTGAACCAAGAAGTAATTGCGTCTTCATTGCCTCATGTGGTGCTTGCGATCCTGCAGCCCGCATAATGGTGTGTAGCACTAATCTCAGTGCTAGATCAGGGACGGTCTGGATGTCCATTTTTCCTCTCCCTGTTCCCTTACGTGCCCCTAGGCACACCCTATTCATGACCATTGTCATGCTTTCTCCAGAAGGCCTGGTGCCAGTTAGAATAGGGACTGGACCCCTGCGTGACAATCCAATGATGAAATATACGTCTGACACTTCGATCTCAAGCTCTTGGTTCCGAAGTATGAATTTTTCCTGATCCTCATCCCAAATACTGATGAGATAATGTAGCAATTCGGGCTGAGCCCGGAGACATGGCGCCAGAAAGAACTTTTTTATCCCACAATTTCTAAGAGCATTCATACATTGCTCGTTTTCCATTACTTGTTCGTCTTCTTTGCTATGTTCTCTCTCTTTCCATTCAATAACCATATTTTCCGCTTGATACCTGCATCAATTAGTCATGGGAAAATTGTAAGCTTCCTTGGGTACTCAAATTTACATTCCATTGGTTGCATTTTTTGAAATTTGATGCGGATTTTGAGTTGCACCGTTGGCGCGACCCCTGTGTAAAACAGGGCAGATTGGCGCGGGTCCGTGCCCAAACCCGTGCCAACCGCGGAGCCCTAAATTTTAACAATCCTCCTCTAAGGGACCTCAAATAACAATAAAATTCAGTAAAATTTAACTTAAAAGATGGAAAAAGAGGTCGGCTCTTACCTGAACTGGACGGAATTCGATTTGGTCCGCTGGATTGATCACAATCGACGCCTAAAGATCGCAAAGGAAAAGGTCATTGTTGCTCTGCAAAGAGGTAAAAAGTGAAAAGTAAATATTTTTTACCACTGTTGGTCTTTTATAACTTTTCAAAGTCCTTAGATAGGTTTTAAAACATATTTATTGATGTATTTTCATATTATTTTCGTGGAATATGTTTTACACGCGTCCTTTTGTGTAGCGATAGGTTTTTCACGTGATTTTGACGAAGAGACGAGTTGTATTTTATACTTTTTCGGGCTCAGTAAAAACACAAAAAATTCACTACTGGAGTCACCTTTCAGCTCTTTTCTGACTCTCTAAAACCGAAAATATTTCCAAGTCGCTTGTCGTTTTGAACTTGTTAAATTGGCTGCGAAACGATATCTACCCAGTATACGTTTACCCCTTTTTTGGGCTGGGATAGATTATTTACAAAAAAGGAATACCCTAGCCTATCACGACTAGGAGGTTTTCTCATAAATAGTTTTCTACCTTTTCGTATCTGAGGGACTATTTACGAAAAGGGACTACTGGAGTTTTCTTTTCCGTCTTCTTTTCAAACTCTCTAAATATGAAAAGATGTTGATTTTTTCCTTTGTCAGACTCGTTAAAAACTGATGACATCGGACTTCGTTGCAATGACGTTACTCAAGTTCCTCCTTCCTTGGGCTCGTAAATGTACTAGGTTGGATTTGTCTGAAGGACAAACTTACATCGCAAGCATATGTTACCCCCTTCAAGCTTGTTTTTCATAAATAACTGGGGTACTCACCAGAAATGGTGGGGGAAAATGGAACCAAGATTGTAGTCGTATTGGTGGTATGTCGCTCTTGAACATGGCACTTGTCTGCATTCGTGTCGGGTTGGGTACATCTCATCTCATTATCTGCTTGCCCCCATGGGTTTGGGTAATCTCTTTTGACTGCTCATCTTCTCTTTGCCACATCACCATGACCTCAAATCCCTTGATGTCAAAACACTGCCAAATCCAGTGTTGTGTCGCTGATATGTTCAAGAGAAGTTTGCCTCTGAAGTTTTCAACCTTCCTCTGATTCTCTATTGGTCTTGATTCACAAACATTATGTTCCTCTATCTTGTGTTGATGATGTGGGAAACATTATGGCCCACCTTCGATCAAGGTCACTTCCTGTCGACTCTAGCTCATTATCTAGGAAGTTGATCTAGAGACTCCCTTCAGGTACCTTAGAGTCTACATGCCTCAATGGCAGATTCTTTGCACTCAACGTAAGGTCCACATCATTGGCCTTAAATCAATTGACTCCGTGGGGGTTCGACGCAAGATCACTCTTCACATTCTATGGATTGTACCTTTTGTACCTTGAGAGCCATTGTCATTATTGGTGGTTTCTCTCGCTCCTGTTAACAGATTTCATCATTGGCCGGTAATCAGACGATGTTCTTGCATGTTCGACTTCATCTCACATATTCGCATGCTTGAACTTGTACTTTGTTTGAGTCGAGATGGAGCGCAAGACCCTGGATTTTTTCTGATGAAATCCAGGCTGCGAGTGCTTTGTGGATTATTATGACTTATTACATGACTCTTTTGATTAGATGGCTGCGACCATACCTGAGTCTACTTGTTGATCCTTACTTTGCTATATGGCTGCGTCCATACCTTGGATCTCATTATTTCTGTACTCTTTTATGGATGGTTGTGCCTATACCACATGTCTCGTTTCAAAGATGTCAATTGTATTTGTACTCGCAGGTCTTCTGACGGTAGTGTTTTTAGTTGAACGCGTTCTTATAAAGCACTTCACCCCTCCCTCTCTCTTGGACCTCATGCTTTAGGGGGCATCTGTTACACAGCATTTTGTCACCATCCCTGCAATCCCTCATCCTGTACATTGGAGGACTATTCCCATGACCTGTGAACAGTAAAATGTTCTGAAAAACACCTTGATGGCATCCTTCTGCATGAGGGCAAGAATTCTCCTGGAGAACATTTCCTCAGAAAATTACTAAAAACATATTTTTGGGCATTGGCACGAGCAGACAGTTCATCACTTGTGCCGACCTGGGAAATTTACACTAAGCCCGTGCCACTTGGCACTCTGTCCCTGTGTATTTCCCACACCAAGCCTATTTGGGAATGTTTTTTAAAATTAAAAGGCAGAAGTTTGATTCTAACAACTTCAGAATGAATCATCAAAAATAGGTTGGGTTGTTTGGCTCCGGATCTCCCTGTTTAGGAAGTGGTTTTCCACCTCTCATGGAACCTTCCTAAGAGATAGGACTCTCCCCCATGATTATAGGGATCCTAACCTCTCCTTCTCCCTCTATAAAATCATGCCCTCTCTATTTGCAACCTAGCTGAACATTTGGGAAGAAAAATATAGTTGAGCGACTATTGAGAGCAAAGCTAAGGAGAACCCCGTAAGAGAGAGAGCCTTATCCAAATTCCCGACAAGCTTTGTGAGACACGCTCTGCTGGAAACCCTGCCGAAGGAAGAACGTGACGTCGGAACTCGGTTGTAATCTTTCTTTCATATTTTAATATATGCTCGACTATGTCATTGGTTCCATCGTTGTATTGCTTATATGTGTAATGCAATTTGATTCAATCTTTTCCGACTGATTGATAGTTACATGTTTGAATTATTACGTTGTATGTCGTCGTTTTCCTCTGCATTTGTACAAGTGTCCGGACGTGGTGAGGGAAAGCATTGTGATCTGTCCAGCTAGGAATGGAAGCAGCGCTTCTTCTTGAACAACAACAACGTAGGACTTGAGGTAAGCTATCCATCGTAGCTTTGTCTTTTGTAACTAGGAATCAATATCGTAGTGTGTTTTGTTTTTTGCTAGACCCACTCTAGGGCTAGTGGGATCGCCTCTGTCTGCAGAGGGGATTTACCTCTCCAACACTTTCTCTACTCCGAAGTGTCCAGCGACCCAACTATAGTGCGACTCCCAAATAAACTTGGCATTATTTCTTGAAGGAACACAAAGGTGTCCTAGGTGACATAATTGTGTATCCTAGAGGTGAAAATTTAGAACTTTCTTGCCTTCCAGGAGTGTGATCACTCTTGTACATATGCGGCCACTCTATTGTATCGTTCCCAAAAGAGTCAAGCATAGTGGCCAACGCCATCACTAGTTGTCGGCTAATGCAATATGAAAATTTATTGGTGCTTCCCTTCTTGTACTTAATGTTCAAATGCAACTGTTGGAGGTATGTGGACCATTTTTTATGCCAATCGTTCTACAAATTCCCTTGTGTCTGTATGAACTACAGGGGTCGATAGTTTTTGTGGATGACCATTTCATTCCCCATAATTTAATGCTTCCATTGTTGGTATACTTTCATAATGGAATATATCTCGTTGTCATAGGTGTGATACTTTCAGACTGTGTCTAAAAGTGTCTCATTGTGATATGCCACTGGATGCCCCTGATGAGTAAGAACTGCACCAATATCATAGTCAAAAGCATCTATCTCGATCTCAAATGGTTGTTGCAGGTCTAGTAATTTGATAAGTGGTGTAGAGCATAGGCAATGCTTCAACTTGGAAAATTCCTTTTGTTTGGATTCAGACCAAAATAAATTTTCTTTTGCTTCGCCAATTGATATGAGAGAACCCAACACGAACATGCAGTAGAAATTGGAAAGACCTAGAAAACTATGGAGCTCTGTTAGAGTGATTTGGGCTATCCAATCCTAAATGAAGTATATATTTAAGGGAGTTGCACCTCCATAGTGATTGTTGGACGAAGATGAGTCACCTATGGATATTCACCGAAGGAGCTAGGAAAATTTAACCATCATCACAGTACTCCGCTGCTCGAGGGATTCTTCAAGAAGTATTTTGAAAGGATCTCCTACTCCCCCATCTTTATTTTCTTCTGCCATGGGATGCCATCGGGGTCTGTGAGGTTGGTATTGCAAAGGTTTAACCTGTTCGATCCTTAACCCCTTATACCTTGACCTCGTTGTTGACATGCAAAGAAAAAAAGAGAAAGAGCATATTGCTTTGATACCACTGATACGAACTTAGACAGGAACACCACAAAATAAAAATATAACCATAAATACAAAGATGCAACATAAATATATATTGGTAATCAAGGATTCCCTCTGCATGATAATTCAACATGACAACCATCCTTGAACTTCCCATTCCTCGTACCTTACGCTAGTTATAAATCCTCCAAGGCAAAGCCAACTTTCTTCATTGCTTCGTCCTTGACTATGCCACCACCATGCATGAGTTTATAAGACTCCTTCAATCTACCATTCCATTCATTTAGGATGGCCATGCTCAATAGTATTTTGATGCCCTGAAACCTGCTCTCACTTCTTCTCCCTTGATTAGTCCTCCTAAATTTGAAATGGATTTCATCCTGTACAACTCATCTTCCACCCATTCGGTCGCTAGGGTCCTTATCCAAGAAGATGACACCGGAAATGAAAATGTTATATATTATATCAGTAAGAACCTTGTAGGCCCCCCTATTTCCTACTCGCATGAAGAGAAGTTGGTGTTGGCCGTTGTGTTCTCGGTCCAGAAAATTCATCATTATATCATTACCCATTCCACCAAGGTCGTGACCAATTCCAACCCTATGGCTTTTCTATTGAGTAGGCGGATCATCAATTGGAAGTATGCCCATTGGATCGTTATCCTTCAGGAGTTCAATATTGTGTTTGTCACACCCAATAGTAAGAAAGGTTTAGACCTTGCTGAACTCATTTTTGAATTGCCAACTGGTACACAAGGTCCATTGGTTAATGATGATTTACCCGATGAAAAATTGTTCGTTATTACTTCGAATTACCCATGGTATAGTGACATCCTTACCTATCTGCGAACCCAAAATTTCACTCCCCATATTGATCATGATGATCGACGATGTATAAGACACCAAGCCCCCTGCTATCTTCTCATTGGTGATGATATTTATCATCTCAGTGTTGATTATGTCCTCTATCGCTGTCTAACGCACGCTAAAGCTGAGAAAATTCTTAATTCTTGCCATAGCGACACTTGTGGTGGCCACCTCTTTGGTTTTCCCACTACCCATAAAGTCATGCGCGCTGGGTATTTTTGGCCTTCCCTCTTCGGTGATTTCATTGAAGTAGTTAAACACTATTCCAACTACCAACTTTTCACCCCAAAGGCGTGAGCTCCTCCGTCTCCCCTCCATCCTGTCATCTCAGCCGGTCCATTCTAAAAGTGGACCATTGATTTTATGGAGTGTCGACCTCCATCTACTGGTAACCACAAGTATATCATTGTGGCAGTCGACTATTTCACTAAATGGGCTGAGGCCATGCGAACGTTCAATAACACGTCAGCTACCGTGGCCCTCTTTTTCTTTAACCATGTTATCGCTCGATTCATAGTTCCGAAACAATTGGTCTCTGACCATGGCCAACATTTTGAAGATGTGATTTGGCGTGATCTATCCTCTCTGTTGGGTTTTGACCACCAATATTCATAATCCTATTACCCCCAAGGTAATGGTCAAGTTGAAGCCGTCAATAAAATCCTTAAAACTATGCTTCAACGAATGGTGAACAAGCACAAAACCAACTGACACCTTATTCTTTTCCCTGCTTTGTGGGCCTATAGAACTTATCTTAAAACTTCCACTAGGTTTACTCCTTTCCACCTTGTTTTTGGCGAGGAGGCATTCTTATTGATCGAGTGTAAAATCCCCTCCCTTCACTTGGCCGTCGAACTTCTCCCTGACACCAAACCTTTAGAACAAATACTTATCATGCTTGAGTGTGCGTCCAAAGACTATCATGTTGCTGGTGATCAAGGATACAATACTCAACATGTGAATCCCACAGTGTAGGAGATCAAGGATGACCTGAAGATACTGTTCCAAAAGCCTAAATCTTCATTCTCAATGCGCAGTGGAACTAAAATATATTAAGCAAGGGCCTACGAAATTAGTTTGGGAAGTTGAACAATGACTAAAGAAGGTCATCAGCAACAGGGGGATTTTCTTACGATGACAAGCATCATAAGGAATGGTTCATTTCCATGTTGTTTCCACATCTGTGCGGGCCCATGGGTCAGCAAAATATTGATTCGCAAGAAGAAACCCTATAAATTTCCATGAAGTTAGAAGTTGCATCGAGGGACGATGCTCAATTCAGAGCGTTGCAGATTCAGAGCCAATTAGAGGCGATGCACAAATAATCTAGCACAAATTTCTGGTGCATATCTTGTAGGGTATCTGGCCCCACCAAAGATCAGTGCCCTCTAGTGTCCGATTATATGCAAGCTGGGGGACCGAGTCTACTGTGCCCGAGGGATATTGTTGGGCCTAGTACCCCCACACTATTGTCATATTCCTAATTAACCCAAGCTAATAAGAATATTTCATTTTGTTTTGATTTTCTTACTTGATGAATAAAATGTAAGGGAGGACATGTAAACCCCTGAAAATATCAAAATAAATCAATGCCCAATGTGAACAAAGACAAATCAGGGTTGTCTTAATCAAATCCACTTGTGTGTGAAACAGGATTGAGCCATTTGACTGGGTGACCAGAACCAAATCACAACACAGTCCAGGTGCATTGAACCTCTTGGATGATTAGCGCAGTTCTAGAAGGAGGTCCTCCATGTGAACAAGGTTAAATGAATGAAGGTGGTTTAGGGTTTTGCAAAAAATAATCTTATAAAAGGAAGGAGAGGGTAGCCTAAGAAGGTTGTTGATTATTATCTGATTTTTTAGGATTGTGTCTTCTTAGAAAAATCCACATTTTCTTGGCTATTTAGCAGAGGATTTTGAGGGTTTCCTGTTTAGGAATTCCCTTCCCCTTCATGGAATAGGTCTTGGAGGAGATTTGTCCTACTTTGTCCACTATCTGGTTGGAGACCAAGCTTCTACTTCCAACTGCAACACAGATCCAGTGAGGGTTTTCTTGCTTTTGTAAGCTGCAGCAAGTAGAACACTAGATCTGTTCAGATCTAGCTTATATTGGAACCTCTTCTCAGTGAGTGTGTCTTTTAACCTCCTGGAAGAGTGCATCCATCGGATGAGCTTCAGTTTTTGATCTTGGCATCAGGCCAAAGTGTTCTCCATCATCAACTGTACAGTTCCTTGAAGAGATTGCATCTTTTTTGGCAAGCAGAGTTGTAGGGGGTTTGGAAATTCTCCTGGAGGAGAGATCTCTAGTGAAAAGGATCCTTCCTTTCATTGAGGTGATCCATGGATTGGCCAACCAATCCATGTACCCTTCAGATATGATCTATTACTGTTGTATATACTGCAAAATTCCTGAATATTGCTGCATAAATGTGACTTAGATCTCAGATCTACTCACTGTGGTGCATCATTTGCTGAGATCCCCAAGGGGAGTGTAAAGAAGGGCCTCTTGGGCTTACAGATATGTAATAGATCTATTTTTTCATATGAATATCTATCCTAGATCTGAAATGTAATAAAATATTGCTTCAGCCTCCTGAAATTTATGTTGTTAAGCTTCCTTGTCTTAACCCATTGTTGCAGCACCTCAATCTGAGGCATTCTTCATGTAAATTCTTTGTTTTTATCTTAGTAATTGTTTGATCCATATCCTTGGTCCAATTTACTTATTTTTAGACCCTATTAGAGTTAACCCCTTTAGAAAATCATGCTGTCTGTGCTTCAGTAATTTCTGCATACTCTAAGTCATGGGAAGTCAGGGTTTTTAAGCCATTTCGGGAGTGATAGGTCTGTTTAACTTAGCTAGAATGATTTTTTTGAGCTGAAATTTGGTATGGGAGTCCCTATTGACCTAAGCTAATAGATCCAACCGTCACTTTCCTTTTTTTTTACGCAGATTTCTGAAAATTACCTTTTTAGGGCTTAAATCACTGTCTTTCCCCACTTTTGGTTAAAGAAATAGATCCCTTTCCTTGATGCTGCATATATTACTGTTATAAAAGTGTTTATTAACAGATACCATGCATTATTAGTCTGATAATACTCCAATACAGTGTTTATACATTGCTGCAGTCCCTCATTTGGCAATTAACAATCCATACTAGGTGTGGGAGGCATGTTTGCATCACCTAGTTTGTTTTTTTTATGATATCCTCTTGGAATTGGGTCTTATATTATCATATCTAAGGAATCCAAGGGTTGATCTTGGTTTCTGAAGCACACATCCCTGAAAAATGCATTTTTCAGGCCTGTTTTGCTGAGCAGTCCCTTTTGGGTTATTACAACTATGGTGTGCCAATTATCGGGTAGCTGGGCAGCATG
Source organism: Pinus albicaulis (assembly GCA_034641835.2). NCBI lineage: Eukaryota > Viridiplantae > Streptophyta > Pinopsida > Pinales > Pinaceae > Pinus > Pinus albicaulis. Next base: position 1,678,632,694 of record CM076579.1, on the reverse strand, counting down.
ATACAGACCACCACCCATGGTTAGGCACCTATGTCCCAGAACTGAAGCAACAGTGGTGCAGATTTTGCTCTTCGGTGGGACACGATGAGCACAACTGTCGAACGTACAATTTGATGATCGATAGAGGGAATCTTTATAGAGTGAAGGTTGACCCTTCGTCACCAGCATATATATACACAAAAAATTCATTCTACTAATGCCATCCTCTTCTCATTCCTATGATGGGGTACTACTGCTAGGGTTGCTTCTATGGAATGAAATCTGTCACACTTCTGAATGAAACCAAAGACTGGAAATAAATCATCATCATTACTCTATCAGCAAGAAATAAAATATTCTAGAGCATAAAGACTCATCTAGCTATTTGCAAGAAAGGAAATCCACAATTAGGTTAATTCAAGAAATAGAGTTAAACTAAGTGGAATTCATAAATTAAATTTTTGAATTGAACTTGCAGAAAGGGAAACTAATCTAAGCACACAGTGGTCCAAATGGCTAATTAAACTCTAGCTACTTCATGCTTGACTACTATGCTTAACAATGCATCTATTAATGAGCTAATTATGCATGTAAATACTTTATTTTTCAGCAAAATAAGGAGGTGTTGGGGTGGCTTAAGAAGGTCTTTGACTCATGGTTTCAGAGTTGAAGGTGTCTTGGAGGTTGTGCCAAGTATAGGTGAGGTGAAAGAGAGGTTTTGGGTTGAAGAAGTGGCTGATTAGTGCTGGTACATGATTTCATGTAGTGCTATAGGATGTCTTGAAACACTACAGAAAACAGGTCGAGGGTATTTTGAGGCCAGAAATGGTGAGGAAAGGGGTAGGAAAGGTGGAATGAAGGTGGACCTAGGTGGATTGAAGGTAGCCAACCCTTTGGAAAAGCTCATAACTTCTTACAAAGCTCGTCTTTCACCCCCAGGGTGGCTCTCGATGTTGTGATGAAGATCTAAAAAAAACAGAGCTGAAAGCGATTTGGTTGAAAGTTGATTGGTGAAGGGTGGAAACTGAAGCTAAGAATGTTGGTGGAGTCCTCCTCTGCTGCTCTACTCAGACCTACAAAAAAAAGACCTATTCATGCATTTATCATTGACAAATATGTGATGAGAATGATGGAAAAGATGAGTTGAATTTAAGAAAATCTACTTATGCATTTGAAATAGAAAAATAACTCAACATTCACAACATGTTCATGGTAAATAAATCAACCTATCTATTATTTCCAAGAAATCATAAACTGAAAGAAATTTGGGCCTGTGGTGGCGATCTTCCCTCCTCAAGCTCCAGGGAAGCTTTAACGCACAAATTTGGAGTTTTATATGCTATTGCACTATGACCTACAGGATTCTAACTACAACAACATTAAATGGAAGAAAACTAAACATAAAAATATGAAATATAAGAAAACTAACTACAACACATGAAATAAACTAACTACAATGGCATGGAAAGGAAACACAAATACAGACAAGGAGGCTTTAACACACAACTTTGGAGTTTTATATGCTAATGTACTATGACCTACAAGAGTATAAATAATCTCAAGAGACTGAGCCTAATAGATTGGGCCCTAACCCACAAGCTCATCTCTCTCAAACTAAATCAGTGAAGGAGAAACTAAATACTCATTTTATTGAATAACTAATATCATTACATAACGTATGAAAGTCACACATGTATATTACAAGAGCTAATATTTCTCTAGCTATCTCCAAAAATTGAATCCTAATGATCTCTTGCTCTGCCCTGTTTATCCTAAAGGGTAGCTACCAACAACTCCCTAAAAAGTAGGTGATTCGTCCCCTTCGACTTTGAGAGAAGTGGAGATTTGATTCCCTTAATCTTCCACTTGCTTGGATGCCTTTGATTTCAAGTTGTTGGAGGAGAATCTCGAGGATCACTTGGCCACCTTTAGGATTTAAGGAGATGGTCAACCCCCCTATAATCATTCCTTATTGTCTACTCCAAGCTTTGATTGCACAATCTTCAGTAAAAATGGCATATCTTCGTGATTATCCTACATTTAAACCATATTAAGAATTCAAAGTATTATAACCCTTAATTCACCATGTACACTAAGCAACATATGACCATAATGTAATTAAATGTGATAAAGAGAGACTAATAAGGATAAAAAGATGACAATTAAACCCTTAAAATATAATTAATGATGGTGCTCATCAGACCTAGTGGAGGAATGAGGACCCAGGTGGGAAAGTGTTATGTAAAATTATGATTTATGGATAAATCAAATTCCCTAAGCGGGGTGTTAGGCACTTAGAAAAATAGATTAAAGACTTTTCTATCACTTTCTCTAAGAATAAATAGACGTACAGAAATATAGAAGAACCTAATTGTGATCCAAGCGCTTCCTATTCTCCTTCTATCGCTTTTGTTGTAGCCTCCAATCCAACTTAGATTTCCAGATTGATTCCTGCAAGTATAAAAAGAGAAAAACAAAGAGATTGCAATATACATATGCCTAGTTATCTTAATCACTTAAATCGATTAAACATGAAACATATATATCATTCAAGAGTCCATTGCATGAGAAATAGAAACATAAACAGATACATATATGGGAAAATTAACAACAATATTTATTAAAGAGTAGAAGGGGGGAGGTTACAACCAATGATCGATTTGATGTCACCAGCTCCAGCTTCATCCCAGCCTCATCATATCCAACAAAACACCAACAACATATCACTTCTATCACTCTCTGAATTGAGAATCCAACAACATTTCTTTACCAAAATTCTTCCTTCCCTAGCACTAGGATCTGTGCTCAATTTATAGGGAAACTGAAGGTAGTTTCTTAATCAATGACTTTCTAATAATAGGCAAGACATGTTTCCAAATTCAGAGGTGTTAGATGGACACATGGATTCAAATTTTGACACATATGGACTCTTCTATAAGGCAGTGGCATTGTGGAGATTCCGGAACAATGATAATTTCACTCCCATTTGACCAACGCACCCTTGAATGTCGGGTACTACAGTACATTTTGTAAGGCATGAATAGATGATTTGATGTCGAATGCCAAACAAAATCTTTTGTTCAAAGGTCCGGAAGCGAGGACCTTGTCGATGTTGTAACAAGCCTCATGGTAATGGAAGATGATGTTTCTAAGTAAACTTCCTGGATGATGATTTGATGTCGACAGGAAGTCACTTTATCGCGAAACGAGAGTTACTGATTTCAGAGAAAAAATGTGACTTGATATAGCAATTTTCAGGGATTAATGTCATGAGAATGAAGGTTTATGAGTATTTTTAGAGGGAAGAGTATTCACTATATGACTTCTCTTGAACATATTAGCGACACTGAGATGAGTTAGCACCATTAACCCAAAACTGAAGTAAAGGTATGATGAACCATAGGTATGAATGAACCATCAAGAAGATTACCCAACCCAAACAGTCACGATGATGGAGTGAAGTGTCATGTTCAAGAGCAACCTGCTACCGTAAAAGTTATGTTCACTTTCCCAAATTTTCCCCGATCATTTGTCGACCAATGCCTCTTTATTTTTTAACAAGATTGAGGAGGATAACATATTCTTGATCTATAATTCAACCCTTCGGGTGAATAATGTATCTCTATTTAATAATTTAACAAGTCTAGCGATGAATGAAACCTGATTCTTGCCATGATCGACAATCCCATCACTATTTTATGTTTTAATGAGCCTAACAGCAATGACAACCTAGTCCTTTTTCATATTTAGAGAGTTTGAAAAAGAGGACAAAATAAAACTCCATAATTAATTTTTCATAAAGTTGTCACTCAGATCCTAAAAAGTGTAAAATGATATATTAGAGAACCTACTAACCATATTCAACTAAGGTTTTCCTTTTTCGTAAATAATATATCTCAGTACGGAAAAGGGTTAAACTTATTCTAAGTAGATATCAATTCATTTACTTTTACGAGCTCGAAAAGGCAAGTGCTCGGCAATGTTTTCACATTATCGAAGTCTGAAAAGAGCTAAAAGAAGACTCTAGGGGTTCCTTTTCCGTTGTTATCGAAGCTTGAAAAAGAGATAAAAGTGCACTTCAAGTCCTTTTTTGTTTTTATCAAAGCTTGAAAAATAAGGATAAAAGTATGCTTTGTGGCCAAATCATTCTCAAAATAAATGTGAACAACTAATCCTGCTATGTCAATTGTAAACATGTTCAGAATAACATCAAATGGATTAAAAATACTTGTTTCATGATAAAAAATGAATAAAACCATAGTCACGACAATCAATATGATTTGAAAATAATCAAACGACTAATAAAAAGAGTTTTACTATTCATTTTTACCATTTGAAAGTTACCATTTTCGTTTTGGAGCTCTGAACCTGTTTGTGCCCCCGAACTTCAACTGTTGGTTGCGATCGATTCAGTGGACGGTTTTCCTCAGCATTTGATGCAGTTTGGTGCCATAAACCTCCTCTTTCCTTTAGTAGTATTTTTGTTCCATTCCATTGCAATTTTTTAGGGATTTGGGCCCCTTAGGGTAAATATATTTTCAAAAGAGGGAAATGCACCCTTGGATGTTGAAACCTGCATTGGAATGCAATTAAAACAAAGGCTAGGTGTATATGCGACACACTATCTCTTGTCTAAGGCTGCGTTGGGCACAATTCACATTTTTATTCTTGCATTGTACCCAAATTTTACCTAGTTTTTTTCATGAAAATGGTCCTAATGAGTCTTATGGTTGTATTTCAGGGATTCATCGAACTAAAATGACAATTACTTGGAGGGAAAGAGAGCATGAAGAAAAAAACATGTTTTCCCTTAATGATACGGGTACTGTAATAGCCCTCAGAGACTATGGGTTATTGAAGTACTTCCATCTATCAGGTATGAGGTAGCAAATGGAACTGTTGGAGTTCCTTGTTCGTGGTTGGGATCCAACAATTGAGGCATTCCATATTGGTAACAAAGTAGTCCCAATTTTAGTGGAGGATATATATTTTCTGACAGGCTTGTCAAGGAGAGGGCTACCCAATTCCCTCTCAGGGGGTGCTCTCGGAGGAGAGACGATGAGAGACTATATATTTTAGTATTTCAATCCAGGGGCAAAGCCTAACAAGGATGGGAAAATAAACATCTGTGATGTTCCTGATTTTCCATTGAGAACCATTTTATTCACGATCACAAAGCTTGCTGGTACTGCTACACTCCATGTAGCAAACTGATATTATATGCAGTATATGCTAGAGTGTGTGTAACCAACAATTTTCAATTGGGTTGAAGTCGTACTTTCTCAAATGAAAGAACAACTAAGCAAGGCAAAGGGAGGAAGGAAGAAAAATTTCAACTATGTTTTTATCCTCATTTCTTTTTCCTTAGAGCGAATTCCACTGATGCAGCCTCAACATGTGACGTTGCGTATATCTAACCCTAGAGATCCAAGGATGTAGAGATGGGTAGAACTGATGGCTATACATGCAGGCCAATCTTCCATCATGTTCTCGACTACATTCTTCGCCTAGTTCAGGCAACATATTATCGCCATCGATGACTATGCATATGCAGGTGTCAACTTCCAGACTTCCGAGGAGATCCAGACTTAGATTTACCAAAAGGTGCTCAATGGGGTGCAATTGGTAAGAATGTTTTGACCATGTTTTTTATTTTTCTAAGGTTTATACATGTTTTTGTATTTTAATTTTTTCCCAAGACTAAACTAAATTTTTTATGTAATGCAGATGTGGGTCGAGTTCAACCAGTGGGAGAGCCAGAGCATGGATCGGATGAGACAGAAGAGAGGGTTGTCAGGAGAGTAGTCCTTTAGGATTTTGATATGGCTGAGTCTCTTGCTGAGCTTCAACAGCACATACAAGGGTTGAACTTCGGGATTCCGGATTGCCGGATCGAAGAGTTACCCATGTGACTGCAGTGCCACACTATTGGCGTTCTTAACTGCTGGATTTGATTACTACGTAGGATAGCTTGATCAGTAGCATGTTATCATGAGCACCACTAGTTTAATTTTTACATGTTGCATACATTTTGAGGTCAGATGACCAATGTGTCTTGGGAATTTTTTTTGTAAAAACCTATAACTATCTATCTATTTGATTTCAGTGTTTTCCTATGTTTACTGCGCAATACTATTCAATTATGTGAATTTTTCTTTACATGTGTTGCAAATGTCTATTTATAACATAATTCGCTAAAGAATCAGTCAATGTGTTCAAGTTTTTGTAAATGTGTTGATATTGGATAAAATCAAAATTTATTTCCAAAATTCGAACTCTTAGGAACATACGATGCAGTGTCGGATTTCTAAAAGTATAAACACTAGTAATTTGTAATACCACAAGTTGTGAGTCTAACCTTACGGTGATACGGTTAATACCAAATGAAATGGCATCAGAGAGAAGTTCGATCAACGTTATATACTAAGTGATATTGTTTGTAGATCAACTGATACAAATCCCTTGAAAACTCACTAACTCGTCGTTTGGAGTGAAAATGGCCCACGTTGCAGATGATAGATTCTGCATAGTATGACTAGCACCATCTAAAAACCTAACAAATGGTTCCAAATATTCAAACATCTGCAATGAAATGTAAAGTGGATTACTAATTTCAAGAAAAATCTAGAAAAACAAACTAAGACAGTAAATGCAAATCAACAACATATATACAATATAATACAAAAAATTACTACGCTCATGAGTAAGAATAGTAATTTTTCAAATACAACCCATTTCGGGGTTGTGCCAACGGAATTCCATCGTAATCTACCAAATCATAGACACCCTTAGCAAGAACTCTTTTGATAATATAGGTTCCATGCCATAATGGCTCAAATTTCCCTATACCTATTACTCATCTTCCTGATCATAAAGAAGGACCAGGTCACCCTATGAGAAAATACAAGGTTGGACATGCTTGTCATATTGCACCTTTATACGTCTCTTATGTGCTTTGTTGGCCAATTGGGCTTCATGACGCATTTCATCAAGATGGATAAGGTTAAAAATACGTGCTTCTTCAGCAGAGGTGTCAGGTAACAAGTCGATTGCAAGTTTTAACGACGATATTTCACATTGGATTGGAAAGATAGCTTCCAAACCATACACCAATTGAAAGGGGGTTAATCCGGTTGCATTTCTCACTGAGGTTTGGTATGCCCACAAGGCTGAGTACAGGATTAAATGCCAATTTCGTTTATGAAATTCTATTATTCGTTGAAGCATTCGTTTAAGAATTTTTTTAATAGCCTCAACTTGTCCTTTGATTGTGGATGATAAGGAGTAGAACTATCATGTGACAGTCCTAATTTGGCAATCAATTTATTCATCATATGGTTGCAAAAATACGAACCATGATCTGTGACTATAGCCCGTGGGACCCCAAACCTTGAAATGACATGATTAAAGAAAAATAATGCATATGTTTGTCCTGTGTTGTTGAATGTAGGCATCGCTTTAGCCCACTTGGTAAAGTAGTCTACTGTGACAATAATAACCATGCCCCCTGGACAAACGAGGGTTACAGGTCATGAAGTCAATGCCCCATTTTGAAAATGGTCCCACAAGGACAATAGGATGCATTGGTGTTGATGATTTTTGGATTTTATGATCAAATATCTGGCATGCATAACAACTTCTGACCGCGAGGTTGCAGTCACGAAATATGGTAGGCTAAAAGTAACTGGCTCAGAGTATCTTTTGCATGGTAGCATATCCAGACAAATCTTCACCACAAGCCCCAACATGAAAATCATTTAAAACCTTTTCGGCCTCCTCATGAGTGAGGCACCTTCTTAAAATTGTATTCACACCACGATGATAAAGTGTATCTCCGACGATCAGATAATATTTGGCTTGGTATCGAATACGTCGTTGTTCAGAGCGAGAGGTATTAGGACGAAAAGTTTGGGTTTGGAGATAAATGATAAAATCCCCATACTAAGGATCAGATGATCTAATCAGAAATAGAGACTCATCAGGAATAGATGGTTTCGATGTAGTGGCAGTATTATCAGAGGGAAGGTCACAGAGAAGTTCAGCCAAAACTAAAGACTTCTTTGACTTGGATTTGATGAATTCCAAATCAAATTCATCCAAAATGACAATCCATTTTGAATACTTTCCCCCCATCAATTTACGTGATAAGATGTAAGTCATGGGGTTGCAATCCGAAATGAAAATGGTCTTCCGGAACAGGATGTAGCGGCAAAATCTTTGGACAACTTGAATAGCCGCCAAGGCAAGATTTTATACGTATGAATACTTCACTTTCGTATCATTGAGATTACGAATCAAATAATAGATCGTATTTTCTATCCCATTTTCTACTTGGACCAATACCATAGGAATGGTCGTATTAGCCACAACGATATATAAGAAATAATCACTCTGATAATTGTGGGGATACATTAATGATGCTCGGACAAGTGTATCCTTGACAACATCAAAAGAAGCTTGCGCAACTTGGTCCCAATGGAAGGGAATCCCCTTTTTCAAGAGCTGAGTAAATCCTTTAGCTATTTCGACGTAGTTGGGTATGAACCTCCTTAGGAAGTTAGCCTTTCGCTAAATTTTTTGTAACTGAAGAAAATTTGGTGGCGCAGAAAAATCAAGAATGGCCTGGACCTTCAGTGGGTCTATTAGAATTCCTTCTTTTGAGATGACGAATCTTAGCAAACGACCAGAACCAACACAAAACACACATTTTTGTGGATTGAGGCATATTTTGTAGTGTCAGCAGCATAAAAAGATAGCTCTCAAATGGATCGGGTGATCAGTCCAATTTCATGAATGCATGGGTAAACCGTCTAGATAGGGTTGAAAAATCTGTGTGATGTCATTGAAAGCATAATCCATTGTTCTCTGAAACGTTTCCCCAACATTATTTAAACCAAACGAGAGCTTTCGATAAGCGAATGTGCCCCAGGGACAGATGAATGCTTTCTTTTATTGGTCTTATGGGCGGATATTGATTTGATTGTAGCCAGAAAAACCATCCATGAACGAAAAGATTTCACATCTAGCACAATCATCAATAATCTGGTCGATAAAGGGAGTAGGATAGTTGTCTTTTGGACAAGCAAGATTGACATCCCGATAATCGACGCACACTCTGATGGTTCATTTTTTTCATAACAGGAACAATGTTTGAAACCCACTCAGTTAGCAAAATAGGGTAAATGAAACCAGCTCGCAAAAAAATTTCAACTTCTGCTTTAATGGCAACGACCTTCTTTGGATGAATAGGACAAAGGCGTTGACGTACTGGATTGTCATCATGGTATATTTTAATGGTGTGTTCAATGATACTAGTATCTATGCTTGGAATTTCCTCATAAGACCAAGAAAATACATCACGAAATTCACGTAAGAGAGAACGATATGTTTTGAGTTCTGATGGAGAACAAGACACGTCGACATGAATGTTTTCTACAACATCATGTTTGGTCGAAATATCGATAGAAATGGTTTCTTCAATATTTGACAAATTTCGCTCGAAATTGATTGCATTAATAGGAAAATAATTTGAAAATAATGTTTTGATCGATGGGTGATATAGTTCACTAAGATTATCTTCTTCATAATCCTGAAGATGGGAGCGATGATGATGATCTTCCCATGGTTCTCCTTCTGACATCATGGTTTCCAAAATATTCTCATATGTCAAGAAAGTTGAGGAAAAAGGATCAAATGGAGTACCAAAATCTAATGAATGATCAACCCAAATGACTGGTGACGATGATTTCGGATTCACTGCCCAAGCCATGTAGATTGATTTCTATGCCAGCTCAATTGGGCAGGGCGGCAAAAAGTCATCCAACATAACAATTTCATAATCACCTGTAATCTTCCTTAAGCTAGATGGAGTGGAATATATCATGTAGCAGGTCTCTATAATTGCAATATTTGTTGACGTCGCAGGCGGCAGTAATGCAAAGGTTCCCATGAGAGTGGATTCCTTTAAGAGTCCTACACCAATGTTGTGAAGTGCGAGTTGGGGTGCGTGAACTAACGGAACACTTCTAGTTACCTGGGAACTGGAGGCAAAGAAGAATAGCTAATTGATGGCTGTGATGACACCTTTATGTGGAAAGGCTATCATTCTAAAATATGTAGAAATTATTGCAGTCATAACATATACCCATGGCCTTCCAAGTAAAATATTGTAGTCAAGGGGTCTGTCAACGACCTAAAATTCAAAATTCACTATTTTCCCCCCTAGTTCAACATGCAGGTTATTGATAATACCACAAGGCTTATATGTATGTCTGTCAAAAGATTTAAATGTCGTTGGTGATTGAGATAGGCACGACGAGCCAAGTGACATCCAATAGTTTAGAGACATAATGCACGTAGATGCTCCCTCATCAATAATAGTACCTTGAAAAAGGTGATTGAGAACATTTACTTGGATGGAGAATTCCAATTCTGCTCGTAATTGCGGCACATAGCCCATATGATTAAAGACTACGAGATTAGAATCAGTCGGATCAATTCCACCAATTGCCGACAACAAATCCTGTTTCTGGGAGGGAAAATATTGTAATACCTCAAGCGTTGACATAGCTGAAGGGGATTGAGCCAAATATTAAACTATATTATAATTTTGAGCAGCTCTTGCTCAAGGATTATATGTCGATTTGTGAACGAATCCCTTTGGTGGCTTGATTTTCAATTCAGGAATAGTGTAATATCCCAAAATTAGGAAAATCTACAATGTTAGGAATATCTTATAATATTCCCAAATTGGAGACCCAGAAATATGCAAATACAATAATGGAGTAGCAGTGACACTCAACTCATAGAAATGTGAGAAATATCCATAGCCATCTTATTAAATAATAGCAGCAACAAATGAATACAAGATCTTGAGGAAAATGTTACTCAAGATAGGCAATACTCAGCCTCAAGAGACAAGTACATAAATCATGATAAAACACTACTACACAAGTGTGCCCAAGCTATTACTGCGCAGTTTTGTAAGAGAAACTACATGCTAACATATGTCAAATACATGGATATACAAATATATGGCCCATACAACATTGCGAGTGAAGATCTAGCCTCCTAATCACTACCTCAGGTCAATCCTGGAAGGATTGGCTGTAATATACAAAATCTGCAAAATGCCGGAGTTGTTGGGTAGCAGCAGCAACTCAAGAACTAGAAATAAGTGGAGAAGGCTGAAGATGATGCATCTAATGAGGAGACCTCCTCTGATGGATCTTTCAAGTGCAAGTCTGATCCTAACACTGAAGATCTCACCCTCCAAACAATCTGCAAAAGCCCCGCTGAAAATGCTCACTAAAAATAACGCAGTTACTGGAGGAAACTGCGCTGTAGGGGCAAGGGAATGAGTTGGCCCAATGCCAAGATCTGCAATAATCTCTGAAGGCTCCCAATCTGATCTCTCAAAGGGAAAGAGACTCCTCCTCTGAAAATCTACCGATGGAAGTGGTGTTGTGAACCCTCACTGCAACACCCAGCAACACAATATTATCCTGCTACAGAAATAACGTTGTATTGGAGGAGGATGTTTGGCCTCAAGCCTAGATGTGAGGCAAATCAGTAAAACTCCTTCAATAGGTTCCTCAAGAAAGGAGGAGGATTCCTAAACAGGAAATCCTTGTGCTAAGCAGCACTGCAACTCTACTAAACAGCAAGAGATTGCTCAAAGTCTGAATAGACCAAGAAATGAATAATACATAACATGGGAAAAAATGGTTGCCTTGCCCTCCTTTTAAACAAGTGAAAGACCTCTCTCCATGGGTCCCACTCTTTAGGGTTTCCTCCACCAAATAACCCTCTTCCCATTCACACTACGCTATCTATCAAAGTGTTTTCCCCTCCTCTCCCAGCGCTGTTGACTTGGTCAAACTTGACCTTGTCTTCATGCAAATGTCCCTTTTCACACATAGGGGTGTGAAATCCAGTTCTTATGACTATCCCTTTTCACATTTGAGGGATTTTATTCCTGTTTTACTAAGCATGGGCTTCCTTACCCCTTTATTCAGCTGCTAGGTGATGAAAACAAAATTTTAATATTCCATTTAGTTGTGTGCTAAAATGGGAATATTACAATCCTCCCCTCCCAAATGTTGCTTGTCCTCAAGAAACTGCAAGGATAGAACTGGAAAACCTCCTCCCAAGGCATGGAGTCTAAAATGTGCTGAGGAACATCTTCCTCATGGGGATCCTCCATCCCCCAAGCAATCATCCATGAAAAATGAGTTACCTCCCAACATGTCAACTGCTGAAAATCCTCTTCCACCTTTGGCTCTGGCACTGTAGGTGGGCTGAAAATATGATCTTGGTAGACAAAATAGCCTACCCCACACTATCCTCCTCTCCACTTAGGATACGTGTAGAGTGTATGATGATCCTGGGCTGCAATGATTTTTCCCTCAAGTGGCAAGATGAAGGTTAGACCTCTAAGGATCCCTCTTCCAACATTATGAAACATGTTGGCCCAAATCATCTCATATGTGATGAGTTGGAAGTCATCATCTTATGGCATCACATTCATCATATGGCTCACCTCATAAGGAAACAAATGTGTTGCTATGGTGGCCATACCATCTCCCATGCTCCCTTTAGAACATGTAGTGCAAAGAGTGTAGGATTTTTCTCCCTCCAAGGACACATTCACCCAATGTGTCTCTCCCCCAATCATGCTCCCAAGAAAAGCAATAGAAATATCAACCAAGGGAACCATAAGGAGAATCATGCTGGCTACCAAGTGAAGTAAGGGAGAAGGAAAATGGTCCCTCAAATGTAGCCAACGCAATTTGACTCTCAACTGCCATAGAAAATGAAATGATGGGTGGCTTCCCCACCATTTTCTTGCTACCCCAATCTCCTCACAAGCCTGGAGAAAGTGAATGATGTAATGTGCAATGTGAGTATGTTCTCCATAAGAATTCTCCTCACCATATCCTCTTAGGGAGTGATCATCCATAATGGCCTTATGTAGACCATGAAATCTAGAAGGAAGAATACACCTCCTTTGAGAAAATCCCTGCACATATATGATGAAGAGATGCATACATATATACAAACTACTATGCAAATCAACAATACTCTTACCATATGTTTTTCTCATATAAATGGAGTGGCTCGTAGATGAGTCTCCCCTCTTCCTCAAAGGGAAAATATTTTGCTATGATAACTCCTCCATCTTCATATGATCCATGAAGTGCCTCCTCAAGTTCTTCAAGTGGTTCCTCCCACAAGAAGGGAAAAAATTTAATGTGGCAATCATGGTTTGCCCATAGCTCCTCCTAAAGTGTATATCATGTAAAGTGGGGAGGATCATGCTCCCAATGGGCATCTCCAACTCATATCCCACTCTCCAGACAAAGCTCCCCATGAACATAACAATATCAGCCATACATGGAAGCAAAGCCCAATAGAAACAAGTTGTCATATGACAACCAGAAAGTGGATCAAGGTTCCTCACATGGAACTAGCGCAGTGCACCCTTTTCCTGCATCACATCAAACAATAGCAAGTGTTCTTCCAGCCACTTGTTTGCTGCCACAGTCATTTTACAAGATAGAAATATGAAAATACAATTTGGTGCCAATGGTGCACACCAAGAATCATGTGGCTTCCCCCACAAACCACCAAATAAATAACCAATCTCAGTGCCACAAGTGGCTCTAAGTACATCATCATATAATATGCAAGAATTTAAAATCCTTCTTGGTACAACATGCTACTCATATAAAGAAAATAAGTACAAAACATAAAGTGAAATTGTACTTCCCCCATCATGTACTTGAGACCTTGAGCTGAAATGGCTCAACCAAAAATTCTCCCTCACCTCCAAAGAGTAGGGAAGTGGTTGTGACCTCCTCTCTATCACCATCCAGGCTATGCGTCTCTCCATATGCTTAAATATGTCATGTTGGATGCCCTCCCAAGTGAACTCCTCTGCCAAGGAAAGATATGCATCATAATGCATGGAAAGGAAGTCCTCATGTCTTGCATGAAGAAGCTTCTCCTTGAAATTAGAAGCTCAAATCAAGAAGACTCTGCCATAAGAATAGATGACCACATCATCCACCATATACTCATCATCTCTATCCGGGTCATCAAGTATCATACATGCACCTAGATCCTTGGATTACTCTACCAAGAGTTGAGATCTCCAGTAAGGATCAATCCTCCTAAGGGACAGTGCTGGTGATTTGGCATGTGAAGCTCTACCCATGTTGTTGCCTGCTACTTTGACATCCCTCATGCCAAATTTCTCCTCCAAACTCTTCACCTCTCCAAAATCTAAGAGTGGTGAATCCAAAGACAAGATGTCTTCCATCAATGCTAGATCTGGTGGCCTCCCTGGTGGAATGCCTCCATGTAGTGAAACATCACTGTCAAGAGGTGGTTGTACATATGATTGGGCAACCTCGCCCTTGCATCACAGTGCAATGTATTCTGCCTCCTTTTTGCACTAGCTCTCTAAAATAGAGAAGGGTGTGTGCCTCTCATCACATGAGGCTGCTCTTCCTCCTTACCTTCTCCTTCCAGCTGTAATGCTGCACAATCATGCTACTCACTAATTGTGCTTGGACCTCCATGTATGAGATCCTGGGGAACTTCTTGCAAGGATGCAAGAATCCTTCTTCTCGGAGCATGAGCTCCTCCTTCCTCCACATGAGGTGCTAGATCAACTCTAGAAATGACAACGTTGTTGCCCTTAGTCTCCTCAGCATGAATGGGCAATCCTCCACTGACTGGATCCTCTTTTGGAAAAGGGATCTCTTTGCCTCGTTGTGACAAAATATAAGATGAATTTCTTGCATCCAACAAAGTATAATGCAAGATATCAGGCTCCTTTATGGTTCTCTGAAGTGATTTTGAGTCTATGGTTTCCTCCATCACATGTAAGGGATTTGTTTGTTTAGATGTGTTTGTTTGCTCCACATGTGTTTCAGAATTCTTCCTACCAAATATTTCCATCAAATTTTAATGAACCTTGCATAGGAAGAATTATTTGCATTATTTAAAGTAAAGGACTCAAATAACTACCATGCATAGACCTTGCCTCCAAAGTGCAACGCTGCTACTCTGATGGCTTCATCTTCGGAAATATGATGTTGCTACAGAAATGTGTCTAGGTCTTCCACCCAAGCCTTGGCTGAATATGTGGGGGACCCATCAAATATAGATAGAAGAAATCTATCCATATTATGTTGCTTTCTCCTCCTCACGATGATCTTGCAAAAATCTGGAAAATTGATATGATCTCTAAACTTCTGAGTTTGAGATTCATACTCATGCAAGAAACCACTAAGAGTTCCTCTCTTCGGCATTCCTTCTTCTTCTCTCTCCCTTATGGAAAAACTGGCCATGTGACTACGCTATGCATCATAGGGTGTGGCTGCATGCTCACACTCCCCGTAGGAAAATCTAGAGTTTGACTCAGTTTCAAACCCTCTTAGAGATTCTGTACATATCTCCCTCCTTATCTTCTTGAAATCTTCATGAATGTTCTGTACAGATCTTGGAATAAGCTTTGTAAGCTTATCTTCCTTCCTTTCTCCACATAGTGGAGTCTTCATATTCTCTTTTCTTAATAGAATCATGGTTGTGATCCACAGGCTGAGCCAATATTGATGCTCTGATACCACTGTAATATCCCAAAATCAGGAAAATCTACAATGTTAGGAATATCTTATAATATTCCCAAATTAGAGACCTAGCAATATGCAAATACAATAATGGAGTAGTAGTGACACTCAACTCATATAAATTTGAGAAAGATCCATAGCCATCTTATTAAATAATAGCAGCAACAAATAAATACAATATCTTGAGGAAAATGTTACTCAAGATAGGCAATACTCAGCCTCAAGAGACAAGTACATAAATCATGATAAAACACTGCTACACAAGTGTGCCCAAGCTATGACTGCACAGTTTTGTAAGAGAAACTGCATGATCACATATTTCAAATACATGGATATACAAATATATGGCCCATACAACATTGGGAGTGAAGATCTAGCCTCCCAGTCACTACCTCAAGTCAATCCTGGAAGGATTGGCTGTAATATACAAAATCTGCAAAATGCCAGAGTTGTTGGGTAGCAGCAGCAACTCAAGAACTGGAAATAAGTGGAGAAGTCTGAATATGATGCATCTAATGAAGATACCTCCTCCGATGGATCTTGCAAGTGCAAGGCTGATCCTAACACTGAAAATCTCACCCTCCAAATAATCTGGAAAAGCCCCGCTGCAAATGCTCACTAAAAATAACGCAGTTACTAGAGGAAACTGCACTGTAGGGGCAAGGTAATGAGTTGGCCCAATGCCAAGATCTGAAATAATCTCTGAAGGCTCCCAATCTTATCTCTCAAAGGGAAAGAGACTCCTCCTCTGAAAATCTGCTGATGGAAGTGGTGTTGTGAACCCTCACTGCAACACCAAGCAACACAACATTATCCTGCTGCAGAAATAATGCTATATTGGAGGAGGATGCTTGGCCTCAAGCCTAGATGTGAGGAAAATTAGTACAACTCCTTCAAGAGGTTCCTCAAGAAATGAGGAGGATTCCTAAACAGGAAATCCTTGTGCTAAGCAGCACTGCAACTCTGCTAAACAACAAGAGATTGCTCAAAGTCTGAATAGACCAAGAAATGAATAATACATAACATGAGAAACAATGGCTGCCTTGCCCTCCTTTTAAACAAGTGAAAGCCCTCTCTCCATGGGTCCCACTCTTGAGGGTTTCCTCCACCAAATAACCCTCTTCCCATTCACATTGCGCTGTCTATCAAAGTGTTTTCCCCCTCCTCTCCCAGCATTGTTGACTTGATCAAACTTGACCTTGTCTTCATGCAAATGTCCCTTTTCACACATAGGGGTGTGAAATCCAGTTCTTATGACTATCCATTTTCACATTTGAGGGATTTTATTCCTGTTTTACTAAGCATGGGCTTCCTTACCCCTTTATTCAGCTGCTAGGTGATGAAAACAAAATTTTAATATTCCATTTAGCTGAGTGCTAAAATGGGAATATTACAAATAGTAGGTGGCGGTACCAATTACATAGATGGATTCATGGTAGAGGTAGTAGGTTGATCAGTGGCCTGAATACCATAATCTTTATTACACGTTGACACCAAAATATCTATCGATGGATTTGTGACAGATAGCATAAGCACTTGGGAACTAGAAGTTGGATCTGAAGCAACCAAATTTGTGTCCGGATTTGGAAACGGATCTGTCAACACAACTGACACATGTGAAGTCTTAAACATTTTTGAGACTTCAGCATGGTGAGGAAAATACCGAAAAAAATTGTTCCTCATTACATATTATGCATGGATAATGAGGTTTCCGATTTCCATACGATTGATCAGATGATATTTACTGCGGGTTAGAAATTTTTTTTCTCTTTTATTTCCCTTTTTCCTTACTTCCGGGTTGCTTGTCACTTTTGCCTTTGTGAAATGACACGACATTTATTTCGAAAGAATACGTAGGATCAAATGCAGTAGTATGATGTGTACTTGTAGTGCCAATCATACCGTCTCCAGCATGAGAGTCCTTTGATGGAGGAGGAACAGTAAAATTAGATCGCGGTGCGTTAGGAATTTTCTCATAGAGCATGCCATACTGAGTGTAAATCAAGTCTAAATATTGGGCACGAGCAATAACCTACTCTTCAATGATGACACCACCCTTAGCCACATCCTCAGTTATAGATGGTAACAGGGACTTAATGAACCACTCAGAAACAATCTGATCAGGAACAAATGTCTTAACCATTCTATGACGAAGACGCCACTCTTGTACTTTATCTTCTAAACCATGTATAATTTTCATCACTGAGACATTATAGATTGATGAAGCCTCTGCAATGATTTATTGGTGTATATGTAATAATGTACCTATTTGAAATGATATTCCTCTTAGTAATTTTCATCAATAACACACATAAAGAAAAAAAATGCAAGTTCTCCTTTCAAAATTCATCACTTGATTCATTGATATATATTTTGGAGGAAAAGATGGATAGCTAATTGATGACTGTGATAACACCTTTGTGAAAATTTGATCATTCTAAAATATGTAGAAACATTTGCAGTCATAGCATATACCCATGGCCTTCCAAGTAGAATATTGTAGTCAAGGGGTCCGTCAACGACCTCAACATCAACATTCATTGTTTTCCCCCCTATTTCAACATGCAGGTTATTGATAATACCGCAAGGCTTATATGTACGTCCGTCGAAAGCCTTCAACGTCGTTGATGATTGAGATAAGCGCGGAGAGCCAAGTGACTTCCAACAGTTTAGAGACATAATGATCGTAGATGCTCCCTCATCAATAATAGTACGATGAACAAGATGATTAAGAACATTTACTTGGATGGAGAATGCCAATTATGCTGGTAATTGCGACACATAGCTCGTATGATTAAAGATTACGAGATTGGAAATTGTTGGATCAATTCCACCAATTTCCGACAACAAAGCCTGGTCCTGGGAGGGAAAATTTTGTAGCACCTCGAGCGCTGACATAACTGAAGGGGATTGAGCCAAATATTCAACTATATTATAATTTTAAGCACCTCTGACTCGAGGATTAAATGTCGATTTATGAATGACTCCCTTTGGTGGCTTGATTGTCAATTCAGGAACAACATGTGGCGGTATCGATTCCATAGACGGATTCATGATCGAGGTAGTAGGTTGATCAGTAGCCTGACTACCATAATCTTTATTATGTGTTGACACCAAAACATTAGTTTATGGTTTCGTGACACACAACATAAGCACTTGGGAACTAAAAGCTGGATCCGTAGCAACCAAATTTGTGTCCGAATTCAAAAATGGATCTGTCAACACAGCTGACGCATGCAAGGTCTTAACCATTTTTTAGACTTCAGTGCAGTGAGGAAAGTCCCGAAAAAAGTGTTCCTCATTACAGATTATGCAAGGCTGAAGAGGTTTTCGATTTCCAGACGATTGATTAGATGATCTTTCTTGCAGGGTAGAAGTTTTATTTTTCTTTGATTTCCATTTTTTCTTACTTCCGAGTTGCTTCTCACTTTTTCCCTTGTCAGATGACATGACATGGATTTCGGAAGAAGGCGCAGGATCAGATGCAATAGAGTGATGTCTTCTTGCAGTACCGATCATACTGTCTCTAACATGAGAGTCCTTTGATGGAGTAGGAATAGTAAAATTAGATCACTGCGCGTTAGGAATTTTCTCGTAGAGCGTGCCAAACTAAGTGTAAATCAAGTCTAAATATTGGGCACGAGCAATGACTTTCTCTTTAGTGACAATGCCACCCTTAGCCACATCCTCGGTTATAGATGGTAATAGGGACTTAATGAACCACTCAGCAAGAAGCTAATCAGAAACTAATGTCTTAACCATTCGACGACAACGATGCCACTCATGAATATGATCAGAAATGTGAGTAGCATTAGTTTGTTTAAAATTAGTCAAGAGTTACATTCCAGTTTCATATTGTATGGGTAACTGGAATTGGGTCAAAAAGACAGTAGCTAGGGTAGTGAAATTATCAAAAGAAGCTCTTGGTAACTCAATGTACCATTTTGCGACCCGACCAATTAGCGTACGTTGGAAAAGATAGAGTCGAACAGAGTCATCATTTAGGGAGTTAGATGAACATAAATGATAAGTCATAACATGAGTCGACGAGTCTTCCCTGTGGTTTCCACTGAACTTAGGAATATATGAGGGTAATTTATGAGGTATCACCAACCACCAAGGAGCATAGTTGATTAGATCATTGGTGAGCCAGTTTAAATCCGGTAACTCTAAAGTTGCAACAAAGGGCAACTGTTGATTGAGTTCAGGTTGAGGATAGCCAGGATATGATGGAATTTCTTGGGCAATAGGCCTTTGAGAACCAGCATAAGGAATCTATTGTTGGTAACCCAGATAGGGGTTGTTTTGATAAGCAAACACTTGAGGATTCTGTTGACCAAAACCTGGATACACTACTTGTTGAAATGAAGGTTGTGGAATTTGTACTTGTGGCTACCAAGGGTTCTATCCACAAATATTATAACCCAAACTAGAATAGCTTGGATTCGGTTGTGGATAGGTATAACCTGGTTACGACTGCAACATCCCATAATATGGTAATCCAACTTGTGATTAAATGATTCTGGATACCGGTGGTTGTTGTAAACGAGCCGAAGGAGTTGGAGTCTGAGGGCCCAATACTTGGGGGTATTGGGTTGAAGGACCCTCTTGAGACGGTTTAGGTACGACAATTGAGTCATTAACATGGGTAAATATGTATTAACAAGTGGAATTGATGTGGGTGAAACAGGTTGAACCAGTTGATACGAGTGGACAACCATTTGTGGTTGGATAGGCAGAGTGGGCAGCCATTCACAAACATTCATTCCGACATTAGGATGACTAAATAATGACAGAGTACTGTCGAAGTGGGTGACCATAGGTTTCCCCCCAGCATGAGGAGTATAATAAGATGGAAAATATTTTTCTCTAATTGCAGGGATTCTAGTTAAAATTGTACTGGATAGGATATAACCAGATGGACCAGCTTGATATTTCCCTAATCATGTGTATAAAGGATCAAGACGTTCAGTACTCACTATATATTTACCAGTTAGCATACCAGATGATGACATTGGTGAAGTCCATGGGTTTGAGGATGCACTAGAGAAGGTTCCATATAAATATTGGTAACCAGGTGGGACAGATGGGCCACCATATAAATGTGACTTTGGTGAAGTCGTGAACATCGACGGGGTAGCGAGAGCAGGTGTTTTTGCAATTGGAACAGATGGTCCAATCGAAGATGTTGGCTAAGGCATGATTATTTGACCAAATGTACACCCTATTAGATCTACGGGAACTCTAATAGACAGAGGATAAACAAAAGCAGAGGCGGGTGATTGAGGAAAATACTCATATAGGTAAAGCTCCACCCCAAAATGAGTTGGATTTAAAGGTGTTTCGTCTTGTGGTATTTTTTCAATAGAAATTAAACCAGGTGGAAGGATTTCGTTGTCAGGCCCAAAGTATATTTCAAGAGGTTGAATACGCGATATGGGAGACTCAATGGCTACAATAGATTGTGGGATGAATGACAGGAAAAAATTCTAGTCATTCGACTTTGGGATGCAGATGTTCTGGCAAAAAAGTGACAGGATCTAGATCGACTTCCAGTTGAACAACGTCAGTTTCGGGAGGTATGGTCTCACTGATTGGATGGATTGTGACCATGGGTAGTTGTGAGGACTCTGTCTCGACAACAGTAGATGAACCAGGATTTTTAGAAACAACTTGTGTCGACTCTGGTATATGTGAGGATGATGTCGCACCAGAGGTACTAATAGTATTGTTTTCGGTAGAGTGATGTCGCCTTCGCCAACTAGTGTTGGCAATATGATGCAGAGTGTTTTCCTTGATGGCAACCCACTTAATGAAGATGAAGACATGAGAGTGTTTCCATGTGTTGTCCTTGATGGCAATCCACCTGATGAAGTTATTCTTGACTTGATGGACTTGGTAAATGATGTAAATCTGATGTGATATGATGTTTGTTGGCAATATGATGCTGAAGATGATGGCAACCTACCTGATGAAGTTGTGCTTGATAGAATATGTCTTGATGAACTTGTTAAATAATGTAAATCTGATGTATCTACAGTGAGTACAGAATGTAATGATGGAAGAATTTTCAGTATGTGTCAAAGCATGATGAAAAGGGTATGTCTCAAGGAATACGCGGATTTGTCTAGGATAAGTCGCGTATGCACGCGGGAAATAACGTTCCAAGTCGCGTATGGGAAAAAGCGCTCATAAAGTGCAAAACCAGGGGTAACCACCATGGTATTGACCCATTGTATTGGGTAATGATTCGTCTAATTGACCCCGTCCAGGAATACCATCGGAAGTAATGTGGTTTTGGCTCATGGTATTGAAAAAGGGTAAACCTATATAAAGAGAAGAATTTCATTGTGCAAAACATGAACGTGGGGGCAAGATGTCTGAGCTTGAATGAATACTTCTCTCTGAAGGATATCTGAATGGAAAGGGTTACAATTGAATGATAGATATGAATGCATGATGCACCAATGATGAAGAAGGGTATCTAGATCTCAAATGTACTTGTATTTGCTAGATCTGTTTATGGAATGATTAGATCTGAGATGAGGCGAACATCTGTCTGAAGTAAAGGGTAAAATTTGTGTGATGTATCTGTTCTGAAGAATTTCAATGACATAAATATCTGAAGAACCATACGCTAGTTCGCCGAAGAGGAAGCACGTATATACGCGGGTTTTCTGAAGTAAAAGCGCGTATGGGCAGAGAAATTAACTCTGTAATATGTACAGAGGTATACGCAGGTTTGTATGCATGAAGGCGTGTATATATGCGGGATCAGTGAAAGGAAAGCGCGTATGCAAACTAGGGTTTGCTGAAGCATGGGGTATGAAATATCTGATCTGTTCTGCTGTGTTGCTGCTATCTGTATTCTAAAGTTCTGAGTTGTCTGGTTCAGTTGTGCTGTATGTTTGAGCTTAAAAGTATGGAGTGGGTCTAGTCTGAAAATATGATGAAACGTGGCCTGCAAGTTGTGTCCTAAAGGAAGCTTTGGATCCAGTGTGAAAATTGATGAAACGTGGTCCATGGAGGTGCTGAGGGTTGTAGCCTTCAGTCAGGGGGTTGTAGCTCCCTTCCAGGTGAGGCTGGTAAACGAGATCAGGGGGTCGTAGCTCCCTTCCAGGAGAGGCTGGTAAATGATTCAGGGGGTTGGAGCTCCCTTCCAAGAGATCCCGGTAAACGAGCGCAGGTGGGTGCCTGCGTGCTGGTAGGAGTCTGCGCCAGCACATATGTTGTAAGATGTTTTCTCTATAATAAAATATTGAAGGCTGAGAAACTGCAGCGGTGGTTTTCTCCCGACTTGGGTTTCCACCTAAAATCCTGGTGTTCATGTGTGATGCTTATGTGTGATGGCTTATTCTGTTCTTACTGCACATGTTTACTGTTTATTGAACATCTGATGAATGAATGATGGAATGATATATGTGAAGAATTAATGGCATAATTAGATCTCTGTGTATAAGCGAGTTTCATAAAGGGTATCCGCGTATATACGCGAGTATGTATCAGGAAAGTAGCGTATGGGTTTTAGAAGTAAGAAAAAGTGAAAAGTTTTGAGTATGCCCTAAATACTGATTCACCCCCCCCCCTCTCAGTATTTTTCCCAACAATTGGTATCAGAGCAAAGTTCTTCTCTGCGTAAGCTGGATCGCTGAATGAGATCCGTCAATGGGAAGTCTTCAAGGAGTAATGTCTATAAAGCCACCTCTATTCAATGGAAGCAATCTCGATATGAAATGAAGGTGCCTAACAAAGCATTCAAGAAGTCTTGGTGCAAATGTATGGGCAATCGTGGAAGAAGGTTATCAAGATCCGGTGATTCCACTATGCAGCTAGAAGAAGAAGTATGAAATCAATGCCAAAGCAAGAAATGTCTTATTAGGTAAACTTGGGAAGCATGTCCGAACCATAATTTGCTAATGAATCAGAATTTGCCAAAGTGATGCAGCTACACTCAGCAAAAGACATATGGGACAAAATCATTCTAAGCTATGAAGGAGACACAAAGGTAAAAAGTGCAAAACTCCAAACTCTTAGAATTGAATATGAAAACTTGAAGATGCATAGTGATGAGAGCATTGCCCATTTCTTCTTACGTCTGGATGATATTGTAAATCGAATGAGAAATTTGGGTGAAACCATAAATGATACTACTTTGGTGGAAAAAGTCTTAAGATCCTTGACTTCAAAATTTGACTCTAAAGTTTCAGCTATTGAAGAAAGGCAAGATCTGCAAACTCTTACTATTGTTCAATTACATGGGACTCTGACTGCTTTTGAAATGAGACAAGGAGGTCCTTCTCAAGTAAGAGAAGCTGCGTTTAAGGCTTCTACAAAAGGAAAGGAAAAGGAAGTTGTCAAAGAATCCAGCTATATTTCCGATGAAGAAGAAGAAAATTTCGTAAGAAAACTCCAACTAGGAACTGGAAGATTCAAAGGTAAGCTTCCCTTCAAATGCTTTGAGTGTGGAAAAGTTGGTCATTATGCTGCAAAATGTCCTTATAGAAAAATGGCAGGGGAAACAATTTGAAAAGAGGAAGAGTTATTATACAAATGAAAATGATGATGAAGTTTCCAGTGAAGATGAAGAAGATTCTGACCATGATCTGAAAGTGCTCATGGCAAAGAAGCAAAAGAAGAAGGCTACTCGAAGCAAGGAGATATCTCAAAAGACATGTATAACAGAAATTGAAGAAGATGAATCAGGTAGTGATTGGGGTCCTTGTAATAATCTTCTTTGTGCAAACAATAGTGAAGATAGTGAAAGTAAAGTTGTGGATCTAGAAGAAGCTCTGAAGATTAAAGTTGAAGAACTACAAAGTTCATCTAATAAGCAAGAAACTATCTACAAAAAGATGATCTCTCAAATGGAAAAACAAATAGAAATGCCGAATGGACAGGTGGACAAGTATCAAAGGTTTCATACTTATGCATCCAATCGAATTAAAGGACTAGAAGCAGAAATCAACGATCTAAATGAAGATCTCGAAAAATCAAGCAAGAAGAATGAAGGACTTGAAGCAGAAAACATATCTCTGAAAGTAAATCTCAAAGCATCAAATAAGAAGAATAAAGAACCTCTGTCATTTGAAAAGGAAGGACTTGAAGCATAAATCATCTCTCTCAAAGAAGATCTGGAAAAATCAAATAAGAAGAATGAAGAGCTGGAACAAACATGTGAAGAAAACAAAAATTGGTTGAAAGAAGAAATTCTAAATCTGAATGATCAAGTAGAAAATGGAAGAAGGAAAGAAGAAAGCATGACGAAGCAATTTCAAGCCTTGGAGGTTGGGGTAAACATTATCAAAGGTAAATTAGAAGAAAAGGTTAAACATTTGAGGTTTCAAGATAGTACTAAGATTTTGGACAATATTCTGAGTAATCAAAGGTCTCCTGCTATCAAACTTGGTCTTGGTTTCCATGAAAACCGTTAAAGGAGAATCTAGCTCACAAGGAAGTGCTAAAAACGAGGAGCTGCCACTGCAAACCCGGTTGAAAGAGACAAAATGTCAACCAACAAATGATGAAATCTCAGCTGAAATCATTAATAATGTTGAATGCTTTAAATGTCATAATTATGGGCATGTTGCAAAGAAATTGCAAAAGGAGCGTATCATTTAAGCCTCAAACAAAACTCAGCCTCCTACATAGAAAGGTACTGCTCTTCAAGGGATATTGTTTTTCATGTAACAAGTATGGACATAAAGCAGCCTGATTGTAAAAGGAGGAAGATTAGAAATACTCATTATGATTCTTATGCTTATTTCTCCGGACACATGAGATGTTATTCTTGTAACAAGTATGGACATGTAGAAAAGGAATGCGGTGTTGAACATATCCGAGAAAGTGGACAATTTTCAGCACACGCTTAGGAAGTTCAAGCAAATTTGGAAAAAGAAGGAGGACCAATCAGAAACGTAGGGAATTCTGACCCTACTGCAGTCATCCGCTTCTGAAGCTTACTTCTCTTATTGACTGCAGGAATGATGTGGGATACATTATGAGATTTAGTAATGAATCGTCACAGGGGGAGCAATGAATGATGACTCTCATGGTTGATTTGATTATTCTAGTTATATGTATTTATGACAGAGCATCTGATATGAAGAAGACAGGTACAGGAAGGACAAATTCAGGGGGAGATGAAGGAATGTGAAAAAATTTCTATGCTTCACTTTCCATACGCGGGTTAGATGAACAAAAGTCGCGTATATACGCGAGTTGCAGTAGACACAGTCGCGTATGCATTTATGAGAAGAGAATTGGGATGACAGCTGAAGATCAGGAGCAGAGGTTCAGGGGGAGCATCAGTCTGACTGTTAATAACTATATTATTGACTTAGTAGCATATCACTATTTTCTCGGCTTCTAAATTATGATATACTTGGTTTCTTATGCTGAAGATTATGGATGAGTCCCGTTTTGCTTTTGATGAAGAGTATTCGTCGAGGATGAAAGTCTTATAATTCGGAGATAAGGACAGTTCATGCAGAGATTGTTGCTAATGACTTGCTGATGAACGTATTCAGGTTGCTCAAGAGCACTGGTTCAGGGAGAGCAGCAGGTTGAATAATTGCATTGTTGGCACTATGACTTCTTATTCTTTGGTTATTGTGATACTCATGCTCAAATGATGATGACTTGGTATATGGTTTATTATGATGAGATTTTGAGCCCTGTTTGCTGAAAAATATCTTTGGTGCTCACACATGGATGAGTTGGAAGTCATTTGATTCAGAAATAAGAATAGATCATGCAGAGTTTGTTACTATGGTTGAGATCTGTTTCCCTACATATGTTACTTCATGTTAAATCTTAAAGATCATGGTGATATTGGACCACATGGATGATTGACACATATTTAAAGATGTTGTTCTGGTATGATAATTTCTCTTGGAAAGATTGTATTGATGCTGCAATGAATCTGAAGGCTTGGTTACTAATGTGCTTATGCCACAACCGTTGGATGACGCTTGAAGACACAACTACACTGTTCTATCTATCTGTATTCCAGGGAAGCATTCAAATATCTCAGAAAGAAGCTGAACACCGTCTTTTCCTCACAAAGGATCAGATCTGGTTAAAATATAGAAGATGGTATTGGATACGCGGATTTCGTGAAACACAGTCGCGTATATACGCGAGTTCGTGCACATAAAACCGCGTATGTATGGTTGCTGACAAATTTCTGTTTGGGGTCAGCTTTCTTCAGCACAGCTGCAGTGCTGTTTGGTATCTCTGATATTGTTTGGTATCTCTGGTGGTGTTTCAGTTCTCATAATTCTATTTCTAATGTTTTGATAAAGATGCCTTGATGATTTGTTGATGAAAGTGTTCAGGATGCACAAACTAAGGGGGAGACTTAGTCATATGGAAAGGATGCTTGGATGCACAGATTCAGGGGGAGCATTAGCTTTGCTGAGTATAATGCATTGTTGGCATTATGAAGGTTCTGAAATATGTTCTCTTTCTTGAGGACTTTCTGGTATTGGTCATAAATGGTCATATTTGTAATTTGATGAAAAGGTCTTGTTGAGACCCATGATGTAAAATTGTAATATTCAGTCATGTAAGGACTTGATAAATTTGTAAACCCACTTGGTTGGGTAGCTGAGTCAAATTTTGTAAACCCACTTGGTTGGGTAGCTGAGTTGAAATGTGTAAACCCACTTGGTTGGGTACTTGAGTCTCATATGTAAATCCACTTGGTTGGATATTTGATGTAAGTATGAGTCTTTGGTTATAGGAAGTTCATAGAGTCATGTACTTCATTGAAAAATATGTTTGAAGATTCAGCATGAACTCAGGGGGAGCTTGGTCACTTTAGTATACATCAGATCTGCAGAACGCTTCTTCTACATGAGGAGAAAAGGGGGAGAGTGTGTTGGTTTTGATCCGCCCTTTGCCCTTGATGTCAAAGGGGGAGAGTGACATGGTGTTTGAATAAAAAGAATGGTGTCAAAGAATGGGGAAAGTGACATGGTGTCATTGTATTCTTAATGTATCTATCTGTTGTGGTGATCAAACACCATCGTGGTTGCCATCAAGTCGAAAGGGGGAGATTGTTGGCAATATGATGCAGAGTGTTGTCCTTGATGGCAACCCACTTAATGAAGATGAAGACATGAGATTGTTGCCATGTGTTGTCCTTGATGGCAATCCACCTGATGAAGTTATTCTTGACTTGATGGACTTGGTAAATGATGTAAATCTGATGTGATATGATGTTTGTTGGCAATATGATGCTGAAGATGATGGCAACCTACCTGATGAAGTTGTGCTTGATAGAATATGTCTTGATGAACTTGTTAAATAATGTAAATCTGATGTATCTACAGTGAGTACAGAATGTAATGATGGAAGAATTGTCAGTATGTGTCAAAGCATGATGAAAAGGGTATATCTCAAGGCATACGCGGATTTGTCTAGGATAAGTTGCGTATGCACGCGGGAAATAACGTTCCAAGTCGCGTATGGGAAAAAGCGCTCATAAAGTGCAAAACCAGGGGTAACCACCATGGTATTGACCCGTTGTATTCGGTAATGATTCATATAATTGACCCCGTCTAGGAATACCATCGAAAGTAATGTGGTTTTGGCTCATGGTATTAAAAAGAAAAAGAAAAAAGGGTAAACCTATATAAGGAGAAGAAATTCATTGTGCAAATCATGAGTGTGGGTGCAAGATGTCTCAGCTTGAATGAATACTTCTCTCTGAAGTATATCTGAATGGAAAGGGTTACACTTGAATGATAAATCTGAATGTATGATGCACCAATGATGAAGAAGGGGATCTAGATCTGAATTGCTCTTGTATTTGCTAGATCTGCTGGTGAAATGATGGGTCTGAGATGAGGCGAACATCTGTCTGAAGTAAAGGGTAAAATTTGTGTGATGTATCTGTTCTGAAGAATTGCAATGACATAAATATCTGAAGAACCATACGCTAGTTCGCTGAAGAGGAAGCGCGTATATACGCGGGTTTTCTGAAGTAAAAACGCGTATGGGCAGAGAAATTAACTCTGTAATATGTACAAAGGTATACGCAGGTTTGTATGCATGAAGGCGCGTATATATGCGGGATCAGTGAAAGGAAAGCGCGTATGCAAACTAGGGTTTGCTGAAGCATGGGGTATGAAATGTCTGATCTGTTCTGCTGTGTTGCTGCTATCTGTATTCTACAGTTCTGAGTTGTCTGGTTCAATTGTGTTGTATGTTTGAGCTTAAAAGTATGGAGTGGGTCCAGTCTGAAAATATGATGAAACGTGGCCTGCAAGTTGTGTCCTAAAGGAAGCTTTGGATCCAGTGTGAAAATTGATGAAATGTGGTCCATGGAGGTGCTGAGGGTTGTAGCCTTCAGTCAGGGGGTTGTAGCTCCCTTCCAGGTGAGGTTGGTAAACGAGAGCAGGGGGTTGTAGCTCCCTTCCAGGAGAGGCTGGTAAACGAGTCAGGGGGTTGGAGCTCCCTTCCAGAGGCCTTGAAAACGTGCTAATGTGTGGGTGCCCGCGCATGAGGAGTCTCGCGCCAGCACATATGTTGTAAGATGTTTTCTCTATAATACAATATTGAAGGCTGAGCAACTGCAGCGGTGGTTTTCTCCCGACTTGGGTTTCCACCTAAAATCCTGGTGTTTATGTGTGATGCTTATGTGTGATGGTTTATTCTGTTCTTACTGCACATGTTTACTATTTATAGAACATCTAATGAATGAATGATGGAATGATATAAGTGAAGAATTAATGGCATAATTAGATCTCTGTGTATACGCGAGTTTATTAAAGGGTATCCGCGTATATACGCGAGTCTGTATCAGGAAAGTAGCGTATCGGTTTTAGAAGTAAGAAAAAGTAAAAAGTTTGAGTATGCCCTAAATACTGATTCACCCCCCCACCCCCCCTCTCAGTATTTTTCCCAACAATTGGTATCGGAGCAGGTTCTTCTGCAGAAGCTTGATCGCTTGAAGGAGATCCGTCACAATGGGAGGTCTTGAAGGAGTAATGTCTATAAAGCCACCTCTATTCAATGGAAGCAATCTGATATTCTGGAAGGTACGAACAAAAGCATATCTGCAAAGTCTTGGTGCAGATGTATGGGCAATCGTGGAAGAAGGTTATCAGTATCCGACAAGTATTCCTACTGATGCAGCAGAAAGGAAGAAGTATGAAATCAATGCCAAAGCAGTAAATGTCTTATTAGGTAGCATGTCTGAACCAGAATTTGCCAAAGTGATGCAGCTACATTCAGCAAAAGAAATATGGGACAAAATCATTCTGAGTTATGAAGGAGACACAAAGGTAAAAAGTGCAAAACTCCAAACTCTTAGAATTGAATATGAAAATTTGAAGATGCATAGTGATGAGAGTATTGCCCATTTCTTCTTACGTCTGGACGATATTGTAAATCAAATGAGAAATTTGGGTGAAACCATAACTGATACTACTCTGGTGGAAAAAGTCTTAAGATCCTTGACTTCAAAATTTGACTCTAAAGTTTCAGCTATTGAAGAAAGGCAAGATCTGCAAACTCTTATTATTGTTCAATTACATGGTATTCTGACTGCTTTTGAAATGAGACAAGGAGGTCCTTCTCAAATCAAAGAAGCTGCTTTTAAGGTATCTGCAAGAGGAAAAGAAAAGGAAGTTGTCAAAGAATCCAGCTATATATCCGATGAAGAAGAAGCGAATTTCGTGAGAAAACTCCAACTAGGAATTGGAAGATTCAAAGGTAAGCTTCCTTTCAAATGTTTTGAGTGTGGAAAAGTTGGTCACTATGCTGCTAAATGTCCTTATAGAGAAAAACATGGTAAAGGGAAACAATTTGAAAAAAGGAAGAGTTATTATGCAAATGAAGATGATGATGAAGTGTCCAGTGAAGATGAAGAAGATTCTGACCATGATCTGAAAGTGCTCATGGCAAAGAAGCAAAAGAAGAAGGCTACTCGAAGCAAGGAGATATCTCATAAAACATGTATAGCAGAAATTGAAGAAGATGAATCAGGTAGTGATTGGGGTCCTTGTAATAATCTTCTTTGTGTAAACAATAGTAAAGATAGTGAAAGTAAAGTTGTGGATCTAGAAGAAGCTCTCAAGATTAAAGTTGAAGAACTACAAAGTTCATCTAATAAGCAAGAAAATATCTACAAAGAGATGATCTCTCAAATGGAAAAACAAATAGAAATGCTGAATGGACAGGTGGACAAGTATTAAAGGTTTCATACTTATGCATCCAATCGAATTAAAGGACTAGAAGCAGAAATCAACGATCTAAATGCAGATCTCGAAAAATCAAGCAAGAAGAATGAAGGACTTGAAGCTGAAATCATCTCTCTGCAAGCAGATCTTGAAGCATCAAGTAAGAAGAATGAGGAACCTCTACAACCATTTGAAAAGGAAGGCCTTGAAGCAGAAATCATCTCTCTCAAAGAAGATCTGGAAATATCAAATAAGAAGAATGAAGAGCTACAACAAACATGTGAAGAAAACGAAAATTGGTTGAAAGAAGAAATTCTAAATCTGAAGGATCAAGTAGAAGATGGAAGAAGGGAAGAAGAAAGCATGACAAAGCAATGTCAAGCCTTGGAGGTTGAGGTAAACATTCTCAAAGGTAAATTAGAAGAAAAGGTTAAACTTTTGAGGTTTCAAGATAGTACTAATATTTTGGACAATATTATGAGTAATCAAAGGTCTCCTGCTATCAAACTTGGTCTTGGTTTCCATGAAACTGTTAAAGGAGAATCTAGCTCACAAGGAAGTGCTAAAAATTCAGAGGATGTCAATGCAAAACCTGAAGTGTTGAAAGAGACAAAATGTCAACCAACAATGATGAAATATCAAAGGAAATCAGTCAATAATGTTGAATGCTTTAAATGTCATAATTATGGGCATGTTGCAGCAAATTGCAGGAGCAGATCATTTAAGCCTAAAAAAAAACAGTTCCCACATAGAAAGGTACTCTGGTAGCTTCAAGGGATATTGTTTTTCATGCAACAAGTATGGTCACAAAGCAGCTGATTGCAATAGGAGGAAGAACAGAGAAACACACTATGATCCTTATGCTTACTTCTCTGGTCACATGAGATGTTATGCTTGTAATAAGTATGGTCATGTGGAAAAGGAATGCAGGATGAACAGATATGAGAAATTGGATAACTTCCAACACACAAATAGAAAGTTCAAACAAATCTGGAAAAAGATGGAGGACCGATCAGAAACGTAGGGAATATTGACCCTACTGCAGTCATCCGCTTCTGAAGCTTACTTCTCTTATTGACTGCAGGAATGATGTGGGATACATTATGAGATTTAGTAATGTATTGTCACAGGGGGAGCAATGTATGATGACTCTCATGGTTGATTTGATTACTCTGGTTATGTTTATTTCTGACAGCGCATCTGATGTGGAAAAGACAGGTACAGGAGGTACAAGTTCAGGGGGAGATGAAGGAATGTGAAAAAATTTCTATGCTTCACTTTCCATACGCGGGTTCGATGAACAAAAGTCGCGTATACACGCGAGTTCCAGCAGACACAGTCGCGTATGCATTTATGATAAGAGAATTGGGATGACAGCTGAAGATCAGGAGCAGAGGTTCAGGGGGAGCATCAGTCTGACTGTTAATAACTGTATTATTGACTCAGTATCAGCTTAGTTTCTCAGTTCTAAATTATGATGATATGATACTTGGTTTATTATGTTGAAAATTATGGATAAGTCCTGTTTCCTTTTTGATGAAGAGCATTCGTTGCTAAGATGAAAGTCTTATAATTCAGAGATAAGGACAGATCATACAAAGATTGTTGTTGATGACTTGCTGATGAAGGTGTTCAGGTTGCACAAGTTAAGGAAGAGCACTGGTTCAGGGGGAGCAGCAGGTTGAATACTAATGATTGCATTGTTGGCACTATGACTGCTTATTCTTTGGTTATTGTGATACTCATGCTTAAATGATGATGACTTGGTACATGGTTTATTATGATGAGATTTTGAGCCCTGTTTGCTGAAAAGTATATTTTGTGCTCACACATGGATGAATTGGAAGTCTTATGATTCAGAGATAAGAATAGATCATGCAGAGTTTGTTACTATGGTTGAGACCTTTTTCCCTACATTTATTACATCATGTTAAATCTTGAAGTTCTTGATGATATTGGACCACATGGATGATTGCTTGACACTTATCTGAAGATGTTGTTCTGGTATGATAATTTCTCTTGGAAAGAGTGTATTGAAGCTACAAAGAATCTGAAGGCTTGGTTACCAATGTGCTTATGCTACAACCATTGGATGACTCTTGAAGACACAACTACTCTGTTCTATCTATCTGTATTCCAAGGAAGCATTCAAATATCTCAGAAAGAAGCTGAACACTGTCTCTGTCTCACAGAGGATCAGATCTGGTTAAAATATATAAGATATTGGATACGCGGATTTCCTGAAACACAGTCGCGTATATATGCGAGTTCATGCACATAAAACCGCGTATGTCTGATTGCTGACAAATTTCTGTTTGGGGACAGCTTTCTTCAGCACAGCTGCAGTGCTGTTTAGTATCTCTGGTATCTCTGGTGGTGTTCTAGTTCTTATAATACTGCTTCAATCTCTGATGTTTTGATAAAGATGCCTTGATGATTGGTTGAAAGTGTTCAGGATGCATAAACTAAGGGGGAGCCTTGGTCATATGGAAAGGATGCTTGGATGCACAGATTTAGGGGGAGCATTAGCCTTGCTGAGTATAATACTTTGTTGGCATTACGACGGTTCTGAAATATGTTCTCCTTCTTGAGGACTTTCTGGTGTTGGTCATAAAAAGTCATATTTGTAATTTAATGAAAAGGTCTTGTTGAGACCCATGATGTAAAATTGTAATATTCAGTCATGTAAGGACTTGACAAATTTGTAAACCCACTTAGTTGGGTAGCTGAGTCTAATTTTGTAAACCCACTTGGTTGGGTAGATGAGTCAAATTTGTAAACCCACTTGGTTGGGTAGTTGAATTGAAATGTGTAAACCCACTTGGTTGGGTATTTGAGTCTCATATGTAAATCCACTTGGTTGGATCTTTGATGTAAGTATGAGTCCTTGGTGATAGGAAGGTCATAGAGTCATGTGCTTCATTGAAACATATGGATGAAATTTCAGCATGAACTCAGAAGGAGCATGATAATTTCAGTGCACATCAGATCTACAACGCCCTTCTTCTACATGAGGAGAAAAGGGGGAGAGTGTGTTGATTTTGATCCGCCCTTTGCCCTTGATGTCAAAGGGGGAGAGTGACATGGTGTTTGAAATGGAGAGAAAGAATGGTGTCAAAGAATGGGGAAAGTGACATGGTGTCATTGTATTCTTAATGTACCTATCTGTTGTGGTGATCAAACACCATCGTGGTTGCCATCAAGTCCAAAGGGGGAGATTGTTGGCAATATGATGCAGAGTGTTGTCCTTGATGACAACCCACTGAATGAAGATTAATACATGAGATTGTTGGCATGTGTTGTCCTTGATGGCAATCCACCTGATGAAGTTATTCTTGACTTGATGGACTTGGTAAATAATGTAAATCTGATGTGATATGATATTTGTTGGCAATATGATGCTAGAGTGTTGTCCTTGAATTAGAGTGTTGTCCTTGAATAGCAACCCACTTGATGAAGATGATGGAAACCTAATTTATGAAGTTGTGCTTGATAGAATATGTCTTGATGAACTTATTAAATGATGTAAATCTGATGTATCTGCAGAAAGTACAGAAGGTAATGAAGAAAGAAATTCAGTATGTGTTAGATCTATGATGAAAAGAGTATGTCTCAAGGAATACGTGGATTTGTCTAGGAGAAGTCGCGTATGCACGCGGGAAGGAACGTTTCAAGTCGCGTATGGGCAAAAGCACTCATAAAGTGCAAAACCAGGGGTAACCACCATGGTATTGACCCATTGTATTGAGTAATGATTCGTCTATGTGACCCCATCCAGGAATACCATCGGAAGTAATGTGGTTTTGGCTCATGGTATTGAAAAAGGATAAACCTATATAAGGAGAAGAAATTCATTGTGCAAACCATGAGCGTGGGTGCAAGATGTCTGAGCTTGAATGAATACTTCTCTCTGAAGTATATCTGAATGGAAAGGGTTACAATTGAATGATAGATCTGAATGCATGATGCACCAATGAAGAAATGATGAAGAAGGGAATCTAGATCTGGAATGTATTTGTATTTGCTAGATCTGTTTATGGAATGATTAGATCCGAGATGAGGCGAACATCTGTCTGAAGTGAAGGGTTAAATCTGAACTGAATATCTGATCTGAAGAAGTATGCTGCTCTATAATGTCTGAAGATCTATACGCAAGTTTGTCGCAGCGGAAGCGCGTATATACGCGGGTTGGATAAAGCAAAAGCGCGTATGGGAGGTGAAACCTGTTCTGAAGTATGTGCAGATGTATACGCGGGTTTGTATACATGAAAGCGCGTATATACGCCAGATCAGTGAAAGGAAAGCACGTATGAAAACTAGGGATTGCTGAAGTATGAAGTATAAAATGTCTGATCTGTTCTGTTGTGTTGTTGCTATATGTTAATGATGTAATCTACAGTTCTGGGTTGTCTGAATTGATAAGATTCAGTTTTGATGTATGATTGAGCTTAAATGTGTGGAGTGGGTCCAGTATGAAAATATGATGAAACGTGGCCTGCAAGTTGTGTCCTAAAGGAAGCTTTGGATCCAGTGTGAAAATTGATGAAACACTGGTTTTAGAGTCTTGAGGGTTGTAGTGGTTGTAGCCTTCGGTCGGGGAGGGTTGTAGCTCCTTCCGGTGGTAGTTGAGCGAGATCGGGGGTCATGGCTCCCTTCCGAGGAGAGGTTGGTAAACGAGTCGAGGGGGTTGGGCTCCCTTCTAGGAGGCGATGTGAGCGCGGGTGGGTGCACGTGTCTTTGGTGGGAGTCTGTGACGTGCGAGATGTTTTCTCTATAATAAAATGTTGAAGGTGAGAGCAAGCTGCCGAGGCGGTGGTTTTCTCCCGACTTGGGTTTCCACCTAAAATCCTGGTGTTCATGTGTGATGGTTTATTCTGTTCTTACTGCACATGTTTACTGTTTATAGAACATCTAATGAATGAATGATGGAATGATATAAGTAAAGAATTAATGGCATAATTAGATCTTTGTGTATACGCGAGTTTTATGAAGGATATCCGCGTGTATACGCTAGTTGGCTTCAGCAAAGTAGCGTATGGGTTTTGAAGTAAAGAAAAGTAAAAAGTTTTGAATATGCAGAAAATACTGATTCACCCCCCCCTCTCAGTATTTTTCTCAACATGTAGATGCTCCTTCATCAATGATGCATCAGTGTATGATGATATTCTGGACTGACACCGGTATTTGGAAGGCGACCAAAGAAGGAAGCCTGGGGATTGCTTTGTCCAGAAAAATCCATTAGGCGCGAATCAAAAGGGTCAATTGCACCTAATGCAGAAATTATGGATTTCCGTTGTTTAGGGCATGATTTTAGGACTTCTAAGGCGGACATGGCCGCGAGTGATTGTGCTAAATCATCCATTATGTTGTAGTTATGGTCATATTTTGAGTGGTTTCCTACGCGCCTGGTTGGCCCCTTGACCATTTTTGGAAGGGGCTCTATAGGTACTTTGGATATGGTTAACGGTGCAGTAGGTGCACTCGTGCTCGTACCTGATGGGTTAGTGTCCAAGGGGGCGTCATAGTTCTTATTCCTTGTTTGGAAGAACATTTCTTCACGAGTCATGAAAATTTCACGGCTGCCGCTCCCGATATCATTTTGGGGTGGTTATTATTGTTGGGTGTTAACCACTCCTTGGTAGGGGAAAGGCTCCTGCATTACAATAGGTTGTTGGGTAGGTCCCCCTTGTCCACAGTTACCCTGAAGTTTTTTCAGTTCAGGGAGTTCAGGACATTGGTGAGTGTAATAGCTGTCTCACCACATATGGCACAAGAATGGCCTGTCCTTAGACTAGACCTCTTGTTTTTATCTTGGGAGTTGTTGTTTGGCTCCTGGTTTTGATTTCAATTGGGGTTTCCCCCAGACTGAGATCGCGAGGGCGTTACTGGTTATTGCCCCCTGTCTAGAGTCTCCTTTTTATTTATTTATTTATTCCTAAGCTTATTTTTCACAGCATTAGGAGGGTTGTTGCGGTTCTCTTGGTCATAATCCTGGCGCTGCTGAGCCTGGGAAGGTTGCTAAGTTCACCAACACATTGTTCTGCGGTGGTGGATTTTGTGCGGGGAAAGGGGAATATTGGTTTCCTTGTCCTCGGTTGGTGTAAGGTTGCTGGGGGTAATCTCTTCCATCAACATTCCTAGTTGAGTACTGGGTCCCTTGCGAGGGAGGGTATAAGCCTCCCTGTTGTTGGTAATATGATGACACCTTATTCGTCATATTCTGCAAAGGTGTAGATTGACTTTGGAGGTAAATATGTTGCGTCATGTTCTGGGTAGAATAGTATGAATATCCTGGGTACTCGATACTTCTGCCTAGGTGACCTTGGGTCAGTGACCCGATCAAGCCGTATGCGGTATTCGACACACCTGGAAATTCTCTGTAAGTTTGCAGGCATGGGGTATTTGGAAGGACATTGTAGATATATCCTGACTTGGTATAGATGAGTTTGAGATGCTGGGCTTTGCAAATGGCGTCCTCCTCGGAGGTAGGTCCTTGTGTTGCCACGTGTTTTGAGATCTTTGCTGTGAGAGTTTTCAAAAACAAGTCCAACAAAACTCTATTGTCAAGTTTGACTTTGCAAAAACTACAATGTCACCGCCATTCATGGAGATGGCTCGATATATGGACAACTGGCATTTGCCTTAAATGAGTAAGAAATTCCATCCCTGAATCATGATGGATGGGTAGCTGAAAATAAGTGAGGAACGCGGTAGCGATGATGCTAAAGGTCCCATGTGAAGCAGAAGGCTGCTCAACATACTATTTCACCGCAGGCCCAGTTAGGGTGCGTTGAAATAATCTTAGTTGAATAATATCATCAATGATACTATTGGACGAACACCATATGCAGAAACTCGTAATATGATTTCCAGGGTCTTCTGTTTGCTTCCCTTTGAATTTTGGTATGTCCGAGGGAAGCTTTGTGGGCATGGGAGGCCAATTAAGGCTATGAGAAATGGGGTCATTAGTTAACTTTGATAGATTTGGAAGGTTTAATGATGATAAAAAGGGTAACTGAGTATTGACTGCCATTGTGTACCGTGGAAACAAAGGTGTCTAAGTGTAATGGTTTATGGGGGGTGCATGGGGAAGATTACCCTGTGGTGTACCCTGTTGTATGTTCTGCTGACTCCCCGAAGGGGTAGCGCCCCTCTTCCCTCTGGGGGTTGTGGGAGGAGTTGAGTGTGGTGACCCTGTTGGGGTTTCCACTGGTGTGGTGTTGGGTAACCCTTGGGGGTTTCCAACGAAAGATGCCCCAATAAAGGATGAACCCATAATGGTGGTGGTGTGTTGTCTTTGACGCCTAAATGGCGAAAGACCTGACACTCCTACCTCTAATGGGGGGAGGTCCAAATAACCCCTAGGTCGACAAGGCCCAGTTGGGTCCGTGATGGTGTCGACTAGCTTAATATTGACAATATTTTTGGGTTGCCGAGTGAAGGAAGATTATTATCAAAGAAAATACTATCACATGCATAAAAAAAAGCGAAAAAATAAGAGGTAAGTTTTCCTTTAGATTAACACTATGTGATCAAGCAATCAAAAAATATTGTTTGGTTGTTTTATGTATGATACTCAAAAGCCTAAATAGACCTAATCGTCCTTAGACTCTCAAATGTAACTAGGCCTTGAGAAGGTGTCTTTTGATGGGTACTAGGGCTAACATCCCGAAAGAATTGGCGACGCCTTCGAGTAGCTGAAGAATCGACCAAGGTAATGGTAAGAGGATCTAGTGTTGCCTTCACTGTCACCTACAGGGAAGGATTCCCTAGATTTGGCCACTAAACTACCATTGTCCCATGTAAGCGTTCAAGTCTTGAGCTTCTTGGTATTCAACTACCAGTATTGAGCACTAGATGGGTCAGGTAGACCCAAAAATTACCACACGCACTGGGTCTAAGCTTATCCCCCTCTGAAACGGGTCTCTGGTAACGTTTGGGTATTTGTTTTGTGGGAAGATAAACGGATTTGAAGCACCCTAAAAAGTCAACATCTATGTTTAAAAATTTAGAATGACCATGAAAACTTATTGGATGCCTAATGTTATCCTCCCATATTCTACAGATTCACTAGGTGACTATGGATTTATTACAATAAGCTAAATATAACATTCCTTGCCTATCAGCCATCTTCAGAAATCTCACTGCCTTCATTACCCTCATAAAACCTTTTTCAATATGTCCCATTTTTCCATATCTCAGAATTACCCTCCCGCTCCTAAAAACTCATATTGGGCTTATTTCCCTCATTTTCACCCTTCTTGCCTACCAAAAGTCTCATTTCCTCATTTTCCCCCACTAATAACCCCATTAACCCCCTCACTTTCACCATTCTCCCCTATTTGCACTAAAACAATGTAAAAACTCTTTTTTTTCATTGTTTTAAGTATGAAATTAAACTTTTGGGACCCTTTAATTTATATTAAAACTCTATTTTATTATGTTAAAACCCGACCCCTTATGTTTTTTACCCAACCCCTTCATAAATATTAAAGCCCCCACTTTTGTTAAAAACATCATATAAACCCTCCCCTTTCCCTCATAAATAAATGCTTTTGCTTGTTTTATCAATCCACCGGGCCCCGCATACACCAAATCTCGTGCTCCATTAAAACCCCGCCACCTGTGGCTCGGGCCCCACTTCCTTTGACTTGCTCGTCACTGTACCGATCCCCGACCACTGTAGATCTATGATACCTCGATCCTACGGACCACAACCAATATCGCACATCTATTTACGCGAGGGTAAACAACCCCAAGCCTTGTGAAATGGGTGGTATTCGCCCATGTCCCATCCGCCACGCGTCATTCATTGAATGGAATCGCCCGTTCTCCACCGAAACTGCTTACCACCCCTCCCTTCATGTTAAAACCACCTCCTTCATTCGTGAAAACCACCATTCTTCCTCCTGCCAAATCATGATACCACCATCCGATTCAAAACATTCCAGAGCCCTGTGGCTCTACGATGAAGCCCAAACCACCATTTACACCTCTGCAAATGCTCCTACAGCTCGAAAACCCAAGCAAACACAGAAAAGCCCCTCAATGCAAGTTTTAAGATAATATTTTGTTTTATTGTGTAGGTTTCATGGCAGGAATACGAAAAATGCATTCTCATGGTCCAAAATTATGTAAATGAGAGTTCTGGGTGACGATCCAGAGATCTTGGTTTATTTAAAGGACTGGGACTGTAAGATCGAGCATAATCACCAATGGATCATGATCATTGGTGGTTATCCAAGCACTCCGACAACAGAAGATCCCCCCCCCTCCC
Source organism: Pinus albicaulis (assembly GCA_034641835.2). Classification (NCBI taxonomy): domain Eukaryota; kingdom Viridiplantae; phylum Streptophyta; class Pinopsida; order Pinales; family Pinaceae; genus Pinus; species Pinus albicaulis. The sequence continues at coordinate 1,678,592,612 of CM076579.1, read as the reverse complement.
ATGCGTAGTAAAAACAGACAGAGACATAGTGAGAAGACAAAACAGTTGGAAGACTGTGATAGTGAAGGATAATCAGACGATTAAGGATAATCCAAGGATATAAAGGGTTAAACCAATGTTAAAGGCATAAACACAGGAAAATCAAGGACAAATCAAAAGGATTAGTCACAAATTAGAGACAACATCAGAACAACAAAGAAAAGAGAGTAAGGCAAACATTTAAAAGATAAATCCAAGTTTAAAAGCCTAACAGAGTTTAAAGGATAAATTAAAGATAGATTAGCACAAAGGCAGATTCAAATGACTCAACCAAAAACAATTACTTCCTCAGAGACACATTTTGCCACCTACAACATGTTTTCTTTCAATAAAGACATCAACAGTTATTAAAACAGTCAGATATATTTCTCAACTACTCAGCAGTTATTACAAAAGTTATTAAAAAGCCTTAAAAGTCAAAAAGCAGTTATTACAAAAGTTATTAAAAAGCAGTTAGATATATTTCCTTGGGCCTTGCATGGTCTCAAAGGTCAAAAAATTATTAACTCTGTAATAAATAACATTTGAAACCCTAGCTTAGGATCACCTCCTCATTTTGCAGATAAATATTGCATGTATTATTCATTTTTAGTGTTGGTTGGTTAGTTGGTGGACTGGTTGGCTGCTTGATTAGTTGATGAATGCTAGGCTGGATTTGAGGAAGCTCTGAGTTGCAGAGATCTATTGTACTGGAGTAATATAACTGTTTTGAACATCAGTAATACAAGCACATTCATAGGATTTTTGAGCTATGTTAATGGTGAATTTTTCCTTCTTTTTCAATGTTTTCCTTCTGTTTTCCATTCTGTCCATTATTTCTTTGATAAAAGAACATAAATTTTAGATTAGGATATGCTGTCTTGGCACCCTATTTCTATCTGCATTATGTATCTCAATGTTTTCTTCTGCAAGGCCTGATTGGAGAATTCTTAATTGCTCTGGTTCCACCTAGATTTTTGTCTTGGAAATGATTTAATAGAGTCAAACCAAAGAAGTCTATGGTATGTCCTGTCCTTTGGTGTAGCTTGAAATATTGTTTTTAGGGCCTTTCTTTGAAGTCTACTTAGTAGATTCCAGCCAAAGAAGTCTATGGTATGCCCTTTCCTTTGGTTTGTCTTGAACTGTTTCTTTGAAGGTCTTTAGAGTGTTTGATTAAAGAAGACATGTATATCTTGCTCTTTAGTTGCACTCATTGTTATCTTAAATGTTTTCTTTGTCTAAAAGTAATCCTAGGATTGCTGGATTGTTGTCTTAAAGGTTTTCTTATTAAAGTGTGACCAAAGAAGTCTACGGTACTCCCTGTCCTTTGGTTTGTCTCAAACAGTTACCTAAAAGGATTTTCTTGTTAAAGTAGAGTTAAAGGATTCTTAATTTCCCTTTAGTTTTACTATTTTCACAACTTACTGTCATTTCATATTCCATCTAATCTAAGAGATCCACTTGATATAGTTAGCTTGCCCTATGAAAACCCTTGCAGAGTTGATGAAAAATTAAATCCTTTTATGAATCCATAGCCCAATGGATTAATATTTCTCATGGTCTATCTTTTCAGCTGAAACATTCCCTTAATTAATCACACCATTGATCTGTCAACCTATCAATCAATCAATCAAAACAAACAAGTCCTTAGAAATTCATAACTAGCCTAACATCATAAACAAAAGCATAAAGACATATAATTTATAAATACTTACGAGCCCTATCTGAGTCCAGGAAGGCTAGGTCCATGGACTCCAAAGTGGTTTGATGTGGTTCCCTGCAGAGTTTGTTCGTGCCAATCTTGCAAATCACGGGGAGCCAACATAGTGGCGACCATACTGGGGAATACTGAGTTATTAAACAACTTAAAAATTATCTCAAGAGCTCAGAAAACCTCATTTTAACTTATATGAATCAAGTGTTTGTCAATAATGGAATCTGGTTGTTGATGGTGGACAACATCTAGACATAAAAAATTAAAAATCCTCCACCTGGTGACTCCACTGGTTTTCAGTAGGCCTGCTAACTCCACTGGTTTTCCATAGACTCCGTCGGGAAACTTATTTTATCATAAAAACATCAAAAGAACCCAGTCAAGAATACTTTGTGGATTAAGTATTTCTTTCACAGATTGGTTGGTCCTTTAATACTGTCATAAACCCTCAACCTTTCTGATTTTTGGGTCCAAATATCTGGCTTCTAAAAGAATTTTCACTAGATGCCATCCTGACCCAAACCCTCCTGCAATAGTTGACAATCCTGAAATCATCCTAAGGAAGTCTCTCAGGTCTAAAAGTCCAGCTATTAGCAGGCCTATCCACAAAGCAAGTTCCCTACCTGAAAACCTTAAAACTTGCAGAATATCCTATTTGACTCACCCCTAGAAAAAAGCTTGTCTAGGACTAGATCTCAGAGTTGGATAACCCAGATAGTGTTGGACCCATCCACCTTACAACAGAATTCTGTTGTACTAACCTCATCCCCCACTGTTCACCTTCCTCCATTTAACCCTGTACCTCCTTTTGTCAATCCTCCACTTGTTAACCCTTCTTTGTTTCCCCAACCACAAATCATGGCAACATGGTATGATCCCCTACTTTTACCATTGCCTTTAGTTTTTCTACCATAGGAATACCAGTCCAAGATGCCCTTATATTATGCAAGTATTTCTACTACTTCTAAACAACATGTGGACAGAATGAATGACTACTTTGACAGACAAGAGATAGATGATGAAACTGTTAAACTCAGAATGTTTGCTCAAAGCTTAGGGGCAGAAGTAAGAAAATGGTTTAAAGGCTTAACCCCTAATAGCATAAATTACCTCCATGCTTTTCATCAATTATTATTAAACAAATGGGAAGTCAAGAAGAACCCTCTCCAAATTTTATTAGAATATGAAAACATTAAGAGAAATGTTGGAGAGGGTGTCCAAGAATACTGCACTAGGTTCAAAAGTGTATATAATGCCCTTCCTATACACATAAAATCTCCACAAGGTATAGCTCTAATGAAATTCTATGATGGTTTTGATTCAGAGATGGATTATCAATTAAGAGAAAGAGAACCCCTCACATTAGAAGACATGAAAAGGGGAGAAATAAGTGTAGAAGCCAATCTGATTGCCAAAAGAGCTAGAATGAAAAATGAGAAAAGAGTCACATATAGGGAAGAATCTGTACCTTCCACATTTGATACAAATATTGATAACTTAGTTAAAACCATGGAAAGGATGATGGAGAGGATGAATGTAAATGAGAGAGCTTATCCTAGAGAAAACCAAACAACTCCTCAACACAAAAATCAAAATCAGAACCAGAACCAGAACTTTAGGAGAAATCCCCCTCAAATAAGACAAAGAGGTCCTGATCAGCAAATCAGGTCTCCTTTCCAAGAAAACTATGCTGATGAGGATGAGGGGGTAATTGAAGAAACAGAGGAAAGTCACATAAACCTAATGGGAGTAAATAATGAGGATATTGTTTTCCTCACTAAGGAAGAACAAGGCATATTTGCACCAAATGAGGAAGAAGGCCTAGAATTTGAAGACTACAAACAAGGCTTTGAAAATGCCATCATGGAAGTGCACAGATAACATGACCTCAGGAGCAAGAAAAACCAAGACACTCCCAAAAGAAAGACCTCTAAAATTTCTGCTAGGAAGAGCCCTAAAAACATTCCTAAAAACACAGAAGAAAATCTAAATACAGTGGCTGAAAGTTCTGATAAAAATAGAGGCAAAAAAAACCAACCTAGTGGCAAGTGCAGTAATGACCAAAGAAGCACTAGCAACACAGCTAGTGCCCCTAACAAAACTGTTTTAACTGAGTTTCCTAATAAAAACCAACAAGCTGAAATTGTTGTGAAAAAAATGTTTGAAAAGACTGTTTGAACATTTCAAAAACACAGACACCTTTCAGTATAGAGAATGAAATTGCCAAGATTAAAATATCTATTCCTCTTACTGAATTAGTTACTCAAAATGTATATAGATCTCAACTTTTGAAAGCTTTGAACATAGGAGAAAATGCTGATTCTGTAAATTTAAATGATGACAAAAACTTGAACTTCTGTTTGGACTAGAAGTAGAAGGAAAATTTCAAGAGGGAGGTGTTCCTCCATTCTATGTCAGTTTAAACATCCATGATAAAATTCTCCATAACGCCATGTTAGACTCAGGAGCTTCACACAACCTTATGCCAAAAGTAGTAATAGAAAGACTAGGCCTTGAGATAACTAGACCATATAAAGATTTATACTCTTTTGATTCCAGTAGAGTTAAATGTCTAGGCCTAATCAAAGATTTATGTGTTAATCTAGCACAAATACCAGCCAAGAGCCTAGTAATGGATATTGTAGTGCCTGATATATCTCCAAAATATGACATGCTCCTTTCAAGATCATGGGGTGCTAAACTCCAAGGCACCCTCCAGATGGACATGACCTATGCTAACATACCTATCTTCAGTCAACCAAGAAGACTATACAGGGAAACCCACATGAAATACATGGTTACTAGTCAGGAGAAACCATATAACTCCCCTCTTTATTCCATCCACACTGACCTTGATTCATTTATCCTTTACAATGATGAAAACCTTAGTGAACAAGTGACAGAAAATGAGCAAGCAGCTGAACAAGAAAAGGAAAAAGAGGAGGAATAGTCAAGAAATTTTGCCCAAACAGAATATAACAACAAACATAGTGGAGAACACGAAGAACAAAACAATGACAAACATAGTGGCAGCCACTATAAAAAACATAATGGAGACCATAATGACCAACATAACGACAAATCTGAAATTGAACCTCTTTGGAGTATGAGTTTTGATGGTTCTTGTGGCAAGAATGGTTTAGGAGAAGGTATATGGGTGGATAACACAGAGAAAAATCATGTAGAAGGTCACTCATATAAGCTAAAATTTCAATGCACAAATAACATAGCTGACTATGAGGCACTCCTCTTAGGATTGCAATTATTGAAGAAATTAGGAGCTAAGAGGATAACCTTCCATGGAGATTCTGAGCTAGTCATTAGGCAGATTAAGGGAGAATACATAACTAAGCATCCTAGATTAAAAACATATAGAGATGATGCCATTGACCTCTTGAAAACATTCACAGAATATGATCTCACCTTTGTCCCTAGAAATCAAAACATCCTTGCCAATGGTCTATCCTTTGCAGCCAGTACATGCCAAAAACCTTATCATAGAAAAAAATACACAATCTAAGTCAAATATAGACCAGCAGTCCCTGATAACATAAAATACTGGCAAGTTTTTGAAGGAGATAAATAGATAGAAGATTTCATGCAGTCCAGAAATGAGTTTGAAGTGCCAAATTCAGACTCAGATTATGAATAAGACTGCCCTATTGAGGAACACACTTACAAAGAAGAACCTCTAGATAAGGTTGATATAAATCTGTTAACAAAGGAACACACACATAAAATAGAGCTGTGCACTAATTTAGAAAACAAAGACTTTGAAGTGCTGCAGTCCAATACTGATAATTTTCCAAAGGGATTGGTTTCTCTAGAAGAACTATTTGACTTTAATGATGTTGCTAGAAAGCCAAAGATGGAACCCACTGAAGCTGCAATAGAAGAATGCAATATAGGCAGTGAACAAAAACCCAAAATGATAAAACTATCCAAAACAATCCCAGCTCATATAAAACAGAAATATCTTGAGCTTTTTGAAGAATTTACTGATGTGTTTGCTTGGAGTTATGAAGATTTAAAGTCATATGATACATAGATAATCTAGCATAAGATCCCTCTCAAAGAAAACCATAAGCCCTTTAAACAAAAATTGCATAGAATAAACCCTGTCCAATTACCTCTGGTTGAGAAAGAAATTAAGAAAATGTATGATGCTGAAATAATAGTCCCTCTGAGATACTCATAATTGGTTTCAAATATTGTATCAGTGAGCAAGAAAACAAGAGAAATTAGGCTATGCATAGACTTCCGAAATTTAAACAAAGCCTCCTTGAAAGACAACTACCCTTTACCAAAAATGGATCACATCTTACAAAGGGTAGTAGGCTCCAAAAGAATATCTTTGCTAGATGGATTTTTAGGATATAATTAGGTGTTGGTACACCCAGATGATCAACACAAGACAACTTTCACTACACCCTGGGGCACCTTCATGTATGTTAAAATGCCTTTTGGGTTAATGAATACTGGAGCCACCTTTTAAAGAGCCATGGATATTGCTTTCTTAGAAGAAATAGATTACTTCATTATGATATACCTTGATGACATCATAGTCTGCTCTAAAACAGATGAAGAACACCTAGCTCACTTAAGAAAAGTATTTGAAAAATGTAGAAAGTATGGTTTGTCTTTGAATCCCAAGAAAACTCAGTTTGGCCTTCAAGAAGGAAAAATTTTAGGCCACATCATATCTGAAGAAGGGATCAAGATTGACCCAAAAAGGATTGAAGGAATATTGCAAATCAATCATCCTAGAAATATCAAAGAGCTGCAATCTTTCATTGGGAAGATAAATTTCTTAAGAAGGTTCATATCGAACCTTGCAGAACTCCTAAGAAACATCACAAACATGCTGAAAAGAGAAATAGGAGTCAAATGGACCATAGAGGAAAAAAAATACTTTGAACTGGTTAAATAAGCACTTACCCAAGCACCAGTTCTGATCAGCCCTGATTTTACCAAGGATTTCTTCATATTCTCCTTTGCATCAGAACATACAATTGCTGCTGTCCTACTGTAGAAAAAATATAAAAGGACAAGAACAACCCATTGCATTTTTCAGAAAGGCATTAAGAGATGCACCTCTGAAATACAACATAATAGAGAAACAATCCTTTGCCTTAATCAAGGCATTGAAAGATTTCAGAGTTTACATTTTTCACTCACACATCATTACATTTGTGCCTAACTCAGTGGTAAAAGATATCTTAACACAAGATCCTGATCGCAAAATAAGTAAGTGGATTGCTGTTATATTATAATATGATCTGGAAATCAAGCCCACTAAACTAATCAAAGGACAATGACTCGCTAAAGTCATGGCTGAAACAAAATTTCAAGCACTAGACATAAACATGGTTATTGCATTAGATGAATAGGAGGAGTTGGCAACTCCACTCATTGAAGAATCATTTATGAATTCATCTTGGTACGTTGATATATTATATGTGCTTTTTAATCTGAATGTTCCTCTTCCTGCTGGTTTGTCTAAAACAAAGGCTAGATTCTTAAAGTTAAAAGCTATAAACTTCTGCATTTTAGATAAAGTCTTATATTGGAAAAATGCTAGTGGTACATTGCTTAAATGTTTGCTTGAGGATGATGTAGATAAGATCAAGCATGAGTTTAATGAAGGAGAATGTGGAGGCCACCTCTATTGGAAAACCACTGTTAACAAAATCCTTAGAGTTGGTTACTATTGGCCCACCCTCTTCCAAGACATCCATAAAATGGTAATTTCCTGCCATAAATGCGAAATCTTTGAAGGAAAAAGAAAACTATTTCCATTACCTTTGCATCCTATTTTTGTTGAATCTCCTTTTCAACAATGGGGTCTTGATTTTCTTGGAGAAATCCATCTTGCCTCCTCTGCCCAACACAAATGGATCCTTACTGCAACTGATTATTTTACAAAATGGATAGAGACCATCCCTTCTAGCACTGCCATAGATTCAGCAATCCTCAAATTCCTTGAAAACCATATCCTATTTAGATTTGGTTGTCCTAGAAATATTATCACTGACAATGCTGCTGCCTTTAGATCCAAGAAAATGGTGGATTTTTGCCACAAATATCAGATTACATTGGGACATTCTACAACATAGTACCCTCAAGGTAATGGGTTGGCTGAATCCTCAAACAAAAGTTTGGTAAACATAATAAAAAATTTGCTGGAAGAAAACAAGAAATCATGGCACAACAAACTAGTACATGCACTATTGGCAGACAGACTAACAAATAATAAATCGATTGGAATGTCTCCCTATCAGCTAGTGTATGGAGCAGATGCAGTTTTTCCAACAATTTTGGGAGTGCCAGTCATGAAGCTTATCCAAGAAGCATAGTCTGCAGAAAATGATACGCAAAGAAGAATCAACCAGACTATCCATCTGCAACAAACTAGAGAAGAGGTGTATAACAGAACACAACAAGTGCAGGAAAACATCAAAAAGCTATTTGAAAAGTGGACTAAGGGAAAATGATTTCAAAATTGGTGACAAAGTACTGAAGTGGGATTCAAGAAGAGAGGACAAGGGTAAGCATGGAAAATTTGACAATCTATGGAAAGGTCCATACATCATCCATTTTGCAAGAGGTAACAATGCATTTTTCCTACAAGAAATGGATGGAACATAATTATTTGGAGGTCCTATCAATGGCAGGATGCTAAAGCATTATTTTTGTTGAAAATCTCAGTTTGAAGCTTCATTCATTTTACATAACACTGCTTGAATAAAAGATTAGAAAAAAAAACACAAAAAACAAAGAAAAGAAGAAAAGAGGGCAGATAAAAAGAAAAGGTAAAGCCCCATACCAAAAAAGTATGTTTCTGAAAGTGTGCAAGTCCAAATGCTACTAATTTTGAAGAGGAAGTCTTGTTCAGTCATACAACCTAATCATGATTGAACAAATTTTAAATTTCTACTGATAAGTTAGTAAATGAAGATTTTCCAAACTGTTTAAAATTGGCTTATCAATAGATTGATAGGAAAAGATATTGGTTCCAAAGTGAAGATCTGAACAAAAGAGGAAGGAGAGAGATGAATGGAAAATTCCAAATTATAGCCCTCAAGTTTACTTTTACCTTTTACAAAAATAAATTATGTGTGTAGCTTGTCCAAAATGCCACAACTCATGACAAATCAAACTGCTTAATCTTGATTTGGTCATGTTTTTAATTTCCTGTTAATAGATTAGAGAATGAAAATCTCTCAGATTGTTTAAACTTGACATATAAGTAGATTAGGTAGAGAATAAAAGAGCTCATCAGTCTAATCTGAGCCTTTGGATGATATAAGGGTAGAAGTGTTGGGAAAAATACTGAGAGGGGGGGGTGAATCAGTATTTACTGCATAATCAAATATTTTTACTTTTTCATTCCTTAAAACCCATACGCTACTTTCCTTCAGTAGACTAGCATATATACGCGGATCCCCTTTATGAAACTAGCGTATACACAGAGATCTAGATATGTCATTAAATATTCACTTCCATTATTCCATCATTCATTCATCAGATGTTTAATAAACAGTAAACATGTGCAGTAAGAACAGAATAAACCATCACACAAATCATCACACAAGAACACCAGATTTTTAGGTGGAAACCCAACGGAGAAAACCACCGCCGTGCTTGCTCGGCCTTCAATATTTTAATAGAGAAACATCTTACATGTGCCGGCGCGTACCACCAAAGACGTTGGTGCACCCACCTCGCGCTCAAGCATCAGCCTCTTCTCCTGGAAGGGAGCTCCAACCCCCTGACTCGTTTACCAGCCTCACCTGGAAGGGAGCTACGACCCCCCGATCTCGTTTACCAGCCTCACCTAGAAGGGAGCTACGACCCCCTGACTGAAGGCTACAACCTTCAGCACCACCTTGGACCACGTTTCATTAATTTTCACACTGGATCCAACCACTTTAATAGAACACAACTTACAGGCCACAATTCATCATATTTTCAGACCGAACCCTTTCCATACTTTTAAGCACAACCATACATCATCAACAGATTCATATCAACACAGATCAGATAGCAGAAACACAGCAGAACAGATCAGATATTTCATACCCCTTGCTTCAGCAAACCCTAGTTTGCATACGCGCTTTTACTTCACTGATGTCGCGTATATACGCGCTTTCGTCCACACAAACCAGCGTATACCTCAGTGTATATTTCATTGCGCATACGCGCTTTTACTTCAGAGAAGCCGCGTATATACGCGCTTCCTCCGCGGCGAAGTAGCGTATAGATCTTCAATCATTACAGAGCAGCATACTTCATCAGATCAGATATTCAGTTCAGATCTACCCTTTTTCTTCAGACAGATGTTCGCCTTGATGCTCGCCTCATCACAGATCTAGGCCTTCCATAAGCAGATCTAGTAAATACAAGTGCATTTCAGATCTAGATCCCCTTCTTCATCATTGGTGCATCATACACTCATATTTATCTTCAAGTGTAACCCTTTCCAATCAGATCTACTTCAGAGAGAAGTATTCATTCAAGCTCAGACATCTTGCACCCACCCTCATCATATGCACAATGAATTTCTTCTCCTTATATATGATTACCCTTTGTCAATACCATGAGCCCCTTTTTCAATACCATGGATCAAAACAATACCATAAGCCCAAAACTATCTGGACGGGGTCAATTTAGGCGGATCATTACCCAATTCAATGGGTTAATACCATGGTGGTTACCCTTGGTTTTGCACTTTTTGAGCGCTTTTGCCCATACGCGACTTGGCACGTGCCTTTTCGCGTGTATACGCGATTTCCCTTAGGCCAATACGCGTATACCAAGAGACATACTCTTTTTCATCATACTTTGAGTACATTCTGAAATCCTTTCTTCATAGTCTTCTGTACACACTGTAGAAACATCATATTTTCTTCATCAGGAACATATTCTCTCAAGCACAACTTCATGAAGTAAGTTGTCATCATCTTCATCAGGTGGGTTGCCTTTCAAGGAAAACACTTAGCATTATATTGTCAACAAACATTATATCATATCAGATTTACATCATTTACTAAGTCCATCAAGTCAAGCATAACTTCATCAGGTGGTTTGCCATCAAGGACAACCCACCTTCATCAGGTGGTTTGCCATCAAGGACAACACATGTCAACAGTCGCATGTCTTCATCTTCATTCGTGGGTTGCCATCAAGGACAACACTCTGCATCATATTTCCAACAATCTCCCCCTTTGGACTTGATGGCAACCATGATGGTGTTTGGTTACCACAACAGATAGATACCATGTCACTCTCCCAAATATTTGACATCATTATCTTCTCTTCATTCAAACACCATGTCACTCTCCCCCTTTGACATCAAGGGCAAAGGGCGGATCAAAAACCAACACTCTCCTCCTTTTCTCCTCATGTGGAAGAAACATTCTGCAGATCTGATATGTGCTGAAGTGGCCAAACTCCCCCTGATTTCATGCTGAATCTTCAAACATATTTTTCAATAAAGTACATAACTCTTCCTATCACCAAGGACTCATACTTACATCAAATATCCAACCAAGTGGATTTACATATGAGACTCAAGTACCCAACCAAGTGGGTTTACACATTTCAATTCAGCTACCCAACCAAGTGGACTTACAAAATTTGACTCAGCTACCCAACCAAGTGGGTTTACAAATTAGACAAGTCCTTACATGACTGACTATTACAATTTTACATCATGGGTCTCAACATGACTTTTTCATCAAGCTACAAATATAACTTTTAAGACCAACACCAGAAAGTCCTCAAGAAAGAGAACATATTTCAGAACCATCATGATGCCAATACTGCATTATACTCAGCAACGCTAATGCTCCTCATGCAATCTTTCCAAAAGACTAAGGCTCCCCCTTAGTTTGTGCATCCTGAAAACTTCCACCAACAAATCATCAAGGCATCTTCATCAAAACATTAGAAGCAGAATTATGAGAACTGGAACATTACCAGAGATACCAATCAGTATTAGAGATACCAAACAGCACTGCAGCTGTGCTGAAGAGAGCTAAACCAAGCAAAAATTGTCAGCAACCAACCATACGCGTTTTTCTGTGCAGGAACTCGCGTACATACGCGACTGTGTTTCAGGAAACCCGCGTATCCCAAGCCATCTTCTAAAATTTATGCAGATCTGATTCTCTATGAGGAAAAGACAATGTTCAGCTTCTTTCTGAGATATTTGACTGCTTCCCTGGACTACAGATATAACAGAATAGTGTAGTTGTGTCTTCAAGCGTCATCCAATGGTTGTAGCATAAACCCATTAGTAACCAAGCCTTCAGATCCTTTGCAGCATCAATACATTCTTTCCAAAAGAGATTATCATACCAGAACAGCATCTTCAGATATGTGTCAAGCAATCATCCATGTGGTCCAAAATCACCATGATCTTCAAGATGTAACATGAAGTAACATATGTAAGCAAAATATCTCAACCATAGCAACCAAACTCTATATGATCTGAAACAAACGATATCCAACTCATCCACACAAAAATACTTATCAGCAACCAGGGCTCAAAATCTCATCATAATAATCCATGTACCAAATCATCATCATTTGAGCATGAGTATCACCAAGACCAAAGAATAGGCAGTCATATTTCCAACAATGCAACCATTAGAATTCAACCTGCTACTCCCCCTAAACCAGTTCTTCTTCCTTAACTTGTGCAATCTGAGACACCTTCAACAGCAAGTCATCAACAACAATCTCTTCATGATCTGTCCTCATTTCTGAACTATAAGACTTTCATCTCAACAACGAATGCTCTTCATCATAAAGCTACCAGGCTTCATCCATAATCTTCAACAAAAGAACCCATGTATCATTTCATTATCATGAGTATAACTAGAATAGTGCAATCATTAGCAGTCAGACTGATGCTCCCCCTGGACCTTTGCTTCAGATCTTCAGCTATCAGATAAATTTTCTTATCATCAATGCATACGCGACTGTGTCTGCTGAAACTCGCGTGTATACGCGACTTTGTTTCCTAGAACCCGCGTATGAAAAGTGAAATATAGAAAATTTCACACCTTCATCTCCTCCTGCAATTTTACTTTCTGTACCTGTCCTTCATTCTTCTTGCTTGATTTTTCAAGATCTGCTTCTAGATCTTTAATTCGATTGGATGCATAAGTATGAAACCTTTGATACTTGTCCACCTGTCCATTCAGCATTTCTATTTGATCTTTCATTTGTGAGATCATCTCTTTGTAGATAGTTTCTTGATTATTATATGAACTTTGCAGTTCTTCAACTTTGATCTTGAGAGCTTCTTCTAGATCCACAAATTTACTTTCACTATCTTTACTATTGTTTGCATTGCACAAAGAAGAGTATTACAAGTGGCCTTCTCCTTTTTCTTCTTTGCCATGAGTGCTTGTAGATCTTCGTCAGAATCTGTTTCATCTTCTTCAATTTTGCTATACATGATTTCTGAGATATCTCCTTTCCTCGAGTAACCTTCTTCTTTTGCTTCTTAGCCATGAGCACTTTTAGATCTTGGTCAGAATCTTCTTCATCTTCACTGGACACTTCATCATCATCTTCTTTTGCATAATAACTCTTTCTCTTTTCAAATTGTTTCCCTTTACCATGCTTTTCTCTATAAGGACATTTAGCATCATAATGACCAACTTTTCCACACTCAAAACATTTGAAGGGAAGCTTACCTTTGAATCTTCCAGTGCCTAGTTGGAGCTTTCTCACGAAATTCGCTTCTTCTTCATAGGATATATAGCTGGATTCTTTGACAACTTCCTTTTCCTTTCCTTTTGTAGATGCCTTAAAAGCAGCTTCTCTTACTTGAGAAGGGCCTCCTTGTCTCATTTCAAAAGCAGTCAGAGTACCATGTAATTGAACAATAGTAAGCGATTGCAGATCTTGCCTTTCTTCAATAGCTGAAACTTTAGAGTCAAATTTTGAAGTCAAAGATCTTAAGACCTTTTCTACCAGAGTAGTATCGGCCATGGTTTCACCCAAATTTCTCATCCGATTTACAATATCATCTAGACGAAGAAAGAAACTGGCAACACTTTCATCACTATGCATCTTCAAATTTTCATATTCAATTCTAAGAGTTTGGAGTTTTGCACTTTTACCTTTGTGTCTCCTTCATAGCTTAGAATGATTTTGTCCCATATTTATTTTGCTGAATGTAGCTGCATCACTTTAGCAAGCAAATTCTAATTCAGACATGCTTCCCAATAAGACATTCACTGCTTTGGCATTGATTTCATACTTCTTTCTTTCAGCTGCATCAGTAGGAATACTTGCCGGGTATCGATAACCTTCTTCCACGATTGCCCATACATCTGCACCAAGACTTTGCAGATATGCTTTTTTTCGTACCTTCCAGAATATCAGATTGCTTCCATTGAATAGAGGTGGCTTTATAGACATCACTCCTTCTTGACTTCCCATTGCGACGAATCTCCTTCAAGCGATCAAGCTTCTGCAGAAGGACCACGCTCTGATACCAATTGTTGGGAAAAATACTGAGAGGGGGGGGGGTGAATCAGTATTTACTGCATAATCAAATATTTTTACTTTTTCATTCCTTAAAACCCATACGTTACTTTCCTTCAGTAGACTAGCGTATATACGCGGATCCCCTTTATGAAACTAGCGTATACACAGAGATCTAGATATGTCATTAAATATTCACTTCCATTATTCCATCATTCATTCATCAGATGTTTAATAAATAGTAAACATGTGCAGTAAGAACAGAATAAACCATCACACAAATCATCACACAAGAACACCAGGATTTTTAGGTGGAAACCCAAATCGGGAGAAAACCACCGCTGCAGTTGCTCAGCCTTCAATATTTTATTATAGAGAAAACATCTTACAACATATGTGCTGGCGCAGACTTAACCAGCACGCAGGCACCCACCTGCGCTCGTTTACCAACCTCTCCTGGAAGGGAGCTCCAACCCCCTGACTCGTTTACCAGCCTCTCCTGGAAGGGAGCTACGACTCCCCGATCTCGTTTACCAGCCTCACCTGGAAGGGAGCTACGACCCCCTGACTGAAGGCTACAACCTTCAGCACCACCTTGGACCACGTTTCATCAATTTTCACACTGGATCCAACCACTTTAATAGAACACAACTTACAGGCCACAATTCATCATATTTCCAGACCGAACCCTTTCCATACTCACAACCATACATCATCAACAGATTCATATCAACACAGATCAGATAGCAGAAACACAGCAGAACAGATCAGATATTTCATACTCCTTGCTTCAGCAAACCCTAGTTTGCATACGCGCTTTCCCTTTACTGATGTCGCGTATATACGCGCTTCCGTCCACACAAACCAGCATATACCTCAGTGTATATTTTATTGCGCATACGCGCTTTTACTTCAGAGAAGCTGTGTATATACGCGCTTCCTCCGCGGCGAAGTAGCGTATAGATCTTCAATCCTTACAGAGCAGCATACTTGTTCAGATCAGATATTCAGTTCAGATTTACCCTTTTACTCCAGACAGATGTTCGCCTTGATGTTCGCCTCATCACAGATCTAAGTCTTCCATAATCAGATCTTAGTAGATACAAGTGCATTTCAGATCTAAAGATCCCGCTTCATCATTTCTTCATAAGTGCTTCATAGATTCAGATCTATCATCAACCCTTTACCCTTTCCATACAAATATACTTCACAGAGAAGTATTCATTCAAGCTCAGACATCTTGCTCTCACACACATCATATGCACAATGAATTTCTTCTCCTTATATATGATTACCCTTTGTCAATACCATGAGCCCCTTTTTCAATACCATGGATCAAAACAATACCATAAGCCCAAAACTATCTGGACGGGGTCAATTTAGGCGGATCATTACCCAATTCAATGGGTTAATACCATGGTGGTTACCCTTGGTTTTGCACTTTTTGAGCGCTTTTGCCCATACGCGACTTGGCACGTGCCTTTCCGCGTGTATACGCGATTTCCCTTAGGCCAATACGCGTATACCAAGAGACATACTCTTTTTCATCATACTTTTAGTACATTCTGAAATCCTTTCTTCATAGTCTTCTGTACACACTGTAGAAACATCATATTTTCTTCATCAGGAACATATTCTCTTAAGCACAACTTCATCAAGTAAGTTGTCATCATCTTCATCAGGTGGGTTGCCTTTCAAGGACAACACTTAGCATTATATTGTCAACAAACATTATATCATATCAGATTTACATCATTTACTAAGTCCATCAAGTCAAGCATAACTTCATCAGGTGGTTTGCCATCAAGGACAACCCACCTTCATCAGGTGGTTTGCCATCAAGGACAACACATGTCAACAGTCGCATGTCTTCATCTTCATTCGTGGGTTGCCATCAAGGACAACACTCTGCATCATATTTCCAACAAGAAGTAGATAGCTTTTGCTTTAAAAATAAAAATGATGTCAAGGGTTTGCTAATCTAAATGCACCCAAATGAAGAAAAAATGCTAGGAAAGTTTGATGGGTAGGTATAAGTGAGTTGCAACAAGCATATTTTTCAGGATTTAAAGGTCACGACTTCAAGGAAAAATAGCAAATCAAAAATTGAAGAAAGAAAAATCTTCCAAGTACATTCAAGGCACTAATCTACAATTTCAGAGATTTGAACTCTAAGGTTCTTGACACCTCAGGTTCTTGATACCTCTTGAAAGAGCTGCCCTCCCCAGCTGGAGCCACTGTTATCCTTTTGTATTCTACAGATTCCCTAGGTGACTATGGATTTATTACAATTAGCTAAAGATAACATTCCTTGCCTATCAACTATCTTCAGAAATCTCACTACCTTCATTACCCTCATAAAACCTTTTTCACTATGTCCCATTTTTCCTTATCTCAGAATTACCCTCCTGCTCCTAAAAACTCACATTGGGCTTATTTCCCTCATTTTCACCCTTCTTGCCTACCAAAAGTCTCATTTCCTCATTCCCCCCCACTAAAAACCCCATTAACCCCCTCACTTTCACCATTATCCCCTATTTGCACTAAAACAATGCAAAAACTCCTTTTTTGCATTGTTTTAAGTATGAAATTAAACTTTCGAGACCCTTTAATTTATATTAAAACTCTGTTTTATTATGTTAAAACCCAACCCCTTATGTTTTTTACCCAACCCCTTCATAAATATTAAATCCCCCGCTTTAATGTTTTTTACCCCCGCCTTCATTAAAAACATCATATAAACCCTCCCCTTTCCCTCATAAATAAACACTTCGGCTTGTTTTATCAATCCACCGGGCCTCACATACACCAAATCGCGTGATCCATTAAAACCCCACCACCTGTCCGCCTGGGCCCCACTCCCTCTGACTTTCTCGTCGCTACACTGATCCTCGACCACTGTACATCTATTATACCTCGATCCTACGGCCCACAACCAATATCGCGCATCTATTTACGTGGGGGTTAAAAAAACCCCAAGCCTTGCGAAATGGGCGGTATTCGCCCATGTCCCATTCGCCACGCGTCATCCGCTGAATGGAATCGCATGTTATCCACCGAAACCTCTTACCACCCCTCCCTTCGTGTGAAAACCACCTCCTTCATTCGTGAAAACCGTCGTTCTTCCTCCCTCCAAATCATGATACCACCATCCGATTCAAAAAATTCCAGAGCCCTGTGGCTTTGCAATGAAGCCCAAACCGCCATTTACACCTCTGCAAATGCTCCGACAGCCTGAAAACCCAAATAAACACAGAAAATCCCCTCAACGCAAGTTTTAAGCTAACAATTTGTTTTATTGTGCATGTTTCATGGTAGGAATACAAAAAATGCATTCTCATGGTCCAAAATTATTTAAATGAGATTTTTGGGTGATGATCAAGAGATCTTGTTTTATTTAAAGGACTGGGAGCGTAAGATTGAGCATAATCACTAATGGATCATGATCATTGGTGGTTATCCAAGCACTTCGATAGCAGAAGATCCCCCCCTCCCCCCCCCTGCACAGTAAAAACAGACATAGACATAGTGAGAAGACAAAACAGTTGGAAGACTCTGACAGTGAAGGATAATCAGAGGATTAAGAATAATCCAAGGATTTAAAGGGTTAAATCAAAGTTAAAGGCACAAACACATGAATATCAAGGACAAATCAAAAAGATTAGTCACAAATCAGAAATAAAAGCTGAATAACAAAGAAAAGACAGTAAGGCAGATAGTTAAAATATAAATCCAAGTTTAAAAGCCTGACAGAGTTTAAAGGATAAATTAAAGACAAATTATCACAAAGGCAGATTCGAATGACTCAACCAAAAGCAATTACTTCCTTAGAGACACATTTTTCCACCTAAAGCATGTTTTCTTTCAATAAAGACATCAACAATTATTAAAACAGTCAGAGATATTTCTCAACTACTCAGAAGTTATTACAAAAGTTATTAAAATGCCATAAAAGTCACATATTTCCAAAATTCAGCTCAAACAGTGAAGTTAGGAGTTATTATTACAGTGAGTTTGTCTTAGATATTTTTCCTTGGGCCTTGCATGGTCTCAAAGGTCAAAAACTCATTAAATCTGTAATAAATAACATCTGAAACCATAGCTTAGGATCACCTCGTCATTTTGCAGATAAATACTGCATGTATTATTCATTTTTAGTGTTGGTTGGTTAGTTGGTGGACTAGTCGGCTGCTTGATTATTTGATGACTGCTAGGCTGAATTTGAGGAAGCTCTGAGTTGCAGAGATCTATTGTATTGGGGTAATGTAACTGTTTTGAACATTAGTAATACAAGCACGTTCACAGGATTCTTGAGCTATGTTAATGGTGAAGTTTTCCTTCTTTTTCAATGTTTTCCTTCTGTTTTCCATTTTGTCCATTATTTCTTTGATAAAAGAAAATAAATTTTAGATTATGATATGTTGTCTTGGCACCCTATTTTTGTCTGCATTCTTTATCTCAATTTTTTCTTCTGCAATGTCTGATTGGAGAATTATTAATTTCTCTTTGGTTCCACCTAGCTTGTTGTCTTGGAAATGATTTAATAGAGTCAATCCAAAGAATTCTATGGTATGTCCTGTCCTTTGGTGTAGCTTTAAATATTGTTTTTAGGGCCTTTCTTTGAAGTCTACTTAGTAGATTCTAGCCAAAGAAGTCTATGGTATGCCCTGTCCTTTGGCTCTTGAACTGTTGCTTTGAAGGTATTTAGAGTGTTTGATTAAAGAAGACATGTCTATCTTGTTCTTTAGTTGCACTCATTGTTATCTTAAATGTTTTCTTTGTCTAAAAGTAATCCTAAGATTGCTGGATTGTTGTCTTAAAGGTTTTCTTATTAAAGTCTGGCCAAAGAAGTCTATGGTAAGACCTGTACTTTGGTTTGTCTCAAACAGTTACCTAAAAGGCTTTTCTTGTTAAAGTAGAGTTAAAGGATTCTTAATTTCCCTTTAGTTTTACCGTTTTCACAACTTATTGTCATTTCATATGCCATCTAATCTAAGAGATCCACTTGATATAGTTAGCTTTCCCTATGAAAACCCTTGCAGAAATGATGAACAATTAAATCCTTTTATGAATCCATGGCCCAATGGATTAATGTTTCTCATGGTCTATCTTTTCAGCTGAAACACTCCCTCAATTAATCACACCATTGATTTGTCAACCTATCAATCAATCAATCAAAACAAACAAGTCCTTAGAACTTCATAACTAGCCTAACATCATAAACAAAAGCATAAAGACATATCATTTACAAATAATTACATAGTGAGAGCCCTCTCTGAGTCCAGGAAGGCTAGGTCCATGGACTCCAAAGTGGTTTGATGTGGTTCCTTGCAGAGTTTGTTCTTGCCAATATTGCAAATCACGAGCAGCCAACACCTACCCCTAATGGTCCTAACCTGAAATATGATTTCTTTTGTGGCCCTTGTGGGGAGAATTTAGTGAGTTTGATTAGTGATCATTTTTAGAGAGTCAATTTTCTTAGACTGTGCCTTGGTGAAGTAACTGTGAGAAGAGGACAAAGGTCCCAACACACTGGGTGCCTTTTGGTCCACTGCTTACTGATGCTTCATGTGTGCATTGGAGTGTACAATCCCAAGTGTTATGAGATGTGGATATGCACCGATCCTTTACAATCCTTTTCTAATTATGCTATGTGTGATTGTTCCTTGCAAAAATAAACGATGTGCGGATTATGGGCTGCTTACACCTTGCCCAGTTATACTAAGTTTTGCACTATAGGGAGATGGAAAATTGTCTTTAGAAAGCATTCATATGCATACCCAGGTTCACCATGAGGTGTAAGGGTGGCAGATATTACTTGCTTTCTTTTCGACAGTTTGGTCTTGGTCCCGATTCCTAATGCAAAAATTGAACTAATCTAATGCAAAAATTGAAAAAAAAAGAATTAGCTAAAGATGTGTGGATGTATGGGCCACTTAATTTTTTGCTAATTACTCTATGTGTTATGTATCTTTTACCAGCAAATCATTTTTTTGGACAACAAATGTGGATTGAAGCCCACTTACTTTCCCCTACTTAAACTATGTGTGATTTGCAACAATAAAAAACTAAAATTAAAACTACTTAGTTGCTAGGCTAAACTATAGTAAATAAGTGTCCTAAACAGTCATGAAATACTAGAACATAGTGATGGAAAATTTATTATGGGTTTCCAACACCTTAAACTGCAAAAAACTGAGAAAAACAAGTGGAAATTGGGCTTACTTCGTACTTCTCGGCTTATCTTCCCACAGGCGCGAAAACTGCGCGTCCGTCTAAACATAATGCATGTGGATGGCAGAGACTGAAAAAATCTGCCTTCTCTAAACAAAAATTTATCACTCAAGGTGACTAAAACTACTGAGAGGGTGCAAGAGTGGTTTTGCAGCAAATGTTAGTAGGAGAGAGGACCTGCATCAACAACCATTAACTCAAAAGAAAGAATCTAGTGGAGTCGTCGTTCCTGTTGTAGTGTATTTGGCGCATGGGCGGATAGAATACACTATGCTTAATAGGGAGGCTGCTTTCCTACAAGAAAGTCATAGGTCAAAGTGGTTTGTCAAACGTTAGTGGAACAAGTTCAACATGTAATAAGCTAAGTTAAATGGAAACATATCATGCTACATAACAAAGAAACAAAAAACAAAACAACATGCACAAGAAACATGCTTAATAGAGAAAACACACTAATAACTCAACGATGGAGAGCTCTCTCCCTTTATTAGGTGCTGGTGGTAGTAGAAGATAGAATTATAAATCTCTTGTAGTGGATCCTTCGAGCTACGAAGCTCCAATATCCAAGACAAGGGGGTCTCTTCCCCTCAAGTTTTCAGCAAGCCTCTATTCCCTCTCAAAGGATGGTAGAACGATGGACACGTGGTAAACTATACTCTCTTGGATTGAGATGTTGGATGGATAACAACGGAATCCTTCCAATCCTCTTACCGCTGGACAACACAAGCTGGTTTTCTGAAAAGAAATTTGGGCAACATAACAATGTGTCTCCTATGGCTAGCTTTTATAGACAAATTTCAAAATTTCCGTCCTTCTCTTGGTACAAGATGGATGTTGACACAAGAGTGTGGGTATGATTCCTTTGTGTGCTGCACTAAAGCCTCAAGGTGGCTCCAAGGCAATAGTACTTGGTTAGCTTGAGTGAGAACCTTTTTCTCCAAGTGTGCTAATTGGTCCCAGATGGTGACATTCCATATCCTCAGGACCATGCGGCTATTGGAGGGATAGCCATGACATTCTTTGCGACTCTCGAAGAAAAATCTGCAATAATCGCCAAGGGTCAGTGCTTCCTGTGTGCGGTCCAAAACTTTGCCTGCTGACCTTAGGAAAAGTTAAAATTTTCAGATCCTATAATCTATTTCTTCCCTGTAAATCTTTATTTGTACCTTCTGCTTGACATTTTCTAATGTATTTTTCTTGTACAATTTTTAAGTGTTAACAATAATTTATTTTGAGAATTTGTTTCCATTATAATTTCATTTCTAATTGTTCTTGATTTGATTGCAAAGTACTCACAAACTTAAAATACTAAAAATATTTTAATTATTCAATCCACATTCTTGTCAACACTTAATTGTTTCACATATCAATTCAATTTCCTATATGTTAATGAAATGCACTTTAGAGGCTAAATACGTAGAATAGTAACCATTCTTAAGTTATAATTTTATCTTCTACAAGTAGGAATTATACTTTACTGTCATTTTCTTTCCAAGCATTTAATATAGAGTTTCCTTACTGCAAATTAGCTTAGGATTTTCTTTCAGCATGATAGTGAAGAATGCGTTCAATTCCACAAAAGTAGAACCAAATTGTTTTACTTTAATTTGATTGTTTAGCATTTCCTTTTATGCAATTAGAATTAAGTTTGAATTCTGCAATTAGATAGATCTTCCATTTTTAAAATTTCAGCTCAATTAATTAGGACTTAATAGAACTTTGGATTAAAAGAACACGTGCACAATTATTCTCCAAATCATGTATCTTTAGAATTAGTTTCATAATTTTTAGAGTCACTTAATTCACAGAAGGAATCCTAACATATATAGTGCACATACATTTCACAAGTACACGAATCCTAGTTGACAATTAATGGAGTAAATTGTTAAACACACACATGGTAAACATACACACATAGGAGAAAGATAAATATAAGTGTGAGTTATATTATTATTCACCATAGATGTACATTTATAATAAAATGGTGTGACTCTTGGATTCCACATTCCAAGGTCACTTGGACTTCTTAATCCGAAGAGGTATGTGTGACTCCAAGGAGAGAGTTGTAATACAAATCTGCAAAGTATGCATGGCAGCACTTAGGCTGAATCAACTCTCTAAAATGTTGGCATAAATAGGTGGTTTAAGGATGACCACCAACACTGGAACACTTAGTGTAGTTCCCGAAACTCTTCCAAATCTGGCAAGAAGCTGAGGGCTTTTGTTAGAGGAGGTTTCCCTCATATTTGAAGAGGTAGACCTTCAACCTAGAAGAAGGGAGGTCTACAACCTGTGATGGTTTAAGGATGACCACCAACACTGGAATGCTTAATGCATTTCCCGGAACTCTACCAAAGCTGATAAGAAGATGAAGTCTTCTGCTAGAGGAAGGTCTCCGAATTATTTGAAGAGGAAGAATATCAACCTTGCATAGACTGTCCACCAACCAAAGGAATTTTCATGGGCATCCATGTCTCTAGCTACAACTCTGAATCTGGAATGACAAGTTGTGGCTCAGGCTCGCTTGAACTGTTGTGTCTCTGGCTACAACTCTGAATCTGGAATGAGAGATTGTGGGTCAAGCTCGCTTGAAGTGCTATGTCTTTGGCTACAACTCTGAATCTGGAATGAGAGATTGTGGCTCACGCTCACTTGATGTGGCTTTGAAGCTTGTAGATGACCACCATTCCCCCCCCTATCAGGTACAAGGTGAGATGATGGCGAAAAATCAACTGCAAGATTGTTCAATATTCAAGAAAAAGTTCTAACATGCCACTTAAACATCTTCGGCTGTTGATGCCCATTGCCAAGAAGCGACCCATCCAAGATGAATCTTTGTTCTTGCAGGAGGCTTATTTCTGAAACATCTGTGTGAAGAGTGGGTGTGCCAACCATAATGCTTTCATGGGTGAAGATCGAAACAATGATCTTTCATATGGCCAACTCGATCACAGTGTTGGAATTTCACAATCTGTTACTACTGTTGTGGAAGAGGAGCATGATATGGAACAACTAAAGGTGAGATGTCATGAAGAATTCTGGCACTTTGAAATTTGATGGGCTTGGAGTAGTTCGGAATATGAAAGGACAAATCCTTTTCATATCCAAGCCCTGTTCTATACTTGTTATGGACAAGCTCTTCCCAAGGTCTGATGATGGGCTTGTGAAGCGCATGATGAATTTCGACACCTGAATGCAAATTTTCTCTTGAACTAGACACTGAATGTGAATCGAGTGAAACATTATTCACTTGCTACTTATAGGAGTCTGTTTCAATTTTCTGAACAGAAACAAGTTCAGAATGATGACTCCACTGCTGTAATTCTGCTTGCTGAAGCTGAGATTCAAGCTACAAAAATTCAATCTTCTCATGTGCATTTTGCACACAATACTTAACGTCAAAAAGAGAGGATTTGCTGATTTTAACCATCCCATCAACAGTGGAATGTATCAAAGTATTCAACAATTCTATTGCATCATCAATCTTGGCCATTATGACAACAAAATAAAAAAAGGACTCAAATGAAGAGTGTTTTCTTTTCAAGAAATGTGTGCAAGGAGTCCAAAAAAAATCCTTGAACCAGACCAGAAAGCAGTTTGAACATTATAATTCTTAGTGGACTACAACTAAAAAAAAAAAGGACACTACATGCAACAACAACTACATAGGTGTCTCACATAATATGCATCTCGTAGCTATCATGCTCAGTTTGATCCCAAACTTCGAAAAACACATTTCCACCCTACTAAATGGACGTTTCCACATGAATATCTGCTGCAAGGCAATTTCATAGTAGTGTAATATCTAATATGCAAACAATTTTCAACTACAAACATTCACACACAAACTAGAGGAGAAGACTGTAGACCCTTCTGTGAAGCCAACTGTTCTTTTAGTGGCACGGTCCTTAGTTCCCATGTATAACCAACAAATACAAATTGATAATGGTATTACTTATGAAGAAATTGGAGTTTTAACTAGGCCGTTACTCCAACAAAATGCTCTCGTCTTCAGTAAAATTACAACAAATCTTCATTCTTACCAGATACAAGAAAACATTGACCTTTTATTTTTAATTAATTAATTAATTTATTTTTATTTTTAATTTTAATTATTTAATTATTTAATTATTTATTTTTTTCTTCAGGCACAAAACAATATTGTTGTGTGGGAAATAGAGACAGGTAAACAACGCTAACAATATGATGGTAAAGCCAGAAACTGTGGCTCTACACGCACCATGATGCTCAACAACCACGTCAAGTTCCCCAACCAGCGTACAATGTAAACTCAACGAAAACACAATTGAAAATTACTCACGACTTTCACTAGCACTGTGGGTAGCAAAGAGCAACAACAGGTTTAGATTATGGGTTGTTTGAAAGCAAGGCTCATATCCCCTCCTCCTCGAGATGAATGGCTCTGCCTTCCTTGCATTTGTAGGGTGTGTTATTCTCTGTAATAGTGGGTGATGAAACATATTCCCACAGTGAAGTGGGAGTGGGAGCGGACGATCCAATTTCCCAAGTGGAAATGGAAAGTGCATAGGAAGACAAAGAGGATGTTGCAGAATTATGCAAAATCTGTTCACTTGGAAAAAAATACAACGAATATGTTCTCCTTCAATTTTTTATTGAATGCATTGGAAATATCTTGGAAATATGAAAATGCTGTTCAAACTCTCCGTATTACATAAAAAAATCTTCAACAATCGATGCAGCATGCCGCAAGTTGAATTTTCGTTATGGGAGATGGTGAGTGGAGACTCCTAGTGAACAGTATTCACTAGGTCAGTGCTGATAGCAGTTGCCATAGCCCGTTGGTGAGAACCGGTGCCGGAGTTGAGGCCGAGCAGTGATGGGCGTTATGCTACAGCCTTCACCAAAGGATATCTGTGATATGTTTGTCTGCCATAGCTGTAAGTATCCCAACCAATACATGCATTGTTGTTGAGTATTGACAATAGAGGAATCTAAATTAGCCTCTCTTCAACATGGGTGATCAAGATCTAATGTCTCTCTCACTTTATCTGATTCACTTGGACATGGGCGGATGATATCAACGATTGACGGATAATGAAGGATTGATGGATAATGAAGGCTACACATTTTTGTTACCAAAGAATATGGTGTTGCAGTATGGTGAAAGACAAAAGCGGTGATGTTAACAAAGCAGAGTTAATACCACATATAATGCAAAGAGAGGTAAATATGCACAGGTGGCGGGAGTTGAGCGCCGAGCAATAGTGTAATGTGGAGCGTCAGACTCTTATTGAAACATGATAACGCATGGGATGATAGGGCAGAGAGACACACTTGATGTTCCCAGAAATGGATTGTGGGTAGAGATTGTAGCTAGAATATAGCTGACGGAATTCTCTCTGATTTAAATGAAGTTTCTGTAGGAAGGATAGTGCAGGAAGGCGTAGAGGATAGCTAAAATTTTAGCTAATTGGAGCAGGGCAGGAGAATGCTTGCTCTGATACCATGTTAAACACACGTATGGTAAACATACACACATAGGAGAAAGATAAAGATAAACATGAGTTATCTTATTATTCACCATAGATGTACATTTATATATTTGATTTAAATGAAGTTTCTGCAGGAAGGATAGTGCAGGAAGGTGCAGAGGATAGCTAAAATTTTAGCTGATTGGAGCAGGGCAGGAGAATGCTCGCTCTGATACCATGTTAAACACACGCATGGTAAACATACACACATAGGAGAAAGATAAAGATAAATGTGAGTTATCTTATTATTCACCATAGATGTACATTTATAATACGATGGTGTGACTCTTGGGCTCCACATTTCAAGGTCACTTGGACTCCTTTATCCATTCGGCTTCCACACCTACCCATAGAGGATTAGGTGTCCAACATAAATTAAGGATAATTAATTTACCAAACAGAGGAAATCACATATCACTTTCATACTAGGCTATAGAATGCATCTCTCAGCACAACAATACCTCTATTGGCTCTTCCTAACCACATAATTTCTTGATTCATGATGAAAAACTAACCCCTTTAACAAGGAAGCAACTTAAAAGAAAAATAAATAAATCCTACCTCGAGGAATTTTTTTTTTATAGTATAGGTTAGGATTGTAAGGACAAGCATCCTAATAATTTTGTAAGAATTATGGTGTAGAATTGCAATTAATCATTAAATTTTAATCTAAATCACAAGGCAAAATCTAACTCTACTACTCTGCGGAATTCAATTCACAATTTAGAAGAACAATTATAAACATGCAAAAAGAAATAACACATGCACACAATATTTTTCTAGAGGAAAGCAACTGCTAAAAACCCCTTATGCTTGCTTTCATAAATATCATGAATAAAGATGTATTACAATTTCTAGCTCAATTTGAGCACAACCTGCAAGTGAATAACCTATCTCTCTGCTCACTGAGAAGCTCTGACCTAGAATTAGTCAAATTATGCCTCTGTTTGAGCCCCTATAATATTCTCAATTTGACCAAGGCAAAGTCAAATTGAGACTTTCTTGCTGCATTTTTTATCAACCACCCCTATCCTGCACCTGTGAAATCTTAACTTCCCTCTTTAAAAATAATTTTTCAAGATGTCAACATCTTGTTCCTTTGTCGG
The DNA here is from genome assembly GCA_034641835.2 of Pinus albicaulis. Classification (NCBI taxonomy): domain Eukaryota; kingdom Viridiplantae; phylum Streptophyta; class Pinopsida; order Pinales; family Pinaceae; genus Pinus; species Pinus albicaulis. The sequence goes on along the minus strand of CM076579.1, from coordinate 1,678,565,520 downwards.
AATGTATTGTAGCAACATTATCTGCCTCTACACATAGTCGCATAAATGGTGATAACAAATATCTGTATGCTTGGATCGATCATGAAATACTAGATTTTCAAAGAGATTAATGTAACTTTGGTTATCACAATAGATCACAATTGCATCCATTATCTGACCAAACATTCCCACAAGTATATTTCTCATCCAGATCGCCTCACATATTGCTTGACTTGCAACCATGTATTCTTCTTCTGCCGAGTTGAGCGTCACATATATTTTCTTCCTATTGTATAAGGAAACCATTGCAGACCCAACACTAAAAATTCCACCCGATGTACTCTTTCAGTTTGATGGACTCCTTGCCCAATCTACATTTATGAAGGCACACAACTTCACTCCCTCTATTCATATGTACCATAATCCATACTGGTTGATGCCTTTGAAGTACCGCAAAACATGCTTTGTTGCCTTCCAATACAATTTGGTTGGCCTAACCATAGCTTGGCTCATCTAGTTGACTGCATAGCACATATTTGGTCGTGCATTCACAAGGCACATCAGTGAACCCACTAACCGCCGATAAATGGTAACATCCACCTCTTCACATGGAGTTTTTGTTGGGTATGTGTTATATTCTTTCCACGACTAGCCCCACGCACTGTACGTTGCGTCGGGCGCAGCAGGGGGGTCACAGGGGGGTGATAGTGCCCTGGAAAATTTTGTTTTGGTGTGTGGACTCACTCATAGGCGGACCCACCCATGGTTTTGTGCATGAGTTTGCATATGGTTTTGGGGGACGATGGTTTTCGGCCCTTGGTATTTTGTAGATTCGGTCAAGGGAACTACGGTTATGTTTGAATCCACGGTTAATGGATTGAGGTTTATGTATGCTTTGGCATGTATATATATGTGTTGTAACACTAAAAGGAATATAATGAAAAATCAAGCTAGTCATCCTGATTTGGGATCCAGGGGAAAATCTCTGTGTTTATCTGTGTTATGTTTTATGCTCTCGCTATTGTTTATTTTCTGTTTTAAGATTCGTTTGCAGATAATTTCTGTACAGGGTTAAAACCTACATTTGGTATCAGAGTAGTTTTAGCTTTAAGGGGACGCCTTTGCTGCTGAGGGGTTTTTTGCTCGGGCCTGAGGTAGACCCTGTTCAGTGGGAGATCTGCGGGATCAATTCTTGTGGTGAAAGAATATGGCGAGCGACAGGAAGATAGAGATCGAGAAATTTAATGGTCAGATTTTTGAGTTGTGGAAGCTCAAGATGGAGGACCTGCTGGTCGATAAAGATCAATGGATCACGGTAGATCAAGGTACTAAACCAACGGAAATGTCAAATGAAGATTGGAAGAATTTGGATCGGAAGGTGAAGAGCACAATACGGTTGTGTGTCTTAGATTAAGTATTGTTGAATGTATCTGGGGAAGCTACGATGAAGAATTTGTGGGACAAACTTGGGACTTTGTACCAATCAAAGTCTCTGGTGAATAAATTGTTCCTACGGAAAAAGTTGTATAACCTGAGGATGAAGGATGGAGACTTGGTGAAAGAGCATCTGAACGCCTTCAATACTATGGTAAGTCAGCTGTCATCTGTTGATATTAAAATATCAGATGAAGATAAGTGCATCAGTTTATTGTGTTCTCTACCAGACTCATGGGACAGTCTGGTTATTACAATAGGTAGCAATACAACTACCTTGAATTTTGATGACACTGTCTCAGCCTTGCTGTCGGAGGAAATGAGACGGAGAAATATGGAGGGTCAGAATGGAGATGCCTTATATGTACGATGAAGGTTCCAAAATAGAAACAAGAATAAAGTTTCGAGTGGGAGATCTAAATCTAGAGGAAGATCTAAATCTTCTGGAAAGTTTGTAAAGGTGTGCTGGAAATGCGGAAAGGAAGGGAACTACAAAAAGGACTGCAGATCTAAAGTTCCTGAGAAAGGAGAGGGATCTGATGAAGCTCCTTCTGGAGAGGCAAAAAAAACCTCAGAGGAAGGTGGAGATGTGTATTTGACTTCTTCTTCAAATACACATGTAGATCATGAGTCATGGTTGATTGACTCGAGTGCATCATTTCACTTCACTCCCCATAGGGAGTGGTTCTGCGAGTATGAGAAATATAATGGCGGTGATGTTTTCTTAGGGGATGATAGGAAGGCCAGAATCGTTGGACGTGGAAAATTCAAGTTGAAGCTGCAAGGTGGAAGGATTAGAACACTTCCTGGTGTTCTGCACATTCCTGCATTGGCCAAAAATCTGATTTCTGTAAGCAAGATGGATGATGCAGGTGTAAAAACAGTGTTCAAGAAAGATACCTATAAGATGGTTCGGGGAGCACTGGTATTAATGCGGGGAGTTCAGATCGGAAATCTGTACAAGCTTTAGGGCAGCACTATTATTGATGGGTGCAATAGTTCTGTGGTTCTTGAGAGTGGAGCAGAAAGCCTAGCGGTCTCTGGAGAAAAGACCATGCTATGGCATCAAAGGCTTGGACATATTGGAGAGAAGGGCCTTCAGATACTGCATGGAAATGGTATGGTAGAAGGTATGTCTAATTTCTCTCTAGATTTCGATTTCTGTGAACATTGTGTATATGGGAAGCAGAATCGGGTGAGTTTTCCTTCTGGTGCTAAGAGGGCGAACAAGATATTAGAACTTGTGCAAAGTGATGTGTTTGGACCTGTGTCAGTTCCATCACTGGGAAAGTATGTGTACTATGTTTCATTCATAGATGACTTCTCAAGGAATACATGGATATATTTCGAGGAAGAAATTTGGAAGTTCGACAAATTTAAAGAATTTAAGGCTCTAGTGGAAAACCAGACAGAGAAGAAGATAAAGGTGTCGAGGACAGATAATGGTGAATAATTATACAAGAAGGAATTTGAAGAGTTTTGTAAGAATTGCAGTATAGCACAAAAAAATATTAATCCATACACACCTCAGAAAAACAGAGTTGTAGAAAGAATGAACAGAATGCTGATGGAAAAGGCAAGAAGAATGCTCAATGGTACCAGGTTAGGACAAGAATTCTGGGCAGAGGTAGTGGCGACTACATGTTACCTGGTTAACAGATCACCTTCATCACCGTTGGAGGATAAGACTCCACATGAGGTATGGACTGGTAAGAAACCCTCTCTTTCACATCTGAAGGTATTTGGATGTGATGCATATGTACATGTTCCAAAGGAGAAAAGGACCAAGTTGGATAATAAATCTGAAAGGTGCATATTTATTGGGTATAAGGATGGTTTAAAGGGTTACAAGCTTTGGAACCCATAAATAAGGAAGGTTGTGTACTGCCGAGATGTGGTGTTTAGAGAGGTGAAAGATGTTTTTAAACATGAATTCCTACCAAAGGAACATGAGAAGATAGATTTTGAGTTAAATGAGGATGAATTAGACTTTACAACAGAAGAAGACTCAGAAGAGGAAGAGCCACAAACTCCAGCTATGAGAAGATAAGTTCGGGAAAGAAGGCAACTAGAAATGTATAGTCCATCTGATTTTTGTTCAATTTTTTCCTTAACTATAACTGATGATGATCCTAGAATTGTCAAGGAGGTAGTAGATTCAGAGGATAGAAAACTCTAGAAGGAGGCCATGGTTGATGAAATGACATCTTTGCACAAAAATGAGGCATGGGATCTGGTGGAGTTTCCGACTGGAAGGAAGCCCATCGGGAGAAAATGGGTGTTTAAGAAGAAGATGAATGTAGAAGGCAAGGTGGAGAAATACAAAGCTCGGTTGGTAGCAAAAGTTTATTCCTAGGTGTCGGGAATTGATTTTGGTGATATTTTTTTCTCTGGTTGCCAAAGTTACTTCTATTAGATTACTTTTATCTGTTGCTGTTGCATTTGATTTTGAGGTAGAACATATGGATGTGAAGACAAAATTTCTTCACGGGGATATGGAAGAGGAGATCTACATGAAACAACCTGAAGGCTTTATGGTGAAGGGGAAGAAAGAACTAGTATGCAGGTTTAAAGAAGTCTCTGTATGGGTTAAAACATTCACCAAGGATGTGGTATTAGAATTTTGATACCTACATATGGGGAATTGGCTTCAGTAGAAGCAAGGAGGATCATTGTGTTTATTTTAAATTAATTGGTGATCGTGTTATTTATTTGGTCTTGTATGTGGATGATATGTTGTTGATTGGAAATGACAAAGAAATTATCCAAGATTTGAAGACCCAATTGTTCTCCAAATTCGACATGAAGGATATTGGTGCTGAAAACTATATTTTGGGCATGGAAATTAAGAGAGATTGGGAAAAGAGGAAGCTTTGGTTAAACCAGAGGAAGTATGTCGAAACTATATTGCAGAGGTTCAATATGTAGGATAGTAAACCGATGAATGTTATGATTCCTGTAGGTACAAAGCTGTTTGCTGAACAGTGTCCCAAGACACAAGAAGAAGAGGAGGATATGTCCCATGTTCCATATGCAAGTGCAGTGGGTAGCCTGATGTATGCAATGGTATGTACTAGACCAGACATTGCACATGCGGTGGGAGTATTGAGCAGGTTTATGTCAAACCCAGGGAAGGAGCATTGGACAATAGTGAAGCGAGTTTTCAGATATTTGTGTGGCATTAGTGATTATGGCTTGTGCTACCAGGGTAGCCCAGGATTGGAAAGAGTGTTGGAAATTCGTGGTTTTGTTGATGCAGACTGGGCTGGAGATCTGGACCAAAGAAGATCTACAAGTGGGTGGGTATGTGTTTAGCCTATTTTGAGGTGCAGTCATTTGGATGAGTAAAAGACAATCTGTAGTGGCTCTTTCAACTACAGAGGCAGAATACATGGCAGCCACTCATGCAAGCAAGGAAGAAGTTTGGTTGAAAAGATTGTGTTCAAGTATGGGGTTGGTGCAGTGAGCTATAAGGATAGACTGTGATAGCCAAAGTGTAATTTTCTTGGCTAAGAACCCTGCTTATCATTCAAAGACAAAGCACATTGATGTACATTATCACTTTGTGAGAGATATGGTTGAAGATAAAAGGGTGTTGCTGGTAAAGGTGGACACTTTGAAGAATGTTGCAGATGCATTGACGAAGTCTGTGAGCACTCCAAAGCTCTCTTGGTGTAGAGAAACAATGGGTGTTGCAAAGCTGGGATAATGAATAACCTCTCTTGTGCCCCCCTTGCGGAAAGAAAACAACAAGTGGGAGAATGTTGGGTATGTGTTATATTCTTTCCACGACCAGTCCCACGTGTTGTATGTTGCGCCGAGTGCAACAGGGGGGGCAACAGCCCCTCCTGTCAGGGTCTGGGGCAGCGACCCAGCAAATTTTTTTTTGGTGTGCAGACCCACTCATAGGCAAACCCACCCATGGTTTTGTGCATGAGTTTGCACATGGTTTTGGGGGACGATAGTTTTCGGCCCCTAGTATTTTGTAGATACGGTCAAGGGAACTACGATTATTTTCTAATCCAGGGTTAATGGATTGAGGTTTATGTATGCTTCGACATGTATATATATGTCTTCTAACACTAAAAGGAATATAATGAAAAATCAAGCTGGTCATCCCGATTTGGGATCTAGGGGAAAATCTCTGTGTTTATCTGTGTTATGTTTTATGCTCTCGCTATTATTTATTTTCTGTTTTAATATTTGTTTGTAGATAATTTCCGTACAGGGTTAAAACCTATAGTTTTATCCTCCTTCCTCTAGTTGGTCGCTAGAGGTGTCTCCATGGGTTTGAAAATCTCTATGTGGAATCTCTGTAGTATCTCGTTGGCATATTTTCCTCCCAACACAAAGAATTGTCCTTCACCTTACCATACTTCCAACCCGAGAAAGTAGTGGATGAGACCCATGTCATTCATTTCAAATTCCCTTGCAAGGTCCTCTTTTCAAGATCTGATTAGCTGCTCATCTCCATTTAAAATCAAATCATCAACATATAAGAAAATAATAACCAAGTTACCAAGGTGTGATAGAGGTTTGCATCCGCTTCACTTTTGGTGAATTCTAAACCAGTGAGATAGTTGTCGATCCCAGTGTACTAAGCATGGTGTGATTGTTTGAGACCATACAATGCTCGCTTGAGTCTACACACATGAGAATCTCCATCAAATGTCTCAAAAAATTATGGTTTCTTGATGTACACTGTTATCACAAAATCAGACCTGATGGGCTGCTCATCAAGTAAACATTGTGTAATTGTTTCAAACCAATCTTTTGGCTGAGGCTTAGTCTCCTCAACCTGAGAGGGCTCTCTCAAAATTTTATGATTTTTGATAAATAAATAGATGGCTAACTATAAGGTAAAACAGATAGATGATATAACTGGTTGTAAATCACATTAGAAAACATTCATTGGGCTATGGAGTCAAGGTAACTTCAACAAAAACATCACAGTCTATTTAGCATGGAAGTCAAGGCATTTGGAGTTCAAATCAGGGAGTAAAACATATAGAACAGTGAAACACACAGTCAGTTTGTATATGAAGGAAGTTAGAGAATTATGATTGAATTCTAAGTATCATAAACAAACACCACTGTAGATAGAAATATTGAAGAATGCCATTAGAACAATAATAGACAAGAACTCCTCATGAATCTTGAGTTGTCTAAACAGAACTCTGTATTAAGCTGAAAAAACCATTACATACAAAACACAGTCTTTGCTAATAAAAATTTCCAACCCTGTGGATTTCGATTTTGTACTCTTTATAGAACATTTACAAAATAGGATTCCTTCTTCTCCACTAGATACATCGAACTCATAGAGTTTGACACCTTTTCTAATCATAAACATGCCATTTATTACAAATTGACAGCTATAATCCTAATGAAAAGTCCTATTTCTAATAGGACTAAAACTTTTTAATACCCTCCTAACAAACTTATCGATTCTTTATTACTTATCTTTCCACCTGCACTCCCATGAAGTTGAATTTGGATGATGATCTTTTACTTGATGTAGACATGCTATTGATGATAATGTTCTCCTAAAATTTAGGAAACATGTCTTCCTGTTTTTTAGGCCCTTTGTTTCCCTGATCTGTTTTGAGCACTTTGACCATTAATGAATCTTGTCTACATGTCTCTTGTTGCCAAATATTACACCATATATCTTCAATTCTCCAGCTTTGCAGAATCTAAAATTTGAACAATGCAAAAAAGGTAAGAATAAACCTGCGCTACGAAAGCAGCATAGTTTCGTAGCGCAACGTTTAGGTCCCTTTCTAATTTGATTTTGATCTATTTTCTTCAAGGAAGCCTTCATTTGCCACTAACACACTTCCACCAGCAATTTCAAAACAAAATTCACCAAAATTCCCTCAAAATTTGATATGACAATATGATAAAAGACTGCTTTAGCAGTTTCGTAGCGCATTTCATTAGATTTGCACTATTTGTGCTATGAAACTGCTGTGTAGGCAATTTTGTCAAAACTGTCTTCAAAATTCATACTTTGGAGATACTTAAACTTTAAGGGTATTGGTATTATTTCAAAAACACATCAATATGACCCTGAAAACATAATCTTCATCAAAATTTACCTTCATTTGATCAGAGATTGTCTTGTGGATTTATCATTTTGTTTCACTGCCTTTTTAACTTTTCTTGAGATCTTGTCAATTGTATATCCATATCTTCCACCTGTCTTCTCAACCTTCTGTTGCTAGCTCTCAAATGAGTGTTGATCACTCTTACAAACTTTGCCTCCTTAATGGCTGAGACTGTCCATGTGAAGAATTGTTCTTCACTGCTTGGTATTTCTGATTTGGAGACTATTTGACCTTCCCAAACAGCTTTCATCCTCTTAAATTCTGTTTTCTCAATGACATGTTTTCTGGCTCTTTTCTTCAACTTATCAATCTCATGGTTTGCTTTTCTTAACTTCTCCTCCACGTTTTTATATTTGGTCATTTCTTCTTGTGTTGTGATTACTCTGTTTTCTGCATGCTCTGCCAAAGGTGAGGAAAGATCAATTATCTCTTCAAGAACAATAGCTGCTTTATTGGTTTCTTCAACTTTTGCATTAAGTTCCTTGAGCCTTTTAGAATGTCTAGTTACAGGCTTCCTAGCTTGGAAAACAAATGCTGCATCTTCAACTTTAAACTCCAGCTTCTTTGCTGATTTCACCTTTTTATGTTTGCTTTCATTTATTCCTAGGAAATCAGCTTGTACTATAGGTGATTCTTCTATGTTTATTGCATGCAGTATGTCATCCAAGTTTCCTTTCAATCCTAGAACGTCATTTGATCCTGAAGCTATTATCTTTCCTTTTGATGTTGCAACTTGACTCCTTGTAATTCTCTGAACTACTTGCTTACCAACTGTTTGTTTTTGTTTAGCTTCCTTAGTACTTTGTAATCCTTGTTTTGCAGGTGAAGGAGTTTCTATAACAATCACTGGTGTTCTTTCTACCTTATCTTTCACTTGTTTCCTTGGCTTCAATTTCACAAACCTTCTTGTCCTTATATCTACTAGTTGACTGAAATCTGCTAATGGTGTTGGATTTTCCTTTGCCTTAGGGTTTTTAACTGGGGTTAGAGCTTCCATTTCAAATCCACTTACAGAAAGAAAAGAAGACCAGTCCCTATTAATCTTTTGGAGCTCATTCAAAACCAACAATTTAATTAAACCATGGTGAAATAGAGATGTTTCACAACCCTCGGATTTTGCTTGAACTTTATTGGCCATTTTGGCAATACTTCTATATAGGAAAAATTGTAAATCCAGTGATATCATACTTGTGAAATGTAATAGGAGTTTGAAATGATAAGTGTAGACTTTATGGTACCTGCCTTCGCTTGTGAAATATCTTTGTATGTTGAACAGTAGTTTGGCATAACTATCCTTAATACAGTTTATGGGAACTGCATTTTTCAGGTCCATCTCTGCATATTCTGGCTTCATAAACATCTTGCATGCCTCCATATCGAATCTAAAACCCTTAAACCAAGTTTCCTGTCCTCTAGGTATTTCAGTCACTAAAGCTATTATTTCAGGTGTAACTGACATGTTTAACATTCCAACCTTTGTATTAGTCCCACTGAAATGTAATGCAAACTCTTTGGATGCCTGAGTATGTCCACCTTGCAACTTTTCACAGAAATTTAAACAACCCGCTTTACTGACAACATCCATGATTGTTTGATCTTCAGCTAAAACTTTTGTGCTTTCAGGTTCAGATCTCAAACAATGTCCCCCTCTATGGTTCTTTTTCTCCTCAGCCATGTTTGTTTCAGAAAAAACTTTGTTGGGTTCCTTTGGAATTTATAAAACAACCTCTCTTGATTTAATTTGATAGCCTTGCTTGATTGTGTATGAAAATAGCATTGGTATAGAACAACCATAGGCTTAACTCTAATATTTCAGAGTTTGAAATAGAGATGTTTCACAATTCAATATGAGCAAATGTAGACTGGAATGACTAGAGCAGAAAACAATTTTCAAAATTTGAAATCCCATTTTCCAATAAGAAACCCATGCTATGATAATAATGGATATGAATGGTTAAGTACTTTGAATATGACCTCTAACTGACTCACCATGATGTTAACCCATCATTACTTAACGGATTTCTGACAATTTCTGGGTTTTGACATGACCTTTTAAGAATCCGCGCTTTCGTAGCGCACATAGTGTATTTTTCGCACTTTGTGCTACGAAAGTAGTAGCGCTTTCGTAGCGCAAAACCGATTTTTTGAACTGACCGCGCTACAAAACTACAGTTTTGTGGCTAATTGCAGGAATTTCATCCGAAACCTAATGACATGATTTCTAAATGAATGATAAGGATTTTTAATCATGGAATGAGACTTAAAAGACTTTATTTGAAATTGAAAACTGACCTTTGAGACTTCTAAATCTAAGACTGTAGTGTACCTATGGGGGGATAATATATGGTACAGAGGGAGGTACCCAAGGGAATAATATGATGTATTAATATAAGAATGATAAATAAATGGGCCATAGTTAATAAATAAAGTGGTTAACCCACATTATGTAAGGGACCACATGTAGAGAGGGAATATAAAGTGATAAGCCCATTGTATTGGATGTATGGTATTGAGAGACCCATGGTAACTACTCATGGTATTACATGTATGAAACCTATATAGAGGTTAGAGACTCTCCATTGAGAGATGTCAAGGATTATTGTATTGGCAAGCATATGGCTTGTGGAGTGATCTCCTTCCTTAAGGATTGAATGTATGGTGTTGCCCTACCTTAAGGGTTTTGATATTAATGAAGATCTGAAGTTTTGTCTTCTATGGTGTTATTTATTGGGCATATTTTCCATTTCTATACATTTTCTTATCAGATCTACTACTAGTGGTATCGGAGCACTTTCTTGGGCAGAGTTTGGAGATTTTTTTTTTCATTTTTTGCAGGAAATTTTTGGGCGGCGAGTTTGTAGAGCAGATCTGGAAAATTTGGTGAAAAATTTTCAAAAATAAATATCATATCTGGATTCCTTATCGAAAAATACCCAATTTCAAAAAAAAAATAAGTCGAATCAGAGTCCGGATGAGGGTGATATCGCTGATTTAAATTTAGCTATGTTGCAGAAATGTTTCTGACGGCAATTTCTGTACGGCGGCTCTCCCGAAGTTTTAGTAGATTCTGGTGCAAAATTTCAGACAACCAATTACAGATCTGATCTCCCCTTGAAAAATCACCTGATTTCAAAAAAAAAATCAGTCAAATCGGAGTCCGGATGAGGGAGTTATCACTGATTTAAAATCAGCCATTTTTCAGTAATTTTGTGACGCCGGGGCAGTTGCAGCGCAAATCTGTGTTTCCAGAGTGCCTGGATCGGGATTTCAGCAACATGTTTAGATGCAGAATGGCTATTCCATTTTCAAAAACAGGTTATATTAAGGATTCTGAGTTATATTGACCGAGTAATGTCCATTTTAAATTTTTTGCCAAAGTAAGTGATTTTCTTCAAAACCCTTACTTTATTTTATGGATTCTCGCAAGATGAAGTTTACAGGAAAAGATGATGGTCCTACTATTGAAGATTTTTTACAATATCACAAGGATCACTACCGACAATTTTGGATAGGCTCCATAGGGCTTGATATGAAAGATGAGGCAGATAAATGGTGGACCTCACTTGATAGCTCAGTGAGGAAACTTCTCGAGAAAAAACTTGAAAAAGTCCTTTTGGACAAGTGGTCTAAAGCCGGAAAGAAGGACAGCAAGAGCCATAAAGACTTATTTTCTACTAATATTTCCATATTACAGGTTCATGGAAGTATTCAGAAAGAGAACATCATAGTGTCTATCATTCTTAGTTGCAAGCATAATTGTATCAATGTGAATTTGGCTAAAAAATTGCAAGTTCCAGCAAAGCATATTGAAAAGACACAGGTTGATAATGAAGATGTTCAAATTTATAAAAATTTGAAGATTTCTATGGATAAATATGTGTTGCATTCTGATTTTTATGCTTCAGATATGGATGTTGTGGACGTTGTTTTGGGACACCCTTGGATGGAATCCATTGGTACTGTCAATTTTAATGTGCAAAAGAAATTCATGAAACTCTGGTATAAAAAGAAGAAAATTACATTGCACGATATTTGCATTAGGAACCATGCAGAGACCGGGGAGGCAGAAGCACAAATATCCAACGAGACAGACACATCAGATGATGAGCCTTTGATGGTAGACAGCCAAACACAGATATCAAAGCAAGTACCAACAAAAGAACCAGATACATCAGATGATGAGCCTTTGATGGTAGACAACGAAACACAGACATCAAAGCAAGTATCAATAAAAGAACCAGACACCACTCCATCACCAATAATGGAGGAATTACTGAAAGATGTTACATCAGTTAAAGCTTCAACATATCACCACCCGCATCACCCAGCAAGACAACAACCAGCAAAGTGGCAACGAATTAGCAACAAGGACAACAACCCTTGGATGACACATAGAGAGGTGCGACGATCCACTGACAACAAATCAACACAGAAGAACCACCAGAACCCGCTTCCATCTCAAGCGAGCGAGGCACCGACTAGATCGAGTGTTCACATTTCTCTTGGATGGCTGGATGCACGTGAATGGTATCAATGGAATACTCTTTTGAGTAGATCTTATTATTTGTGTTCTTCTCATGTTTCGGGGACGAAACATGTTTAAGGGGGGTGTAATGTAGTGTACCTATGGGGGGATAATATAGGGTACATAGGGAGGTACCCAAGGGAATAATATGATGTATTAATATAAGAATGATAAATAAATGGGTCATAGTTAATAAATAAAGTGGTTAACCCACATTATGTAAAGGACCACATGTAGAGAGGGAATAAAGTGATAAGCCCATTGTATTGGATGTATGGTATTGAGAGACCCATGGTAACTACTCATGGTATTACATGTATGAAACCTATATAGAGGTTAGAGACTCTCCATTGAGGGATGTCAAGGATTATTGTATTGGCAAACATATGGCTTGTGGAGTTATCTCCTTCCTTAAGGAGTGAATGTATGGTGTTGCCCTACCTTAAGGGTTTTGATATTAATGAAGATCTGAAGTTTTGTCTTCTATGGTGTTATTTATTGGGCATATTTTCCATTTCTATACATTTTCTTATCAGATCTACTTCTAGCTAAGTGACTCAAGACCTATTTGAAACTATGACCAAAGTAGTGTAAACTTACAAAGTTTTTTTTTTTTTTTAGGGTGATAACATACACCTCCTCCTCAATAACCACATTGAGAATTGTTTTTTTTACATCCATCTGGTGGATCTTGTTTGGTCTCAATCTAGTCTCCTAAACTGAGCTCATTTAATTGTCAACCAGGATTTGTAAACTGCTGAAGTGAAGTGTACTGTATGTACCTAGGTGCTTGTTTCCTAATGCGTTGTATGTAGTGTTTTGTGATGTTTTTGGTCTTTTATGATGATTTATGATGTTTTTGGTCTTTTGGTGGTTTTATGTTTACAAGGGAAAATGCCTAGAAAGCTAATGGAAAGGAGCTGGTGATTAAAAACAGAGTTAAGCCTAATTGATGGATAACAAATGACAAATGCAATTGGAAACACTGAAGCATAATCAAATCTAAACTATGACTAAGTAAAAGCAAAGCTTGATAATGACTTTTAAGCAAATGATTCAAAACACAAACTAAACTTGAGAAATGATCACTAAGTATGCAAATCCTCTAACTAAACAGTTAAACAACTAATCTTACAATGATGCAACATTTTGTCTTTGATTAGAGATTTGAAACAGATTTGGAGGAAAAACATTGATACCATCCTAAGATCTTCTGTTCTAGGACTAGTTCCTAACTCTATTCTGCAATTTAATTGAATGTCACAAGACCTTACTCAAGAGTTATTGATTTATTTTCAAGGTAATCTTTTGAGGGAGGGCTCTGTTTATGAAATGATAAGGAAATTGCAGAGATACTTCAGGCCTTATAGTGATGTTGTCTTCTGTTCATATGGTTATGGATCAATTGTAGATTTTAGAACAAGAAGATGTTTGTGAATAATGAAGGTTGTCTTGTTAATCTTAACAACTGAAGTAATCTATTGTGCAGTGGATGACAATCTGATTATGGAATGCAAATGCAATGAGTTAATCTAAGAATGAATTTAAGATGCCACTAATCTAGAACAATGCTGAACTACAAGTCATCATCAAACTCAAAACAAAGTAACTGAACATGAGTTAAATGCAATTAAACTCCGGAGTATCCTAACTATGCTATCATGCATTATTCTATGAAGTTACACAATCTGTTTGTCCATCATTAGTGATATTTTGGAAGAGTTCCTTCTTTTGGAAGAGGTATTAGAACAATTCTGACTGTGTAATTGAATTCAAATGCAAGAAAAAAGACTGAAAGCGATGAAAAACTAAGATATCATATCCATATCCTACTCGTCATTATGATGTTTTGGGCAAGCGTTTAAGAGCAAGAACAGAGATGATACTTAGTGCAGACACACAACTAAATCATTCATTATCACGGTCATGTCTTGAACTTCTTAAGAATTTCTTGGAAGAGTTTCTCCTTGTGGAAGAGTGATTAGAACAAGTGTAACTGTGATAGTGAACAACAAAAATTACAACTAAATCCTACAGTACTATAGCCATTTTTCCATTCATCATTATAATCTTTTGGAAGAATTTCTTCTTGTGGAAGAGTTAGAATGAATATAACTACAGTAGCTAATTAAAAACAACTATGAATTCAAATCCTAATCCTACAATACTATAGTCATTTCCCATTCATCATTATATTCTTTTGGAAGAGCTTCTTCTTGTGGAAGAGTTAGAATGAGTACAACTACAGTAGCTAATTAAAACAACTATTAATTCAAATTCAAAACGTAAAGGCAGCTAGAAGACTTATCTAATTTACGCAAAATAAATCCGTGCAAGAGGCAGGGGCCCTCTACCACCTGACGAAATTCAACTCCAAATTAAATCAACGCTTCACAATAACACTGTCTGCTTCATTAAAGATGAAAGAACTTGAACATAACACTCTACGTCTTCAGAAATGTAGCACAGAGTCTAAACAAAATCTAGCATAAAATCTAACATCAAATCTCGGTTTCCCAAGTGTTTATATAGCAAATGCACATAACAAGACTTGCAATAATTCAGGAACACTGTCTTTCCTTATCGGAATAACATTAGGACTCTTGAAGTGGCTGCGTGAAGAGGAAAAAGACATCTGGACTAAGACAGTCCTAATAGAAGTCCGCTTCCCTAAATGTGTTCCCACGTTCCAAAACCATACCCAGAATTCGTTTCTTCCTCCATGATGAGCAACGAACCATGTAGGCATGACGTGGATCATGCCCATATGCGGTTTTTCTCAAGAGGCTACCTGGAACATACCCAAACGTGAAGACAGCTGCAGAATCGCCGGTTAGCTACGGAATGTCTGCATTCTGCAGCTAGTTCCGGTCAAAATGCTTTACAATGGCAAAAATCACAAAACTTAGCAAGTCAGTCATGTAAATCATTCTAGAAGTAATTTTAACTATATTCATTGATTAATTGGGTCTAGGATAGCAATGGACAAGGGAATATGAGGTAAAATGAGGTGAAAGAAAGCACAATTTTGAGGCTCAACATACCCCCACTGCTGTTTCTTTGCATGTCCTCATGCAAATTATCCTATGAACTCAGAGGCTTCTGCAAGGACATCTAATCCTCTCCTTCTCCTTTGTCTGGAAGCTAGAGATCTTCTAGGTTTTCTGATAACAAGTTTGAACCTTAGGTTGGTGAGTGCCCTGATTAGCTTTTTGTTCCTTGTCTTCAACTTCTCATTGGTCTTCTCCACTTTGTCTATATGCAGGGATAAGGTTGAGTTCATATCAGTTTTGAGCTTAACTTGATCCTTGAGAATTTCATTCTCATTTTTGATGTGTCTATTCAGTAATTCCAACTCATACCTATCCCTTCTTAATATATATATTTCAGACAGTGGAGGACTGGGGGTTCTCTCTCTGCTTTCTGAAGCTCTCCTCTCCAAAGTTTCCACATAGTCATAAATTTCCTGTTGAGCAGGGTCAATTTCAGGGGTTCTTTCATAAAAATCCTCTTCAACATCCTCTTCAATGGATGTTTCTTCATCTTCTATATTGATTACCCCTGTTTGTTTGATTAGTGTTTTCTTCAGTTTCCCCTTTAGTCTGTGGCTTCTTCTAGGCTGAGAAGATCCCTCTCCTTTCTCCATGGAAGATTTCCTGATTACCTTTTCTTCCTTAAGCTGTCTCTTGATTTGAGTCAACTTTTCTAAAATAATTTCCTCACTGCTCTCTTGGACTGTTTTGTCAATTTCAACTTTTGAGGCCCTCCATTTCCTACTTCTCCTTGTAGGCTGTGGTTCTGGTGAGGGTTCTTTTGGCTCTTCAAAATGTTTTCTTATCAAGAAATCGTCCCATGTATCATTTATTTTAGCTAGATGATGTTCAATCAGAATTTTGACCAAACCATGATGATATAGGGTTGTCTCTAAAAATTGAACCCTTCTCTGAACACAGGAAGCCATCTTCTTCAGACTTTGAAGCAAGAAATATGGTAGGTTTAAGTCTTCCCCCAGGAAATGCATTATCAGTCTAATGTGGTAGACAGAAAATGTTCCATATCTACCCTCACATGTAATAAATTTTTGCAGAAGAAGTAGTATGTTTCTCCATTTATTTTTCAATGCAGAAATGGGAATTCCTTTCTTAAATATAGTGACATCCATACCTGGTGATTTTAAAAAAAAATTCCAGGATTCATTGTGGAATTATCTGTTTTTGAACCATCTTTCTCCAGTTCTGAGAAATCCTGTAGCCTCTGCAATGAAAACTTCAGTGACAGTAAATTTTACATCTCCCACTTCAACTTCGGTTCCTTGAAATGATCTTGCAAATGTTTTAGTGACTTCCTTGTGGAAGCCATTAAATTTCTCCAAAAATTGAAGCCATCCTATTTGTTGTAACATTTCTTTGCATTGAGGGTAGCCTTCTAAATATTTTGAACCCACTAGTTCAGTCTTTACAATGAAACCCATGATTGCTTCTTCAATGTTCAAATTAACACTCTCCTACCCACAAAACAATGAATTTCACCTTCGAATTGAAATGACTTCAAGTTCTGAATGGAAATGGTTTCAAACTTTGGAATGACATACCTCTGATTAATAGTGGCAACAGCTTCAAAACTTCGGGCTGATATGCCTCTGTTGACAATTGAACTTTGGACTGATATGTCTCTGTTTGACAGTGACAACTGGCTTCAACTTCTCCACTGCAATACCTCTGGATCTTGGTAGCAAATGGTTTCGAATTCAACACTCCAACACCTCTGTCTCCTAGTGACAAAAGACTTTAAACTCCATACTGCTATACCTCTGCATTTACAGTGATAATGCTCTATCTCTGCCCACAGTGATACTTTGTTTACCCATGGAATCAAATGGCTTCAAATTCTCACGCTGCTATACCTCTGAATTTACCCTTTTGCTCTGCTCTGCGTTTACAATGCTCAATGCTATTCAAACTGATATCCTTTGGTTCTGTTCTCGGTGATAAGAATATCTCTGTCTACGGAATGAAATGCCGGCTAGAGAATGGAGTGATGGCAGTGGTCACGGAATGAAGTAGTGGAGTGAGGTGGAGGGAATGAATTAATGATTGAAGAGACGGCGGAGATTTTTACGACGGCAGAGGGAATCATCATTGAATGATTTGGTTAAGAGACGTGAAGAATTCAAATACCTCGACCATTTTAACCGCTTAAATGATGTCGGATATGGAATTTGAATTGAGAGGTTTTAATCTAAAGTCTGTGGAGGGTTTATTGGTCTTGATCAATAAAAATAATTAAAACAACCTTTTCGAACAATCCATAACTAAAACTATGCTAAACTTTTATGAAATGCCATTATAATTTAAACTTGTTACCTCTGTCTTTCATTTGATTTTTGTAACCTTTGTCTTCTTGTTCACCTTTGGAGGAATCTTCATAATCTTTCTTTGATGCTTTTGATTTATGGATACACTGGGTCACTTTGTTGCAATTCTAATGTCTGCTGATTGATGCCTTCAGGGTTTGTAGCTGCGGAAAGACTGTCTGGCTGCAGAAAGGCTGATCAGCTGCAGAATGTCTACTAAGCTGCAGAATGTTCCTGTAGAGCATTTTAATCATGAAAATGGAGTGTTTTTGGAATATGGGTGAAATGTTATATGTTATGAATGAAGATGGATGATGGATTATGATATGTATGAAGTGGATGATGAAATGAAATGGATTCAGTTTATGAAATGGAGTGAAAGAACATAAGAACTGTACTGCAATTCATGACATGTTTTATTCACTTACAGCAAGACATCAAATTTTGTATTTTTGACATGAAAATGAGATGGATGGAGGATGGAATGAGATGAATGATATGTGGAATGAAGTGAAATATAAATGATGGAATGAAATGGAGTATGGATGAATGAGTGAATGGAGTGAAATGAAATGAGATGAATCATAAGCACTATGGATCTGAACTTATGATTTTTGTAACAACTGCTTGTAGAAACAAAAATGGGAAAAGTTAGAGTGTCAGAGAGACTCTGATTTTCACCCTATCTTTTCTGTATAAACATGCCAATCAATGATTGGTTTTCATGGTTATACCTTTATTTATTTATTTATTTTATTTTATTTTATTTTATTTTTTATTTTTTTTCACAAAAAGAAATGCTTCAGAAAATTTAATCAAGTTGATGAAGAAGAGAGACTCTTCTTCATTAACTTCACATCATTGCTTTCTTGGAACTTCTTGACAAATTCTTCTCTTGAGAGTGGTTTGTGATATAGCTTCAATCTATGACCATTCATAAGAAAAGTGACCTCTTCTTCATCTATAGTTCTGATTTTTACTGCCCCATTATCAAAAATTCGAACAATTTCATATGGCCCAAGCCAATGTGTCTGAAATTTACCTTGAAAATCCTTGAATTTTGAATCAAACAAGAGAGCCCAGTCGCCCTCTTTGAATTTCTTCTCCTTGATGTACTTGTCATGCCATCTAGCCCTTTGCTGTTGGACTAGACTTGTTTTCTGAACTGCATCTTGTCTGATCTCATCCAATTCATTAATTTGCTCCAGTCTATGCTTTTGTGCCTCCGTTAAATCAAGTCCTAGCTGAACTTCCATCTTGAAGGTTTGAATTTGGAACTCTATGGGAAGCAAAACTTGCTTTCCATAAACAAGCTCATAAGGAGTATGGCCTGTTGTGTTTCTCCATGTAGTTCTATAGGCCCACAAGGCTTCAGGAAGCCTATCTACCCAATCTCTTCTATGTAAATGAACAGTCTTTGTTAGGATTGTTAGGATTCCTTCAATGACTTTATTGGTAGATTCCACTTGGCCATTTGCTTGTGGATGATAAGGAGTTGTTTTTCTATGTCTGATCTTGTACTTCTCCATTATTTTCTCCACTAGCCTTGATGTAAATTGAGCTCCTTGATCTGTAACAATTTCCTTTGGGACACCAAAACTAGTAAAAATATCCTCAAAAAGAAAATTAACTACAGATGATTCATTAGCAACAAGTAATGGTTTAGCTTCTACCCATTTAGTAACATAATCAGTGCAAACTAATATATATTTCTTTTGTCTTGATGGAGGACTAATAGGTCCTACAAAATCCAAAGCCCATTTTTCAAAAGGTTCAATGTGTACCCGAGGTTGTAATGGCATCTCACCTGAAGGAGAAGGTTTCCCTACCCTTTGGCAACTGTCACACCTTTTGACATACTCCTTAGCATCTTTAAACAAGGATGGCCAATAATATCCTAAGTTAAGGATCTTATAGGCTGTCCTCTTATCTGCAAAGTGTCCGCCACAAGGCTCATCATGACATGCCTTGAGAATCTCAGGCATTTCATCTTCACGAACACACCTTCTTATGATCAAATATGGACCTGTCTTGTACAACTCATTAGCGACCCATGAATAATTTGCACTATCATTAATGATTTTTCTTTTATCCCTTGCATTCATAATTGAAGGAAATTTTCCTGAAACTAAATAATTAGCAATATCAGCAAACCATGGAGTTTGAGTAGAGATTGCAAAAAGATATTCATCAGGAAATTGATCTTCAACTAGAGTGTCATCTTTGATATTTTGAATTCTAGACAGGAAATCAGCCACAGTGTTTTGTTTTCCAGGCCTATCTAGAATAGTAATGTTGAATTCTTGCAATAGTAACAACCATCTTATAACTCTGCCATTAGTGATTGATTTATTCATTAAGTATCTAATTGCAGAATGATCAGTGTGAACAAAAGTTTCATAGCCTGTTATATAATGTCTAAATTTGTTTATGGCATGAACAACAGCTAAAAACTCTTTTTCAGTTACAGTATAGTTTAACTCTACAGGAGTCAAATTTTTACTGGTATAATAGATGGCATAGGGAATCAAATCTTTCTGTCCCAATACTGCTCCTAAAGCTGTATCGGAAGCATCTGTCGAGATATGAAAAGGTAACTTCCAGTTAGGTCCCCTTAATATAGGTGCTTCAGAAATTTTGGTTTTCAGGGTTTCAAAAGCTAACTCGCAATCAGAAGTCCACTTAAATTCACAATCTTTGGTGAGTAATTTGAAGAGAGGAGATGCTATTTTGGTGAAGTTTTCTATAAATCTCCGATAGTACCCCGTAAATCCTAGAAAACTTCTTACATCTCTTTGACAACTTGGAATGGATAGGTTAGAAATGACTTCAACTTTTGCCTCATCAACTCTAATCCCATCCCCTGAAATATGGTGCCCTAAAACAATACCTTCAATAAACATCATAAAACATTTTTCATGACTAAGTGAAAGGTTTGCTTCTTGACATCTTTTTAAGACTTTTTCCAAGTTTTCTAAAGCCTCTTCAAATGTGTCCCCATAAACTGTGAAATCATCCATGTACACCTCTACAGAGTCATGTATTAGATCCGAGAAAATTCCTAATACTGCCCTTTGGAATGTTGCAGGTGCATTGCATAATCCAAATGGCAATACTCGGTAGGCATAGGTACCCCAAGGACAAGTAAATGTGGTTTTATCTTGGTCTTCAAGTGCTACTTGGATTTGATTGTAACCACTAAACCCATCTAGGAATGAAAAGTACTTTTTGCCAAC
Source organism: Pinus albicaulis (assembly GCA_034641835.2). Lineage (NCBI taxonomy): Eukaryota > Viridiplantae > Streptophyta > Pinopsida > Pinales > Pinaceae > Pinus > Pinus albicaulis. Next base: position 1,678,544,883 of record CM076579.1, on the reverse strand, counting down.
TAATGTATCTAATAATTGATCTATGAAAGGTAAGGGAAAATGGTCTTTAAGAGTAGCTTTATTCAGTTCTCGGTAGTCAACACACACCCTCCATTTTCCATTTTTCTTTGGCACAATTACCAAAGGAGAAACCCACTGACTATCTGAAATAGGATAGATGAAATTAACATTTAACAATTTTTGTAATTCTTCCTTAACAATTTCCCTAAGATTTGGGTTCATCCGTCTTTGAGGCTGTCTGATTGGTTTGCAATTTGCCTCTATATAGATGTGATGAGTACAAGTCTTGGGACTTATCCCTTTCATGTCAGTGTATTCCCATGCATATGCAGAAGAATGTCTCTGTAATACTTTGACTAACTCTTCTTGTTGAGATTTTTCTAGGTTCTTGTTTATATTCAAAGTTTTGCCTGGAAAAATTTCACTTGTGGAGCCGCCAAATTTGTCCATAGAATGAACAGACATCTGCCTAGATGACAAAAACTCAATATTGGATCCCTCTTGAAATGATTCATGTTTGTGTTTTAGAGAGGATTCAAAGTTTTCTAGAGTATTCAGAATTTGATTATCTTCACTAATTTCTGAAATTGTGAAGAGTGGTTGTAAATCTTCTTCATCCTCTATCCATTGAGTGTCATCTAGATCCGTAATTGTCCTAGCTGGAGGATATAAAGTGAATCTCTTAGTTGAACTACCATCAGAAATATACATATCACCGGACCTACAACTAATAAAAGCATCAGCTGTAGCCAACCAAGGTCTTCCTAGTATAACAAGATGGCCTCCTAGATTATTCTTAGGAGTTAGGATCATGAAATCCACAGGGTATTCCCAAGAATCTAGGGACACTGGAATGTCTTCTATTACCCCATCTGGTTTGATCACAGATCTATCTGCTAATTGTAATAGTGTGGGTGTAAAGAGAAGATTAGGAAGTTTCAGTTTGTCCATGATTTGTCTACTCATGATATTTATTGTTGCTCCTAAGTCAATGAGTGTGTTTTGAATTTCAATTCCATTGATGTGAATTTTGACAAATGGATTTCCTGGGTCAAGATACTTTGGAATAGCAATCTTGCCCATCATAATGTCTGCTATTTGTCCTACCAGTTGAATTTTCTTGGTTTCTCTTATTATTTTTCTTGTTGTTTTCATACTCAACTCCTTTATTGTTTTGGCTAAAATTGGGATTTCCTTGATGGCTTGCAATAATGGAATTTTAATGCAAACATTTCTCAATTCATCTAAGAAATCATAATTAGGCACCATGATCCGTTTCTCTACACCTCTATCAATTTGTAATCTTTCCAGAAAGGGAGGTATAGAAGTAGATGTGGATGGTTGCTCTAATACAGGAGTTGGATTTATTGGATCTTTTTGTTTTAGTTTTTCAATGTGTGGGTCTTGAAAGGATGTGTCTTCCTCAAGACTTTTATTCACCCGTAGGGAGTCTTCCTCGGAATTATCTTGTTCTTGTATGATCACAGAAGGTTTCCTCTTTTCAAGTATCCTTCCAGACCTAAGTTGAACATCACTAAGGTCTAGAGGAGTAATTAAATAAGTTGGAAACTGTTGACCTTCTATCATATATGTATTCTGAGGGTTTTTATTATTGGGGTTTGGTATAGGTTGAGCTGGAAATTGATTGGATTTTTGAGGGAATGGTAATGGAAGTGGTTGATTTTGATGTGGTTGGTTCTGATGATGTTGTTGAGGATTTTGTTGAAAATTTTGTTGAAGATTTTGAGGAAAATTTTGTTGAGGATTTTGAGGATAAAAATGTGGATATGGTGGATAGGATGGTGGATACTGATAATATGGAGAGTATCTTCCGTAGGGACTTTGTGTTCCTTGTGCCCAGGATTGATTTTGAAATTGGGGCCAAGGTTGCTGCCAAGAATTCCAAGGTGGAGGTTGATTATACATTTGATCATGGAATCCTTGTGTCTGAGGTCCCTGCCAAGGTCTTCTAGATACAAAATTAAGAGACTCTGTGGAATCTGTAGGATTTTCTTCCTGAAAAACAGCCTTGAGACCAGGAAGAGAAGGACAATTCTTGGTCTCATGTTTCTCGGAACAAATGACACAGGTTTCTATAACTTTTACATCCAAAGGACACTCTCTTAGGGCATGTTTCTTTCTACATTTGGGACAAAAGATTGCCAAAGCATCAGATTCAGCCTTTTGCTTGTTTTGTATCTTAACGGTGTCTATTTGTTCACTAAGACTCCCTAAGATATCAGATTTAAAGTCATCAAGCATGTGTCCTATTTCTGATCTACTTACTGTCCCAGAAGCAGATTTACTTGCCCTTGCAAGAGCGGGATCTCTTGGACCTTTGACAGTTTTAGATTTACCTCTGGAAAGGTTGATACATAACTCAAATATTTCAGGTAATGTAAGTTGTGATATATCCCCTTTTCCCATCATGTTAAGGATATCCAACCATTCATCCCTAATTGTTTTCAACAAAAGAGCTTTTAAGGTGTCTTGATCTAAGTTTTCCATTTTTGCCCTTTTTATGTTGTAATTAAATCTTTCCAACAAATCTTCTAAGTTTTCATCTTCTTTTTGCAACATCTTGAACACTTCTTCCTTATGATTAACCGGCATACAATAATCCAAGTATCTCTCTAGAAATGCTTGTTTCATATCTTCCCATGTTCTAATAGAACTACTGATTAGACTCATAAACCACTTCAATGTTTCTCCCTTCAAAGTTGAAGGAAATAATTTCAGTTTTTGAGCATCTTGTAGGTAGTCATAAGTCCTACGCAGCACTTCAAATTCGAATAAGAAAGTTTCAGGATCTTCAGTTTTAAGTCCATAGAAGTTTGGAAGGACAGAGGGTGAAATGTTTTTCATGGTTGTATTGGTTTCTTCATCAAGTATAGGGAACCCAAAAGAGCTTCCTATTCTACCTCTTCCTCCATTTGCACCTCTACCTCCTTCTCCTCTACCTATACCTCTTCCTCCAAATAGTGTGTTTTCTCCATTAAAAACTCCTCCTCCTCCTTCTTCTGCCATGGTTGACTCTCCTGTGGAAGTGGAAAGGTTTGTATCCCTACTAGGAGTCTTTAGATCTTCTTCTATGGCAGGTTCAGTGGATGAAGTGGAAGGTTTCTCTAATGGAATAGTTGACCTTAGATCTTCTAGAAGTCCAGGATCAGTAAAGGATGGAAGATTGGTTTGAGTTGAAGGTGTACTAGATCTGGATCTAGATGAAACAAGTGGTGTTCTAGAAATCAAATTTCTGCCTCTGCTGCTTATAAATCTTCCCCTTGAATCTCTCTCCCTACGCATAAAATTGTTTTTGGATGCTAAGAAACAAAGGTTACCTAGTTTTCACTTCCCCGGCAACAGCGCCAAAATGTTTGGTCTCAATCTAGTCTCCTAAACTGAGCTCATTTAATTGTCAACCAGGATTTGTAAACTGCTGAAGTGAAGTGTACTGTATGTACCTAGGTGTTTGTTTCCTAATGCGTTGTGTGTAGTGTTTTGTGTTGTTTTTTTTGGTCTTTTGTGATGATTTATGATGTTTTTGGTCTTTTGGTGGTTTTATGTTTACAAGGGAAAATGCTTAGAAAGCTAATGGAAAGGAGTTGGTGCTTAAAAACAGAGTTAAGCCTAATTGATGGATAACAACTGACAAATGCAATTGGAAACACTGAAGCAGAATCAAATCTAAACTATGACAAAGTAAAAGCAAAGCTTGATAATGACTTTTAAGCAAATGATTCAAAACACAAACTAAACTTGAGAAATGATCACTAAGTATGCAAATCCTCTAACTAAACAGTTAAACAACTAACTTACAATGATGCAATATTTTGTCCTTGATTTAGAGATTTGAAACATATTTAGAGGAAAACATTGTTATCATCATAAGATCTTCTATTCTAGAACTAGTTCCTATCTCTATTCTGCAATTTCATTGAATGTCACAAAACCTTTACTCAAGAGTTATTGATTTCTTTTCAAAGTAGTCTTTTGAGGGAGAGCTCTGTTTATGAAATGATGAGGGATTTGCAGAGGTACTTCAGGCCTTAAAATGATGTTGTCTTCTGTTCATATGGTTATAGATCAATTATGGATTTTAGAACAAGAAGAGGTTTGTGAATAATGAAGGTTGTCTTGTTAATCTTAACAACTGAAGTAATCTATTGTGCAGTGGATGACAATCTGAATGTGAAGTGCAAGTGCAATGAGTTAATCTAAGAATGAACTTAAGATGCCACTAATCTAGAACAATGTTGAACTACAAGTCATCATCAAACTCAAAACAAAGTAACTAAACATGAGTTAAATGCAATTAAACTCCGGAGTATCCTAACTATGCTATCATGCATTATTCTATGAAGTTACAAAATCTGTTTGTCCATCATTAGTGATATTTTGGAAGAGTTCCTTCTTTTGGAAGAGGTATTAGAACAATTCTGACTGTGTAATTGAATGCAAATGCAAGCAAAAAGACTGAAAGCGATGAAAAACTAAGATATCATATCCATATCCTACTCGTCATTATGATGTTTTGGGCAAGCGTTTAAGAGCAAGAACAGAGATGATACTTAGTGCAAACACACAACTAAATCATTCATTATCACGGTCATGTCTTGAACATCTTAATAGTTTCTTGGAAGAGTTTCTTCTTGTGGAAGAGTGATTAGAACAAGTGTAACTGTGATAGTGAAAAAAAAAAATTACAACTAAATCCTACAGTACTATAGCCATTTTCCATTCATCATTATAATCTTTTGGGAGAATTTCTTCTTGTGGAAGAGTTAGAATGAATATAACTACAGTAGCTAATTGAAAACAACTATGAATTCAAATCCTAATCCTACAATACTATAGTCATTTCCCATTCATCATTATAGTCTTTTGGAAGAGCTTCTTCTTGTGGAAGAGTTAGAATGAGTACAACTACAGTAGCTAATTAAAACAACTATTAACTCAAATTCAAAACGTAAAGGCAGCTAGAAGACTTATCTAATTTACGCAAAATAAATCCGTGCAAGAGGCAGGGGCCCTCTACCACCTGACGGAATTCAACTCCAAATTAAATCAACGCTTCACAATAACACTGTCTACTTCATTAAAGATGAAAGAACTTGAACATAACACTCTGCGTCTTCAGAAATGTAGCACAGAGTCTAAACAAAATCTAGCATAAAATCTAACATCAAATCTCGGTTTCCCAAGTGTTTATATAGCAAATGCACATAACAATACTTGCAATAATTCAGGAACACTGTCTTTCCTTATCGGAATGCAACATTAGTCTTCGAAGTGGCTGCGTGAAGAGGACATCCGGACCGAGACGTGGCCCCATTAGAAGTCCGCTTCCTCTTAAATGTGTTCCCACGTTCCAAAACCATACCCGGGTCACTCCGTTTCTTCCTCCATGATGAGCAACGAACCATGTAGACATGACGTGGATCATGCCCATATGCGGTTTTTTCTCAAGAGACCACCTGAACATAAAACTACGTGAAGACAACAAGAAAATCGCCATATTATGGAATGTCCGCATTCTGGTACTTGTCTTGGCCAAAAATGCTTTACAATGGCAAAAATCACAAAACTTAGCAAGTCACCATGTAAATCATTCTAGAAGTACTAACTATATTCATTGATCAATTGGGTCTAGGATAGCAATGGACAAGGGAAAATGAGGTAAAATGAGGTGAAAGAAAAGCACAATTTTGAGGCTCAACAACATTTCACATCCATCTGATGATGTGCCAACCCATATGCACTGAGAGAGAAAGGATGGTCCTTATGGAAGAATACCGTGCGATAGGTGCAAAGTTTTCTTCATAATCAATCCCCTTGATCTATGAGAAGCCCTAGGCAACAAATATTTCCTTATACTTCTCGACGCTCCCATCAGCAGCTTTCTTTACCTTGTAGATCCATATTGAACCTACCACTGATTTACCCACCGGCCTTGGAATAATCCCCGAAGCATCGTTTCTGACAATGGAGTCATACTCCTCCACCATGGCATCTACCCATGTGAGCTCCTACACTGATTCTTCAAAAGAATATGGCTTTGTCACGATACACTTGCTCATAAGAGCCATGTATCCAATAAATCGGTTAGGTGACTATCTCTTTCTGTGCTGTGATGTAGGGACTCCTACATTCTGTGCAACATCAAGCTTCAGTCTCTCAGCTTCTGTGGTACGCTTTCTGCTAATTATGATGTTTGGCTCTACATGACTGGACTCCTCCACTCCATGAACTTCCTCCTATGGCTGATCCACATCTAGAGGCTCATCTTTCGGAACAAGTAGCTCCTCCTCTGCATGCAAGTGTAGTTCTCCTCGAGCATAGCTCGTGCAACACCCACGATCATTCTTTTCTTCCTCTCCGTGACCCCATTTTGCTCTAGGTTATTAGGTGCTATGAGTTCTCTTCGAATTCCTTCTTTGCTACATAAGTCTTTGAATTCATTCGAGATATCTTCACCACCATTATCGCTCCGCAGAGCTTTCACTTGCTTCCCTGACTCCTTCTCCCCCAATTCTTTAAACTCACAGAACTTTGAGAATGTTTCGCTCTTCTTCTACATGAAGAAGATTCAGCATCTACGAGAATAGTCATCAACAAATATAACATAATACATGTGTTTTTTTGTTGAAGAAACTGAGAAAGGTCCACACACGTGTGTGTGAATTCTCTCCATGATCACCGAAGCACGGTTCTCCTTCTCATGAAAGGCGGTCTTCACAAACTTACCCATAGTACATCCCTTGCACTGATATTACTGCGCAAGATTACCCTTGGGAAGTCCAGTAGAAATCTGCTGCAAAATCTTCAAAGCGCCATGGTGAAGATGGCCCAATCTCCTGTGCCATAATTTGCCCTCATCTCGGCTGACCACTTCTTCTGCTTTGCCCACCATTGCACAAGAAATGCATTCACTTAGACTGTAGAGATTCTTAATTCGAACCCCTATCTTCTTGGTTTGACCCGTTTTTTTATGTCGAAGGAAGGCTTTTCCCTCACTAAAAACAACATCATAACCTTTGTCTTCCAACATTGCGACCGAGACCAAGTTCTTCTTCAGACCTGGAACATGCATAACATTCTTCAACAAGAATGGATTACCGGACTCCCTCTCAAAGGTAATGGTCCCAATGCTAGTCGCACTGTACCGACCATCGTCGCCCATCTCTATATGCATCTGGAGGTCCTTCTCCTCCAAGTCACTAAACAACTCCTTGTCTCCCGTCATATGGAAATACACACCACTATCAAGATACCACACCGATCCCATTGAGCTTGAAACCAAGCATGCGATCAAAGAGAAATCAAGTTCAAATTGCGAGGCTAAGGCCTCTCCAGCTGCAGCTCCAGCAGCCTTCTTGTTCTTCTTTTTCTGTGGGCAGTTAGTGGCGAGATGCCCATGTTCGTGATAGTGAAAACACTTCACTTTGGACAAATCCAGCTTCTTGACTTTAGCCTCGTATTTTGTATGGGATTTCTTCCCCTTCCCTTTCCTTGCTTTGGCAGCCAAAGCACAATTCTCTTCATCATCATTCTTCGATGAAGAGCCATCCCTGGTACTTCGCCTTATCTCCTCCTGCACAAGATCCGACCAAAGTCACTCCCAACCCGATAGTTTCTCCCGTCCATTGACAAAGTCTTTGTAGCTATGCCAACTCTTCGGAAGCCCAAGGAGAGCCAATCTCACCAAGTAATCATCATCAACAGTAATCCCCAAACTTCCCAGTTCATCCCTACAGTGGACAAACTTTGTGAGATATTTTGGAATACTGTCGCCCTTCTCCATTTTTATTTTTCTGAGTTTATCTTTCAGTGCCAACTTCCTCTAGTCACTGCTGCTTTGGAAAATATCTTTCAAAGCCTTCCACATTTCAAATGGAGTGGCTTTCCCATGAAGGCTTGACACAATATGGTCCTTCACACCTTCCAACAAAATTCTTCTCGTCTTTGCTACCTTCTTTTTCCATGCGTCAAGTCCTGCAGCATTGCTAGAAGCAAACTTAGGAACATCGCTATCGATGAACTCCTTCAGCCCGTTATCTTCAAGCACCACCTCCATCCTATCCTTCCAGGCTATGTAATTCGAGCTACCCTCAAGGGCATACTCCAATCACAACCCATTGAAAGACATTTCAATGAATACTCAACTGTCGCACTAAGAAATTTCTGCAGCAAATTCGAATTGTCCACCAGCACAAAACTTAGCACTTATTCACAATTGCAATCTCCAGTAATCAATACTACTCGATACCATGTAGAAATTTATTAATACTAATGTATTACCAGATCCTCCTGATCTCACAATATTTATCTTCTTGCAAAACACAGAATCCTTCCACTATTGATCTTGTGAAAATTTAAAACTCAATTGCAAACACATGTGAATAAATTCAATCGCACATAACATAGTTTTTTAATGCGAAAGCTTAAAGCTAAAAACCCCAACTATCATATATTATGTATATCAATGGAATCATGTAATAATCTCATACAAATCTTAGTACATCAAGTTCTCAGTACAATCAACAATCATTACACACTGTCATGCAGAAATTTTCATATCTATGCACCAATTTCTTGCCTCCTGACAGTCTGCCTCTACTGCGCAATCCCTGCTGAAGAAGACCCCTGAATGAATTCGAATTGGCCTTGCCTTGACTGCGCAATCCTCATTGGCAACTCCAATGTGTGTCAGATGCATTGAATGCATCACTATAGTCACAACGGTTAGTCCATCTCACCCTTTCACCTATCTCTCCAATGGGTCTCCACTGGAACTGACATGCACTGTAGTTAACTGTTGTTTCTGTTCAGTTGTTACTGAGTTATTAGTTATGAATTAATTAAATAATTAATTCACTTAACTCTCACTAGTGTATCTTTTAGTTAGACTAGATAAAACTAGCTCAACTCAGTTTAACTCACTTAACTAAGTTAAACTAAATAACAACTCCATAAACTACTCTTCCAACTATGTCATAACTTTGCCACTTCAATTCTAACTGATTCCTCATGCATGAGTCACCAATAAACCCTACGAATTGTGCAATTCCTTCAGCCCACTGATTTTCCAAATCTTTTCACTGAAATAAAGTGCTTCAAGAGAATAAGTTGATGTTTATTGTCGGATTATTATTAAGAGCTAATAATAATTGACATGCATCTATTTTTAGATCGACGATCTATAAATAGACTTTGCCCAATATTCTAAAAATAGAATTTTATCTATTTTCCACATTTGACCAACCATCTACAAATAGCATCCTGCAACTTATAGAATATGCTCACCATGTCTAAAAATAGACATACACCTAAAAATAGCCTGCGGGCCCCACTTAGTGAAGGTGCTTAATTTTCACTAAGCTCATCATCTTGTTGAATCTCAACAAATAATGCATGCTACTGAACTTTCTAATAAAAGGACAAAATTCATAAAGAACCTGACATAGATGAGACTTCCTTCGATAATAAATATCCTTGGGGTCTTCTCCCTTCGGCTTCTTCTCAGGCTCTCCCTTTTCTTCATCTATGTGAGCTTCACTTCTTTCCTTCCTTTTGTGATTCACTTTATTCTTTGGACAATCCCTTTTAAAGTGTCCATACTCGTTGCATTGATAACATTGAATCTTGGACATGTCTGGCTTCTTCTTGGACTTTCCAAACTTCCCTTTCTTCAACTTCTTGGTTCTTGCAATGAATGATTGAGATCTTTCATTTGATTCAGTGGCATCCTTTGCCTTGATCCTAGATTCTTCCAAGATACATTGAGTCCAAAAGTCATCAAAAGGTGTGGTGTCTTTCTTAGAGTAGATCCTAGTTGCAAAACTACTCCAATCAGGTGGAAAATCATTTAGTACACAGATAGTCATCTCAGGGTCTATAACAATCTCCCCAAGCCCTTGAAATTGGTATCTTATTTGTGATATCTTCATTCGATAGGTGGCCATGTCTTCATCCTTTGATTTCCTTATTCTATATAGTTTATTCCTTAAGGAAATCTTAAGTTGATGTACTTATAGAGTACAACTTTACCAACTTATCATACATAGCCTTTGATGTCTTCAAACCAACAACAAATGGAATAAGATGATATTTAATGGATTCAACAACGATCATTTGTGCCCTTACTTCTCCCTTTTTGTATTTTTCTAGCCCTTGAGTCTTCTCTTTGCTAGGTTCAACAGCTTCACCAAAGACATATTCCATAACTTTCTTTTCTATTAGTGTCAAGTCAATCATCTTCTTCCAAACTAGGAAATTTGTTGATCCAACGATCTTGTTGCTTTCCTTGCAAAATGTAGCCATATGATCTATAGATTGATACATAGAAAACAATCTAACACTTACTTGTCAACCAAGATTCCTTCCTTTTTTTATGATATCTCCAACTATCTTGATTCTTTCAAGACCTTCAAGGAGACTTTAAAGATGCCCTAGAAAGATTACTTCTAGGATGTCTTCGCCAATGATGTCTATGTACTTCTAGGATGTCTTCGCCAATGATGTCTATGAATATCTTCAAAGAGTGAATGATGATCTAAGACTCCTTATTGTTTCCTTCTTACACTAGAGAACTTCCAAGAAGAACTTGTTCTTCGTTCCTTCAATGAGAACTTGATGATGTGTTCTTCTTCAATGAATGCTTGATGTAGCAACCCTCTTTCTAAATAAATAGGTCCTCTTCTTCTTTCATTGTGTCCTTCCAACTGCCTTATCTTGTTCACCTTAGCTTTGATACCATGTTGGAGAATGTAGTAAGATAACTATTAATTCAATTTTTCCTTAACTTTAATAATTTCTTGTGAACTTTATTTATGTTTTTTTGTTTTTGTATTAGATCTTCTTCATCAAACAATTATCAAGAATGAAAACAGTAAATATAATGGACACAAAAACTAGGCTCCAAGCCAGGACAAAACTCCTCCAAGGGGAAAACCCAAAAATTCTCTTCTTATAGAATTTGATTTAAATGAGAAAACCTAGACCAAGACCTCCTCCTAGCACCAAGTTAGCCCTCCAAGAAGCCCTTCCAATTAGGTCAAAGTCAATCCAAGTCAACATGATTCAAACCCTTCCAGAACTGCACTAATCTCATAATTTTGACCCCCAACTTCAATATTTTGGACCTGTAGTAAGTCTGAAACTTCAACCCCTGCAGAAGCTCTGAATATTCACATGTGTGAAAGAAAACTAGGGCAAAACTTGATCAAAAGGTCGATTTTCCTTCTTTCTTTAGCTTCCTTTCTCCTTGCCTTTCATGACTTCCTTTTGGAATTTCGCACCTTAGATCGAACTTCTTGATTTCAGATTGAAATTTTTTCCAAATGAGGTTGAGCAACTTCCATTTATACTCATATATGGAGATCAAATAGCCCTCTCTAGGCCGACTTGTGCTAGGAGGCTTATTTTGACTGTCTTGACTCAAAATAAATTCTTTTACATGGTACATCTTTGCCAAAATGGGTCTTATATACATGACATTGACTCTCTTGACTATATACAACTATATATATACATTGTCTTATATATATATGACATTACAAACCCTAGAAGCATGAAGAACATGTTTTACCTAGAAGACCAATGAAAAGAACCATGAAACCCATGCTTTAAATAATATTTTTCCTTTCTTCTTTTGCTTATTACATAAGATATACATATTGACATGAGTACAATGACAATCATGAATACCAAAACTAGTAACATTTTCCAACAAGTACTATACATGCTTGTCATTTATTGTACTATTTTCTTGAGTCTTCTTGACCCCATTTTTTTTCATTCATTGGATATTAATGTAATTGTTTCATTTTATCTTATCTACCTCCTAATCCTCCACAACTTTGAAAGATGATCTTCATTACGATGTGATTTGAGTTTAAAACTAATTACATAATCCTAATCAAGGATTCATTATGTTCTCATTGATTTCTAGTCAATTCCTTTATTGTTAATTTTCTGTAGTTGCTTATCTTACTTTTTCTCTACAAATTTAGGGTTCTTTTAAAGGATTGACCTTCAAGGAGTGATTGTGTCTCTAAGGAATAGTTAAATCATTGGGCACCAAGCAAGTTTCTAATTACTTTTGTTACTCCAAATGTTAGAATTCCATGCACCTTAGGTCTGGTCTATGTTTTGACAGTTTCACAAAACAAAAAACTTAAACACATTGAAATACCTAACTTTAAAAACAACTTTTGCATAGTGGAATATACTAGCAATTAGATCATGCATAGTACATAATAGTTACCTCCCAAAAATTGATTTCTTATTAGTCATTTAACAAGAATCGCTAGGACTCTCGTACGAGGGAAAATGGCCCTTTACAACTCCCTCGAAAATTCCCAAATTTAGGTCAAACCATTTGACCAAATATCTAGGGTTGATGTCAAGTCCCTTACGCTCTCATCCACCCAAAATACAACTATTGTGGCAATATTCACCATAAAAAATCCTTGTTTTGGTCTTCTAAGCATCATAAAATTCTCTTAACTAAGCCCAGGCTTGTTCCTTTAGGCTCGTAGTCTCTCTTAAGATTTGGTTGTCTCATGTAGCCCTCAACTCCCTTTTTCCTTCATATCCAACCTCGCTATAGCAATTATCAGGCCTCATGTTGCTCCCTTAGGCCCTTGACCCCTCTTACGCTGCCCTCGGCTTGCTTTTTAAGGTAGTGACTTGACTAGCCAACCCTTAAAATAGGGCTCGACCTCTTCCTTTCAGCATGTCGACCTTCCTTAGGGAACAACATCTTCTTTACTCGCTTACCTACAAACAAAAAAACACAAAACAAAATGTGGCCCTTTTATACCGTAGAAAAAATTCCATCCAAAACCCTTTGTTTCCCTAGTCACAACTATGTTGTTTCCTTGATAAATTTTAGAGCTCAATCAAGAAGAAATCCATTACATCTTGTCCATATGAGTTGCTCCTAAATACTCTTCATTGGCCTCTAATATATACTAGACCAAAGGTCGCTTTAGAAGCCCCCCTTTTCCTTCAAGAAACCTCCAACATGAAACTCAATATTAAATTAGAACATTAAATGCTCTCCTTAGGCACAAAGTTCCATCACTTTGGGTACAAAGCCCACAACTTGGGTGAAAAGCCCATGCACTCATAAAATCACACTTTATGAGTGTTTCTCTCTCACAATCCTAGCACCAAGGGCATGTGAGAGTACCTCCCAATTCTACCCAATTTCAGCACCAAATAGATCAAAATTGCTTAACACTAAAGGGAGAATTTGGAGAACTCTTCACTGGTGTATAATTGTTTATAACTTTACATGTTCTTCTATGCTCATTAATTGTCCTCTTCATTCGCTATGATATTTTCCTTACTATGTTCAAACTCCTTCATTTCCCTTTCTTCTAAAGGTCACAATTTTTATATATATGTGATCTTCATGGTTTCACATATTTAGAGTTTTTTCATCTCCCTTATGCTTCCCTCTTCACTTCCAAACACCTTAAATCTATTTAAGGTTATATTTGGATTGTTCCCTCATTTTCACCTATCAAGTTAACTTATTCTTTCCTTTTTTCCATGTGCCCATGTTTTGGAACATTGTAAATCCTTCTTGCTTACCTTTATCCTTTTATGTTTGGGTAGGCTATTATAATAGTCCATTACAAAGTGTGTATATTCATGGCATTAGATGCATTTGAAATGGATTTGTTCATAATCCAGTATTTGCAAATAACCCTAGTGGTCCAGAGTTCATTGGCCTCAATGAGGCACTTTAAAAGGTTCCAAGTTGTATGGCGTAGTACTATTTCGCCCTCATTTCTCTACACATTATTAGAAGAGTCTCAATTCAAATCTACCTGAAAGCTCACACAACGAGGCCTTCATGTCAAGTATTAAAGGGATCAATTACAACATGCATGTTTTCCACTTTCATTATCCATTGGGATTCCCAACATCATATATTTATATTTATTGGTTTGTATCATGATCTAGCTTATTTGAATTCACCATTGCAAATAAAAGTAAATGGATCAATATGAAGGATTGTCTTTGGAAATAGTGGTTTTACAATGGGGTGAGATTCATGATTGTGATGATGAGACGAGGACAGGGAAAACCAACAAAACTATTGTAAATGAAGATGATGAATGGGAGCAACGATTATTAGTATTTATGATGAATAATAACAACAATGTTATGGTGTTAATGAGTCTCCCAAATTACCCAGGGATGATCTCTACTCATTATGAGTAGATAGATGAGCAGGAGAGTTTATCACAATGTTTTATGAGCAGGGGCAACTACATTGTTGATACTCATCCAAACCGTCAGTTAATATTGGCAAGAGCCACTTTGTATTATTTTTTGGGGAGCCTATTGTTAATCAATTCATTCAAGCTTGGGTTGATACATGGAAGAACTAATAAAATCTTATGATTGTGCCAAGAGAAGCCTATGATAGCTTTCTTTTCCTTTTACTTATGAATTGTTACTTTGAGTTTTCATATACCCCATTATAATACAACGCAAATTGATGAATCTCCTTAAAAGATGTATGACATGATTTCCTTGCGATTTTTCTTTTTTCTAGTTATATTGCTTCTTTTTCTTTTTTTGTTTGTGCTTCATGATCCCCAAAGATTTGTGACTGCTACATCCCCGAATATTGTACTAGGCATATCCACCCAAAGGGATCACTTCCTGTCGACTCAAACACGAACCCTGACACCAAGAGTGTCGAGAGAAATGAACTTGTGACCTTTCAATAACGAAGGTGCTTTAACAACAAGGACTCGACCAATTGATATAACCCTCGAGGCTAATTATATTGCTTTTATAATACTCTTTTATTCAAAATTTACAAAAAAAAAATACCAATTGTAAGTAGTTAGCAAAATAATGGATCAATTCAATAAGGTCATTTTAATTTCAATAACTTATTATTCCAATTAACAATATTAATAGTCTCCCTTAAAGTACATTGTCATTCCCATTGGTAGTTTTAGGAGATAACCTAATTTTAATATGGTACTTTTTTAAGAAAAAATTAATTATCATAAAGCACTACTACTATTGTTAAGAAAGCACAAACAAAAAAAAGCCTTAATCAACATACCTAATTCAAAATTGTATCATGGGAAAAGACATGAACCTCAAATGAACCACACCATCTACTTCCACATAACCACACAATTTTAACACCAATTCATAAATGTATAAAGCCAATAATAAAGCATCCCATAATAAGAACCACAAATTGTGGTAGTGCATCTTCTAAAAATAAATAATCATCCTTTTTTCATTTATAAAATGTTATTTTAATGATATTTCTATCATTGTGGTCGATGGAAAATTGGTTAGTTAAAACAATATAGTCTCTTGACAATTATGAAACTAGTCAACCTAGAATTAGTTTTATTCTTCTTTTGTAAAGGATATAATAGAGGATGTAATGGCAATGCAAAATTTTGATAATATTTCTATTGTTGTGGTCAATGGAAAATTGATTGTAGATTAGTCAACCAAGAATTAGTTTCATTCATCTTTTGTGAAGAATATAATAGAGGATGTGTTGACAATACAAATGTTTCGCATAGCCTCACATAACAATATAATTATAGATCACTCTAAAACCTCAAACACTTCATTGTTAAAATCATTATACTCAATGCTCACCTTAAATCCCTAAATAGATTTGACAATTTTTTAGTTAAACTTGTTCAAATGCAATCGTTTAAAAAATTTTGAACAAGGATGATAAGTTGTCCATAAATATTTGTAAACTTAATAGCTCACATCAATCTCTAATTAACAACACTTAGTTGAGTGGTTGAATCTGCCAAAATCATTGGCTAGTATCAAATTCACACCAGAGCCTTCATCTTGTCGTTTAAAGTTGACTCAAATTTTTGAGATGTGCAACTTCAAATACAAGTCATTAAAGTTAATAAATATTAAATTAATTTGAATTGCTATGTCTAGGAAGGGACAGATGTGTGCCCATGCAAGGCGCATGAAATTCTAAAAAATGGAGGGCAGGGACAGATATATGCCCATGCAAGTAGCATGAAATTCCAAAAATAGAGGTCAATGAGCACACAATTTGCGTGGAAGGAGGGCAAAAGCGAAGATGGTACCTAAATGAATCCTTGGTAGATAAGTTCACACCCAATTATTTATATTTTGACACAACCAATTATTTGTATTTCAACAAAACTTGAACATCTCTATACAAGACTTACTAGCACCATATCTAAACCATGTTTTCCTTGCTTTCCTTTGTGATACCTCCAAACCAAAATGTGGGTTTTGTTATATTTATATCAATGCTTCTAAACCAAAAATTTAGGAAAGGTCAATCTCTTATTATGATATAAGATTCATTTTAATTTAACTTAATAATTAACCTTAAACAATAAATATGACACATAATTCATTTTAGTTAATTTAATAACTAACGTTAAACCATAAAATTCCTCTTATTCAATTTCCCAATGCATAGAGTATATTTATAAATTGACCATTTCTTTATCATTCATCATTTGTTTATTTATCAAAAATATTTGGTTTATAAAAATGATACTTTAATTTATTTATATGTTTTCTTTACTATTTATTAATTAAGTCTTCATATTAACTGTCAAATTTTGATAACAAAACTTAATGCACATTCCATATATAAAGGTACATTACATTTAAAAATGCTTTTTAACAAAAAAGAATATATAATAAATATATGATTGACAAGTAATCGGGTTTTGGATAGCTGGTGATCAGAGTTTTGATAACAAAGCTTAATGCACATTCCATATATAAAGGTACATTATATTTAAAAATGTTCTTTAAAAAAGAATATATAACAAAAATATGATTAACAAGTAGTAGTCTACCTGGTTTTGGATAAACGGTGATCGGGTGCACGGTTAAGGCACTTCTTGATGTGAAGTCACTGGTTCAATTCCCTACCCAATCGGGGTGATGTATTTAGACATGATGATAAAGATGACTTAAAATAATAATAATAATAATAAATAAATAAAATTGATAAGTAGTGAAATAGATAATTTTATATTAATAGATGTATTAACATAAGATGATCAAAATAAACTAGCATAAACCAAAAAAGAATTGATCAATAAATGATGACATTTATATAGGATTGAGTTTCTTATGTCTTTTATGATATCTCTTAAATAAGAGATATAATTTCAATTTTATAAATATAAAGATCTTAGTTATTTTTTCAATTAATATACCTTTTATAAGATAGTATATTTATATCTTCATATTAAAATTCACTACAAAGATGTTATTCTATAAATTACTATGACTATATATTTTAACATTTCATTTTAGTAGTTTATGGAGCTTTTTATTGATAAAAAGCACATTGTTAGATCACGGGTTCAAATCTCCATGGATAATCCGACCCACCTTAAAACAAATCATATTTTTAATTGCTCGAATGCTAATAAAATATACCACTTTTAATTTATTTATTTTATATATTAAAAATGTCAGTGTTCCAAGGGTGGGGGGCGTGCTTCCTCGCTCCCCCACGCTCCCGAGATAGGGAAACTCGTGGGGAAACTTTTCCCACGTCCCTTTTTTTGGAAAACTTGAGGAAACTCTAGGAGGGCATTTTTCTGGCGATGAAATGTGTCTCTCTTGTGGGTGGGACGAGGGCTGATGCAGGGGGGGTGCAAGAGGAACATGCAAGAGGAATGCATCCCCCGAATTTTTTTGCTAATAACCAATTAAAAAAAATTGTATTTCACTGCTTTGTATGTTTATTTTTAGTTAAGTTTTCTATGGCTGTTTTAGACTTCAAATGTCATTGTCATATGATGAATTTAATTTTTGGTGTGCATTGCATAGTTTCAATTGTCAAATGATGAATTTAATTTAGATGTATCTTGCATAATACTAATGCCCATTGCCAAATGATGAATTTAGATGGAACATTGCATAATTTCAAATGATAAATTCAATTTAGTAATTTATTTTTAGATTTACATTGATGATTGCAGAAATGTCAAATGATAATTTTACTTCACAATAATCTAATACGAAATGATGATCATATTTAGATGTGCATTTCATAATTAATAAGATTTACTATCTACTAATTTAGTTATTAACATATTGTTGGGATTTTTTTATTTTATTTGTATATATTAAATTTTTAATAATTTTATAATTTTTATGGCTCTGGGATTCCCCGTTTCCAAGAAAATTTCGGAATTGCTTATATACGTGTACGTATCCCCTGCTCCCACGTTCTCCGTCCCAAAAACTCGATGGAACATTGAAAAATGTATTAAAAAATAATTAATTAAATTTAAAATAAAGACACAACAAAGCTCATTATGCTGACTTCGTTCTTTCAAAATAAACTACTTTAATAAAAGTATTCCAAACTTTAAAACAACCAAAATTTGGTTACTAATGTTTCTGTTGAGTTTGTTGCCCAAGCCTATGTAGTCTCTGAGCCACGTTCTCCAATCCATATACACCTTTGCATCAATCTTACTACGAAAAACTTTCCAAGGCTGAAACTTCAAAAACTCGTTTTTATATTTTATATGGTGATCTCCATAGCAAGTTACGCATGTGATTGTATACTCTCCTGGATGACTTCCTTTCCCAATTACTTGATCTGTAAGAGTATCTGTGATTCAAGATCTCTGCATTCACAAATTTCACATATTTCTGGATGACTTCCTTTCCCAATTACTTGATCTGTAAGAGTATATGTGATTCAAAATCTCTGCATTCACAAATTTCACATAGTTAAACTATATACAGTATTACATTATGCTCTCCATTACTGATGCGAATAGAAAACATTTTCAAAAAAGTTACCTATGTACTTGTGTATGAAAAATTAGAATGCACCCTCTCTTTTAATAGAAACCAATAAGACAAAAGAGTCTTGAGCTTCATTGTATTGTAGATGAAACAAGCTCCAGTGATTTATTACTGATGTTTTTTTTATGTATTCTATTTAACCATTTTGAATATTGAGAAAAACAATCTCTAATACACATTATCAAAGTCTCGTCTGCGTAAAACACCTTGAGAGCAGCAAAAATAAGAAGCAAGAAGCAAAGACAAATCGAATCCTCTCCCAACGGCATATTAAAAAAATAAAAATCAAAATAAGCTACTCAACGCACCCCATAAAAAGAAAAACTGCGTTGGCCTTCAACAACTTATAAAATTGACAATTTATGCATTTCAACACCGCCATCCTCTGTCGAGAAGAGCGCTGACGGCATTCCCAACTACAAGCAAGCACAAGGTTCAGCATAAAGAGCTGTCGTCGTAACGTCAAAGTTTAAAAAATCAAAGTTCACGTTATTCCTCCATTAAACGTCAGAGCTTGAGCGAAGGTTTCGTTTTTTCCAAGCTCGAGGAGCACGAGCCAAGTCAAATGTCAAAAAGTATTTAAAAAGGTGCATGCGATATTTGGAGTGTTGCTTATATAATGTGGGGGTTTCTATTTAAGTTTCATTTTTTTAAATAAAAACTTAAATTTGTTACAAAGTAAAAAGGGATTTTCTTGGACAAGGGTATTGTTTGATTCAAAAAAAAGAAGGGGCGGCGTTAGAATTTTTTTAGTCTTGAAAAGAACATAAGAAATGGTTTTCTCCAGCTCATTATCACACATCTCAACTTTGTTTGGAATAAATTACGATTTTTGGTCTTTTAGAATGAAGACTTCTTTGAAAGCCCAAGAATGTTGAGATACCATGTCAAACGGTTATGGGGCATTCACCCAAGAACAATTAGCAGCCATGAATAATAATCAGAAGAATGTCACTGCAAAACTAAGAAAGGAGCACAGAGTCAAATGTTGGATACAAAACTCAGTCAATAACGCTATCTTCGACAAAATAACCCGTGCATCAACATCAAAAGAAGCTTGGGATATTTTGAAAGTTGTGTATCAAGGTAATGATACAGTAAACACTGTTAAATTACATACATTGAAAGCTTAGTTTGAAACCCTAAAGATCACTGACACAGAGAATGTCGATCAATCAGTTCATGACTCGAGTCATGGGAATAGTCAATCAGATCAAACTCATTAGTGAAACCATTACAAATTAGAATATTGTTAAAAATATCTTTCGAAGTTTGCCCAAGAAATATGACATGATTGTAACAACCATTCTGGAATCCAAAGATTTTACAACTTTCTCAGTGAAACAATTGATTGGATCACTTCTAGCACACGAGACGAGACTTAACTTGGCAAAAAATTCCATGGAACAAGTTTTCAAAACACCTCTCTCTTCGTAGAGGCAAAGGCAGAGGATATAGAGGCAGTAGCAAGCAAAGCAAAGGTCAAGGAAGAGGTAGATCAGAACATTATCATGCAATAGAGCATTGGAGATCACAAAACCAAACACAAAGAAACAAAACATGGAACAAATCTAATGTTCAATGTTATTACTGCAAGAAATTTGGGCATTATGAACATGAATGCAGAAAGAAACATTAAGATCAACAAAGAGAGAGTCTCTATCTCTCCAACAATGAAAGAGAATCCTCTAAGACAATGTTTCTTTATTGCCATCTCTTTGAAGACACGCACAACGAAGACCTTTGGTTGTTGGCCAGTGGTTGCAGCGATCATATGGCAGGTAACAAAAATATGGTTTTTTATTTTGATCATTCCATAACATCATATATTACTCTTGGAGATCGTTCTTGTATTTAAGTTGAAGGGAAATGTATTGTCACTGTTCTTACTAAACATAATAAGCAGAAATACATATCTGATATTTATTGTATTCCGCATCTTAAGCATAACCTCATAAGTGTAGGTTAATTGATGGAACATGGTTATGATGTAATCTTCCAAGGGAACACATGTTATATATATGACAAACCGCCCAATAGAACACTGATAGCAAAGGTTGAAAAAACCAAGAATATGATGTCTCATTTGACTCTTAGAAGTCAAAATCTCTCATAGTGTTTTGCCCACAATGTGTCAAGAATATATGAGGCTCACAGCTATGGCATTCTAGGTATGCCCTCATCCCATTCAAAAGTCCAAGTCCGTTTCAGAAACATTCAATGGTCATTGGTCTCCCTGTTATGAATGAAAAAGAATGTAAGTGTGAAATTTGTGTTCTAGCCAAGCACAAAAGAGACAGTTTTCTCACATCTTCCTCTAGAGAAAAAGAGTCTTTAGAGCTAGTCCATACAAATATATGTAGTCCAATGTAAATACAGTCCATTAATGGTAGTTTTTTTTATTTTCTAACCTTCATTAATGATTATAGCAAGAAGATATGGGTGTATTTTCTCAAAAATAAATCAGAGACATTCTCAAGGTTCAAAGAATTCAAAGCAAAAGTAGAAAAACAGAGTGGAAAGCCTTTAAAAGTCCTCAGGTCATACAAAAGAGGAGAATACAATTCCAGTGACTTCAAATCCTTTTGTCAACAACAAGGAATCATCATGCAGAACACAACAAGATTTACTCCACAGCAGAATGGAGTAGCATTAAGGAAAAATCAGTCAATCATAAACATAGTCAGATGTATGTTTCGTGAAAATAAGTTGTCAACTAACTATTGGGCTGAAGCAATTTTGACAACAGTGTATGTTCTCAATAGAGCTCCAAAAACCAATCTCCGAGATGCAGTACCTCAAGCAGCATGGGATGGTAAAAAAGCAAATGTACCTCACTTTAGAATTTTTGGATCAGTAGCATTTGCACATATTCCTGAGTAGATAAGAAAGAAGCTTGATGATAGGAGTGAAATATGTATTTTTGTAGGCTATAGTGAGCAGCAAAGGCCTACAGACTTTACAATTCAATTACCAAGAAGTTTGTTTTAAACAAAGATGTTTAGTTTTTTGAAAATAAATCTTGGTATGATCATGTTAATGAAACTTCAAAATAGTGTTTTTATCCACCACAGCGACCAATATTGCATATTCAAGAAAAGCCATACCATTCTGAAAACAGTACATCTTCAAGCAGTGAACCCACCAGTGATTCAACATCTTCGTAAGACAGTGAAAAAACAAGAAGCATCAGAGAAATGTATGAACAAGAACATGAGTTTGACCAGCATAATATGTTTGCATTTCTTTCATCTCAACCAACCCATTTTGAATAAACAGTTAAAGAAAAACATTGGGTTGATGCAATGAACCAAGAAATTGTTGCCATAGAGAAGAACCCAACTTGGGAATTAGTTGATCTCTCGAGAGACAAAACCAAAATTGGTGTAAAATGGATATATAAGACCAAAATGAATGAAAAAGGAGAAATTAAGAAACATAAGGCAAGGTTGGTTGCCAAAGGATTCTCACAACAATTTGGTGTTGACTATGGTGAAACCTTTGCTTTAGTAGCAAGGTTAGACGTTGTCAGAACCATTTTATCCACAGTAGCTTAACACAAATGGAAAGTCTATCAGCTTGATGTAAAATTTGTCTTCCTAAATGGTATATTGCAGGAAGAAGTTTATGTAGAGTAGCCCCCTGGTTTGAAGTTCCAAGACAGGAGCATAAGGTATATTGATTGAAGAAAGCCTTGTATGGCTTGAAACAAGCTCCAAGAGCATGGTACAGTCGCATCGACACCTATCTCATCAAAAGTGGTTTTTGCAGAAGCATCCATGAACCAACTTTGTATACCAAAACTCGTGAAGGTAAAATTTTTGTTGTGTGCCTTTACATAGATGATCTTCTTTGTACAGGCAATATGATGTTAGAAGACTTCAAAGCAGCGATGCAAATGAAGTTTAATATCACTGATCTAGGGTTCATGAAATACTTCTCCGACATTACAATTCAACAATCTGCTAATGGCATTTTTGTTGGTCAACAAAAATATGCCATTGATCTCATCCCAAAGTTCAGAATGACCAATTCCAAACCAATTGATACACCAATTGCTCAAGGCACCAAACTCAGCAAAGAAGAAGTAGCACCAGCGGTTGATCCCACATTGTATAAAAGTCTAGTTGGTAGTTTGTTGTATCTC
This sequence comes from Pinus albicaulis, assembly GCA_034641835.2. NCBI lineage: Eukaryota > Viridiplantae > Streptophyta > Pinopsida > Pinales > Pinaceae > Pinus > Pinus albicaulis. The sequence goes on along the minus strand of CM076579.1, from coordinate 1,678,521,881 downwards.
ACTGCAACTAGACTTGATATCATGTTTGTTGCTCATATTGTCTCCAAGTTTATGCAGTCACCTAAGATTTCTCATTAGAAGGTTGCAAAAAGGATCTCAAGATATATTGCAAAGACCATAGACTATGGTTTGTTCTATATACAATCTGAAAATTGTTCACTTTTAGGTTATATAGACAACAATTATGCAGAGAGTTTAGATGATCGCAAAAGCACCTCGGGGTATGCTTTTCATCTTGGAATCAATATGATTTCATGGGCATCTAAGAAACAGTCAATTGTTTCAATATCTTCTGCAGAGGCAGAATATGTAGCAGTGAATTCAACGACTTGTCAAGCAATGTTGTTGAGAATATTATTGAAATATATTTCAAATGTTCAGAAAGAGCCAACTCCTATTTACTGTGATAACAAATCAACAATTTCTTTACCAAAAAATCATGTTTTCCACAAAAAGAGCAAGCACATTGACATGTTTTCATTTCATCCATGAGCTTGTCAATGATGGGGATATAGTACTTGCTTTTTGTGGTTTCAAAGATCGGCTTGCAAATATTTTCACAAAGCCAAGGCAAAAAATTATTTGACAAAGAGAGAAATTAGGCATTGTAAGTGTTTCTATTGTCTGCTAGGTGTCATCACATTTGATTTTGTTGTCTGCTAGGTGCTAGTTGTCATAGTCAATTCAATTTTACTTCAATTTAGTTGAGTTTCACTCCAGTCATTTATCGTTGATGTTTTCTATGTATTCTATTTAACCATTTTGAATATTGAGAAGAGCAATCTCTGCTCCACATTTCTCCTCATTCTTTGTCAGCCATATTATGGTAACTTCCACCCAAATTGATACTAGATAGTTGTTATTCGCTACATTACACATGAATAAGTGAGAGACAATTTGTTATTGTTTAAGTAGAGCTAAACAATACCATGCAAGTGTCATTTAACCACAATCAACAATAAAATAACTTTCTTTAAATAAAGAAAATAGACTAAGAAGAGAAGGCAAAATAATGTGTTCGTGAATTTAAAATTCATGAAATTATGATATGAAACAAACTGGCATTTATCTTTGAAATTGAGAAGTTGTGTATTGTGTTTTGGTAGGATGGACAATAGCCTAATACTTACACATGTAATCATTAGCAATTCAATTGATTTTAATTTTAAGTTGAGTTTCTTTTTAAAATTCAGAAATCATGCTCTTGGCTCAGTAGGATGGCCAAGAGCCTAATATTCATAATCCATGTAATCATTAGCAATGCACTTGATTTTAATTTTGGGTTGGTGAAACTCGGAACATAAACATTACTCCACACTTGTTAGGCACCTACATTCTCATCATAGCTTTAGACATCTACACCAGATATACAAATTTTCAATCAACTTAGTTGAACTGCAGTCCCAAGAACTCTCCAAATCACCTCCCCCTATGGAAGAATGGGATACAGTAAAAACCCAAAAAGCCACCACTATTCATCATATAAAGGCAGCATTTCCTAACCATACAATGACCAATCACAACCCAGCTCACTTAATTTTCTGTGAAGTCCAATACTATCAAACCATTATTCATAATTAATTTGGATTATATGTGTAAAACATCTATCACTTGTGATCAAAGGAATGGTCATGTGGAACAAAGAGGCATTAAAATCTCATTTACTCACATTTATATGTTGCTAATATCAAGCAAAGACATCCAATAAATATGAATCTTAGCTCCTTTAACAGATTATCATTAAACCACCTTTAAAGAAACTTTTGCAGATTAATCTTTTATAATGCATCATGCCAACAATTTTGATCAATCTTGAGATCCAGCCTTTGACTTACAGTCTCGATCATTTATGATATCCAACTTTGGATGTACACATACCATATCACATTTTCATTCCTTCATTTGTTGTCTACAATGAATACAATTTATATATTTGATGCTTTACTCAATCATTCTCTAGTGGAATGGCTATTTTTCTTTTTCAAATTCATAATCTGAGATTGTTAACAAGTTTTTCAAGTGCTGGATCTTAAGTTTTAACAATGAAACAAAGATGAAATTTGTGTTTTTTAACTGGCCAAACATTTTGTTTTGGGTTTTGTTAATAGTATCACAAGCAAAATTTGTTTTCCCCTGGAGAAGAAATAATTGCATTTTCGGACTTCTCAATATTTCGGCCAGGATTTAGAAATTTAAAGAAACACGGATTCAGATTCCTTAACAAAGAAGGCTTTCGCCTTTACTGTTGGATAAGAGCGTGTTCCTTATTGCTCTATACATTGACAACATATGGCCTTTGCTTGGTTGCTGACACGAGAGACTGAGTTCCACAAACCAATAAATACTCACATTCTGCTTATTGGCCAATTTGAAGGTCATTGACAAACCTTTCTCTTCTAATTGGAACCATAGTTAAAAACCCAGCCCGGTCCAAACTGGAACCAGTCAAACTAGCCAGTTGGACAGGGCCAGGTATCAAACCAGCCAATAACCTATATCAGTGGGCCAGTTTGTTTCAGTTTGGTACCAAACCGGCCCAAACTGGCCAGTCTCATCTTGAACCGGCCGAGCAGGTCGGGCTGCACAGACCCCACACATCTGGACTTGAAATGGTTTGATAGGCTGGTTTTTATTATTTAAAAGAGAGAGAGAGAGAGAGAGAGAGAGAGAATTCCCTCCCTAAACCCTCACACCTTTGCTATAAAGAGAAGCCTCCCCTCATATTTGCCTCAAACCTCTCGTTGTGAGCTTTTGTGAGCATATGTAAGCTTCCTAAGTAACAGCACTGAGTTTCCCAGCAGTAATCTAGCAGCAACAAGCTTGGAGTTTGATGAGTGATTATGTTAATCAGTGATTTGTAGTAGGCCAGTGGCTCAGTAGCTTGTAGCATGGTTTTTGGACTCTAGAGACCATTTAGAACCTCATTGATTATGTATTTTGTTGCTAATACGTATTGCATTCAGGGTTGTTTTGATATATCCACCGGGCACCCTTTCATGATATAAAGATGAGCAAACTTTGCATATTTTGTCTCTAATGGTTTGGAATCTTAAAAATAATTTTTCCTTAAAAATTAATATTTTATGTATTTTTTTAAAAACTGTTTCATTGAATCCAGTTTGATCCAAGTCTGAGTTGAAACCCAGATTGACAGGTGGCCAGTTTCAAGACCAGTTACGAGTTTTAAAATGAAGATTGGAACCAGAGAATGATTGCATTAAGATCAAAAAGCGACCAAAGGGTCAAGGAATGCAATTGCCATGAGCAGCAATAAACTCTTTGACTATGTGATCTAATTGAGCAGTAATCCCTCGAGTCTCTTCAATAAAATTTAACTCAAACTCACACATACCTCAACCATCTGCAACCTCTAAGGGTTTGGTCAACTGGTTCTATGTTTATACTCACATGTCTATGGACAATCCATGCAGATTTTGGATCAAACCAAGGTCCTTATGTAGGCGCAATTGTAGGGATATCCTCTTTGACTCGAAAGAGTCATTTCTCAGATCTCAAGAAAGCTTAAACTCCCACAATGGCATACCTGTAGGTTGCTTCCAACAAAGACGCCACTATAAGTGTTTTAACTATGCAACGTAGAATACAGAGAACAAGACAAGGAACAAATTATCAAAAATTAACTAGGTAACAGACCACTAAAACCTGATGGCAAATGTATCAAAATTCCCAAAAGAAGAATAGCTCCACAAAACATGAACAAAACTTGCAAACTTTCAAACAAAACCTGACCTTCCTAGGAACGTAAAACATTGACAACTTGACACAGTCAATCCACATTAAGCCTAAGAGGGAATGTAAAAATCCCTTTGAGATCAGATTTCTTTTATTAACCTTTACATTATACCAGCTCATTGAACCAGAGCTTGCCAGTTCATGCAGATCTCCATCAAGAGTGAGGTCAGACCTCAAAACCAACTTGGCCCAGCCACTAATTTAAAGGACCAACTAGTGCTTCAAAAGTATCTCAATTCAAGACTGTCTCAAAGACATCTCAAAACCTGCATGCATAAAGTTGAACTTGACTAAATAAAGGGTCAATCTTAAATATTAGACCATAACAGCCAGCCAAAAGCACCACTGCTTCCTGTGAAACAAAACTGCTAGTCATGAGTAAAAGGTCTCCTTTCACATGGCCTTTCCAAAAAGATGCCTTGAAATTTCCAAATGTGTGGATCCATACCCAGTAAGGATCGTTAAAATGTGGCTTCAGATGGAGCCTCCACCAGTCAATAACAAACAACCCCAAGAAGCTAAGACTCCTGAATGAGAAAGATTTGAGGAACTTACAACAAGTTCTGGGGATTGGCAAAATCAGTATGTTGGAACAACTTAAAAGTTAAAGCCGTTTTAGGATCTCAGCTCTCACAGAGAAACTTCTAAAGTTTTAGGGTTTTAGATGGTTCATGAACCCTTGGAGTGGCTCTAACCTTCCCCCATCAGACGACCATTGACACACTTAATAGATCCTTCTTGGCATCAATATCTTATCGAGAGGGGAATCCAAGAAAGGATAGATCAATATTTTTCTAAAGACTCGTAGACATTTGAAAGTAGGCTAGGTTAGAAATGGCACATTTAACACTGTAGGAAACCTGAGTTTAACAAACTGTTAGCTCAGGACTTCATTTCAAGGACTTTAATTCATGCAAACTTAAGTTTATACATGAACTACTACAGGAAAGAAATGTTATAATTTAATTTGAATAAAACATTATATCTTCACACTTTTATGATTTCTTTCCCCATAAATGCAATTAGTACCATCTGTATCATCTGAAAGAAATCTAACCTTGTTTATTATAATGTGGCATAGGAATTCAATGTTAATAGGGAAAAATATAAATGCTCAGACAGTATAAGCCAAATCAGAATGCAAAGGATACCTGTTTGAACAACTCGAAGGGAAATTTGGAGTCAATTAACAAAAATTGAAAGTATAAATTGCAACTTCAAAAGATTTTGTTACACAATTGTTCAAAATTTATTCATTTTGGGGACCCCACATACAACTCTAGAGAGCATGTGAGTTTCCTCTAATGTTAAAATCAAAATATTGTTAGACAGTGAAACTCAGAATCTGCCCATCTCTTCTGAAAAGGAAATTGGAAAGTCTGAAAAGTCTTAAACTCTATAAGGAGTCTAGACTCTCCATAAAAGACAACTGTCTTAAAACTTGACAACAATAAAACAAGTAGAAATTAAGGCCTAAAGAAAAAAATTTAGGCCAACTTATTTTTCTCAACTAGTACCCTGAGATGCTAGCAGTTAAGGAAGTTATTTCAATGCAAACAAGGGGATTTGAATTCTGTCTTCGATAGTTAAACCAATAAGGAAAACCCATATTTAAGACTGCTCAAGAGAAAGGGTACTCCAAAACTATAAAAAGAATGAATCTCAAGTAGTTAAAAAAACCTTTAACAAGACCTCAAAGTATAGCCTCATTCATAACAATATGTTTCAAATGTTACAAACGAGCTTAAATATACAATTAGAATATATAACCACAAAAGAATTCCTCGGACTGCTTTAAGGAAAATTTCAAGATAAGACGAGATTTGGCTAGGAATAGATAACTAACAAAGAAAAAAAATTCCAAGCACTACATCAACTCTTGCATTTTAAATTTACAGAAGAGCATCAATAAAATCTTGATAAAGAATGTGGTATCTTGCAACAACAGGTAATTGTTACCACTCAAATTGTACGTTAAAGTGATGAAAGCTCTAACCCACGTCATACAATCTGAGTGGAACCTAGGTAGGTCACCCATTGTCACCTTGGCGACCTACCTTGCCTCTTTAGGCTGGCTCTCTTCTGGTTTCAGCAGGGCTCCCCTAAGATTCACTAGGGCATAAACAATATGGAGCAAGGTGATGTCACAAGTAACCCCAGTGAATGAATTGAGCTTTTAAAGGAAAAGGAAAATAGTGGTGATGGAGGCATGTGAAGATCAGTGTCAATACTCAAGCAATGGAGTCCAATGTATGTTAGGACAATAGTATATCAAGAAGCATGACCCTCCTTGGGTCAGAATAATGGATCGGAGAGAAGAAACTAGTATTGAAAAGACAGGTAGGTTCTGGGTCAATCAGGGTAAACTGCAAGGTCAAGAACCAACTAGAGAGGTTTCCTCAATGGAATTGCCCTCAGCCCAAGGATCGAATATTGAGCAAAATAAGCCACACATTTACTAAGGAAACCCCTTTGAGGGTTTGCCTAATAAAGAGGCTTGGTGACTACACTCAGACACTTTATCTGGAACCCTCCACCATGTCTGTAATCAATCTTTTGCAACCTATAATATAAAGGAAGTACTACCTTACAAATGAAAAGCTAAGAGTAAGAGGTAATGTCAGATCAAATGTGGCTTTAATAGGTAACTCTGTATAGTTCTTTTGAAACAGAAATTTTGCTATTACAGTGTGAAGTGCTTTGCCAAGAGAATGCAATCTAATTAGTGTGCTCTGGTAGATACAGTAAGATCGGTCTGCTATTCAGAATATAAAATTTAAAAAATGAGCCAAAACATCACACCCATATCACAGCTAGTATGGCATTCCTTGGAAACCTAACCACACTATCCACTTGCCAACCATTTATCTGGATCAGCAGTCATCTATTCCTGCAGATTACAGTAGAGGGGATGCGACAAGGCTAGTTTGCCTGTAGGCATTTTCCAAGAGAAGAGGTCTTAGTTTTTGCTTTCTCCCTCTAATTGAAGACCTCTACTATGAGCAAAAGATCTAATTTTGGCAAATCTTGTTTGCATTGTCCTTAATTACACATATGTAGATTGGTGGAATTCTGGAATCTGGATATGGGATAACAAAACGTCCTGTTCAATATGATTGGTGTACCAGTAATTTCTTTATGGATGTCAATTTTTGGAAGAAATCATCTCAAATGAATAATGGAGAAAGCTTGACGGAGTTCAACAAGTAATTTATCTAAAATACATTGAGACACAAAAGCACTTTGCCTCCGATTTATTGTTCTCATCAAAGCAAATATGCTATCACTAGAGATCAAAGCAATCTATTTTATATTATATGAGATAAAACTTAATGAAATGAAAAGTGAGAAAATATGATCATTACCTTGTTAAGAAACATTAAACCAAGGCAGTTGATAGAGCAGGAAGTGCAATTTTCAAAAAGCATCTGGGAGCAGAGCATTTGTTATATAATAGATATTTTAAATATATTTTGATGCTTATATATTCAAATAACATGCAGAATGTTGAATCAACGACAGAAAACATGAAAATACAGATTTAACTACTGGATCTAAGATGACCATTAAAGCATCAACCATTTAGTACACATTCGACATTAATCATCTACCAGTTATAACATTACCATCAAATGATCAATCATCAACCTTCAAGTTTCAATGTATAAAATTTGTCATCGACAAACTGCAATAGATAACATCAACCACAAAATGAAATAGAGCAACATATTCATTACCCAATGGTTGTAAGATACAGTCAACAATTCAAAGGTAGGTTCAAAGTTCAAACGTAAACTGTCATAGCATGTTTACAAAATTGGCCATAATAAAGAATAAGTACTAAGTTTTAGAGACTACTTTGCAACAGGAAAGAAAAAAGAGATCTAGAATCTACTAATGTTTCCTCTTGCCACAAGAAATTTCTAATTTCTTTTCTCGTGATCTATGAAGAAGAGGAGCAGGAGTAGGCTGAATTGTTCATGGAACATGACCAGTAGCTACATGGCCCCCATGTAATGCTAGATGTTGTGAAGCTAAAGACAAAGCTCCTACATCTAGAAACCTGGTAGAGGATGGAGGTGGCATGTCTGCTCCATCAATATGATCACCATCATGATCACCCAAAAGTTTAACTTAAAAGCAATCTAAAACTAAGGCTCCATCGTCCAAACTAGCCACCTCTGAATTGTTATCCAAGTCATATATGTTCTATCGTGCATCATAGCCTTGCAATAATGGGACAACAACCTCAAGTAGTAGTGCGCATAAACCAAGCGTTATGCCCAGTCTACATTCATGTTATTTCCCTTTATGTTGTGGATGAAGCTATAGGTTCTCTCGCACCTCCTTGAAAAAGAAGTGTCAACAACCTATGAAAGCGCCCTCGCCACAAATTTATGCAGATGGGTTGTAGAGGAACCATAAATGTTCCACCAATCGATAGGATTTAACCTATCTTGATCTTTAGTTGCATGCAAGTTAGAAAAGGATCCATGCTCACTGATGTACTTGCTCAATTGGCTTCATACTTGAGCACACTCCTCATCATCATGGACCAGCTCCTCCAATGCTAGCACATACCCATTTTGTACCCCTGGGTCTGAGTGGGGTTTTCTCCTAACCCCAACCCCATGTACAGGTTGGGCCAACCAAGATGGAGAATAATATTTGGGTGTAACGACATATGCTAGGGCATGGAGTGGAACATTCAGATTAACTCACCTTTTCACCACAAAGTTTAGGGATATGACCATAAAAGACCGCATCTCTTTGCCCAATAATGTCTTTGATTTGGCTTACAATGCTAACCATTTGCTAATACAACCCCCCACCCACTAGTTGATCTGTATCTACAAACTCTATCCTAATAAATGGACTTGGTGAACTGCAAAATATACCTAACCTGTTGCCAAAACTAACCATCAAGCATTGTATCCTCCACATCTTGAAATTCATGTCTATCACTAACTCATCAATCACTAGTTTGAGTTCCAAAAATAGAACTTGCCAGAATTAGCTAATTTGATTTGCTTATAAGGAGGACGAAGGCACAATTTGTATTTTTATTCTTGAGCACAAGTTTGTGTGTGGAGCTTGTGAGAGGAAGAACAAGCCAAGGAGAGGGTTGTGCGAGTTAGATAGAAGACAATTTTTCCTTGTGGAATGCACTAGAATTTAGGAGGTAATTCCTAAGAAATAGGAGCTCCTCATACGCTAGAAAATAGGAGCTAATTCCTGGACCAGCGCAAGGAATTTGGAGCTCATCCAGGCAAGGAAAGAAGGGAGCAGGATCAGAATTCTTGCGATGGTTTCAAGCTTAGAACAAGCAGGGAAGACAAGAGTGTTTTCTGATTGAAACAGTTGTATTGTAAGAGATCTATTGCTCAACATTTCTATCAATAAAATTCTCAAACAAGCAGAGGGTTTTCCCAGTTGGGTTCCCTAGAAAAATATTGTGTTTTGCTATTGTGTGACTGTGTTTTATTTCTGTTCTATTCCGCTGTAAATAAGAAGAGAAATTTTGTGTCTTTATGAATACAAACCAGTTTTCAGAATTGTTCATTGAAGCAGTTGCAGAATTTCAAGGAAATTCTCATGGTATCAAAGTTGTGAAAAGAATAAATACGAGCACTAAGGAGGTCAGTTTTTTGTTGGAGAATGGAGATTCGAATTGAGAAGAGCAGTTCCTTGGACAGGGAGAATGGCGTACCAAGGACTGAGAGTTGATCACTGTCTAGAGGGAGCATCGAACTTCATCTCTTGGAAAGGGAGGATCACAATAGTGTTGGAAGATAATGGGGTGGGAGAATTCATCCAGCAGGTGATAGCTCCACCTCAAGATCCCCAACAATTGGCCCAGCATAACAAGAATGATATCAAAGCAAGGAGGATTATTTTAGAAGGGTTCAAAGATCATATAGTGTTGAAAATTGGCAGCTTAGGGATGAATTTCTAAAAATGGAAAGTCTAAAATTAGAAAGTCTCAAGATAATAAATCACCATGCATCAATTTGTAATCAAGTATTGTTGATGAAAAATCACTTCTTATCATTAATCAATCCTAATAGTTCAATCTTGACTTAATATTTATCATTAATATTATTATTATTCTTATGATACTATTATATTATTATTAAAAGAAATTCAAGTCACTCAATCATGGCTCTCAATAATGTTCTCTTACACTCTCATTATTGGCATGGCATATTCCTCTTACACTCTCATTAATGCTCTTACACTCTCTTACACTCATTAAAGCATGTCATAAAATATTCATCTTATACTCATTACTTGTGCACTGTGAAAGAAGAATTTGAACTTGAGAGAGAATTAGAAAGTTGAAGAAAATTTTGAGAGAGGGACTTGGAGAGGAAGAGCAGAACTTGGTGAGCCAAGGTTGATTCAGTGTTTCCGTATTGATTCAGTGTGTGCATCTGTTGCTGCCACCAGTGATCTTCATGCTACAGCATGTTCAGATTTGGGTGAACTTACTCATTCTCTTGATCTCTCTTTGTACTATGTATCTCTGTTGAACAATTGATTTCTAATAGAAGAAGAATCTGGTTGGGTTTTTCCCTTGTGGGTTTTGCCCTGGTCATTGGACCTAAATTCTTTGTGTCTCATTTTGTTCTTGATTGTGTTCTATTGTGCATTTGATTTATGTTCTATCTACAATTTGCTTATCTAATATTGCAGCATGAAGAAGTTTTGTAATAAGTGATTGTTACAACATAAAACATTAAAATTTCAACATATAGTTACCCACATCCATGAGAAGAAGACAACATATGAGATGTTCCAAGCCATCTTAAAATTATATCAAAGTACCAGTGATACCAGGAAGCCTGCTCTTAAGGAGAAGCTAGGGAGCATCTAAATGAAACAAGGAGAGCCAATCGCCACATATCTTACGAGGTTCACTCAGGTTCGAGATGAACTAGGTGGCGTGGTTGAAGTTGCATCTGATCATGACCTTGTGAGTTTTGCCTTACTTGGACTTCACAAATCTTGGCAAAGCACACCAAGTTTCCGAGACGTGGGGACAGGGGAGTGGGGAAACGCAAGAGCGGCCTATGCAAAACCTTCCCACCAATTTTTAGGTAACGTGGGGGGACGTCGAGGTCTTTAACAAGGGACCCCAACAAAAATAGCAAAATACTAAAAAATTATAAATATATCATTGAAATTTTATAATTTAACTGTCTTTATCATTATATAACACTTACATCATGAAGGATAAATCGATGAATCATATAACTGAAACAAATTTAAAACGAAAAGCATGATATAATCATACATGTAACTGTAACATTGTACAATGAAAATAAAAAGTTTAAACCATATTGAAGTTCCAACTGTGAATACTGAATATTGAAATAAATGTCAATTTTGATACATCAAGATTCAAATTTTTATAGAGTCAAATCTAATATATCATATATCAAGATTCAAAACAAACTAAAGTCTACAACTGAAGTCTAAAACATAAAAGCAGATAACATAAGAACATATCAAATGACAAATGTGCATAATTTCTCAAGGCAATGCCCCGCTAGTCTCTGCATGAAATTGTTGCATGAATAAATCAAGATCAACCATGTCACCATCTAAATCAAAATCACTTGCATTCTCAAACATGCTAAGTGGCACACCAGCCAACCCCATCTCTGTCTCATCAAGTCCCTCCTCCATATCTACAAGTGCATCATCCTCCGAATCAACATCCCATTGTGTTGTTAGTCCCTTCAAATATGAAATAACCAAAAAAACCCTTCCCCCATCAATTCATAGTATATTTATAATATTTTATAATAAAAAAATCGAGATTTGACTTTCTTCCTTTTTTTATGATTTTACCTCAATTTTTTTTGGAAACACAGGAAACATTTCCTCTTTTGGGAGGAAACGTCCCCCCCCCCTTCGAGTTTCCTCGCATTTCCGCATTTTGCAGACGTGGGGAAACATCCCCCGAACGTCCCCACATCCCTAGAGCGCAAGGAAGCGTGGGGACGTGTTTCCTAGGCGGAGGGACGCATCCCTGTGGAACACTGAAGTTCCAGGATGTTGTTACTGGGAGAGAGAACTTTCCCAATTGAGAAAGGTTTTGGATTTACTGCATACAAGAAGCGATCCGAAGAGGAACCAGAGAAGGGAGATCAATCAAGACTGAGGACGAGGAAAATTTTGCTCTTGCAGGGAAAGGGAAGGGCGAGTCCAGTTAGAAGGGTGACAAGAAGAAGAAGGATTTGAGCAAGATCAAGTGCTTTCATTACCATGAGCTTGGGCACTATGCTAATAAGTGTTCAAAACGAAAGAATGGATATGGTAAGGATCATGTTGTTGCATCAGCTGAGGTAGATGGGTTTGCTTCTCAATTTGAGAAAGACTTGTCATTGATAGCTTACATGGCAAGCTCAATAGGCAGTAGCACATGGAATATTGATTTAGGAGCTTCTTTCCATATTACCAGGAACAAGGAGTATTTCAGCTAGCTCGAGGAGAAAAACATGCAGGTTCATATCAAACTTGGAGATAATGGCAAGTATGAGACCAAGGGAGTTGCTACTGTCAGCTTTGAGAGGTAGTATGGGAACTCTCTCCATCTCAGAGATGTTCTCTATATTCCAGGGCTGAAGAAGAACCTTGTTTCAGTAGCAACCCTTGAGGACAAGGGATATTGTTAAAATTGGACAACTAGGTCCAAACTCCGGGTTGTGCTGCTCATATGACAATCCCAATATTTCTATTGGATTCCTCTCTAGGAGAGGTGTAAGACTGATCTAAAGATCATCTCGAGCGGATGAGCAGAACATGTACTTTGAATTTATTCCACTTATGTGCTAGGTCTGCCTGGAATAAAATATAGACTTAAATGTCTTAAAGGACGTGTCACACACCCCCAAAGATTCCTATATATTGGAGAGACTTAGAGTTCATTTGACACACATTGAGTGGAGGAACTCTCTCTCTCTCTGGATGGCATTGAAGCTGCGTATCTATGGACTGTTCTTTGTTTGGGTTGTTCTGGGGTTATGTGTGACACGCTTGACTGAATGACCTGTTGGAGACTTTGCTGGTAGAAGCATCCTGCTGATCGCCGTAACGCCACCACTCATCATCTCTGTTTTGGCTTGTCTTCTATCGATCTATCAATATGTTCTATCTCCTTCAGTATTGTGTGCCCTAATCTGAAATGGCATAGAACATGTGCAAAAATTAACATGGTATCAGAGCTTAAGGGAGAGACAATGCCCAAATTTGTGTTAAAGGAATTTCTCCTGTGCCCTAGACACAGCTACCATAGCAAGAAGAAGGAGCTTCGTGGGTTTATTATCTGTTGTAATAAAGGCTGAGCTGGCCAAGCCCTTAAAGGCTAAACGCTGCACTATTTTGGCACCTTGTTTTTTGGACTGAAGACTCTAGGCTGTTGTGTGCTAGGCCGCAGGCCATAGCACCACAGCAAGGCCTACATGGAGCAAATAAAGAGCCTCTCTAAATGTCGCTAGCCTTAAGGCCTCACTAAATCCTACCGCAGCAAAAGGAGGACGACCAACATAGAAAATAGGGTTGTTTGAAGGCCGAAGGCCAAGACGTTAAAGTATGAAGGCTCGTTTAAGGTAAATTAGCCCTCAAAACAGGCTACCGCAATCTGAGTTAAGGAAGCCGCAGCTATCTGTGGTAGGCCGCAGGCCTAAACTCACCAAAAGAGGCTGTCGCTGCATCTGTAGGGTGCCGCAGCCCTTAAGAAAGAAGTCCAGGCAGTGTTGGAGGGCTCAGTTAGGGAAGAAACCGTTTCACGTTTACCCTCATTCTCATGACTAATTTGAAGAAATCTCTGCCTCTGTCTTGAACTCGGCCAGCGTTGCAAGTATTGAAGTTATTTTTGTGGGTGCAAAACACCTGGAAGAGGCAGTCGTAGCCCTTACCAAGCCTGTTACAGAGGAGCGTAGGAAGGTTGAGGGTTGTTCTATGCCCAGATCAACCGTAAAGAAGGTGAGGAGTCCTTCAAAGGAAGGCCGCAGCAAATGAAGGGAAGTCGTTGTCATTTAAAGGCTGTTTGGGTGGTGTTTTAAGCGCTATTGCAGTGTGCAAGTGCCCTAACCAGGAACAGCATACGACAGAAGTGTGATATGTCCTGTATATATATAAGAAGGGTCTGCAGTTCAATGTTTACATATAGCAAAGGTTCAGTATTTAAATACCTTCGCTGGAGTTAATTGACAACAAAACTTTGGTGTTTGATATATGTTACCCGCTCCAGTGTTTGCAAATATTATTCATAAAAAGGTTGGTCACTTAAGAGAGTTACAACATTAAAGTGTTGATATGACTCTACTATAGCCAACCGCCAGGTGTATTTACACATACCCGAGCATCGTTAACTCATTTCTCCGCTAAATGAAGGTAGCATCGAACTCTTTGGAATTTCTTCATGGTTTACCAGGTGGCACTACAAGTAACATCGGATCGGTATGAGTAATAAATGCAAAGAAAGATCTGTGATACGCCATACTAGGGCTACGTTATATATACAAGAGTTGCAGTAATATATATATGTAAAGCAAGTTACATATCAAAGTTGCATTATAGAGTTGCCCAAGGCATAAAGAAAAGATGTGTGGATGCCTCTGTAAAATAACGGCGTGAAGAAATCTGAAAATAAGTGCGGATAAGGGTTGCATACAACAATGTTAAGGTGCTGGACAGACAGTATTAAAGTGCAGATTAAAGGCTACCAACAGCAGTTAACGTCTGGCCAAAGGTAAGCTTGGATCTAATTTATGTTGTTTTAATGCACATTTTATGTTCTGTTTAGGACACACGGGTAGCTGAAGCTACGATAGTCTGTGGAAGATTGTTGGAAGACTGTTTTCTGGGCAAGAAAACCATCATGACTAGGCCGCAGACTTGTAGGTGGCATTTTGAAGGCCAAAATAAAATAGAGGTGCCTCTTCACATTACAAGGTCACTGGGGATGCAAGGGAAAGAAGTTGCATCATTTGAGGTATGTTTTGGGCAAGAAGGTTGGGTCGTGTGACTAAATCTTTGCCCATGATCATTCTTTAAGAGACTGTCTCATACCCAGAACTTCAGCCCATTCATAAGGCACCTTGCCTTGCCTAGGCTGTTGTTTTAGAAGGTTGTCCAATGACTGGTTGAGTGGATGGTGCAGTCTGCAAAATAACCTAACAGAAAACTATAGCACTGTACAACAGTTTCAGTGAAGCCTTTGAATTATTGGACAGTCCCTGCAAACCATCAGGGACAGAAAATAAATAAGATTTTCATTCAAAACGCTGAATGTAAAGGTTCTGGTCACAATTTATATGTTGTGCACTATGGTTAGAAATCAAGATGAGACATGTTCATCGATAACATTGATTGATGTGCACTTATGAATGTGTTAGATCTGCATAACGGAAAGGTATCACATAAGGTATGGACTGACATGAAGAAGGGTAAATTTTGTGATTGGAACATCTGTATGATTGGTTCCTAGATCTGTGCAATTTAGGAGACAAATTGCAGAACTGAGATCTGAAGACTTGAAGCCCTAGATCTGGGAACCATAAAGAAGGTCATCCTCAGTAGAGGTAAGGCGTACCCCAAGCACCTAGCTTTTGGATCTATGAAGCAGATAGGTGTGAAGATGAGGAACATGTACAAGTTGCAGGTTTAGACTTGTGCAACCTTGTGCAGCAAGGCAAGTTGTGAGCAAAGTAGAGATTTTGGAGAACTTTGGATGACCTCTACTTGTTGGAGCAGTCAGGGCCATGTTGCATGATAAAGGACTGCCTATGTTCTTATGGGTAGAGGCATGCAACATTGCAGTATTTCTACAAAACAGGAGTCCACACAGGGTTCTTGGAAGAGTTACACTAGAGCAGGAATTCACAGGCACTAAGCCTGATGTTTCACGCTTCTATATCTTTGGCACAAAATCTTACTCCCATGTGTCCTAAGATAACATGAAGAAGCTGGAGCTTACAACAGAGAAGGGTATTTTCGTGGGATACAGTGAGACAACTCAGGCATCTAGGGTATATCTACCAGGACTCGAGAATACGGTTTTAAGGCGGGATGTGAGGTTCAAGGAGGACAGAGTTGAGCAGACAACAATACCTCAGATGGAGGAGCTACTCACTCCTAGGGAGGAGCCTCAAGCAAGATCACAAACAGAGTCTCAAACAAGTGGCAAGAGGCCCAGACATCATGACCCACAACAGAATGCAAAGCAGGATGATGAGGAGAAGAGACCAAGACGAGAGTAGGCAACTACTCAGTTGGAGACTCCTCGCACAGGGAGGAAGAGACCCAAGTGGGCTAACAGGTTGATTCAAGAGGCCCAAGAGCATGTTGAAGCTCCTAGCACCATGTTCAAGCCAAGCAAGCAGCCACAGAGGTACACAAGTTATATGGCACTGATGACAGAGTTGGTGGACACTGAGCCTTCTTCTTACAAGTAGGCAAGTTTGGCAGGATGCCATGGTGGAGGAATATTCCTCCATATGAAGAACGATGTCTGGGAGATTGTGCCACAACCTGAGGGAAAATCAATAGTCGGATTGAGATGGGTGTACAAGGTGAAGCACGGCGCAGATGGGAGTGTGGAGAAGTACAAGGCCAGGTTTGTGGCCAAGGGCTTCTAATAGATTGAGGTCATAGACTAAGATGAGAACTTTTCCCTAGTAGCACAGTATTCATCCATCAAGACTATTATGGCACTTGCAACATAGATGGGGTAGAAGATCCACCAAATGGGCATGACGACAGCATTCCTCAACAAAGTGGTTGAGGAGGAGATTTTAATGGGGCAGCCAGAGGGGTTTGAGCAGTTCAGTAGAGGCACATGTGTGCACTGTGCGGGATGAAAAGAGCCCTTTATGGGCTCAAGTAGGCTTCGAGAGCATGGCACTCGTATTGACACCTACCTTCGAGGATTGGGCTTTACTAAGAGTGAAGCGGATGCCAACCTATACTAATCATGGTTGGATGGCTTCCACTCATTCTAGTGCTCTATGTTGACAACCTTATATTGACTGGAGTAGACAGCTTGATCCAGGATTACAAGGAGGACCTTGCAAGGGAGTTTTAGATAAAGGATATGAGGCTAATGCACTATTTCCTTGGTTGAGGTTTGGTAGGGTGATGGTGAGATCTTCGTGGAATAGGGGAAGTACACTACAGAGATTCTCCAAGGATTTCATATGCAAGATTGAAGGCCCATGGCTAGGCCTCTAGTCACAAACTGAAGGAAGGTGGATGCCAGCACAACGGAGCGAGTGGATGCAACATTATACAGGCAACTCATCGGGCCATTAATGTACTTGGTCAACACATGACCCGATATTTGTTTTGCAAACAACTAGCTGAGTGAGTTCATGGTAGAACCGACCAGAGTTCACTTTGTTGATGCGAAACATGTGTTGAGGTATCTTAGAGGCATAGCGAATTATGGATTGTGGTACAGACAGGTTGATGGAGTGAGGCTTGAGGGCTTCACAAATGCAGATTGGGAAAGGAGCTCCACGGCAAGAAGAGTACTTCAGGTGGCGTATTCAGCATTGGGTCAATAGTTGTTTCTTGGTACAACAAGAAACAGAGATCAGTTGCACTTAGTTCAACAAAGACCGAGTACATGGTTTCCAATCTGGCAACATGCAAGGCTATGTGGATCAGGAAGTTGCTCGTGGTTCTTTTCAAACATAGGATGGAGCCTACCTTGATACACTGTGATAATCAGAGTTTCATCAAGCTCTTTGAGAACCCAGTGTTTCATGATCGCTCAAATCATATCGAGATCAGGCATCATCATCTCAGAGCTTGTGTGCAGAAAGGGATAGTGAAGCTACCGTACATTCTGACAGAGGAGCAGACAGCAGATATCTTGACCAAGGCATTAGCAAGAAGCAACTTTGTTCATTTCAGAGATAAGTTGGGAGTTGTAGAAAACCCTTCCTCGCTAAGATGGAGTGTTGAAAAGTAGCGAGTTAAGGTCTTCTTTGACTTGTGCCTTAGTCAAAGAGACCACAACGAGTTCTTCTTTAGCATGCTCGAGTTCCTAAAAATTAGGACGAGTTATGAAGCAATTTGACTTATGCATGGGAGTGGAAGGCTCAGTTTGGTGTCTTCTAGTGCGAGTTATCTTTGGAAAAGAACAAGCGATTGAGTCTCAAGTTCTAAATTGAGGCAGGACGAGTTACATGAGTTAGTTAGACTCAGTGAACTCATCAATCACTAGTTTGAGTTCCAAAAATAGAACTTTCCAAAATTAGCTAATTCGATTTGCTTATAAGGAGGACAAACACACAATTTGTATCTTTATTCTTGAGCACAAGTTTGTGTGCGGAGTTTGTGAGAGGAAGAACGAGCCAAGGAGAGGCTTGTGCAAGTTTGATATAAAGATAATTTTTTAATTTTTCCTTGCGGAATCGCTAGACATAGGAGGTAATTCCTAAGAAATAGGAGCTCCTCATGCACTAGAAAATAGGAGCTAATTCTTGGACCAGCTCAAGGAATTCGAAGCTCAACCAGGCAAGGAAAGAAGGGAGCAGGATCAGAATTCTTGCAAGGGTTTCAAGCTTAGAACAAGCAAAGAAGACAAGAGTGTTTTCTGATTGAAACAATTGTATTGTAAGAGATATATTGCTCCAAATTTCTATCAATAAAATTCTCAAACAAGCAGAAGGTTTTCAGAGTTGGGTTCCCTAGAAAAATATTGTGTTTTGCTATTGTGTGACTGTGTTTTATTTCTGTTCTATTCCACTGCAAATAAGTAGCAAAATTCTGTGTCTATATGAATAGAAACCAGTTTTCAGAACTGTTCATTAAAGCAGTTGCGGAATTTCAAGGAAGTTCTACAGTGACTGAGTGTTTCAATCCACCAAAAAACCCCAGCCATGGGCCCATGGCTAAACCAAGCTTTTAAAACCTTGTCTTGGTTTCCACAAAGAAAAAAAAGAGGCCAAATGCTTTATCATGCGAGAGTGCCAAGGGAGTGTTTTTTAAGCTCCCGGGAGCACTTACACAGTTCTGATGCTCCCTGGAAGGACAAGGAGCGATTTGCAAGGGAGCGTGCTTTGAGAACAAAGTGTTGAGAGGGGGGCTGACATGGGGGGAAAGGTGCTCGGCCGGAGCATAGCATTGAAAAAAATTCATTAAAAGACAGTTGAACCAACGACAACATAAAAATTTCTTACGAAGTAGGGAAAATCATTTTTCCCCAAAGATTGAACAACGGCAAGGCAAGAAATAAAGGATGAAGTGATAAAATATTTGTGTGAAACTTCATTCTTTTTGGGAAAGAACCATGACCTATTACAAAAATGAGATCAATTCAAGCTGGTCGTCATCCCTTTTATCTAGAAAAGTCTTTAGCTGATAGAGGAAAATCGTGAAGATAAACAATTAAGGAACTAGTTTCAATAACTCATCATGAGGGTCGATGATAATTGCAATAATAGCCTCAGTAGATACAGGGCCATGCATATTATTCAGAGAAAGAATGGCAGGTGAAATATGCATGCCCTTGCAATATGCTGATGTGAGAGAACAAATTCGATCGAATCGGTCAGGTCGTGATCTAGTAAAATGTTGGAGTGCCTGCATGGTGATGACTCAAGTTCAAAACCTGGCAGGCATGCTCCCCATGATAATGCAGATGACCTGATCTTTCCAAGGAATTTTGGAGAAGGTGGCAAAAACTGGTCTTCCAATAATAGGGAGGTGTGGTCCTAATGGAGGACCTGTGATAATGTGGCTTTGCAGGTGAGGGCAGGTGCAAGTTCTGGGTGACTTTTTTTTGAGATGGAATTCTGTGCAGGAAACAGACACCAGTTCTGTGTTAATGCAGACATGTTGTTAATGGTGGACCTGTGCTAATGCGGCTTTGCGGATAAGGCTACTGCAAGTTCCAGGTGATTTTGATGGAATCGAAACCTAAGTGGGTGGGGTAGCCAAATGCCGCCTAATTATAATATGATAAGGAGTTATGTAGCTTCTCATTGTAAAGTTGAAACTGTAAAGAGTTATGTAGCTTCTCTAGTCAAAAAGAGGGGTTTACACCATTTTTTTTTTTTGGATCTGCACGCACATTCTACGGAATAGCTTATCTATGTGGGTAGCCAAACTCCATCTAATTGTAAGGGTAGAATTGTAAGGTATTGTGTACCGCCTCCAGTCAAAAACTAAGGTCTAAAGATAACCATTTTTATTTTGATCTGCGCCCATATTCCATGGAATAGCTACCCTATGTGGGGTAGCCAAAAGCCGCCTAATTATAAAATGATACTTTAAGGTATTTTATGTACGTTCGCTGGTCAAAAAGTGGAGTTTACAGATAGCCATTTGGCATTTTGATCGGCACCTGCAATTTCATCGTGACTTAAGAGGTCTGCACTGGCAACTCATGGATTTTATTGGGAATAACAAAAGCAAAATGAAAAGTGATTTGAGAGGTAACCTAAAACGTACCACGAAGTGGCGACATTTGATGGTGGTCTGGACCCAAACTTCTGCATCAGAAGCCTTTCAGATGCTGGTTGATACAATATAGCGAGAATCTGATGATGAGTTCCCTGTGTTGACACTAGATCTTTGAGTTCTCAGACTGCCATGGGCCCCTGAAGTTCAAGGGCCTTGTCGTACACTGGCTGAGCCCTTCTGGGCTTCGAAAAATGCAAGAGAACCGCAGCAAGAAGAACGCCCCCTGCGTCCGCCAGTCCATCCTTGAGAGAAGCTCCAGCAGAAGGCCAGATACCCATTTCATCTCCCAACTCCTTGGCAGCCCCTATGGTAAGAGAAAGAATGCATCCCACAGGGGTAGCCCATCTGTAGAGCAGCTTGGACGGAGAGAGAAAAAGCCTGATGGTGTATGCAGACAAAATGACTATGAAGAAGCACATGGCCAAGTGTTGGAGCTTGTCCACTGCAATCCAATCGTCTGCCATTATCCTGCCTCTGCCTTCATGCGCATTTGCTTCTTACCACCGTGGGAAGTCTCAGCGTGTTGATTATAATAAGGCTGCTGCTTCCATGGATTTCAACTAATC